>CM070731.1:29012460-29612460 GCA_036346275.1 Otatea glauca | reverse complement strand
AAGCTATTAAGGATGGCTATGCCTGCAATGTGATGAAGACCGGACCACCGAACTCTGGGATGAAGTCAAGGATGCCTCTTCGACTGTCGCGAAAACTTTGGACCTATGAATCAAATATATAAAAGTGTTTCCTTGATCTTGCAAGTCTTCTTTAAATATGCTATTATGCTTGATGAGGCCATCCGAGTGGTTTTGACATCTTAGATATCATGTCCGACTAGTTCATCCCCCAGGCTCTGAGGCATGGTTCATGATGCATGTCTCAGAGTCTTAAAATTTGTAGGAGCAAAGCACTCAGACGCATAATTTTCGAGAAGATTATACGAGAACAACTTTAAGAGCAAACATTTATTCATAAAGAAACAATTGAATTACAAAGTTTAAGTGAAAAAACGACATAGCTGCTCTATGTTCCAGGTGTTGCTGATAATTGTGCCGTCTTCACGCTTGAGCTTATAAGCCCCAGGACGTATCACCTCAGCGATGATGTAAGGGCCTTCCCAGCATGGGGAGAGCTTATGCTCGCATTTCTGATTCTTTCTAAGGACCAGATCTCCTTTGGAGAATGCGCGGCTCCTTACATTGCGACCGTGATAGCGACGTAAGCCCTGAAGGTACTTTACCGACTGAATTGCTGCGACATCCCTGGCTTCTTCCAGTCGGTCGAGGTCTTCTAGCCGGCTTTCTTCCGAAGCGGCTTCTTCATAGCTCCGAACCCGCGGGGATCCAAATTCTAACTCGGTGGGGAGGACCGCCTCTGAGCCATACACCAGGAAGAAAGGTGACTGCCCGGTTGCTCTGTTGGGGGTGGTTCGTAGCCCCCAGAGTACCGAAGGCAATTCTTTGACCCACCGAGTGGCATATGGTTTGAGACAATCGAAAATCCCTGCCTTTAGGCCTTGTAACACCATGCCATTGGCTCGCTCGACCTGCCCATTACTTCGGGGGTGTGCTACTGATTCGAAGCAGATTTTTATGCCGAGTTCACCGCACCAGTCTTGAAATATGCCACCTCTGAATTGGGTGCCGTTATCCGTGATGATTCGGTTCGGTACGCCGAACCTAACCACGATTTTATGGAAGAATTCTTTGGCTTTTGCGGCTGTGATTGTGGCGACTGGTTTGGCCTCAATCCATTTGTTGAATTTATCGATGGCTACGAAGAGATGAGTATAATCACCTTGAGCCTTCTTCAAAGGTCCCACCATGTCGAGCCCCCAGACCGCAAATGGCCAAGTGATTGGGATGGTCTGTAGTTCCTACGCTGGTTTGTTCATTGTCGCGCAAAGAATTGACATCCTTCGCATGTCCGGACGATGTCCTCTGCATCAGTGACAACAGTCAACAAGAAAAATCCCAGACAACAGGCCTTACTGACTAGGGTTGTTGATGTCGCATAATTCCCACATATTCCCGAGTGGATTTCCTTGAGGAGATCTCTTCCTTCTTGTTCTGATATGCACCGTCGTAGTACACCAGAGGAGCTCTTGCGATAGAGCTCTCCCCTGATTACCATATAGCTCTTGCTTCAGCGCATTATTCGCTCGGCCTGCACGCGGTCTTTGGGTAGCTCGTCCTTTGTCAGATAGTCCAGATACGGAGCTGTCCAATCGGGGGTAATGATTAGGACTTTTGCCTCTATGTTCTTCTCCACTGGGATGTCCGACTTTGGCCGAGTGCTTATTGTGGGCTTATGAATTTCTTCGATGAATACTCCCACGGGCACTGTGGTCAGGCCAGATCCCATCTTTGCTAGCTCGTCGGCTGCCTCATTGTCCCGACGGAGCACATGAACAAGTTCCAAGCCGTCGAAGTTGCCTTCTAACTTGCGTACCTCCTGGCAGTAGGCAGCCATGTTGTCTTCGATGCAGGACCATTTTTTTTGCACCTGATTGACCACGAGCATTGAATCTCCGCGAACCGTCAAACGTCGGATACTGAGCGATATGGCGATACGGAGCCTATGGATGAGTGCCTCGTACTCGATGACGTTGTTTGACTCGGGAAAAAGTATTTGCAGAACATACCTCAGCCGTTCTCCACTTGGTGATATGAGCACTATACCAGCCCCCGCGCCGCTGAGCATTAGGGAAGCATCGAAGTACATCATCCAATACTCGAGTTCCTTGACGACCGCTGTGTTTTGAAGTTCTGTCCACTCAGCGGTAAAGTCGGCGAGCGCTTGAGACTTGATGGCGGTGCGAGGCTTGAATAGGATATCAAAAGCTCCAAGCTCGATTGCCCACTTTGCAATTCTCCCAGTGGCCTCCTGGTTACGAAGTATATCTCCTATTGGGAAGGAGGTGACCACCGAAATGGTGTGCTCTTGGAAGTAGTGGTTGAGTTTGCGAGATGTGAGAAGTACGGCATATAATAATTTTTGCACTTGTGGATACTGCACCTTAGACTCTCTCAGGACCTCGCTGATGAAATAGACCGGATGTTGGATCTTCTGCACGTGACCCGGCTCCTCCCTTTCTACGATGATTGCAGCGCTGACTACGTGAGTCGTCGCTGCGATGTAAAGTAACAGAGGTTCCCCCGGCATCGGTGAAACCAAGACCGGGGGTGTCTCAAGAAGGTCTTGAAATCTTCAAATGCTTGTTGTGCCTCATGCGTCCATTGGAACTTGTCTTGCTTCTTGAGGAGTTTAAAGAATGGCATACCTCGCATACCCAGTCGGGAAATAAACCTGCTGAGTGCGGCCATGCACCCTGTGAGCTTCTGGATGTCCCTTTGGCAAGTGGATGGTTCCATATTTGATATGGCCTTGATCTTTTCTGGTTTTGCCTCAATGCCTTGTTGGGATACGATAAATCCGAGTAGTTTTCTCGAAGATACTCCGAAAACACACTTATCGGGATTAAGCTTCATGCTGAAAGCCCTTAGACTTTCGAACGTCTCGGATAGGTCGGCGATAAGGTCCTTCCTCTCCTGAGTCTTTACCACGACATCATCCACATAGGCCTCCACATTGCGTCTGAGTTGGGCGTGAAAACACCGCTGTATTGCGCGCTGATAAGTTGCACCAGCATTTTTTAACCCGAACGACATTGTGGTATAGCAAAAGGCCCCAAAGGGCGTGATGAATAAAGTCTTGATGTGATCTTCCACCTTCAGGCGAATCTGGTGATACCCTGAGTAGGCATCAAGGAAACTCAGGATCTCGCACTCGGCGGTTGAGTCAACCACCTGATCAATTCGAGGTAGCCCGAAGGGATCCGTCGGACATGCCTTGTTGAGATCAGTATAATCAATGCACATGCGCCATGTTTTATTCTTCTTTTGAACTAGTACAGGGTTTGCCAACCAATCAGGATGATACACTTCTTTGATAAAACCTGCAGCTAATAGCTTGGTGATCTCCTGCTTGATGGCGTTCCGACGATCTGGAGTGAACCGCCGGAGTCTTTGCTTGATTGGCTTAGCCTTTTCGTCGACGTTCAGAGAATGCTCGATCACCTCCTTAGGAACACCCGACATATCGGATGGTTTCCAGGCAAAGATGTCCTTGTTAGCCCGGAGGAAGGTGACGAGCACGTCTTCCTATTTATCCCCGAGCCCTATCCCGATCAGAGTCGTTTTGGACGAGTCAGATGGGTCGAGGATAATTCTCTTGGTTCCTTCACCAGACTTTATCCCTGACGTGGCCTGTTTCTTGGATGGGATGTCGCCTACTTGCAACATGGTAGCCTCTGCCTGGATATTCTTCCCCTCGGCGGTTGCCTCCTGCAGCTCAGCAAGTTCACAGTTCTCTCGGTCGCATTCCAGAGATCGCTTGACGTCGCTGCGAACCATGATGACGCTTTTGGGTCCCGGCATCTTCATCATCAAATAGGTGTAGTGCGGGACGGCCATGAACCAAGCCAAACTGGGTCTTCCCAAGATAGCGTGATACGCTGTCTCGAAATCCGCTACCTCAAAATTTATATACTCGATCTGATATTTGTCTTTGGTACCGAAGGTGACGGGCAAAGCAATCTTCTCTAGTGGAAATGAAGACGCCCCAGGAATCACCCCGTGGAACGGCTGAGAGCTCGGCCTTAGCTCGGAGCGGGGGACGTTCATGTCGTCGAAAGTTTTGGCGAACAAGACATTGAGTCCACTTCCTCCATCAATCAATACTTTCTTGAGCTTTACATTGCGAATAACAGGGTCGAGCACTAGAGGGTACTTACCCGGATGTAGAACTCGGTTGGGGTGATCCGAGCAATCGAAGATGATTGAGACTTCAGACCACTTTAGATACTGGGGGGTTGCCGGTTCCACCGCATTGATCTCCCGAGCGGTAAGCTTTTGCTTCCGCTTGGACTCGTATCCGGTGGAGCCCCCGTATATGTAGTTCATCTTGTGCTCATGCTCTTGGTAATCATCCTCGCTGGGAGGGTCTTTCTTCTTGGCAGCCTCATCCTTCACTGGAGCCAGTTGCTTGTTGCTTTCTCGCGCAAAACGCTTCAGGGTGAGGCAGTCTTTGGCGATGTGCTTTCCCTTAGGGTGGAAAGGACAGATCGCATCCATGACAGAATTGTAATCGGGTGCCTCCCTCCGCGTGGCTCGGGGCCGGTTGCGTTCTGCTACCAGAACTAGCTCCTCGCCTTTCTGCTTTCTGTCTTTGTGTTTGGAGGACTCGGCCTTGTTGCCCTTGTTCTTCTGTTGCGGACGATCTTCTTGGCGCTCGGCCAGGTCGTCTGAGGCCGTGGTATAGCGGTCGGCCAATGCGAACATCTCTTTCACGGAGGCCGGTGGTTTCCTGAATATTTTCTTGATCAGATCCGGATCGCTGACCCCTGTCGGGACCCGAATCCGCAAATCCGGACCCTCTGTGTATTCTGTGCCAGTCCAGGATCACGATAGCACACACAGTCATACAGGGTTGCACATTACAGACATTCACAAAGATATAAGAATAAATAGTGCAAACATGTATATAAATCGAGTTGTACGACCTTATGGTCTCCTTACAGATAAGTCAGCCACACAGGGCTTACATTATTCAAAGTAAAGAAATAGCAGCGGAACATAAGTAAAGGTCGTGGAAGCCTTCATCTTGACACAGGCAACCGACTTGGCTTGCCCCCTAGTTGTTCGTATCCTCGATGTACTCCTCCTCCCAAACTGGTGTAGTCTCCTCCACTGATGTTGGGGTTGATAAGCAAGGTGGGGTGAGTACACAAGGCACTCAACAAGTAATGCACAGAATGCAGTGCTATTACTACATGCATAGCTTATTCCAAAGGGTTGGCTTAAATGGTTCATTTGCATCAAACAGCAATTTTAAACCAATATCTCAATTAGATTAAAGCATTGGAACAGTTATAAGTAATACTAATTTCTTCAAATGGTTTTTCTTCGAAGATTCTCGGCACACCTTAACAGTTCATTTTAACACTTGGCACACAGCCACCCTTCCCACATTTTGTTTATGAAAATCTACCCTTGTTGTAATCCCGAGCAATGCTCAATACCGTGAGCACGGCTATTGAATAGTTTGACACTCTGCAGAGGTTGTACACTTTACCCACAAGATCTGACCGCTCACCACACGGTGATTGTCGCAACAAAGCTTTTCAGAACTTCTACCTTAACCAAAGAACCTCTCCGATATTGCCTTCACTATCACTTCCCTCACACAGAGTCAAGTATAGGACCGGCCAATCACCGTTGGATGGGCACCAAGCCGTAGCACGTGCGCTCCCCATACAGATACACCTCGTGCATTGTCACCCCGAGGTATCGGAGGAAAGATATCGAACCCTAGTCAACTAGGAGTGTCCCATATCGGACATGTGGTTGTACGGGTGACTCAGATCAAAGGCTTGCAAGGTGAAGTCCTTAACTAACCAAGGCAAGACTTCCAACACTCAACAGTTGGCACACACCCCAATGTGGCACACAGACTCACATCACTCATCAACCCAAAGCCACACAGCCCACCAGCACACAGGCCTCTTGCCACTTGCCCCAGTCTAAATCATTTCCCACCCAGTTGATTATTGTGCAACACATGCTAGCAATAACTCAACATCGGTACGGAACCACACAGGTCGCTGTACCTCAATCTCATCATGTGGCATCATCACACCACTTTTCAAAATACATTCAAAGTCTTTAATCAGTATTGTAGCATTTTTCCGAAAGATCACTCATGATTCGTTGCAAGGCTAAGCATCTACTCATGGTCTAGCCTCCCGTGTTGGCACAATATTAACATCCAACTAATATAATCAACTTAGGGTGACAATGATTTAGAGCATACAATTAATAATTCAAAGTGGCATAACAAAATGGGTTGATTAACTACATTATCCCGAATCAATTTAAATTCATTTTAAATAAATAAGCATGCATAGTTTCAAAGCATAAACTACATTTTAAAAACCTGGGATCAAAATGTTCAAAGCATCACTTGCCTTCAAAGAGTTGCTTGTCTTGTTTCGAAACTTGGTCTTGAGCGACGAATTCTTCCTCGAAACTTTTCGGCAAATTTGCGTCTACGCGTACAAACAAAATATGCAATAAATAGGTAATACAGAAGACTAAATAACCTCAAAAATTCAAACAAAATTCATCATTAAATAGCTCACAATTTTATGAATTTTTAGAAATTTGAATCACCCAAATCCGAGTTAAAATGCCAAAGTTATAGTCATTTGAAGTTTGAATAAAATCAAAATACGTAAATTAAGAAAATCCGATTTTTCGAATTATTTTTATCTTGAAATTCGCTTTTATGGCGTCGACACCGCGTCATGATGACGTTAGCATAGAAATGAATTTCGGTCGAAATATTTTATAGATAAAAATATATTTATAGCGTCATCGCCGACGTCATTTCGACACGCGGCACGCCCGCAGGTCGCCACGTCGTTCAATCTATGGATGGGTCCACGGTTCGATTCTGGTCCACCGTGGACTTGGTTCCGTAACAGTGCGACCACGCGGCAAAATCCGCACCGTTCGCTAAAATCGGCGGTCGGATCCTCGCTGCGCGGCTCGGCGGCGCTCGATTTCCGTGCGACGCCACGCGTCACGCATCGAGCGGTCCCCTCGGATCCAATGGCCAGCGACGCGGACTCGGCGACGCCGGATACGCAGCGACACGCGCGCGAATCGCAACGGCTCGTTTGAAATCAACGGCCGAGATTGGTCACGCCGGTCAAAGGAAACACGCGCCGCACGCGATTGGTTGGAGGTGCGGCGCTATCACCGCCGACGTTCAAATTTGAGCGGCGCGGATCCTAGGGCAAAACTAGATCCGAACTCAACCGTTCAGATCCGATCCAACGGCTCAGTTACCGGAGTATTTACTATACATGGCGCGACGTGACTCAATCCTACGCGTACACTAACGATCCAACTACCGAGATGTAACCAAGTTCTGAGAGACTAGATCTAATCTCTACCGTTCAATCCAGATCTAAGCATGCAGATCTACTCAAGAAGAACACAAAGAAAAGTAGCGTGGGCGAACCGTAAGCGTGCGATGAAGATCGGACGGACGACGAAGCTTCGGTGAAGCGCGGCGGCGCAGCGAAGAAAAGGTTGCCGGAGTTGAGGAAGATGACGCAGCCCACGGCGCTACGGGGCTTCTCCGGCGTGATGAAGTGGCTCGTTCGACGCGGCTTGGCGGAAGGATTACTCCGGTGACCTTGGCGACGGCGGAGAGAAACCGGCGGCGAAGTAAACGACGAAAAACCGCGGCGACACAAAGACGCAACTACGGCGAGCTCGCTCAGGCGCTAGAGAGGTCTCGGCGTGCGTGCGAGGAGTCAAAAGACACGGCGTGAAGGTCTCTGCACGACGCCATCAACGGGGACTTAAGGGCTGCCTCGACGTGCGCGAAACTGCCTGCGGAAATCACGGCCATCAAACCCCACGTCTCTTCGGCGATCTCGCGGGGACGAAGTGACGTGGCGCAATCCTGCGCGTCCGTGCGGCGACGATCCGAAGGCTCACGCATGCAGGCGACGTGGCGCACTCACAGGCGTTCGATCCGGTTCGGACGACTTGGGCTGGGGCAGCGCTAGGGTTTCGGCGCGGTTGGGCCGGCGACACACACAGTAATGGGCTCGGCCCATTACTATTCATCTGATTTTTAAATCATTTCACATTTAAAATAATTCTAGAAATTCAATTAAATCATTTGGAGCTTTTAAAATAGCAGAAAAATTCGAGAAATTACTTTGAGATGTTTGGAATTCCATTAAAATATTTGAAATAAAAATTTGCAAAAACTTTTCCATTATTTAATTGTTTTCAAGAAAAGTCCTATTTGAATAAATCCAAATAAACTTAAATAAATTCCCAAAAATTCAAAAAAAATCAAAAATACTCCAAAATTTAAATTAGAGCAAAAATTAGGGTGTTACAAACCTCCCCCCTTAACAGAATCTCGTCCCTGAGATTCAGGGCTGTTTACAGAAATAGGTTAGGGAACTCCTTCAGATCTTCTTCACGTTCCACGTTGCTTCACTTTCCGAATGGTTGCTCCATTGAATTCTGCAGAAACGTGTTGACTTGTTCCTTGTCTCTCTGTCCATTCGCCCGAATCTTCATCGGATGTTCTTTGTAAGTCGATCTTCTTGCAGCTCAATTGCCTCCAAAGGTGTTTGCTCTTAGGTACTCGAAGACACTTCTTGATTGTGATACATAGAATACATCATGCACTCCTGCCAAAGACGGCAGTAACTCAAGCGATAAGCAACTTCACCTCTGCGGCTCAAGATCTTGAATGGTCCAACATATCAGGTGCGAGCTTTCCTTTTGCATGGAACCTTCTAACTCCTTTGAGAGGCGTGACTCTAAGGTACACAAAATCTTCGGGTTCAAAGCTCAGTTCCTGCGACGGTTGTCAGCATAACTCTTCTGCCTTGATTGTGCAATCTTCAATCTTTCCCTGATCGATGCGTCTGTTCTTCCGCTTCTGAAGAATGTCGGTCCAAAAACATGTCGTTCACTGTCTCATTCCAATTCAATGGTGTTCGACAGACCGACCATACAAAGCTTCAAATGGAGACATTTGTAAACTACTTTGATAACTCGTTGTTGTAACTAAACTCAGCATAAGGCAAACACTTGTCCCATGAGGTGGAATATGCTAAGGCACATGCCCTCAACATATCCTCTAATATCTGATTGACTCTCTCAGTTTGTCCATCTGTCTGCGGATGGTATCTGTGTCTTGAAGTTCAAATGAGTTCCCATCGCTTCATGTAGCTTACACCAAAATGCGGAGGTAAATTGGGTACCTCATCGACACTATTTTTTTGGTACTCCATGCAAACAAACAATTCTTGACATATAAAGTTACGCTAACGGTCTCGGAATAAGTGGTCTTCACGGGTATGAAATGTGCCACTTTAGTTAAACGATCTACTATGACCCATATGGAATCATATCCACTTTGCGTTCTAGGCAATCCGGTTATGAAATCCATACCAATTCCTTCCATTTCCATTCGGTATCTTTAGGGGTTGTAATAGCCTGCTGGTCTTTGGTGCATAGCTTTGACTCTTTGGCATATGTCACATATTGCAACGTATTCGCGACTTCTCGTTTCATGCTTGGCCACCAAAATCTCTCCTTTAAATCTTGATACATTTTCGCACTTCTGGATGAATTGAGTACTTGGAGTCATGGGCCTCCCTGCATTAATCGCTTCAACTCCTTTTTGTTCGGCACACAAATGCGCTCTTTAAACCACATAGTACCTTGTTCATCCAGTTTGAAATCTTTTGCTTTGCCTTCATCCATTTTGCCCTTAATTCTTTTGATCTTATCATCATCTTTCTACCCTTCCCTGATCTGATCTTCCAGGGTAGGTCTTACTTCCAAAGTTGCTAGGAATCCTTCTGGTACCATTTCCAGTTCTAATTTCTGGAAATCCTTACACAATTCTGCCTGACTTGTTTCCAATAGCATATTTACACTGTGGTTCTTTCTGCTCAAGGCGTCTGCCACCACGTTGGCTTTACCCAGATGGTAGTGAATTCCTACATTATAATCCTTGATTAACTCTAACCATCTTCTTTGCCTCATATTTAGGTCAGCTTGTGTGAAGATATACTTAAGACTTTTATGATCAGTATACACTTCACATCTATTTCCGATGAGATGATGACGCCATATCTTTAGTGCATGCACTACGGCAGCTAATTCCAAATCATGAGTCGGATAGTTCTCCTCATGTGGTCTCAATTGTCTTGATGCATAGGCAATTACCTTCCTATTTTGCATCAACACGCATCCCAATCCCTGACGCGATGCATCACAATAGATGTCGAAGTCTTGATGAACGTCAGGTAAAACTAGTACAGGTGCCGATGTTAATCTTCTCTTCAACTCCTGAAAACTCTTCTCACACTCAGGTGTCCATAGGAATTTCCTTTCCTTTTTCAACAATTGCGTAAGAAGTCTCGCAATCGTAGAGAATCCTTCGATGAATCGACGATAATACCCCGCCATTCCAAGGAAACTACGGATTTGGGTTACCGACTTGGGTTGTTCCCAATGTAGAAATGTCTCCACTTTTTTTGGATCTACCGCAACTCTTGCTGCAGTCATTATGTGTCCAAGAAATTCAACCTTATTCTTCCAGAAATCACATTTGCTAAATTTTGCAAACAACTGTTGCTCTCTCAACTTTTCAAGGACTAGCCTCAAATGCTCCGCGTGCTCTTCTCTCGTCTTGGAATAGATAAGGATATCATCTATGAATACGACGACGAACTTATCCAAATATTCCATAAAAACCTTATTCATTAAGTTCATGAAATATGCTGGTGCATTTGTCAAACCAAAAGACATCACTGTAAACTCGTAGTGTCCATATCTTGACGAAAATACAATCTTCGGAATATCCTCTGATCGGATCTTCAATTGATGGTATCCTGATCGGAGATCAATTTTGGAGAAGACTCCTGCTCCTCTCAACTGGTCAAACAAATCATCGATCCTGGGTAGCGGATACTTATTCTTTATCGTCACATCATTGAGTGCACGATAGTCTATACACATCCTGAAACTTCCGTCCTTCTTCTTGACGAATAAGACAGGTGCTCCCCATGGCGATGAACTAGGTCTTATAAATCCTTTTTCCAGCAGTTTTTCAATTTGCTTCTTCATTTCCACAAATTCCTCTGTGGACATCCTGTAAGGTCTCTTAGCTATGGGAGCTGTTCCTGGAACCAGCTCTATCACGAACTCGATATCTCTATCTGGCGGCATTCCAGGTAAATCTTCCGGGAAAACATCCGGATATTCATTGACTATGGAAACTTCCTCTAAGCTGACAGTCTTCATGCTGTTGACCATTAATTGTCCATCCCGCACTGGTTTTGCTTCAAACTCAATCTTCTTTCCATCCGGGCTCTCGACCGATATGACTCTTTTTCCGCAGTCCAATACTGCCTTGTGATTGGTTAACCAATCCATTCCCAGGATAACATCCAAGGTTTGGGTATTAAGGACGATTAAGTTCGCTAGGAACTCAACTCCATTAATTATTAGTCTTACCCCAGAACATCCTACTTTAGATCGGAGTTCTGATCCAGGGGATTGGACTATGAGCACACATTCAAGATTCACTATTTCCATATCATTTTGAACAGCAAAATCTCGAGAAAATAAAAGAATGAGAAGCTCCGGAATCAAATAAAACGGTAGCTGGTACTGAGTTTACTTGGAACTTACCCAGTACAACGTCCGTGGCGTTCTGAACTTCATCCGTTGTAATGTGGTTGACTCGGCCTCGTGCAGTTCCTTGGGATGGAGTTGCTACTGTTGATGCCCCACGGTTCACGATTGGCGCGGGAGTCCTTGCCGGTGTGTTCCCTAGGTTAAAGCGGACCGGGGTGACACCTCCTGTAACACCCCAGCATCTATCATGCCCGAATGCTACCAAACATAGAAACTACAACAATTAAATATCCCAAAACAAGCTAAATTCCAGCAAGGTTACCAATTGCTAATACCGAAAATTCAGCAGCATAACATCTGTTTTTATCATGAATTTAGCAACGTTAATATCCTGGCAAGTAATATCAATATATAAATCATCTAAGAAGCAATGAACATAAATGTAACATCCACAAAATCTCATACTAACAGTTCCAATCTCACTACAAAAAAAAATGAACCCAACGAGAGATTTAAGCACTCCAATTGACCATTTAACAAGTTTCATTGCCTTTACTTATATCCAAGAATTCAAATCGTAACTTATAACATTGCCTAAAGTGAAATGCTACGTGAGGAGGTGTAGCTAATCCCTTATCCCGCATGCCGACTTTTTGGTACCTAAAAAAATAACATTAAACACAAGAGTGAGTTTAAAACTCAGCAAGCATAATGAAATGAGTGAAAGAATCATTTAGCAGTAACAACAACATATTCATCATTTTCATATTCATAATATCGTTAACAATTCGTACTCATCTCCTCGAATAAGATGCAATGCCATGCGATACACATGTCCTCTCAAAGGCGTATATCGGGTATAGTGAGTGCACACCGTCGGTGTGCACCCTCTTCCCCCTTCCATCCCGTAGATGGAGGGTGCCTACTCCTCGCTTCCATTCGCCACGGTGAATGAAATCACGATGTAGGACTTACTCTATGGCTCTCCGGATTAGTCATAACTTTCTCACCGGCTTTACCGGACTAGTTAGGACTTCCTCACCATCCTGGCCAGATTTCATGCCATGAATGCAACATGTACTAGTAACCCAAAACAACATGTACAACAATTTTATCTCATCTTGGCATAGCATTACTATGAATCAAGTCATCATATCCTGGTTAACATTAGACATAGCAAATTAATCTATCAGTTACTCGTTCATCACATAAGCATCAATATAACAAACCACTCATCAACTAGTCCATGGCACACACAGCATCTCTAACAATTTCCTACCACACACTACCCATTCCAAAACACTTGCCTTAACCACGAGGAGCGGAGTGGCGCAAGGTTGAGGCCACTCCTGAAGTCACACCACCTGAAAATAAATTGCATACGTCTCAACACAATGCAATACAGCACTTGCAATAAGTTTAGCGACATCGAACTTACGCCCTACTCCAATTTTATTCCTTTCTCGCTCAGCGAACAAAACCGCCCCTTTGCTGTCCCGATGGTCTAAAGGTTATAAGTTCCACCCTTATAAACCAAACCTCAGGGACCAAGAATTTTATGAAACTACTAAAAATTACCCACTAAAAACATGTTAACCAATTCTCTCAAATAAAACATTTAGCCTTTCATCTTTAGCCCTGAAACCCAATCTGCTACCACACTGGACAGCAGACTTCAAAATAGCATAACTAATTTTATACAATTCCAAATGAAGTAAATGATAACATTACTGAAATCTTCAGGAAATTTCCTAACTTAATCTGGTCATTAAAAAATTTAATTAAACATCTAGATAGCCCTACTCTTCAGTTTTCCGCGACTGCTGCCAGAAGAGACAGATTCTGGACAGTAGTCACTAAAACAGCCATAACTTTTGAACTACCCAACCAAATTTCATGATCTTGGTCTCTAAATAAACTTAAGACGATTATCTACAACTTTTCCAACAGCCAACCCCTCTGAAAACGACTGGAACTATTTTTAATCTCTGCCCTAAGATTCAGATCAGCACTACTCGAACCCAGATCTCGCCCCACAATACAAATTCTCCCCAAACCAATCTAATCACTGCACAAAAACCTGAAATTCTATCAATTAAATCACCATAACAGATCCACAAAAAAACTCAGACCTGAATGGGGGACGCCAGGAGGGAGGAGGGGCGTCAGGAGGGAGCACTCGGAAGGGAAGGGGTGCAAGAAGAGGAGGGGCGCAGGGATAGGAGAGGCGCAGGGAGGGAGGGGCTGCTGGAAGGGAGGGGTGGCTGCAAGGGAGGTAGGGTGGCTTGGGGGTGATAGGGGAGAGTAGGCTAGGGTTAGGGAAAACCCCTATGGGCCATGACGCTCCACCTACAGCCCAGAATCAGCCCACACCAACCCAAATCTCTCTCGGAGGCCCAAAGATAGCCCTCAAGACCCACACTAACCCTAAAACAGCCCACCACCGCTCGAGTTAATTTTTTTTTAGATATTACACCTCCCTTCTTAGGGCAGTTGTTGGCAAAATGCCCCATTTCATTGCAATGATAGCAATGTCTTCCCACTGCCTGAGAGGTTCCTCGATCATGCCACGATTCTGGTGAGTCTGAACATTCTGACCCACTGGGCGATTTGCCGGCAGTGGTGCCCTATCATTGTCTCTGGGCTGGTACCGGATGAACTGTTGAGGTGCCGTCCTCTGCCTCTGCTGGCCCTGACGACCTCCTTGTTGCGCCATTCTGCGCTTCCTGTTGTCATCCAACTCTCGGCGCTTGTCCTCTAAGATAAGAGCTTTGTTAACTAGCTCTTGGAAGTCGGGAATGTGTAGGTGATCACCCCACTGCAACCCGCATTCAATCCCTTCATGAAGCGGGATTATGCGGCCTTATCCGTAGCCACGTCCTCGGTGCGTAGCGTGCGGTTAGGTGAACTTGTTCAGTAATCGCCCTTGTCGCCGCCTTGCTTGAGGCTCGGAATTCCTCCTTTTAAGATCCATGATACCCTCGGGTACATGGGTGCTGGCGGAAGGTCGAGGTGAATTCCTCCCACGTGATACTCTGAGGTCCTCATGAGTCTGCGAAGTTTTCCCACCATTCTGCGGCGGTCCTTCGAGTTGATGAGAGGCATAGAGTACCCTCTCATGTCCTACACACTGGGTAATGTGCAGCTTCCTTTCAATTGTCCTTAACCAATCGTCCGCTTCTAGTGGATTGGCGTTACCTGAGAAAGTGGGTGGACGAGTCCTCATAAACTCCGACAACCTGGAGTAGGGGTGTGGTCCATGGTTACCCCCAGGTTGAACATTCACAGCAGCTTGATTGGATATCTGCTGCATGGTTTGAACCATCGTGTTCATAAGTTGAGTCTGGGCAGTCAAGAAGGCTCCCAGGTTCTGCATATCGACCTGCGGCGGTTGAGGGATCGGCTCTTCATTACGTTGTCCGCTTTGGTTAGATCCACTTCACTGCTCCAACATTTCCACGAGTCCTCACCATCTGTTGCCACCTTCCAAGGTTAAGAGAAGAAGAAAGCACAGACAAGTAGAAGAATTCATGTGGGGAACAGGTGTAACTTAAATTATTTAGCCACTTTATTGATATAATATAAAGCAGTACGGTTGCTCACAAGTGCCTAAGGGTAATGCAACACATACGAGACACTCACAACCAAAAACAAGTAAGCAAACAAAGGAATCCATGACGACTCACACCTAATGGTGACTCTGAAGAAAAAGACGCGACTCAGACATTCGAGTCTCGACACTACACTCTACTAGACTCGATCACTCATCGAGCCAACCCGGCTGCGGCTCCCTCGGAGCATACACCGGTGGGTGCTCCGAAATCGGGGCAAACTGGTCCTGGTGACCTACTGCGGCTGGTGCAAATGACCCCATCGACTCCGCTGGTCCCGAGGCTGCTCGCTCCCTTTGGTGCCTCCTGCTCTGGCTCCTCCGGATCTGGATCGTGTAACTCCAGAACTGGCTCAGGCTCGGGTCCATACAAAGCCATCTCCAACTCCTGGATCTTCTGCATGGAGTGAGCTAAGCCCTCCCGCAGCTGGATCTTTGCCTCTGCGACCTCGGCGCGGGTCCTCTGCAACTCCCGGACTGTCTCGTCCAAGGCGTCCTCCTGGGCGATGACGTACCTCGCCAGGTGGGTGATAGTGGCGTCCTCCTCTACAAGCTCCATCCTCTCCAAACGATTGTCTCGACGCGGATGGTGACGAAAGACGGTGCCCTCCAACTCTGCGGAGTAAGTGCGGGCAATCTGCCGCATCGCCTGACGTGCCGACTCCTGGATTCCGGCCTCAAAAGAAGACCTCCTGACCGTGATGTAGATAGGACGGCTCTCCCTCGTTCTCTCCCGAGCATACACTGTGATCTTGACATCCTAGACGACGTCAAGTCCTGCCCGTACCACCGAAGTCCCTCGATATAGTGGTCTGTCAAAACCTCCGAGCAACTGCATCATACGCCATAACTCCGCAGCGTATCCTCCGGTGCGCTCTCCATAGGTGTGGATCATCCTCATCTGACAAAATAAACCTTGTTTAAATTAAACAGAGAATAATAAAAATTCAGCATAGGTATGAAACAAGAGAGAAGAGATAAGTCAAGATTTCATTGATATTCTTGCTCAAGTTGATTAGGTCTTTAGAAAATAGTTTTACCCTCCTAGGAACGACCAAACTAGGGTCAAGTCCTACAGTCAGCCTGGCTCTGATACCACCTCTGTCGGGACCCGAATCTGCAAATCCGGACCCTCTGTGTATTCTGTGCCAGTCTAGGATCACACTAGCGCACACAGTCATACAGGGTTGCACATTACAGACATTCACAAAGATATAAGGATAAATAGTGCAAACATGTATATAAATCGAGTTGTACGACCTTATGGTCTCCTTACAGATAAGTCAGCCACACAGGGCTTACATTATTCAAAGTAAAGAAATAGCAGCGGAACATAAGTAAAGGTCGTGGAAGCCTTCATCTTGCCACAGGCAACCGACTTGGCTTGCCCCCTAGTTGTTCGTATCCTCGATGTACTCCTCCTCCCAAACTGGTGTAGTCTCCTGCACTGATGTTGGGGTTGATAAGCAAGATGGGGTGAGTACACAAGGCACTCAACAAGTAATGCACAGAATGCAGTGCTATTACTACATGCAAAGCTTATTCCAAAGGGTTGGCTTAAATGGTTCTTTTGCATCAAACAACAATTTTAAACCAATATCTTAATTAGATTAAAGCATTGGAACAGTTATAAGTAATACTAATTTCTTCAAATGGTTTTTCTTGAAGATTCTCGGCACACACACCTTATGATTCATTTCTAACACTTGGCACACAGCCACCCTTCCCACATTTTGTTTATGAAAATCTACCCCTTGACTGTAATCCCCGAGCAATGCTCAATACCGTGAGCACGGCTATTCGAATAGCTTGACACTCTGCAGAGGTTGTACACTTTACCCACAAGATCTGACCGCTCACCACACGGTGATTGTCCGCAACAAAGCTTTTCAGAACTTCTACCTTAACCAAAGAACCTCTCGGTATTGCCTTCACTATCACTTCCCTCACAGAGCCAAGTATAGGACCGGCCAATCACCGTTGGATGGGCACCAAGCCGTAGCAGCACGCTCCCCATACAGATACACCCACGTGTCTTTGTCACCCCGAGGTATCGGAGGAAAGATATCGAACCCTAGTCAACTAGGTCTGTCCCATATCGGACATGTGGTTGTACGGTGACTCGGATCAAAGGCTTGCAAGGTGAAGTCCTTAGCGACCAAGGCAAGACTTCCAACACTCAACGATGGCACACAGCCCAATGTGGCACACAGACTCACATCACTCATCAACCCAAAGCCACACAGGCCCACCAGGCACACAGCCTCTTGCCACTTGCCCCAGTCTAAATCATTTCCCACCCAGTTGATTATTGTGCAACACATGCTAGCAATAACTCAACATCGGTATGGAACCACACAGGTCGCTGTACCTCAATCTCATCATGTGGCATCATTACACCACTTTTCAAAATACATTCAAAGTCTTTAATCAGTATTGTAGCATTTTTCCGAAAGATCACTCATGATTCGTTGCAAGGCTAAGCATCTACTCACGGTCTAGCCTCCCGTGTTGGCACAATATTAACATCCAACTAATATAATCAACTTAGGGTGACAATGATTTAGGGCATACAATTAATAATTCAAGGTGGCATAACAAAATGGGTTGATTAACTACATTATCACGAATCAATTTAAATTCATTTTAAATAAATAAGCATGCATAGTTTCAAAGCATAAACTACATTTTAGAAACCTGGGATCAAAATGTTCAAAGCATCACTTGCCTTCAAAGAGTTGCTGGTCTTGTTCCGAAACTTGGTCTTGAGCGACGAATTCTTCCTCGAAACTTTCCGGCAAATTTGCGTTTACGCGTACAAACAAAATATGCAATAAATAGCTAATACAAAAGACTAAATGAACTCAAAAATTCAAATAAAATTTATCATTAAAAAGCTCACAATTTTATGAATTTTTAGAAATTTGAATCACCCAAATCCGAGTTAAAATGCCAAAGTTATAGTCATTTGAAGTTTGAATAAAATCTGAAAATACAAAAATTAAGAAAATCCGATTTTTCTGAATTATTTTAATACTGGAAATTCGCTTTTATGACGTCAGCACCGCGTCATGATGACGTTAGCACAGAAATGAATTTCGGTCGAAATATTTTTATAGATAAAAAAATATATTTATGGCGTCATCGGCGTCGGCTCGACACGTGCACGCCCGGAGGTCGCCACGTCGTTAATCTATGGGTGGGTCCACGGTTCGGCTCGGTCCACCGTGGACTTGGTTCCTGAAACAGTGCAGCCACGCGGCAAAATCCGAACCGTTCGCTAAAATCGACGGTCGGATCCTATCTCGCGCGGCTCGGCGACGCTCGATTTCCGTCGCCACGCGTCACGCATCGAGCGGTCCCCTCGGATCAATAGCCAACGACGCGCGGACTCGGCGACGCTCGAATACGCAGCGACGCGGCGCAATCGCAGCGGCTCATTTGAAATCAACGGCGAGATTGGTCACGCCGGTCAAAGGAAACACGCGGCCGCACGCGATTGGTTGGAGAGTGCGGCGCTATCACCGCCGCACGTTCAAATTTGAGCGGCGCGGATCCTAGGCAAAACCGGTCTGAACTCAACCGTTGAGATCCGATCCAACGGCTTTCGAGTTCACGGAGCTGTTTACTATACATGGCGCGACGTGGCTCAATCCTACGCGTACACTAACGATCCAACGGCTGAGATGTAACCAAGTTACAGAGACTAGATCTAATCTCTACCGTTCAATCCAGATCTAACGGTACAGATCTACTCAAGAAGAACACAAAGAAAAGTGACGTGGACGAACCAGAAGCGTGCGAAGAAGATCGGACGGACGACGAAGCTCGGTGAAGGCGACGGCGGTGCAGAAGAAAAGGCTGCCGGAGTTGAGGAAGATGACGCAGCCCACGGCGCTCACGGGCTTCTCGGCGTGATGAAGTGGCTCGTTCGACGCGGCTTGGCGGAAGGATTACTCGGTGACCTTGGTGACGGCGGAGAGAAACCCGGCCAAGTAAGCGCGAAAAACCGCGGCGGCACAAAGACGCAACTTCTGGCGAGCTCGCTCAGCGCTAGAGAGGTCTCGGCGTGCGTGCGAGGAGTCAAAAGACACGGCGTGAAGGTCTCGCAGCGCCATCAACGGGACTTAAGGGCTGCCTCGGCGTGCGCGGCTGCGGTGAAATCACGGCCATCAAAGCCCACGTCTCTCGGCGATCTCACGGGACGAAGTGGCGTGGCGCAATCCTGCAGCGTCCGTCGGCGACGATCCGAAGGCTCACGCATGCAGGCGACGTGGCGCACTCACAGGCGTTCGATCCGGATCGGACGACTTGGGCTGGGGCGGCGCTAGGGTTTCGGTGTGGTTGGGCCGGCGACACGCACAGTAATGGGCTCGGCCCATTACTGTTCATCTGATTTTTAAATCATTTCACATTTAAAATAATTCTAGAAATTCAATTAAATCATTTGGAGCTTTTAAAATAGCAGAAAAATTCCAGAAATTACTTTGAGATGTTTGGAATTCCATTAAAATATTTGCAATGAAACTTTGCAAAAACTTTTCCATTATTTAATTGTTTTCAAGAAAAGTCCTATTTGAATAAATCCAAATAAACTTAAATAAATTCCCAAAAATTCAAAAAAAATCAAAAATACTCCAAAATTTAAATTAGAGCAAAAATTAGGGTGTTACAACCCCTTTCTGAAAAGCTACTACCACCACTGCATCAGATACATATCTGACGGTGTTTTTCTTCTGCATGAAACGCCGGATGAAATCTCTCAGTGTCTCGTCTTTCTTCTGGTGAAGCTGATATAGGTCCCACGGGGTGCCAGGCCTCTCGTAGGTTCCCTGGAAGTTCGCGATAAATTGATCGCAAAGATCGCTCCAGGAGTCCACCGAGTTCGCAGGAAGTCCCGTGAGCCATGCTTGAGTTGAAGGGGTGAGATTGACCGGCAGATAATTAGCCATCACGTTTTGATTGCCACTAGCTGCTTTAACCGCCAGGGCATAGACCTGCAGGCAAGCTTCCGGGTCTCGTTCCCCGTCAAACTTAACAATGCCCTTGGGATTGAAACCTTCGGGCCATACTACTCGGCGTAACCGAGAAGTGAACGCTCGGATTCCGTCGATGGATTTGTCATCATGATGAGGGGGAGTCCGATGTGGCGAGCCTCTGGCTTGGCAATCGTCATTAGCACGTCGGGGTGGAGTTCGGCGTGGCGAGCCCATGAATCGACGATCGTCGTTGTCGTTCCGCCCCTGACGATGATGGTCTCTATGGTCATTGCAGTCATCGTACCTTTGGTTGCTTCGTCGATCGTGGCCGGTACCAAAACGTTCATAGTCGTCATGGCGCCAGCGTCGATCTTCTTCGTCCCGCTCTCGCCGTATGGCGGTGATGTCTTGGCGGAGGTCGCGGTTGAGATTTCGGCGGGCGTCTCCGACTGGTGCTGTGGGGCGCCGACTGCCGGTATTCCGACTGGTAGTAGTCCGACTGCTAGCGACACGAGTAGCCGCGTGGGAGCGTGAGTGCGCTTCCCCTACCAGCTTTTCCTGTTTCTGCTGAATCGCTGCCGTCTTCACCATGGCCTTGATCTGGGCCACGATTAGGGCCGCCGAGCTATCAGATGCAATCATCGGGTCCAGCATGTTGAGAAGCGTCTTGGATGCGACGACGTTCTGCAGTGGTTTGTGGAAGACAGCTTGGTCTCCCAATCTGGATTGTAGGATGTCCTCGCGGACATTGCGGCCGCGAGATCGAAGCGATCGCGTTTGTGCCTCCTTACCCTTACGAAGAAGGTGATCTTCCTCCGCAGCTCCTTGAATCTCTTGTTGACGTTGGAGATCGGTCTTCTGCTCTTCTATTGCATAGATGCCGCGAAGATCGTAGCAACTCCTCGCGACACCGACTGGTTTGCTGGATGGGATAGAGTGGCATACCTGAGATGGATCGGCCTAATCTTTACCAGATTGGATCTGGATTAGGTCCAGACAGACAAGTTCTCCACGTGCATCTGCGACGAAGTCTAGGCTTCCAAAGCGGAAATCTTGGCCAGAGGTGACGGTGGTGATGATTCCGCTGATTGCTGCCATCGAGTTTGTAGAAAAAGATTATAGCGCTCCCCCTACCTGGCGCGCCAACTATCGACTTTTGTGGTCGGCAATGAATTTATGGGGCAAGCGCTAGATCTCAAACTCAAAGGTCACACAAGACAAAGGTTTAGACAGGTTCAGGCCCTCGACGGAGGAGGTAATACCCTAGTCCTGTGTGCTGGGATTATGTGGATCTCTTGGATCTAAGGTTGCTCGTATGCTTTTGTTGTTGCCCGCCCTCTCCCTTATATAGTGGGGGTGGGGCGATTTACAGAGTCCCGATCGGTTATTGGATACTAATCTGTTACAGGATAGAGTTTATATCTTTATCTACCCTGCTAACAACTCGGATTACAACCGTATCTCTTATATCTAAATATATGTTCAATTGTCTCTAGGATGTATCCCCTTCCACACGGCAGCAAGGCTTGGCGCGGAGCTTCCCCTTTGGGCCTTCCTCCCGACCCTGTCTCTCCCTTAGGCACTTCTGGGCCGGTTATAAAGACACCTGGTTTCTTATATTCCACAAGTATATATTAACTACACAAGTTTCATATACTCAATTCGATGGAATTTAAAGTAATGATCCAATTTATATGGAGTGGTGGAAAGGGATCAATACTCTTATGACCATTAATTATAGAATAAACTCCATTGCATATATGTGCGTATAAATAATTGAACTTGGAATCAATATGCAGATAATCAATTTGAGCTTGCTTTGGAGTTTATCCTATATTGCCATGAGTATACTACAACTACACAAGTTAAATATACTCAAGGGATTGTTTCAAAGTAATGATCCTTGATATAGAAAGATGAATTAGATCAATACAATTGAAACATCAAGGTAAAGCATAAACTCCCCCTAAATGTGTCCATTCATATATATATAGAGCTAGAAACAAAATGCACATCTTAAGGTTAAAACAATGGTGGAGTTTACCCTTTATCTTGAATCCGAGAAATGTATCTAGAAATAAGAAAGTTGCATTGGATACATATCTTTTGGATTTCCATTTTTCTTTTTCATGAGACTATTAAAAAATATACTCAATAAACACGTTAGTCTCACATTTAGATTTATCAATAAAATCATAACATATTTGACATCAAAGAATGCAACAAAATATAATAATATGAACTCGAATGCATACCTTTGATATTTCCATCTTTTTCATCCAAAAGAGACTAATAAGAGTTAAGCTCAACAAAAGAGTTAGTCTCATAAAGATTTGTCATTAATTAACAATTGAGACTAATCAATATTATGATTATCAAAAGAGTTAGTCTCAATATTAGATTTGTCATTAACACCAAAACCAACTTAATGGAGCTTGAATTTTCAATATCTCATCTTTAGATTAAGATGGAGCATTGACACCCTCTGTCTATTTTGGATTCCATGCTTGCGTGGTTACCAGCGAGACAGATGGACAACGGGCGAAACATGAAGAAAATGAAGCTTGTGAATTAAGCAGTTTTTTCAGGAATTGTCCTCAATTGGAGCAGGTGGTTGGTGAGTTTATGTTGCTCTAAAATTTTTGGAAATTTTTCCCTATGACCAGTTGAGTCGTGAAATAGTTCACCGAAAATCACCTCAAAAAGCTTAGTAGAATAAACATGAAAAATCAAGCATTACAGACAGTTATGAACTTCGACCAGAAAGTTCAAGGCTCGGTCTTCACTTCATAGCGCTCAAACGGTGCAACCAGTGGATTCACAATTTTTTCCAGAGATGGATATATGAGGCGCGCACCTTCTCCAACAAGAATCACTTAAAAAGGATTTTTCTAAGTTTTTATAAAAATCAAGGACTGACTTCTGCGCGAAGAACAAGTTATGGACAGATTTGCAATTCGATAAAAACTTGATCTCTAGTCTATCCTAGGGTGCAAGAAAGATGTAAAACCATATGAACACCCTCAAGACATCCTAGAAGAACATCATTTAGAAGGAGGGGAGGCAAATCCAAATTGCGAGAAAGTAAATTACGAGAATGTAAATGCGGGAAAGTAAATGCTGAATTTAAATTGTGTAAAGTAAAGACATAATGTAAATGCGCAATTTAAATTCACAATAATGTAAAGAAAATTTTTGTATTTTCTGGAAGGAGAGGTTACAAAGCCTCACAATCATGTGGGCAAAGCTCAAAGGAGCATCAAAAACCTCAAAACCTTCAAGGGGGGAAGGCTACCCCTCCACCCCTATTTATACAACTCTTGGGCCACCTACCACCCTTGGATGAGCCTCTAAACCCTAGAGCATCCATCAAGGGCTAGGATTAACCCACTCAACCAGCCATACAAGGGTTCACCCAAAACCCACAACACATAATGGGTTTTTTTCACGGTTCTCAAAGCACACTAACTAGACCCGCTAACCTATCAACTTGACCAACATCCAATGGCCCTCATTGATCCATGCAGCGTCTAGCTAGAATCTCAACCATTCCTTGTCTTCACGGCTTGCCACGACTCCGTCTCCGATCATCTTCCAGCGATCACCTACCGTCTGGAACTCCGACGCTCCTCGCCTAGTCCCGGTCATCCTTCGCCTCACCATGTTCTAGCATCGTCGACCTGCAACCATCAAAAACAAGGAAACTCCTTACATAGCAATGCCCACAAAGATGTGCAATAAATCCATCAAAGTCCACTCATTAAAATTCATTTTTACTCGTTCTGGCCGGTAGCACCGGGAAAACAGAGAAGACCTCAAATTGCTTCCAATTGAAAATCCATTCCAAATCGAACTCAAACAAGAGCAACCCAAGCTCAAATATAGTCAAATACTCATCACAAATCTGGATAGACGTCCACATGGTCCTTCAAGTAGTCTGCGAGTACCGTAGCTTGCAAAAATGCTGTAGCACCAATGACTATTGTAGCACCTCGAAAAACTGTAGCACCGGCTTTTTTCCTTTGCTCGCGCCGCCAGAAAAACAGCTGCAAGAAATAAAAATGTAGGGCAACGCTCGGTCGGCTAGCTGAAGAAATTGATTTTATTTTTTTTGTATAATCTGGTTATTTTACTCTAAACAAAAGAGTACAAACCCTAATAACTAGCTCTCTCACCCAAGCAGAAGATATCCCTCTCCTATTTATAACGAGCAACAATTTGCATGCATATTCACTTGGCCCAACATGGCCCAATACATGCAAACTGCCCCAAACGATTACAACCGCACGTGTACGGCCCACCTGCCGCACTCACGTGACTAACTAGCCTCCATGTGCACCGTTCTCTAGCCTGAACGTCCCGCATGACATCCTTAACCATCAAGACCTCGATTCCTCCCTGAACCTAGTCCCGAACCTCAGTTCCTCCATGAACCTAGTTCCGATCCTGTCATCGACCATGTTCGTCCTCGAGCAATACCTGCACATGAACAAACATGAAAATGTGTAAGAGCACAACTCCACGACTTGACTCAAGATCAGTCCATGCAACCACTCACATGAGCGCATTGCATCAAACAAAATAATTACCATGCTATCACAAGCATATTAAGTAATCATCTGAAACAACACATGCATAAGCACCACACATGCCACGAGCACAATCACTTTGCAATGCCAATTTCATCACTAAGCCAATTTTTCAGCACATGATTTCATAGAGATTTTAAGGTAAAATTAAATGACGATGATTAACCCTCCTATGATGAGCTAATGGATATGCTTGAGGACTTGAATGAGTACCTTGGCAAAGAAAAGTCTAAACACAAGGCTTTTAGAAAAGAATATCTTTCTCACAAAGACTCTTATGAGGAGCTAAATGAAGCTCATGAGACTCTACTTGCTAAGGGGCATTCAAAGCCTCAAAATGATGTAGGCATTAGTTCCAAGATTATTAATGATATGTCTAGTTTAGAAATTGATTCATGTTGTGTACCAAAAACTAGCATATCTACTTCTTGTGATGATTTAATTGATGTGCCTTCTTTTTCATATGCTAGCTCAATTTCTTGCCATGAAAATTTAATGGTAGAAAATAATGAACTTAAAGAACAAGTGGATAAACTTAGCAAGAGTTTAGATAGATACTTTAAGGGCAAGGATACTCTAAATAAAATCTTGAATAGTCAAAGATGTTCCTACAATAAAGAAGATCTTGAGTATATTCCCAAGAAGGGTAAGAAAATTAGTAACAAAGCTCCTCGGTTTGTAAAATCTAATAGAAAGCTTTGTTATAAATGCCATGATGTGGGTTCATTATGTGTTGATGAACGAGACGAGATCCCGAATTGGAGAGAAGATGATGGTAAAAACTCCAAGTGGATGTGCTAGAGGCAAAGGTATAACTAGCTAGGGCTGAGGGTGTGTTCCTAGTCTTTTATCGATCTCGGTGTTTGGATGGGAGACCGGGTTGCCAGTTAGGTTGCCGTACTATTAAAAGGGGTTGAGTCATTTAGCTTGAGCTTCATCATGTATTGATGAACTCAATCCGGTTCTCTCTAGCTCACTCTCTTAAGTTGGTTTTTGCATGATGCTCATATTTGCATGTGTTGCAAATAAGGGAAGCTCATGTTTTCTTCTTAATTGATTTGGATTTTGCATGGAGCTATTGATTTGCTTGTGTTGCAAAAGAAGATAGCTCATGCATTCGGTTTAAAGTAGTTCTTTGCATAGGAGTTAAGTTTTTGCATGTGTTGCAAATAGAGATAGCTCATGAATTGGCTTTATTAGCTTGTGACTAGTAGAGTTTGCAAATGTGTTTTGCAAATTGCTAGAGATCATATGTTGATCATCACAAAGCTAATTAAGTTTATTGCTTGGTATTTGCAAAAAGTGTTTCTGCAAAATATTGATATTTATGCTTCTTATCTTGGAGCATGTGATAAATATTTGCAAATGTGTTTTGCAAAATGTTGTGATCATGTGTTGATCATATCATGGCTCAAGATTTGAATTTAATTGAATGTATTTATTATCTGCAAATGTGTTTTGCAAATAAGTTGAAGGTTTATGAGATTGGTCACGGAGCTTATGTTGGCATTTGAAAATGTGTTTTGCAAAGTGTCAGAATCATGTGTTGATCCTTACATGGCACAAGGGTTGACCTTATAGGTTCTTGGTTTATTATTTGCAAATGTGTTTTGCAAATAAGTTGAAGTTTAATGCAATTCTTGGAGCATGTGTTGAGAATTTGAAAATGTGTTTTGCAAATTGGTGTGATCATGTGTTGATCACCACATGGCTCAATGAATTGATCTAAAGTGGTTCTTTATTTGAAAAGGAAAGATTTCTGTGTGAAATCTGGTTTTGTCTGGAAAATCTGGTGCTACCGCAG
This sequence comes from Otatea glauca, assembly GCA_036346275.1. Lineage (NCBI taxonomy): Eukaryota > Viridiplantae > Streptophyta > Magnoliopsida > Poales > Poaceae > Otatea > Otatea glauca. The sequence continues at coordinate 29,585,841 of CM070731.1, read as the reverse complement.
TGCTTAGGCTGGTACTACCGCTGATCCGGTAGTACCACCCCAGAGGTCGGTAGTACCGCTCAGCCGGTACTATCATCCCTTAGGTTTAGTAGTTATTTTCCAGAAAGGTTGTTTTCTTGGAGATTTAGGAGGCTGAAGCTACCGACTATGTGGGAGTGGTTCTACCGGAGGTACAGTAGTACTAACCCTGTGGGGCGGTAGGTTTTTTCCAAAGAGCATGTGTTGCTTGATGTTTTCAAAGGCCGGTACTACCGTGGCTTGAGGCCTGTAGTACCGCTCGGGCGGTGCTACCGCTCCTACATGGTCGGTAGCACTGCACCACTATGCAACGGCTAGTTTTTGTACCGTTGGGGTCGAGTTCGGTACTACCGGCCCTACATTGGCGGTAGTACTGGAAATGCTGATTTTTGTCTATTTTGCCCTTCAACGACTAGTTTTCTTTGGGAAGGCTATAAAAGGAGCCTTGGGGGCTGACATTTCTTTTCTACTGAGTTTTTGTTGGTTTATTATGAGGTTGTGGGAGAGTTGTTCATATGTTGCCTTCTCCCATTTGCTTCTTAAGCTAGAGTGGAGCTTCTAATTGGCATCTGGTGCAATTAGAAGTGGATTGAGAGCGCTTTGTGCATGTGTTGCACTTAGAAGAGAGCCTTGTGCATATATTGCACTCGGTGATCACCATTGTGCATATTTTGCACTTGGTGAGGCTCAAGCGTGAGGCTTGACTCGTTATCTTTGGTGTTTGCCGGCACCTAGACGGTGTAGCAGCGTCATGCGTGGTGACGTTCTAAAGGAGATTGTGAGAAGGCCCGGCATAGTTCGTGAAGGTTGGAGCTGACCTACCCGGAAGGGAAAAGAGCTACCACTAGTGGATTCGAGATGGGTGCTCAATTCGTAGAGCTGGTCCAATGTGTTTGGGCTAACCTCAATGTGGACTAGGGGATACCGATAAGTCTCCAAACACCATGGTAAAAAGTATTGTGTCTCTTGTGATTTGCATTCTATTCTTTATTTATATTCAAGCAATTTATATTAATAGAATTAAATTGATTTATTGCTTGTCTTTAGGATTGCAAATTATTATTAGAGACATAGATAGTTAGTGCACATAGTGAGCCTAGTTGATTTAGGATTTAATTATCAAAACCTTAGAAGTACACTTCCGCATATTATTTAGGTTTTGACATAGGCGTTGATTCGTTAGTCATAGAGCGAATAATTTTTAAAACCGCCTATTCACCCCCTCAATTCAGCATACTCGACCTTACAAGTGGTATCAGAGTTTGGTCTCTCATTTATTAGGCTTTACCACCTAGAGAGTAAGGATGACGACTATGGCTTTAGTGCACCTCCACGAGACACCTCTTTTTGATGGCTTTATGCTTCATGGAAAAATCTAATGACATGTCATTTTAAATCCATGAGCTCCAAAATTTGGTGGATCATAGATGTCGGCTTTTCTTCTCCATTGGATCAAATTGCTCCAACTAGAGGAGAGGAGAAATGCTTACATCACGACGCTCAAGCTACTAATGCTTTATTTAGTATTGTGAGTGGAGATGTATTTAAAAAAATATGCAATCTCATGAGCGCTCATGAGATGTGAACAAAGCTTCAAGATTTATATGATGTGTCTACATCCCGAAGTGAGGATTGCATAGAATAATGGGTGTTGGGAGATGAAACTTCAAGTTCCATCTCAATTGATGAAGAACTGACAACTCCAACAACCTCTACTTCTACCTCAAGCGACAATGAGCATTCAATTCCATCTCCACCATCTCGTTGCTTTATGACTAAAGGTAAAATTGAGGTAAGTAATGACGAAGAGTCCTCTTTTGATGATTTGATGGATATGTTAGAGGAGCTCAATGAGTTTCTTGGAAAAGAAAAGACTAAATATAATACTTTGAAGCTTGAGTATGACTCACATTAAAATGATTATAATGTGCTTAAGAATGAGGATGAGCCTCTTCTTTTCAAGGAACTCACTAAGCCTAAGGTGGACATAGGAATTACTTATAATCTAATTGATAATTTGCCATCTTAATTTCTAACCCTTGTAATTAATCTAAAATTAGTATGTCCACCTCATGTGATGATATGCCTTGTTGCTTTAATACTTGAAAGATCGAAATGGCGATCAGAGGGGGGTGAATGATCCCAAATAAAATTTCCCCCACTCAAAGTACTCCAAACACTCTTGCAATAAAAATCTAAAGCACCCAAAGATTTTCGTTCAAAATAGTGCTTCTCAGATTCACACACCCTCCAAAACCCAGAACAATTAGACAACTATGTGTACCCCTAGCTTGCATGGATAAGAACCATGAATCATGTGAGGGGTTTTTAATCACAATCCTGGTTGTCAAGTGTCCAAACAAAAGAGAAATCAATTCAAAAGACTTCTTTTCTAAAAGAGATAAAGCTAAAACACCAAAGTCTCTTTTCAGAAAAGTTAAAGCAGATTTTCAGAAATTATCCTCAGTTGGAACAGGTAGTTCGTGAGTTTCTTTTGCTCTAAAATTTTTGAGAATTTTTGTCCCTATGAGAAGTTGAGACGTGAACTACTCCACCAAAAATAACCTCATAATGCTTTGTATAATAAGAATGAAAAATCAAGCAATACAGACAGTCAGGAACTTCGACAACAAAGTTTGAGGCTCAGTTTTCACTTCATAGCCCTCAAACGGTGCAACCAGTGGACTCAAGAAATTTTATAAAGATGTATATATGATTTACGCACCTTCTCCAAAAAGAATCACTTAAAAATGATTTTTATATATTTGTATAAAAATCAAACACTGACTGCTGCGCGAAGAACAAATTCTGGACAGATTTGCAATTTGATAAAAAAAACTTAATCTCTAGTCTATCCAAGGGTGTAAGAAAGATGTAAAACCAAATGAACACCCTCAAGACATCCTAGAAGAACAGCATATAGAAGGAGGGGAGGCAAATCCAAATTGCATAAATGTAAATTGCAAGAATGTAAGTGCTGAATTTAATTGCGGAATTTAAGTGCATAATGTAAATTGCGTAATTTAAAAGCGTAATGTAAATGCACAAAGAAAAGAAATGATATGAGGAAATATTTCATTTCTGGAAGGAGAGGTTACAAAGCCTCACATTCATGTGGGCAAAGCTCAAAGGAGCATCAAAAACCTCAAAACCTTCAAGGGAAGGAGGCTACCCCTCCACCCCTATTTATACTACTCTTGGGCCACCTACCACCCTTGGATGAGTCCCTCAACCCTAGAGCACTCATCTAAGGGCTAGGATTAACCCACACACACAGCCATGCAAGGGCTAACCCAAAACCCACACACATACCAGGTTTTCTTGCACGGTTTTCAAAGCATACTACCTAGACCCGCTAACCTATCAACTAGACCTCAATCCGACGGCCCTCATTGATCCACGCGGCATCTAGCTAGCATCAACTCCTTTCCTTGTATTCTTGACTTGCTCGGATTCCGTCTCCGATCATCTTCCGGCGATCTCCCAACCGTCTGGACCTCCGACGCTCCTCGCCTAGTCTCGGTCATCCTTCACCTCACCATGACGTAGCACCGTCGTCCTGCAACCATCAAAAACAAGGAAACTCCTCACTTAGAAATGCCCACAAAGATGTGCAATAAACCATCCAACTCATCAATACCACGTCCATACGACCGGTACTACCACTCCTGGCAGAAATAACTCAAATTGCTTCATTATGAAAATCAATCCAAATCAAACTCAAACTTGAGCACACCTTGCTCAAATAAAGTCAAATACTCATCACAAACATGGATGGACCTCCACATGGTCCTTCAATCTCCCCCTTGATGAGTATATTGACAAACCACACAAAAAGGCATAAATTTGAGTTTGAATGACAAAAGAAGAAAGCAATTTGATTGCAAAGCCAAACTTGGTCCAGAGAGAAAGATATAAAATCATGACCAAGTTGGCAGAAAGAATTTAGAGCAAGACCATGAAAAAAAAACAAGTTTTCCACAAAAGCTCTAAACACCAATCATAAGTGCCAAATGTGATTATGATCCATAAGAAATAGCAAAGATTTACAAAGATCATAAGAATCAAAAAGCTTTCACATTTTTATCTCTTTTTTTTAATGATGCCTTTTCTACATTTTCTCCCCCTTTTGGCAATATAGGCATCAAAATGGAATTTTCTCCCTCTTTTTATGTATGCATGAAATGCAACCTAAGGGAGCTTTGAAGATTATCCAATTGATCGCAATGACAAGATATGACACCAAGCTAGTCAATTTTTAGATTAGACTAGTCTAAGACATGTCCAAGTGCAAATACAAGCTTAGATTTGAATATTTCATTTTTAGCAAGATTTGACAAGTGCAACACTTAGCTTTAGTTTCAAAAATAGAAGAATAGCCACTCTAAGGATCAAAAGGAAAACCTAGAGTTCAACCTACTCAACACTTTGGGGAATCTAGAAGAGCATACAAGGTCCTTCGGGCTCATTTATCAATTAATTCAAATTTTTGATTTATCATCATACAAGACATAGCGGGGTACAAATGTTTGACATTATTTGCATTCTTTACCCACATATATCTTTGTTTTTAATTTATTTGCATTTTCTTTTGACAACCAATTGACTCAAGCCGTATGCGACCATCTCAAGATGAACTCTTAAGAGGATGGTCTAGGTCAAACACGATGTATTCAAAGTTCATCCCAAGTGCAATGGGTAGCGGTCTTGTGAATGCAAGGTGTTGAGTCGTATGTGCACAAGAAGAGTCAATTTTGTTTAATTTTCATTTTTAGCACAATGATTTATGAGCAATTGAAGGACTCTAGCATGAATCAAACTAGTTTCACCCAAGTTGCTATAGGGACTCTAGAGAACTCCAAAATTTCTCAAATTATGGCACAAACCTCTAGAGAAGAAACCTAGCAAGTAAAAGCAACAAGTTTCATCAAGTTCTTCATTTAAGGCTTATTTCATTTTTAAGCTTAGCAAGTTAAATGAACTTGGACATATCTAAGCTAGTGATTTCCTCCACATGATGTAGCATGGTGTATAGCATGAAGATTGAGTCAATTGCGTACTAGACAAAGCTCATTAAATAGGAAATGCAGTCTATATGCAATGCATGAACAGATTCCCAAACTCCCCCTCAGCATATGAGTCAATTTAAGCACAAATCTAGTTCAAGTTGAGTTATTAGCAGAATTAAGTTCAAGAAAAACCCAAATGAACTCAGTCGAAACCAGAAATATAGAATGAGGAGAAGAAGTCGAGAAACTGCAAAACTGGATGGCTATTGAGCATAGATAAGATAGAAGAGACTCACTACGGCTCAAACTCGTTCTTATCTTCCCCAGAGACTGACATAGGGAAGCTGACTCTAGATCCCAACTAAGGAGTGCACACAGACCCTATCTACCTAGGAGGCCCCAAAACCTGCTAGACTTATATGATTGTGAGGGAACTCAACCTAGAGAGAAGAGAGAACAGCTAATCACGCATGATAGCAACCTAAAGCACAAGATAAAAGGACCATGCAAGGCATGCCAGAATTCTAAGTGAGTGAACTCAACTCAAGAAAACAAGCCCAAAGTCACCCAGAAGAAGGAAGGAAATGCTGGAAAAAAATATATACATATAATACAGATCAGCTCCCCCTCAAGATATGCCATATGAGCTCATAAACCCAAGCTCAAATCCCCCTGAACACACTCTACTCCCCTTGAGGCACACTCTAAAACTCTCACCTCACAAGAGATAGGTAGAAAGCTAGAGGAGAAGAGATAAGATCTAAAACCACATGGTCTCTAAGGAGCAAGATGGCTCAAGGTAAGAAGCAACCTAACTATGCTAGAAGTCCAACCAAAAGACTCTAGACAAACAGGACACAAGCTCTACCTAAAAAAGAACCACAACCTCCTAAGAGACCCATCACTATCATCAACATTTTCAGAGGTACTTACCTACTGCAGTGTAGTGAAAGTAGTGGCAAATGACCAAGTGGATCCAAAAGCAGAGGAAGAAGACTTAGAGATATTCCTAGGATGATGGTCTCCTCACGAAAGCCTACACACATGCATCCAACAAATCTATGCTTTCAAAGCTGGGGTTAGCAGATCCGGTTCCTAGGCACGAATGGACAAGATACAGGAAAAGTGTGGCAAATGATCATCTAGAGCATGAACATGATGCGAAGGTAATGTAAGATCATGATCACAACCAAGCTAAAGATAGCATCAAGATCCATATATCCATAGACAACGGTGAAAACATATCCACATGATAAACAACAAAGAAGGTGCATCTTAGCATCATCATGTCGAGAAGAAGCTAAGCAAGGTGCATCACAAAGCAACAAAATGCTAGCAGGATCATGTGCAAGCCTAGAAATACATGGATCAAGATACTACCTAAACATGGCAATGAGCATGTAAATGAAGAAATACCACAATGAAGCACAACAACATGCTACTAGATATAACATGAGCAAGATGAATGAAGACAACCAAAGAGGATCATGCATAAAACAAATCAATTAGCAACATCAAGATCCATTTATCCATAGTCTCAATAACAATATTTACATACGGCGAAAAGGCCCGTCAAAAGAAGACCAAACAAAAGGTCATGAGGACACAGACAGCATGAAAGTAAATGGTGACAATGGACACAAACATGAGAAGCTACTTATGGCAACACTCTATGCATGATAATGAATACATGCCATGAATGAAGAACACAAGCTCATGCAAAAATTGGTATGAAGCATATAAGCATGAAGGACAATAAAAGGTGATCATGAACAATATAAGTCATACAGCGGCAGCTAGATCATATGACCCTAATCTCATGAAAGGCATTCACATGTAGCACAAAGTCTGACAAACAAAGTCTAAACAAAGCTAATCATGGATGTAATAGAAAATCAGGGTCATATAACCTAGATACTACTCATGACAAAATAAAGTAAATGATATACAGCACGTGCCCATAGTTAACACAAATGCTCATACCAAATGAACAATATCATGGACAGGATAAAAACAAGAAAATCACATGCTGGGAAAGAGCTCATGAATTTAGGATATAATACAAGAAGCACAAAGATGGTTGGGGAAAACATGCTATGGCACAAAACAAGACAGACAAAAACTAACAAGACCTAGCAAAGTACATATAATACACATGGGAGCAAGAGCAATTCCAACATGTCATGGAAATGATGATCACAAGTATAACCGACATGAGGGTATGAGATAGCTAACTATGGAAGTGGAAGTCCCCAATGCTGTTATCATGAAGCTCAACACTTGTGGAGCGAAACACGAGGCAAACAAAGTTGAAAGTACATGCAGGTTAGCATGATGCTCATGATGGTCATGCAGGAAGATCCAATCCTCTAGAGACAAGCCGCAAAGGCCAACTCGAAATTCACATCGAGTGCCAACATTGAAAAGCGACAAAACGATCCTAGATGAGATTAGTAAGGATCAACATGACCAACATACTCACCAGCAACTCTTGCCGTGAGTGGGTACCTCGAGGAAAAACGAGGTCCACTACTTATGCACGGCGAAGATGATGCCTCAGGAAAACTCATGGACTAAGAATCGAACTAAGAAAGGACAAGTCCACAAGATGACCCAAATCCACTCCACTAGGCAGTGATCACATCCTCAAGCTAGCCTCAAGCGACTCATGCCATGAGAAAGGCAAAAGGCACTTAAAAGCATCATCGCATAGACATGACACAAGGAATTGACACAAGAGGGAAAGATGACTCAGTACTGGGATAGAGTGAAGACTTGGGGACCCAATACTGAACCACTCGATGCCTCAGAGTACCAGCCACTGAAGAAGACTGGACTCGAGTGTCTCTCGACGCTTAACCCTAACAAGGTCAAGAGCAACTCTAGTAGATGTTCTAGGAGTGAAGCAGGTTGGCTGCCGTGGTGCAAAAGCCGAACCACCCGGTGAAGCGCCTAAAACTCCTACCGAGAAACGCGCCGCGCCGATATCTACCTCGATGAGAAAAACGAGGAATATCAAGAGGACGGCGGAAAGACTGACTACGAACAGCTCCAAGACTAAAACTCGAAGAACTAGCATGAAAACCGAGTCCTGGACGCTGCCCAAAAACAGGCGACTCTCTAACCTGTCTAGAAGCAGTGTGTACCTTAGGAGCACTCAAAGTCTAGGGATGACCCTGAATACCCCTAAGAGCAGCAACACACTCACGCCGAGTGATCTTGGCGCGCCTGAAGCAGAAATCTACTAGGTGACCATCCTTTTTACAAAAGGTGCATGTGTACTTCACCTTGCTAGAGACAGAAGCAACGGGAGTAACACCCTTCTGGTCAGAAGTCCTATGGACAACCCCAGCAGACCTAAACACGGTGGTGCTCACTCTGGGAGCTACCACAATCTCATCACTCTTGGAGCCGCGCACAATGGTGGGAGGATGCACCCTAGCGTGCTCCAAAGGATCAAATCCTAGACCTTGATTGAATCTACTAATCTTGGATTGGTCTAGAATAAGATTGAGCTTATTCTTGCCTCCAACAAACTTCTCGAGAGTGCTCATAAGATACTGGCAATCTTGAAAGAAAGAAGCACAAGAAGAACAGGGGGAAGAAGAAGAAGAAGAACTAGAAAGATGAGCTCTCTCAGCACGTGCATTTTTCTCCCTCAGCACGGCTGCCTCAATCTTGAGGGCCTCACAAGAAACGCAAGACGCATTTCTAATTCTATGGGCTTGGTCTTCTAATTTCTTCCTAAGCTCGACATGGATTTTATCCAAGTCCATCTCAATCACAGAACATCGTAAGCAACTTTCTTGTGACTTATCTAGTAAGTCCTTAGCAAGTTTAGCACACTTGACATTTAAGGATTCATTGTCAAGTTTTAGTTGCCTACAACCCTCACATGAGCTGACTGATTCCTTAGAAGCATGCATTTCAAGTTCATCGTTTCTAGAAGAAAGCTTCCTAAGGTGTTCGCTCATGGCATCAATTTCAGCAAGCAATTTAGGGCAATTAGCACAAGAAGGAGTAGAGTGAGCATGAAGAAAACTAGCATCTACAGAAGGAGTATCAATAGATTCATTGCTAGCATTCTTCAACCTAAGACTATCTAGTTCAGACAACACACTATCATGCATAGTCCGTAGGTTCTCTAACTCCACAAGCAAAGTATCACACAAAGTACAGTCATCAGTGACTCGGGAGGGAGAAGATCTAAGAGAAGCTAACTCCTGAGTCAAGGTACCTACTTCATTCTCAAGCTCCGTACACCTAGCTCTAGCTCTAGCATGAATTTTTCCTAATTTGCAGAAAGCTTCATTGAGCTGGTCATAGGAGGGTACCTCGTCCGAGTCGCTGTAGAGCTCGGAGTCGCTGATGCCGTTGGCATCGGCCATGAAGCACATGCCGGAGAAGTCGTCGCCGCCTTTCTTCTCTTGCGGATCATCCTCGCTTGCATCACTCCAATTCTCCGTGTCAGAGAGCTCGATGTCGTCCAGTGCGGCGAGGACCCGGTGAAAGAGCTTCTTGTTCTTGGCAAAGTTGCAGTACTTATTCTTCACCAGCTCACGAGCTGGGGCCTTCTTGTTGCGGTTCTTGTCGGTGTAATCGTTCTTGCCCGAACCGCCTTGTTCGTTTTTGCCCTTCTCCAGTTTGGGACAGTTTGCTCGAATGTGGTTGGGGCCACCATACTCGAAACAGGTGATCATCCCACCTCTCTTCCTCTCTCTCACTCGTATGCATATGAAAATTTGCGAGCAAGAAGAGCAAGCTCATTTTCTGGAAAATTCTCTAGTTGGTCATCGCTTAGCTCGCAAAGGGCGGAGAGAGAGAAACCAACAGAAGAATCAGAAAGAGAGGATCCAATGGGATCGGTGACCATAGCCATCGACTGAGACTTCGTCTTCCACGAGACGACGTCAATCTCATGAGTCTTGAGGCGGGAATAAAGCCCGTCAAGAGTCAGAGTCGATAAGTCGGTGGTGTCCTTGATGGTGGTCACTTTCATCTCCCAAACCCGAAGGTCGAGTGCGGTCAAGAAATGCCGAGCATTGTCCGAGTCAGGGTATATGCAACCGACTGCTCGGAGGTCGCTCAAAATCTTCGTAAACCGACCAAAGCACTCGTCAAGACTCTCACCAGCGTGCTGTTCAAACTTGTTGAACTCACGCTTGAATTGGTCCTATCGAACCGTCTTGATTTGGGTAGTGCCCTCATGGTAAGCATCGAGGGTCACCCAAATCTCATGAGCAGAACGAAGGTGAGAAATCCTGTCATACTCACTGCGGCTAAGACCCTGTATGAGAATGTTCCTTGCCTTAGCGTTTGCCTCAACGTCAGCCATATTGCCGGCCGTGACGCGTTTTCATCGCCAGGAACCTCATACGGAGTTTCACCTTCGCCATATCGGAAGCCACAGGCGTGATGTATGACTCCATCCGCGATTTCCAAAATGGAAAATCAACTCCAGCAAAAATAGGAGGCTTGGTGGAATACTTGTCCATCGCCATGGCTCTTGAGACCGGTCAAGATCTATGGAAGAGCAAAACCGGCTCTGATACCAATTGAAAGATTGAAATGGCGATGAGAGGAGGCTGAATGATCCCAAATAAAATTTCCCACACTCAAAGTTCTCCAAACACTCTTGCAATAAAAATCTAAAGCACCCAAAGATTTTTGTTCAAAATAGTGCTTCTCAGATTCATACACCCTCCAAAACCCAGAACAATTAGACAACTATGTGTACCCCTAGCTTGCATGGATAAGAATCATGAATCATGTGAGGGGTTTTTAATCACAATCCTGGTTGTCAAGTGTCCAAACAAAAGAGGAATCAATTCAAAAGACTTCTTTTCTAAAAGAGATAAAGCTAAAACACCAAAGTCTCTTTTCAGAAAAGTTAAAGCAGATTTTTAGAAATTATCCTCAGTTGGAACAGATGGTTGGTGAGTTTCTGTTGCTCTAAAATTTTTGGGAATTTGTTCCCCTGTGAGAAGTTGAGACTTGAACCACTCCACCAAAAATCACATCATAATGCTTTGTATAATAATAATAAAAAATCAACCAATACAGACAGTCAGGAACTTCGACAAGAAAGTTTGAGGCTCGGTTTTCACTTCATAGACCTCAAACGCTGCAGCCAGTGGACTCAAGAAATTTTATACAGATGTATATATGAGTTATGCACCTTCTCCAAAGATAATCACTTAAAAATGATTTTTCTATATGTTTATAAAAATCAAACACTGACTGCTGCGCGAAGAACAAGTTTTGGACAGATTTGCAATTTGATAAAAAAACTTAATCTCTAGTCTATCCAAGGGTGTAAGAAAGATGTAAAACCAAATGAACACCCTCAAGATATCCAAGAAGAACAGCATATAGAAGGAGGGGAGGCAAATCCAAATTGCATAAATGTAAATTGCAAGAATGTAAGTGCTGAATTTAATTGCGGAATTTAAGTGCATAATGTAAATTGCGTGATTTAAAAGCGTAATGTAAATGCACAAAGAGAAGAAATGATATAAGGAAACATTTCATTTCTGGAAGGAGAGGTTACAAAGCCTCACATTCATGTGGGCAAAGCTCAAAGGAGCATCAAAAACCTCAAAACCTTCAAAGGAAGGAGGCTACCCCTCCACCCCTATTTATACTACTCTTGGGCCACCTACCACCCTTGGATGAGTCCCTCAACCCTAGAGCACTCATCTAAGGGCTAGGATTAACCCACACACACAGCCATGCAAGGGCTAACCCAAAACCCACACACATACCGGGTTTTCTTGCACGGTTTTCAAAGCATACTACCTAGACCCGCTAACCTATCAACTAGACCTCAATCCGACGGCCCTCATTGATCCACGCGGCATCTAGCTAGCATCAACTCCTTTCCTTGTCTTCTTGACTTGCTCGGACTCCGTCTCCGATCATCTTCCGGTGATCTCCCAACCGTCTGGACCTCCGACGCTCCTCGCCTAGTCCAGGTCATCCTTCGCCTCACCATGACCTAGCACCGTCGTCCTGCAACCATCAAAAACAAGGAAACTCCTCACATAGCAATGCCCACAAAGATGTGCAATAAACCATCCAACTCATCAATACCACGTCCATACGACCGGTACTGCCACTCCTGGCAAAGACAACTCAAATTGCTTCATTATGAAAATCAATCCAAATCAAACTCAAACTTGAGCACACCTTGCTCAAATAATGTCAAATACTCATCACAACTATTGCTACTTGTTCACCTATGTCTTTAGAGAGTAATCTTGTAGAGGAAAACGGAGAACTCATGGCCCAAGTCATTATGTTGAAAAATGACTTGGAGAAGTGCTTCAAAGGAAAGGCCACCCTCAACAAAATCCTAAGCAAGCAACGACGCTTGCAAGACAAGAGAGGGATTGGCTACATCTCTAAGAAGAAGAACAGGAAGGGCCACCTCGCCTCCATGTGCCCTAGCAAAGTGGACTTCAAGCCACAATCTTCAACCATGAGGCAAACCGGCAAGGAGCAAGACATGAAGACCAAAAGAGGACCTAATAGCATCACTTGCTTCAATTGCCGAGAAAAGGGACATTTCGGTAAGGATTGTCACTTTGGTAACACTCCTAAGTCAACTCTTGTAAACGATCATTATTTGCTTAGGAAAGACAAAAATGGTAATGTGTTTGCCAAATTTGTCAATTCTCCAAAGTTTTTGCAAAATAATGATATTCATTTGCTTAGAAAGAGCAAAACTATAAATGTGTTTGCTAGATGTGTTAGTGCTCCTAAGCCTTCTCAATTTAATGATAATCATGTGCTTGGGAGAAATAACAATAGCAGACCATTCGCTAGAAATGCTAGATCCTCTAAGCCTATGCATAACAATGTTAATCATATGCTTAAAAAGGATATGACTAGAAATGTGTTTGTTAAAATTACTAGGACTCCTAAGTCTTCTCAATTCAATGCAAATAAATTGCTTAGGAGGAATAGCAATTGCAAACCTTTTGCTAGTTATGTTAGTTCACCTACGATTATTGTTACTAGGGCCATTTGGGTGCCCAAATCTATTATGACTAACATTCTTGGACCCAACAAAAATTGAGTACCAAAAAGTGCCTAAAAGTTTATTAGGTACTTTGGAGATGCATTGGAGGCTTGGCTCAATCAAGAAAAGTTGATTTCATTAGATGCTAATTTGGAGCCAAGCATGAGGATGATCACTTCAATCATGAACCAATGCCATCTTGGTAACAAATATTTAAATTGATAACTCTAGCTTCTAGCCTTGTGTAGGTTAAGTTGCATTATCATGAAATTCAATTTAAATTGCTTGTTTACGTTCTTGCTCATGCTTATTAGTTGTATTAATTGAAATCTTGAGCAAATTTGTAGTGGCACATTAAGGAGGAGTGCTAAATTATATTCATGTATATCACATCCCTATGTGTGCCCATATTTATATAAGTGCTAATATATATTTTCAAAATCAAGCCATTTAGCCAAAAGTCAAAATTTTTGTATACTATTAATAATATTGTGAAAAACTAGTTGAAAAATGTATATAAATGCTTTCAAAAGGTTTTCCAAAGGTTTTGGCTTTACAAAAACTAATTTCAAATGGAAATGAGTTTCAAGTCCAAAATCTAGTTACTAGTATCTTGTTTTGGATTTAAACTTGAAATTTTCATAAAATTAATTGTGAAAAGATTTTGAATAAAATTTCTAAATGAAAAACATAGAGTTGGTCTCCATTAACAATTTTTGTGTTTAAAAGATTTTCAAAAGACCAACCAACAAAAGTTATTTGATTTTGAATCTCACCAAAAAATTCCTTTTGACCTATATTGGTCATATTAATGCACTTTTGTGAGTCTCACCTTTGGACTGGATTCTTTGCTATATCTTGGTTCCAAATGGCCTTCTAAACTCATACATAAAAATTCAAATATATTATGTCGTGTCTTGCTATTTGGTTTTTGTGTTGAAAAATTGACTTTGTTTTATATGTGGTTCTTTTCAAAAGACCCCTTTGGTCAAAAGTCAAAAATCTTCTTTTAAAGGCCCAAATTTGTGAAAAGCTTTGTAAAAGTATTCTAACATGTATTTAAAATGTTTTACAAGCCTTCAAAATTAAAATCTCTATTTTGGAATCTATTTTAGCCAAAATCCTTGTTTTGATCCAAAATAGCCTATTTCTGCATATGGTAGGATTTTGTTATTCAAGTTGGATTCTATTGTCTTTACAAGTGGTATCTTGGCTTAAATGAGTATTTCAGATATTTCAAGCCATGAAAATTTAAATGTCTATGAAATCCAAATTGAGTTTCTCCTGGAGGCCTTTTATGAAAATCTATTTCCTTTTATGCGTCAAAGTGCATTTTGCTAAAATCAATTTCAAAAGAAAATTATTTTTTAATAAAAGTTATTTTGAAAAGTTTAAATTAGTTCAAAATTTATTTCTTGAAAGTTTGAAATCATTTGGACTTCATTTGAAAGTTTTTTTGAAAAAGCTATTCTAGTGGTGCCAAAACCAGTAGCACTACAGCAACCCACGGCCTGTAGGACCGGAACTTTGGTACTACTGGCTTGAGAAGTGATAGTACCGGAGCCCGGTATTACCGACGTTGTGTACGCGGTAGTATTAGTCTGGGTTGTTGTGTTCTGAATTTTTTTTCTGATTTTCAAAGCAAACTTTGGGATATCTTTTGAATGGAATTTCCTTTTTTGTAAATTCTTTTTGGAAAAGATTCTTATGATCCCAAAGTATCTTTTTGCAAAATTTCAAATCATTTGAAAAATATTTGAAGAGTATTTGAAAATTTCAAGTGGTATCTTCTTTTGGTATCAGACTTTTATGTTTTTGAGCTATTTTGAGGAACTCATGATCATAAAAATTGATTCTCCATTAAGAGTTATTAAATGACAAATTAATCAATTCTTGGAGATAAAAAAGAATTATTTGTTGAGTCCTCACTCGAAGCTGAAATGAAGTTGTCTTTGATTGCTCTGATACTTTTCTATTGATACCAACTTGGTCTCAATTTGAAAAAGCATTAAGACAAAACTTGTGCTTGTTTAAATGCAAAAAGCTCCATGATTTTCCTTTGAACCTTTTGGTAGCTTGTTTAACCAAGTTTTGTATATTTGTTTACAAGTGGCATCTCTCAAGTGATTTCAATTTCTTAAAACTAAAAAAAATCCTTTAATTGGTATCGATTTTTTTAATTAGTATCCTCTATTCTTTTTTAGTATTTTCATGGTATTTCAAAACTTTATGGATGAGTTCCCCATTTGAAGCTTTATTGTAAGTTCAATCTCTCAAGGACTCTTTGTGTGAGATCCTTTATATTTTGAAATGTTTAAAGGGGAGTATTCCATATTGAGCTAATTTTAAAATAAAATGATAATGTTTTTCCTCAAGGGGTACCATCATACTAAATGATCTTTACAAGTGGTATCTATCAAAAATAGTATCAATTGAAAAAGAGATATTTACATGTGGTATCCATTGAAAAATGAGCATTACAAGTGGTATTGCTTTAAATTTGATATTTACAAGTTTCTTGTGTTATTTAAAATTAGTACTATAAGTGATGCTTCTTTAAAAAGCTTTCTTTCAAGTAGTTTCATTGAAAATTTGAAGCTCTTTTGGATGGATTCGTCGTTTAAGCTCTATTAGACATTTAAGGACTCTTCGAGTGAGTCATGTTGCTATGTTGAAAAGCCTAATAAAATAAGGAGTTTATTTGAATGTGTTTCAAATATACTTTTATTGTACTTAGCTAAAAATGTGGCCTCTTTTCAAGTAATGTACTCTTTTAGGCCATAGTGAGAAGATTTGAAATCCTCCTCTATGTTTTGCAAGAGGTATTCGAATGCTTCCCTTGTCAAGCTCTATACTCGTTCTCTCAATGGTATATTTGATACTCTAAGAGATCTCCTTTTTGGATTGGTTTTCCATTTTTTGGTATTTAATGCCAAAAGGGGGAGAAGTATTGTGATCTTAATCCCCTCATTTGGATACTTGATTTAAAGGGGATGTTGGATTTAAGGGAAAATTTTATTTTGAGCATGCACCCTTGCTTTCCCCGTTTGTGTTTACTTAGTTCTCATGTCTTTACCAAAAGGGGAGGTGCTTTTGCTAAAAAGGGGGAAATGTGTTTGGAGTTGGAAAATTTAAAAATCTTATTATGTTATTTGATTTTTTGATCTTCAAAACTCCATCATATAGATATTTTCATCCAAATGCTGCAATTAATATAGGATTTGTCATCAATTACCAAAAAAGGGGAGATTGTAAGTTCAAGCTCTTTTTTTTGTTTTGGTGATTGATTTTTAATTAATGTTTAATCATTATTTAATGACAAATCTAATCATTGTGAGACTAACTCTTTTACTGAGCTTTACTTTCATTAGTCTCAATTGGATAAAAGGATGAAAACCCAAAGGTATGCATTTGTATCCACTTTATTATCTTTAGATGCATTCCTTTGGTTCAAGTTAAAGGGTTAACTCCACCATAGTTTAAATCTCAAGATGTGCATTTTGTGTCTAATTCCATATATACATGAATGTACACATTTAGGGGGAGTTCATACTTTACCTTGATGTTTCATAAGAAATGATCCCTTTCATATTGCCAAATAAAATAAGGATCATTACATTGAAAAAAAATCCTTGAGTATATAAAAACTTGTGTAGTTGTAGCATACTCATGGAAGATTATGATAAACTCCAAAGCAATCTTAAATTGAATATGTGCATATTGATTCAAAGCTCAATTATTTATATGCACACATTTAATGGAGTATATTCTATGCTTGATGGTTTCAATAGTAGTGATCTCTTTCCACCACTCCATATAATTTGGATTATTACTTGGAAACCATCAAAATGAGTATATAAAACTTGTGTAGTTAAATATATACTCATGACAATTTAAATGCAATTTAAATTGTGTTTGCTTGTCACTTAATCATAAGGCTCTCCATCATGTGTTGATGGTGTTCTTTATTGATTAAATGACAAAAGAAAAGTTCTTGAGTATATAAAGCATTAGTCGCATCGAGATACTCAAGACAAATCGATATTTTCATTCAAATTGATTTGGGTTGTGGTCAATCATCAAGGAACAGATCGAAGGATCTTGGGGCATCCATTATGTGTTAATGGAGTGCGTTGATGATTGAGACAACCGCGTTTGTTGTACTAACAATCTTTCAAGAGTTGTGAGTAGGTTGAGTCCAACGATGATGAAGATTGGGATGGTATCATGTGTTGAAGCCATCAAGTCGAGAATTTTGATAAAGGACGTCATCATGTGTTGATGAGTGTCAAGATGAGATCCCCAAGGGAAGAGCAAAGGGAGTTCATCATGTGTTGATGAACGAGACGAGATCCTGACTTGGAGAGAAGATGGTAATCATAAAAGCTCCAAGTGGATGTGCTAGAAAGCACGTGTTTCTCGATGTTTTTAGAGACCGGTAGTACCACTCGGGCGGTGCTACTGCTCCTACATGGCTAGAGCACTGGACCACTGTGCAACGGCTAGTTTTTGTACCGTTTTCAACCGTTGTGGTCGAGGCTTGTACTACTGGCCCTACATAGGCGGTAGTACTAGAAATGCTGATTTTTGCCCATTTTGCCCCCCAATGGCTAGTTGTTTTGGTAGCCTATAAAAGGAGCCTTGGGGTTGTCATTTCTTTTTTTTTGAGTTTTTGCTAGTTTATTGTGGGGTTGTGGAAGAGTTGTGCATGTGTTGCCTTCTCCCATTTGCTTCTTGAGCTAGAGTGGAGCTTCTAATTTGCATGTGTTGCAATTAGAAGTGGATTGAGAGCTCTTTGTGAATGTGTTGCACTTAGAGTAGAGCCTTGTGCATGTGTTGCACTCGATGATTACCATTGTGCATGTGTTGCACTTGGTAAGGCTCAAATGTGAGTCTTGACTCATTACTCTTGGTGTTTGCCGACACCTAGACGGCGTAGCGGCGTCGTGCGTGGTGAACTTCTCAAGGAGATTGTGAGAAGTCCTGGAAAAATTTGTGAAGGTTGGAGCTCGCCTAATCGGAAGAGAAAAAAGCTACCACTGGTGGATTCCAGGTGGGTGCTCAATTCGTGAAGCTTGTTCAATGTGTTTGGGCTAACCTCAATGTGGACTAGCGGAGATCGGCAAGTCTCTGAACACCACGGTAAAAAGTATCTTGTCTCATGTGACTTGTATTCTATTCTTTATTTATATTCAAGCGATTTATATTCATAGAATTAAATTGATTGATTGTTTATCTTTAGGATTGCTAATTATTGTTAGAGACATAGATAGTTAGTGCACATAGTGAGCCTAGTTGATTTAGGCTTTAGTTGTTAAAACCTTAGAATTACAGTTCTGCATATTATTTAGGTTTTGACATAGACGTTGATTTGTTAGTCATAGAGCAAAGATTTTTAAAACTGCCTATTCATCCCCCTCTAGTCTGCATCCTTGACCTTACATAGGTGAAGTTCCTGTTTGTGATCGACGACGACCTTGTTCTCCAGAATATACGAAAAATGTTCATAACGTATGTATATGTTTGGGACTCTATACAAGAAGCAAAGGCCATTCCTTGGGGCTTCATGATGTTACCTAGCCTGAGAAATTCAAGTCGGTTCACTTGGAAAGTTTCGATGGAATTCAAAATCCAATTTTTACATGTTTATACTACCGTCATCCAGGCTGCTGAAGGTGATGAGAAGGTAATGGCCAACATCCTCCCTACTGTTTTAAAAGGATCAGCAAGAACTTGGCTATTTAATCAGCCAAAAGGTTCTATTTTCAGTTGGGAAAACTTGTTCCATGCAATTTTAAATAATTTTAAAAGTTTATATGCAAGCTAGGTAAAGAAGATGACTTACATCATCTTTGTCAAACTTCTCGTGAAAATTTATGTCAGTTTATTAAGAGGTTTGTAGAAGTTCGTAATATAATCCCAAAAATTTCTGACGACTCTGTAATTTGTGCATTTAATCAGGCTATACGCTATAAACGTTTTACCGAAGACCCTGGTATTCATGCACCCTCTACCATATCAGAGTTATTCGATATAGCAGATCGGTATTCAAATGCACATGAGGCCATCGAGTGGAACCGTATGGTCGATAAGGGCTATACATTACCACAATCTGGTCTGTAGGAGTCAGAAGACAAAAAGTCCAAGAAAACCTCTAAATCTGAAGATCGTAAGGGAAAGAATAAGAAAAAGAGCAAAAGGAATGCTCAAAGAGAGGTTATAGACGTTTCAAAACGACCTGCATACTCCAATGGTAAGACCCCTTCAAAGAAGAAAACTGGTCGGTAGGATGACCAGTCCACTTCCAAAAATCCTGGTGCAACCAATGGAAATGGTCATTGCTGTCTGTTGCATAAAGCACCTAGACACGATATGTGAAATTGCCGAACTTGGAAGAGACGCATGGATGATTTCTATTCTGGCAAGGGTCCTATGCCGACCTTACCAGAAGACAAAGTGGCAAGGATGCAGATGGTGACGAGGACATGGGTTATCAGAAACCAGACAATCACATCAACATCATATTCGGAGGATCATCTGCATACGCATCAAAAAGGCAATTCAAAACTATTTGGAAGGAGGTCAACAATATTGACACTCTCACAGGACGACATGAGTACCCCAAGTGGTCAGATGTTGCTATTACCTTCAACAAGCACGCCTGTCCAAAAGGTATATCAATTCCCCAAAATCTTTCACTAGTAGTTTATCCTACAATTAGCAACTGTAAAGTAAGAGAGTTTTAATTGATGCGGGAAGTTCTTTGAATTTGCTTTTTATTCATACTTTGGACGCAATGCAAATTCCTCATTCTAAGATTAGACCTTTTACCAACCCATTTTATGGGATGGTACCTGGTCCATCGGTAACTCTTGTAGGATGGATCGTATTACCTGTCACCTTTGGAGATGCCAATAATTTTAGAATAGAATTGATTTCATTTTAAATTGTTGATTTTGAATAGTATATAATGCCATTTTGGGTAGATCTTCACTGACAAAATTTGTGGTAGTTACTCACACGCCTACCAGAGTATTAAAATTCTTGGTCCTAAAGATATGATTAATGTACAAGGTAATCATGTTACTGCACTTAATTGCCACCGCAAATTGCTGGAGATTGTCTATCAGTTACCATTGATGCTAATGATGCAAGAAAATCCTGTAAGGCTGAAAAGCCTAACAAGATGGAAAAGCTGAAGACAACTCCTCAGCCGAACGAATAGATCAAACAAGTTCCCATTAACCCTGTCGACCAGTCAAAAACTGTTCGGATAGGGTCATGAATAGATGCTAAATAGAAAGACGCGCTCATTGCTTTCCTCCAGGCTAATGCAGATGTGTATGTGTGGAAACCATTCGACATGACTGGAGTCTTAAGGAAAGTAATAGAGCATAGGTTAGCTATATGTCCTGACGTACGACCAGTGAAGCAGAAGCTTAAGAGATTTGCTCCTGATCACCAAGAAGCCATCTGACAAGAGTTGGATAAACTCTTAGAAGCTGGATTCATTTGCAAAGTTGGTCATCTAGATTGTCTTGCGAACCCGATCATGATTAGAAAAGAAAACCGTAAGTGGCATATGTGTATCGATTGTACCAATTTAAATAAACTTGTCCAAAGGACGATTTTCCTTTAACCCGAATTGACAATTGGTTGACTCAACAACGGGTTGCGAACAGATGAGTTTCCTTGATTCATACTCAGATTATCATCAAATAAGCATGGCAAGAGAAGATGAAGAGAAAACTTCATTCATAACCCCGTTTGGTGCCTACTGCTACAAGAAGATGCTATTTGGGCTAAAAAAATGCTAGAGCCACGTACTAGCAACTTATGCAGAAGACTTTTATTAGTCAAATAAGGCAAAATCTAGAAACTTATGTTGATGATCTCATTGTAAAGACCAAGAAAAGTTATAATCATTTGTCAAACTTGGCTGAAACCATCAATAATTTGAATAATATGAGATTATGTTGAACCCAGAAAAGTGTCTTTGGAGTTCTTTTGAAAAGTTGCTTGGTTTCCTTATTTGTTCTAGAGGATTTGAAGTAAATCCTGAGAAGATTCACACCATTGAAGCTTTGAAATCATCTTCTACAGTGAAGGAAGTTCAAGGTTTAACTAGTCGAATGGTTGCTCTCAGTTGTTTTATATCAAGAACAGGAGAACGTGGTTTGCCTTTCTTTAAGGTAATAACAAAACACGATAAATTCCATTGGTTGGATAAAGCAGATAAAGCCTTTAAAGACATAAAAACTTATTTACAAAGCCCACCCACATTGGTCTCACCCACCCTTGGAGAATCTTTGATGGTGTACTAAGCGGATACAAATAATGTGGTTAGAGATGTACTGGTTGTTGAATGAGAACAGGTATGACATGAACCTAAGGAGAGATACCCTTAGGTTCAAAAACTGCTTTACACTATATTAATGGCTTCTTGAAAATTGAGACATTATTTCTAATCCCATCGGATTACAGTTCCCTCATCTTTTGCCTCAGGAAGTATTCTTCATAACCAAGAAGCAATTGGTCGGATTGCTAAGTGGGCAGCAGAACTTGGGTCTTTTGATATCCATTTCGTTGCCTGTCGAGACCCGAATTTGCAAATCCGGACCCTCTGTGTATACCGCACTAGTCCAGGATCACGCTAGTGCACACAGGCTCAACATAGATGCTATCATAGTCATACACAGCGGAATATAATATAACTTTAATAATTAACAAAAACTGTTGTCTTACATGATTATTGCCACACCGGGCTTATAAAAGAAATAGCAAATTAGCAGCAGCGGAAAGTAAATAAGCGTAGCAGCTCCCCAGTTCACCGCAGGCAACTGACGAGGCTCGGACCCTAAGCCCATATAATCAACCTCCACGAAAGGCGTAGATTCTTCCTCTTCTAAAGTTGTTGTTGTTGGGGTGAGTACATAAAGCACTCCACAAGTTGTGCACAGCAATGCAAGTCTAATATTCTATATGCTTGGCTTAATCCAAAGAAATGGCCAATATGGCTATCTTGCAGTAGAGCAGCATTTAACAAGAATACAGTAAATAGATTGAAAACAGTAAAACAAATAATAGTAATTAATAGATTCAGCATTTCTGAAGTAAACCAAGTTTCCAATCCTAAATTAATTTCCATTCTCCATGGCACCCTGCCATCCCAATAGGTTTTTGTTTAACAAAAGTCTAACCCTTAACTGTAATTCCCGAGCATTGTCCAATACCGTGAGCACGGCAACTCAAATAGATTGTACACTCTGCAGAGGTTATACACTTTACCCACATGATACAACCAAACACCACCAAGGCGAGTGATCATAACAAAGCCTTTACAATGCTACACCTAGACCCAGTACTGCTCGCTAAGGTTTCAACACTAAAGGGTTAAACCACCACAACATGGGCCCCCTCTTGCACCATGTGAGTTTAACCGTAAACCCGGGACTCAATTATTCAACTAGGCTATCCCATTTCAGACATGTGGTTGCAAGAAAGACTCAGGTCAAAGCCTTGCAAGGTTAAGTCCTTAAAGTGATTAAGGCAGGACTTCGACATACCCCTGCCAATCCTGGCCCACCTTGGCACACTGCCCCTTGCCACTTGCCCCAATCTAAATCATTACCACCCCAGTTGATTACCAAGCACCACGTGCCACCAACATTTCAATCTAGTTGTGTGACCTCCTCGCCACGACAACTTGATATCACTGTGTGGCAACACATGACACACCAATTCTTAAACATTGTTCCATATTCCATTAGTCAAGATAATGTATCAACATTCGGACACATGTGATGATGTGGGATGGCTAAGCAATCTATGACGGTCTAACTAGCCCATGTTGATTATCAATATTAACCAACTATTAATTAACCATCTTAGGGTGACAATTAGATCATGGCATATAATTGACAAGGTATGATTTAATTCAAATAGGCATATTATCTAATTCCCAGATTAATTGAAATCATTTATACAAATAAATAACATGCATAAAGTTTAAGAGACAAAATAGCAATTTTGTGAAATCAGGTGCAACATGGTCAAAGCACAACTTGCCTTGGAGTAGGTGCTGGTCTTTCTCTGAGCTTGGGTCTTGAAGCGACGAATCTTCCTCTGGATCTCCGAGCAGTTCAATGTTTACGCGAAATGATGCTAAAATAGCAAATAAACACAAAAACAGAGAGAAACCAAACACCAAAAATAAAATAAAATTCACCAATAAATAGAACTTGATTTTACAAATTTGTAGAAATTTGAATCACTCAAATCCGAGTTAAAATGCAAAAGATATAGCCTTTTGAAGTTTGAATAAATACTAAAAATACAGAAAATATAATTTCCCATTTTCCCGAATTATTTTTCTATTGGAAAAGATTTTTATTGCGCAACGCTGACGTCAGCCCTGGCCCAGACCAATCGGGTGGCGATACGTCAGCCCTGGTCCATGGACTTGGTCGACAGAACCGCCTTTGGTCCACCGTGGACGCGGCCCACGGCGCCCTGCGCCACACGCTGGCACGCGGTGCACATCCGCGATGAAATCCGACGGCTACCGTTCTATACTTACGCGGCTAAATCTCGAACGCTCATCGCACATCTAACGACCAAGGCTTACCCGAGCAGAACACTGTTGAATGCGGAGAAGTGGCTCGATCTGGACAGTCCGGCGAAGATCCAACGGCTGTGCGAAGCTCCGAAGCACGGCGACGGGCTTGCAGCGGAGCGGAGGAAGACGACCACTCGAACGGCGTTTCGGTGCGACTCTGGCTAGATGAAGCGGCAGCCTCAACGCGGCTTGACACGACGAGTTTGGATCTGGAACCCGAGCGGCGGTTGTATGCTTGACGGTGATGGAATGGCGAGAAAATGATCGACGACGCTACGGAAAACTACGGCGAGCTCTTGGGGCTAAACGACGATGACTCGACAGCGAAGACTTGAACGACTGAAAGCGTAAGGCGGTGAGGAACCTCAGGATGCGGCTACGGCTTTTATAGCCTTGGCATGCACCCACAAATGGCAACCCAAGCACTCCGCGGCGGAGACGGCGTGCGGCGACGGGTTTGGAAACCCTAATCGAAGACGAAGACGCCCAACCGTCCGATTCGCGGTCAATGGACACGATTAGATCTCGGCCGATCCGATCCAATCCGCACTTTCCAAAATCAATGGATGCGATCAATTCTTTCCAAAACAACGCCGCACGATCTCAACCGAACGATCTCGATCAAACGACCGATCGCATTAGGGTTTCACGAAAGAAACGGCCGTCCGATCTGGATCCAACGGTCTACACGCGGTGGTCGCTGAAGCGGCCGACGGCCGCGACAATATTGGCTCAGCAAGACGATCTTTGGGCTTCGCCCTGATCGTTCACCGATTTTTCAAAAGCTTTTTGATTTAAAAAATAATTCCCAAAATTAGATTAATTTATTTAAGGCAATTAAAATATCAGGAAAAGTCCAAGAAAATTCTCATAAATACTTTGGGATATTTTGAGTTCAAATAAAATATTTTTCGCAAAACTTTATTTTGACTATGCAGATATTTAATTGGTTTTCTCAAGGAGGCTAATTACTTAATTTTCAAAATAAATTCCAATAAATCTAGAAAAATCCCAATAAATCTCAAATTGCATAAATGATAATAAAATAACACTTAAAGCAAAAATTGGGGTGTTACAAACCTCCCCTCCTTAACAGAATCTCGATCCCGAGATTCAAGGCTAACTAGGGAATAGGTTTGGAAATTCTGACTTCAGGTCTTCTTCACGCTCCCAGGTTGCCTCATTCTCAGAATGGTTGCTCCACTGAACTCTACAAAAGCGAACTGATTTGTTCCTGGTATTGCGCTCCACAACATCCAAAATTTTCATCGGTTGCTCCTTGTAGGTCAAATCTTTCTGCAACTCAATCTCTTCCAAAGGCGTCTGCTCCGCTGGCACCCGAAGACACTTCTTGAGCTGTGACACATGGAACACATCATGCACGCCTGCCAGTGACTGCGGCAATTCCAACTGATAAGCAACCTCCCCTCGACGGCTCAAAATTTTGAACGGCCCAACATATCTTGGGGCAAGCTTTCCTTTAGCGTGGAACCTTTTAACTCCTTTCAGAGGGGTAACTCTAAGATATGCAAAATCGTCTGGCTCGAAACTCAAATCACGGCTTCGATTATCTGCGTAACTCTTTTGTCTTGGCTGCGCGATTTTCAACCTCTCTCTTATCATGGCAACTTGCTCTTTAGCTTCCTTGAGAATATTAGGGCCAAATATCATACGCTCTCCTGTCTCATTCCAATTCAGCGGGGTACGACAGGCAGGACCATATAAAGCTTCAAATGGTGACATATGCAAACTAGCTTGGTAACTGTTGTTATAGCTAAACACTGCATATGATAAACATTTGTCCCACGAAGTAGTGTAGGCTAAAGCGCAAGCTCTCAACATATCTTCTAAAATCTAATTTACTCTTTCTGTCTGACCATCGGTCTGTGGGTGATATGCTGTACTGAAGTTCAATCGCGTTCCCATAGCTTCATGCAATTTATCCCAGAACTCGAGGTGAACTGAGTACCTCTGTCTGACACTATTTTCTTAGGCACACCATGCAAACACACAATTCTGGCCAGGTATAATTCTGCTAACCGGTCTCCTGAGTAAGTTGTCTTAACCAGAATGAAGTGAGCAACTTTGGTCAATCGATCCACAATGACCCATATAGAATCATACCCACTTTGAGTTCTTGGCAACCTAGTGATAAAATCCATGCCAATTTCTTCCCATTTCCATTCTGGGATTTTTAATGGCTGTAGTAAACCTGCTGATCTCTGGTGTATTGCCTTAACTCTCTGGCATATATCACACAAGGACACATGCTCAGCGACTTCACGCTTCATATTCGGCCACCAAAACCTCTCCCTTATGTCCTGGTACATCTTGGCGCTTCCTAGATGGATTGAATACTTGGAATCGTGAGCCTCTTCCAAAATCAACTGCTTAAGCTCTGGTCTGTGTGGCACACAGATTCGACCCTTGAACCACATGGTACCCTGGTCATCCCTAATAAAATCTGCCGCTAATCCTTCATCCTTACACAGCTTCGATTGATCTTCTTGTACCATCATATTTGCAACGTGGCTTTTACGACCCAAGGCATCAGCCACTACATTAGCCTTTCCTGGATGGTAGTGGATTCCCATATTATAATCCTTGATCAGTTCCAACCACCTCCTTTGTCTCATGTTAAGATCTGACTGAGTAAAAATATATTTCAAACTTTTGTGGTCCGTATATATCTCACATCTATTTCCAATGAGATAATGACGCCATAATTTCAAGGCATGCACCACGGTAGCCAATTCCAAATCATGCGTAGGATAATTTCCTTCATGCCGTCTTAACTGCCTTGACGCATATGCGACAACTTTACCCTCTTGCATCAATACGCATCCAAGACCCTGTCTTGACGCACCACAGTATATATCAAAACCATTCTGAACATCAGGCAATACCAACACTGGGGCTGTCGTCAGACGCTTCTTTAACTCCTCAAAGCTCTTCTCACACTCTGGCGTCCATACAAACTTCTTTTCCTTTTTCAACAATTGCGTGAGAGGTCTCGCGATTGTTGAGAATCCTTCTATAAACCGTCGGTAGTAACCTGCCATTCCCAGAAAACTACGCACCTGCATAACAGACTTCGACTGCTCCCAGTGCAGGACTGTCTCCACCTTGCTCGGGTCTACTGCCACTCCTTTCGCAGTCATCACATGACCAAGAAATTCAACCCTCTCCTTCCAAAAATCACACTTGTTGAACTTAGCGTACAATTGTTGTTCTCGCAACCTTTCTAAAACCAACCTCAAATGTTCAGCATGCTCTTCTTCTGTCTTCGAGTAAACCAGGATATCGTCTATAAAGACAACAACAAACTTATCCAGATACTCCGTGAAAACCTTATTCATCATATTCATGAAATATGCCGGCGCATTGGTCAATCCGAATGACATAACTGTAAACTCGTAATGTCCGTATCTCGTCGAGAATGCGGTCTTCAGAACATCTTCTGCTCGAATATTTAGTTGATGATATCCTGAATGAAGGTCTATCTTGGAAAAGACTCCTGCTCCCCTCAACTGATCAAATAAGTCGTCGATTCTTGGCAACGGGTACTTGTTCTTAATTGTTACTTCATTAAGTGCTTGATAATCGATACACATCCTTAGACTTCCATCCTTTTTCCTTACAAACAAAACTGGCGCTCCCCATGGCGATGAGCTTGGTCTTACGAAGCCTTTCTCCAACAGCTCTTCAATCTGCTTCTTCATTTCTACTAGTTCATCAGTAGGCATCCGATAGGGTCTTTTTGCTATCGGTGTTGTTCCAGGCGCTAACTCAATGACAAACTCGATGTCACGGTCTGGCGGCATCCCCGGTAGATCCTCTGGAAATACATCTGGGTATTCCCTGACCACTGGAACTTCTTCTATGCTGACGGCTTTTACGCTATTAACCATTAGTTGACCATCACGAACTGCTGTCGCTTGGAATTGCACTTTCTCTCCTCCAGGGCTCTCAATGGATACAACCCTTCGACCGCAATCCAATACTGTCTTATGCTTGGTCAACCAGTCCATACCGAGGATAACATCTAAAACTTGGGTATCTAACATGATCAAGTTCGCTAGGAACTCTACCCCATTAATTAGCAGCTTAACTCCCATGCACCCAAGGCTAGATCTTAACTCAGATCCCAGGGCTTGGACTAACATCACACATTTAAGATTTTTCATAATCAAACCATTTTCAGATGCAAAAGTCCGAGAGACAAATGAATGCGAAGCTCCTGAATCAAATAAAGCATTGCAGTAATCGAGTTTACCAAAACTTACCCAAAGACGACGTCCCGCGCTCTCGAGCTCCATCTGCGGTGATTTGGTTGACCCTGCCCCGAATAGTAGCTTGAGGCGTCGCTCCTTCCTGTCCAGATCCTCGGCTCGCTCCCGTCATTGGCGCCTTAGCAGGTGTCGTTCCAAGGTTGAAACGCACTAGCGTGATACCTTCTTTCTAGGGACATCTGTTGGCATAATGCCCCAGATCATTGCAACTAGCACCTTCTGGCGGCTGACTGCTCACTCCTCCTTGAGCATTGTTACCCTGAACCGGCGTCTGATAACTCTGTCTCGGTGGTCGCGGCGTAGTTGTTGCTGGCTTATTGACAGCTTGCGGTTGGAACCTAGCAAACTGTTGCGGTGTCATCCTCATTCGCAGGTGGTTAGGGCGTCCACCTGGGTTGGTCATCAAGCGCTTGCGATTCTCCCCCAGTTCTTCGCGCTTATCCTCCAGAATCAAAGCCTTGTTTACCAATTCTTGAAAATCCAGAAAAGTGTGGGTAATTAGCCCCACCTGCAGCCCTGAGTTTAGTCCCTTCATGAAGCGGAACTACCTGGCCTTGTCCGTCACTACGTCTTTTGGAGCATAGCGAGCTAATTGCGTGAATTTATTCAAGTAATCGACCACCGGTTGGCCTCCTTGCTTAAGCGCCCTGAACTCTTCCTTTCTCAGGTCCATCATCCCTTCTGGTACATGATACTGGCGGAAGGTGGTTGCAAACTCTTCCCATGTGATTTCCATGGGTGCCTCATGAGCGGCACAATAGTTCTCCCACCATTCTGCAACTGTTCCTTCTAGCTGATGGGATGCATAAAGAACCTTCACATGGCCTTCACATTGAGTGATGTACAGCTTCCTCTCAATGGTTCTCAGCCAATCATCTACTTCCAAGGGGTTGAAATTGCCTGAGAATGTTGGTGGTCGGGTCCTCATAAAATCTGACAATTTGGAGTAAGGACGAGGCCCGCCATTGTTGTTCTGGGCAGCAGGGTTGTTGACTGCAGCCATATTGGTCATCTCTTTGCATCATTATGCGCATCAATTGAGTTTCTTGTGATGAGAAAAGCTCCCAAGTTCTGCATATCCACTGGCGGTGCTTGCTGCGGCGGTGCTCCTTCATTGGGATTGTTGCCTGGGTGCAGACCACTTCCTGAAGCTCCGTTGTTACTGCAGGTGTTCACCATCTGCTTGATTGCTTTTTGGGTTAGGAAAGATAGATGTAGCGTAGATAAGATGCAAGAATTTTAAGGAGGGGAAACAGGTTAAACCCAACTTAAATAATCTTTATTAATACTTGGTATGGTTGCTTACAATGCCTAAGGGCTTTGCAACACATACTGCACACTCAGCAGACAATTAAGAACCAAACTAAACATGCAACCTTAACGTCTACTAAAACATAAAGACTAACTTAAAGACGCGACTCAACAATCGAGTCTCAGCACAACTCTAAGACCGACTTTCACTCATCCAGCCACCCTGGCTGAGACTGATCCGGCGCATACACCGGTGGGTGGGCTGGCATGGGTGCGAACCCATCCTAGTGACCCTCTATTGGCTCCTTCGGCTCCCACTCACGCTCCTCGGGGTCTTCTTCTTCTTCTTCGGTGACCCCATCTGGCTCCTGAATGACCTGGTCCGCCACCTCCTCAGCTACCTGCAAGGCCTCCTCCAGCTCGCTGATGACTCTGGCTGCTGCGTCACGGGTCTTCTGAACCTCTCGCTCGGTCACCCTCAGCGCCTCGTACACTGATTCCAGCTCTTGACCAGTGTCCCACAGGTGATCCTCCTGGGCAGTGGCGAACTCAGCAAGGTGTATTGCAGTAGCGCACTCCCCCTCCACGATCTGTCGATGCTGGCACGCTTGCACTATCGGGTGAAGCCGGAACACGGTGCCGTGAAGCTCGTAGGCGTAGTCATGGCAGATCGATCATAAAGCAAGTCTGGCAGCCTCCTGAATTCCTGCCTCGTACGTGAACCTCCGAGTAGTGATGTGGATCGATCTGGTGGTCTCGTCGCACTCTTGAGCGAAGATGATCAGTTTGCAGAAGAACCCCCGATGCACACCGTTGACGTTCCAGTTGCTTCCTCGGTAGAGCAGGCGATCGAAGCCTCCAATTACTTGAAGAACTCTCCACAGCTCCATGGCATAGCCACCCTGCCTCGACTCGAAGGACTGGAAGATTGGCATCTATTCAAAAGAAATTTTGAATATCTTCACTCAAAACGGCAACGAAAAGAAGGTAATTTTAGCAAGGATGAGAGTCGAAGAATGAGATAAGCCAAGAGTTTCTTATTAGTCAATTTTACTTTTTCTTTAGAAAATAATTTTGGACACTCCTAAGAGATACCAACTACCTAGGGCCAAGACCTATAGTCAATATGGCTCTGATACCACCTCTATCGGGACCCGAATTTGCAAATCCGGACCCTCTGTGTATACCGCACTAGTCCAGGATCACGCTAGTGCACACCGGCTCAACATAGATGCTATCATAGTCATACAGAGCGGAATATAATTTAACTTTAATAATTAACAGTAACTGTTGTCTTACAAGATTATTGCCACACCGGGCTTATAAAAGAAATAGCAAATAAGCAGCAACGGAAAGTAATTAAGCGTAGCAGCTCCCCAGTTCACCGCAGGCAACTGACGAGGCTCGGACCCTAAGCATTCGCAACCATATAATCAACCTCCACGAAAGGCGTAGATTCTTCCTCTTCTGAAGTTGTTGTTGTTGGGGTGAGTACATAAAGCACTCCACAAGTTGTGCACAACAATGCAAGTCTAATATTCTATATGCTTGGCTTAATCCAAAGGAATGGCTAATATGGCTATTTTGTAGTAGAGCGGCATTTAACAAGAATACAGTAAATAGATTGAAAACAGTAAAACAAATAATAGTAATTAATAGATTCAGCATTTCTGAAGTAAACCAAGTTTCCAATCCTAAATCAATTTCCATTCTCCATGGCACCCTGCCATCCCAATAGGTTTTTGTTTAACAAAAGTCTAACCCTTAACTGTAATTCCCTAGCATTGCCCAATACCGTGAGCACGGCTACTCGAATTGATTGTACACTCTGCAGAGGTTATGCACTTTACCCACACGATATAACCAAACACCACCAAGGCGAGTGATCATAACAAAGCCTTTACAATGCTACACCTAGACCCAGTACTGCTCGCTAAGGTTTCAACACTGAAGGGTTAAACCACCACAACAGGGCCCCCCTCTTGCGCCATGTGAGTTTAACCATAAACCCGGGACTCACTATTCACTACGACAGTACCGAAATCTAGGCTTCACAAATTATTCAGCTAGGCTATCACATTTCAGACATGTGGTTGCAAGAAAGACTCAAGTCAAAGGCTTGCAAGGTTAAGTCCTTAAAGTGATTAAGGCAGGACTTCCACATAACCCTGCCAATCCTAGCTCACCTTGGCACACTGCCCCTTGCCACTTGCCCCAATCTAAATCATTACCACCCCAGTTGATTACCAAACACCACGTGCCACCAACATTTCAATCTAGTTGTGTGACCTCCTCGCCATGACAACTTGATATCACTGTGTGACAACACATGACACACCAATTCTTAAACATTGTTCCATATTCCATTAGTCAAGATTAAGTATCAACATTCGGACACATGTGATGACGTGGCATGGCTAAGCAATCTATGACGATCTAACTAGCCCATGTTGATTATCAATATTAACCAACTATTAATTAACCATCCTAGGGTGACAATTAGATCATGGCATATAATTGACAAGGTATGATTTAATTCAAATAGGCATATTATCTAATTCCCAGATTAATTGAAATCATTTATACACATAAAGTATCATGCATAAAGTTTAAGAGACAAAATAGCAATTTTGTGAAATCAGGTGCAACATGGTCAAAGCACAATTTGCCTTGGATTAGGTGCTGGTCTTTCTCTGAGCTTGGGTCTTGAAGCAACGAATCTTCCTCTGGATCACCGAGCAGTTCAACGTCTACGCGAAACGATGCCAAAATAGCAAATAAACACAAAAATAGAGAGAAACCAAACTCAAAAAAAAAAAATTCAACAATAAATATATCTTGATTTTAAAAATTTGTAGAAATTTGAATCACTGAAATCCGAGTTAAAATGCAAAAGATATAGCCTTTTGAAGTTTGAATAAATACTGAAAATACAGAAAATATAATTTCCGATTTTCCCGAATTATTTTTCTATTAGAAAAGATTTTTATTGCGCAACGCTGATGTCAGCCCTGGCCCAGACCAATCGGGTGGCGACACGTCAGCCCTGGTACATGGTCTTGGTCCACAGAACCACCTTTGGTCCACCGTGGACGCGGCCCACGGCGCCCTGCGCCACACGCTGGCACGCGGCGCACATCCGCGATGAAATCCGACGGCTACCGTTCTATACTTACGCGGCTCAATCTCGAACGCTCATCGCACATCTAACGGCCAAGGCTTACCCGAGCGGAACACTGTTGAATGTGAGACGTGGCTCGATCTGGATGGTTCGGCGAAGATCCAACGACTGCGCGAAGCTCCGAAGCACGGCGGCGGGCTTGCACCGGAGCGGAGGAAGACGACCACCCGAATGGCGTTTCGGTGCGACTCCGGCTAGATGAAGCGGCGGCCTTGACGTGGCTTGATGCGATGAGTCTGGATCTGGAACCCGAGTGGCGGATGGATGCTTGACGGTGATGGAACGGCGAGAAAATGATCGGCGGCGCTACGGAAAACTACGGTGAGCTCTTGGGGCTAAACGACGGCGATTCGACGGCGAAGACTTGAACGACTGAAAGCGCAAGGTGGTAAGGAACCTCGGGGTGTGGCTACAGCTTTTATAGCCTCGGCATGCGCCCACAAATGGCAACCCTAGCACTCCGCGGCGGAGACGGCGTGCGGCGGCGGGTTTGGAAACCCGGATCGGAGACGAAGATGCCTAGCCGTCCGATTCGCGATCAATGGCCACGATTAGATCTCGGCCGATCCGATCCAATCCGCACTTTCCAAAATCAACGGATGCGATCAATTCTTTCCAAAACAACACCGCACGATCTCAACTGAACGATCTGGATCCAATGGCCGATCGCATTAGGGTTTCGCGAAAGAAACGACCGTTCGATCTGGATCCAACGGTCCACACGTGTGGCGGCTGCGAAGTGGCTGATGGGCCACACAGCGCTAGGCCACGCGCGCACAGTGCTGGGCTTTGGCCCAGTACTATTCACCGATTTTTCAAAAGCTTTTTGATTTAAAAAATAATTTCCGAAATTAGATTAATTTATTTAAGGCAATTAAATTATCAGGAAAAATCCATGAAAATTCTCATAAATACTTTGAGACATTTTGAGCTGAAATAAAATATTTTTTTCAAAACTTTATTTTGACTATGCAGATATTTAATTGGTTTTCTCAAGGAGGCTAATTACTTAATTTTCAAAATAAATTCCAATAAATCCAGAAAAATCACAATAAATTACAAATTGGATAAATGACAATAAAATAACACTTAAAGCAAAAATTGGGGTGTTACGTTGCCCAAACAGCAATTAAGTCTAAAATTTTGGCAGATTTTATCACTAAATGGACTAATAGTGAACCCTGAAAAGATCAAGTTGGCCTAGAGGGGGGTGAATAGGCAACTTTAAAAACTTTTTGATTCTTATGAAAAACTTTTCTCAATACAAATAGTAAC
Organism: Otatea glauca; assembly: GCA_036346275.1. Lineage (NCBI taxonomy): Eukaryota > Viridiplantae > Streptophyta > Magnoliopsida > Poales > Poaceae > Otatea > Otatea glauca. The sequence goes on along the minus strand of CM070731.1, from coordinate 29,552,174 downwards.
AGAAACAATTAATGTAAAATTCAGCACAGCTTTGTTTAAGTAGGATTTATAAAGAGAAGAATTTTAATGAGAACTGACAATAATAGGAACAAACAAAGATAAACCAATAATATTCCGACTCAAAGATTTTTTCACCGAGGTTCAGAGCTCAAACTCCTACGTCCTCATTAGAGCACTTCTTCAGAAGTATTGCTCCACCAAACAGCCAATCTCAATGGCTTTTGCTTTTCCACTATCTTGACTCTTTCACCACTACAGTGAGGTGAGTCTTAACCTTTCACATCAATGGTGGCCTTCCACAATCTTTGTTGGATAGGTCGCACCAACAACTTCTCCAACCGTCTAGGAACAGCTAGTTCCAAGAGTAATAGACTATCCACAAGACCTGTCTCTTGGTTCAGTAGCTAGATGCAAACTAGACTTAGCTTGGAGCAAGAACTCTAAATATTCAGAATGAATTTTCGTAGTTTTTGAGTTGAAGCTCAAACTCTTTGATGAAATGAAGGCTCAGGAATGCAGGAGATCAAAGAGTTGTAATTGATTTAAAAAAGATGTCAAAGGTGTTCAGGATGTCAAGGATGTATATGTGCAAAGCTCTATATTTTTCTGTTTCGTGAACCCAAGCACTCTATATATAGAGCGTGAACAGAAATAACCGTTGAACCTGCCATTTGCCCATTGGGGGTTGGTAGGATAAATGGGGTAGGTCAACTACTATCTTTTTTTATAAGAATCTCAAGGTATATGAGTCATAAGTCAAAATACACACACGCCGGACTGAAATTTTTAGTCCGGGGTACGTAGGATTGGAGAAGCATTATTGTACTCAGAGTGAACCATTTGCGCTAGACCGAAAATATCGGTCCGTCGTAAATATACTTGTCAAGGTAGTTTGTGCCGGACTGAAAATGTTGGTCTGATGTACACATACTTTGATTCATATGAATATCATCAAAACAATGTTTGCACCGGACCGAAAAAGTTGGTCTGACGTACACATGCATTGTTCCATTTGAGTACCAGCGAACAAAGTTTGCGCTGGATCGAAAAAGTTGGTCCGACGTATATGAGAAAACAGCTAGTTTTATCTGAGTGAAGTATGTTTGCGCTGGACCGAAAAAATTGGTCCGGCATACACATAGAATTCTGGTCCGCATCAAACTTCATATTTCTGGTTAAAATTTGAGCAGAATAATTCTTAACACAGACTAGAATTTTATTTGGAGTGAAAATATAACATATGCCGGACTAAATTTAGGAAAGAATTCATATTGGTCCGACGTGAACGGTGTACGCTCGTTTGAAAAGAATCAAAGAAGAGTTCTTAGTGTCGGACTAAAAAAGTTGGTCCGACGTACATGGAATGCGCTCGGTGAAGAGAACTCTTAGCATCGGACTGAAAAAGTTGGTCCGGTGTACATGGTGTGCGCTCGGTTAGGATTTGAACTTTGATTTCTTGAACGCCTTACAGGATGTTTGGTCCAAGAGAGAACTCTTTTTGGGTAAGAAAGGGAAGATCTCGATTTTTTGAGTGACAATAATGAAATGTCCTATGCTCCAAGTAATGTTAGTGATTTTGCATATGAACCAATATCATTTCTTATGTATAATCCCTCTTAATAGTACAGTGATTTTAGCTATATGGCTTGAATCAACTCTCAAGCCAAAACTAGAAACAAACACCTTAGCCTTGATCTTCAAATCTGACTGTTGTTTGTTTTTACTTAGTATCCTTTTTTATCATCAACACCAAAACCTACATAATAAGCATAATTGACAAAAATAGGAAGCCTAGATGCTCTCAAGTCCTCTGTAATAGAGGATATAAGTAATACTGACCACTAGAAAATATACTTTGATGGCTCTCAGAAATCAAAGGTACGGGGGCTAGTATAGTACTTACTGGTCACACCACATGGTGACCAGTTACAATATGTAATCCAAATACAATTCCCTGCTACCAATAATGTAGCAGAGTATGAAAGTCGTCTAGCTGGGCTCCGAGCAACAAAATCCATCAGAGTTCGTCGGCTTGTTGTTGTGGGCAATTCGCAATTAGTTATAAATCAGGTTAGCAAGGAATACATGACGTCCAATGAGGTAATAGCTCAGTACCTGCATGAAGTGAGGAAATTGGAAAAATACTTCAGTCATTTCGAAGTCCAATACATACTGCAAAAGGATAACATCTTAGAAGGCCAATTATGAAAACTAGGATCCTCAAGGTCACCTGTTCCAATAGGTGTTTTTCTTGAATATTTGTCCAAACTTTCCATAGACACATTTATAGAAATATCATCGGTCAGTACAAAGGTTGGAGTCCTTGAGCACGATACAGATTGGGCTAAACCATTTAAAGCCTATCTAGAAAATGGAACATTGCCTGAGGATATTCAAGAAAAGGACAAATTAATTCGAAAGGCGCGAATGTACAAACTTCTCGACAATACCCTTTATAGAAAAGGAACACATGGTGTTTTAATGTGATGTATATCTCAAGAACAGGGAAAAACATTGCTTAAAGACATACATAGGGGCTTGTGTGGAGCACATGCTTCATACCGAACCTTGTTTGAGAAAGCTTTTCGACAAGGTTTTTATTGGCCCACTGCTTTACAAGATGAATGCAACATGTAAAAACTTGCGAGTAATGTTAATTTCATACTTGACAAGTACATCTCCCTTCTAATCAATTACAAATGATACCATTGTCATGGCCATTTTTGACATGGGGAATTGATATAGTAGGTCCATTTTCAAAAGCAACTAATTGATTTAAATTCTTATCTGTTGCAATTTACACATTCATAAAATGGATTGAGGCTAAGCCTATAGTTTCAATTACAGCTCAAGCAGCAAAAAAATTCTTTGTGAAAAATATAGTAACTAAATTTGATGTTCCTAGTCGATTGATTACTGATAATGGATCATAGTTTGTTAGTGGTATGTTTTGAGATTAGTGTGATAAAATAGGCACATAGATTTGTTATGGTCATGTTGCTCATCCTCAGAGTAATGGACTAGTCGAACATGCTAATGGCTATATTATACAAGGTATAAAGAAATGAGTGTTTGATAGTCTTACAAAACGCTCGGAGCTTGGGTAGAAGACCTTTATTCTGTGCTCTAGCCATATGCACAACAACCAGTAGAGCCAACAACATCCCATTTTTGGGCTTTATTTTAATTTAATATACATTTTGTGAATTTTCTGAATTTACTGGATTTTTTTGTTTGAATTTTTTTGTTATTATTGAAAATGGAATTTTGTGAAAAGTATCTAAATAAAAAGAAAGTTTAAATAAAGTTTTCTTGGAAATATTTTATTTGAGTTCCAAATGTCTCAAAGTATTTTTGGGAATTTTTCTGTTATTTTTGCAATTTTATTTGGTCTAAACTATTTTCTGAAATTATTTTAAATGAGAAAAGCTTTGAAAATTAAATGAATAGTGTTTGGGTCGACCTGTTTTCCTGTGTTACCTTTCCTTCACGCGTCATCCTGGTTCATCCCATTGTGTGCATCCCGTCTCCACGTTTGCTCAGCCCAGCTCGCTGGCATGTTCAAGTCACCGAAACCCTAATGGGTCTCAGCCGTCGGATCATGGCCATGCGGTGAAGATCAATCGGGTTAGTTAGTAACCCTAGCTGGCTATATCCGTTGGATGTCGTGAACGATCTAGTTTGAGCCAGCGTCAGATGCAACGTAACCATTGATTTCGCCATGGGGAATGATCGCGTTTGTCGTCTCTGAGCCACTGGTGGAGTCCGCATCCGTCACGCCGCCGCCGCCGTGCTCACCTTGTAGTCCACGTATAGTGCGATTCCTGGGCTTTAAATAGGCCGGGTTGTTGCTCATGGTTCTCCACATGATTGAGCACCTTTTGACCCTAGCCTCAGAGGCTGAGCCGCAGCCTTCCACCCTCGGCAGCTCACTGTAGTTGGGATTTCATCGAAGGTGCTTTGATCGTCAGATCTTGTCGGCCATCGTGTTTGGGGTCATGTTGAAGCCATCGTTGGATTCACCGTCTTCAAACCTTCGAGATCCGCAAGGTTGGGATCTCTCTCCGTTGTTCTTTCGCCGCGGTTATGTCTTCTCTAGGTTCGGCGGGTTGCACAGCCGTTGAGCTCACCAAAAACCTAAGCCACCTTGATGACCTGGCCGTCCATGTTAGCCGTGACAAGGTTGCCACGTCATCATCATCTCAGCTTGGAGTCCGCCGTGTCAGTGTGTTGGCTGCTTGCGTGTGCGTCTAGTCGGCTGCTGCGTCACATGCCACATCAACGTCAATGGGGCCCACCTGTCGGTCACACTGTGCAGTGAACCGGGTTCATCATGGACCCAGGAGATCTCTTAAACCTGGTCCATGGACCAACGCCACGTGTCGATTGGTGTTTGGCTCAGTCCATGTGCTGATGACAGTGATGACGCAATTAATAAGGATTTTTCGTATAAAAATAATTTGGTATTTTCAAATTTTTATGATTTTTGAATCTTTCGAGAGGCCATTCTCCCTCATATGAGCTCTAATTGAGGTGATTCAAATTTCTAAAAATTTGTAAAATTGAGATATATTTACTTGTGAATTTCTTTTTTATTTTTGGAGTTTGTCGAAGTACTCGGAGCATCCAAGGAAGAATCGTTGACTCAAGACCAGGTTCTATAGCAAGAAAAAGAGCTTTTCCAACACATGTTGTTTTACTTTATGCATGATATTTTATATGTATAACTGTTTCAAAATAGTTCGGGATCTAGTTAATCTACCAAATTGAGTTATACCCTACCTTGTCATTTGTATGCCATGATTAATTGTTATCCTAGGATAATTCATTATTAGTAGGTTAATATTAGCAATCAACATGGTTTGGTTAGACCACGATTTGTTTTCTTAGCCATGCTACATGTAACTCATGTTCTTTGGAATATCAAAAGTTAATCTTGACTAATAGAATATGGAACATGTTTATGAAATTGGTGTGTCAGGTGCTGTCACACAATGATGTAGAGTTGTAGTGACATATGTCATGAAACGATGTTGACTTGTTGATGGCACGTGGTGTTTGGTGATCAACTAGGATGGTAATCATTTAGATTGAGGCAAATGGCAAGGAGTAGTGCGCCAAGGTGGGTGGAAGGGCAGAGGGTATGTGGAAGTCTTGCCCTAATCATCTTACAAACTTAACCTTGCAAGCCTTTGACCTGAGTCAAACATGCAACCACATGCCTGGAATGGGATGGACCTAGCTGATTTATTTGCAATGTCTTTGCCTTGGTACTACCAGTGGTGGTGTGAGGTTCTACCTTTTTATGAACCCAGATGGCGCAAGAGGGGGGCCCTGTTGTGGTAACCAGTCCTTTCAATGTTGATACCTTAGCGGGTAGGACTGGGTTAAGACAGAGCATTGTAAAGGATTTGTCATGATTTCTCTGCCGGCACACCAAAGGAAGTGTGCTAATGGCCAGGCAAAAGGAGATTATCATGTCGTGTGGGTAAAGCGCATAATCTCTGCAGAGTGTATAATCTATTCCGATAGTCGTGCTCGTGGTATTGATCAATGCTCGAGAATTATAGTTTAAGGATTAGATTTTGTAAAATAAAACTTGGGTTGGGATGGCAGGTTGCCCATGGAAGTTTGGAATTTGACTTAGGGCTGATGCCATGTTTACTTCAGAAATGCTGAAAATTATTATTTACTGTTATTTGTTTATCGTGTTTTCAATCGATTTATTGTATTCATTTACAAATGTTGTTTTATTGCAAAATAGACATATCAGCCATTCATTTGGAATAAGCCTTGTATATAGCAATGTTAAAATTGCATTCTGTGCACAACTTGTTGAGTGCTTTAAGTACTCATCTTTGCCAACAACAAAATCATCAGTTGAGGAAGAATCTACACCAACTATAGAGGAGAAGTACCAGGAAGAGACGAATGTTTAGGGTGCGAGCCTTGTCAGTTGCATGTGGTATACTGAAGGGTTTATCTACGTTTTCAACCAACTGCAGTTAAATTTGTTATTCACAGTTTAGCCTTGTGAGGCATATTCATGTATGTTTGACCATAAGGTGTGTCAACAAATTAATATTTAATTTATGATGTCTTTTATTATTTTTCTACCGTGTATGATTGTGATATTCATCTACACTGAGCTTGTGTGCACTAGCGTGATCCTGCACTAGTGCAATATATGCAGAGGGTCTGAATTTGCATATTCGGGTCCTGATAGAGGTGGCATCAGAGCCATACTGACTGTAGGTCTTGGCCCTAGATAGTTTGGTCGTCTCTTTAGGATCTTTAAAATTATTTTCTTAATTAAGATTTAACTTGAAAGAATAATAAGTTCTAGACTTACCTTATTCTTCTATTCTTTCCCCTTGCTGAAATTTCTTTCTCTTTCCCTTGTTGGATCGAGTTGACATCTTATCTGAGTTATCCTGAATAGATAACGAAGTACCAAACCTTAGGAGAAAGCACTAAGTGCCTGTTGTCAACCCTAAAGATCATGAAGAAATGAATTGTTGAGCTCAAGGAAGAGTGGATCAATGAAATATTCCAGAAGCTAGAAGACCAGTGCTTCGAGTAGCCAGTTAAGACTCATGTGTGGTAGTCACGTCTGCTTAAGATAGTGGTGTCGCCCATGTAGGCGGTACTTTTGTGTGCTTAGGTTGAATTGATTCTTTCATGATTGTTGAGTGTGCAATATGTGTTGCATAACTGTTAGGCTTATGTAAGCAACCATACCAAGTTATTAATATTGATTGCTTAATTTGTTGGGTTAAAGCTACCTCCCCTACATTAGGACTCTTGCTTCTTACCTATGCTATTTTCCCTCTCCCCTAACCCTGTGAAGCAATCAAGCAGATGGGTTAGACTCGTGGAAACAACATAGTCAGTGGAAGTGATAATCAACACAGTGAGAACCTCAATGATGGATTTGTAATATCCCATTTAAATTTATTCTGTTATGGCTCATTTTTGGTTGTTTTCGGGCAGCATGGGCTGTTTTGGGGGTCCATTCTCAGTGTTGGACCATTCGTGGGCAGTGTTGGGCCAGGTTTTGGCCCAAGTGGGAGGGGGAATCCCTAACCCTAGCCCTTCCCCATGTCCTTCCACTCCAGCCGCCCCATCCCCCTCCTCTTCCTCCTTCTCCAGCCGCTACCTCCTCTTTCCCCATAGCCGCACCTCCTCGCCTTCCCTATCCGCGTTGCCTTCCCCTGGGAGCCTCCCTGCTGTTCTTCGAGAATGTATGATGCTCCTAGGTTAATTTTGGTGGAGCTTGGGCTAAAAATTAGTGTTTGGATCATTGGAATTTCTGGTATTAGTGTAGTGTGTAGATTGTATGTAGGGGAAATATTGGGTTGGGCATGGTCTGGTTTCAGGCAGTGCAAACTTCTAAGTTAGGGCTGAGATTAAAAATAGTTCTGTTCATTTTTAGAGGGGTTGGATGTTCTAAAAGTTGTATATCGTGGTCTTAAGTTTAATTAGAGACCAATAACATGAATTTTGGTTGGGTGATTTAAAAGTTATGGCCGTTTGATTGACTGCTGTCCAGAATCTGTCTCTGCTGGCAGCAGCCATGGAAAACTGCAGATTAGGGCTATCTAGAATCTGAATTAAATTTTGTAATAATCAGATAAAGTTATGAAATTTCCTGTAGATTTCAGAAATGTCATATTTTACTTCATTTGGAATTGTATAAAATTAGTTATGCCATTTTGGAAGTCTGCTGTCTAGTATGGTAGCAGGTCGGGTTTCAGGGCTAAAAATGAAGGGCTAAATGATTTATTTGAGAAAGTTGGTTAACGGAAAATGTGTGGGCAATTTCTAGTAGTTTCATATAGTTCTTGATCTCTGATGTTCGGGTTATTAGGGTGGAACTTATAACCTTTAGACCATTGGGTCAGAAAAGGGGCGGTTTTGTTCGCCGAGCGAGAAAGTTATTAAAATTGGGGTAGGGCGTAGGTTCGATGTCGCTAAATTTATTGTCTATGCGGTGATTGCATTGTTGAGTTGTATGCAATTTATTTTCAGGTAGTGTGACTTCAGGAGTGGCCTCAACCCCGCGCCACTCTGCTCCTCGTGGTTAAGGCAAGTGCATGGTAGAATGATAATTTGGTTTTAGAATGAATTGTTGTTTAGATTGATAAATATCACCTTACTATTTTATATGATTAATGTTAATCATTGTCATTATTTAAGCTTGTGATCTTGAGATGATGATATTGAGTACATGATGTGGATGATCACTTGGGAATTGTTGCTACGTGGTGATTGGATATTGAAAAGTGTTGCATCAATTGCATTCATACCATTAAAAATGCATATGAGCCAGGTCGGTAAAAGAGTCATATAACTAATCCGAAGTGCATAGGCCAGGTCAGTGAGAAAGGTATATGAGTTGACCTGAGTGCTCTTGAGTAAGACCTACTTCGGTAGGCCCCTCCTCTGGGATGGAAGGGAATAAGAGTGTGACATCGATGGGTGTGCACTTAAGCTATACCGGTATAGGCTATGAAATGTGAATACGAATATACAAGCATATTTGCATTGCATAGAATTGCTAATGATGAATGATGGTTAATGTGATGATTGTGATAAACGGTTATGTGGATGAGTCGTGAACTTATCCAATGATGACTAATGTGATAAATGTGACAACTGGCATGATATTGTTTCTTACGTATTGGTTGAGTTGTGGATTCTCCCTTGCTAGATTTAAATGTGATAATTGGTTGTTATTGTTTTATTATGCACTTTGCAGAGTTTTGGATTCACGCTTGTTTATTGAATTGTTTTTAGGTGCACTGAGAGCGGCATATGGGAAGGGAAATTAGCATAATCACGTCACATGAAAAACCTACCACCCTTCAATGTTCTCTAGTACTTAATCTTGAATAGATCAATGGATTAAATTTAGACTCTCCCAACCTTGGAATATGTTTAATAAAACTATCAATGTGAAAGGTTATTTGGTTATGTGTATGTTACTGTTGAGGTTAGGTCAGATGAAAATTATGGCCAAGGATAGCCTATTGTTAAACAATGTGATGGTGTTAGGCTTTGCCATGTTAAATTATGCTGGTGGTTTATGTTAATGTCATGAGACAATCAAGTTTAGTTTGTTGTTATTCCTTCCATTGTAATTACTTGTGAGTAATCTTTAGTTGGTATTTAAGGTTCATTTGTCGATTGTTCTAGCGATTGATTAGTTTGTTTGGAGCGGTTAAATGAGGATAAGTCTTGCTGAAATTTATGGGTAAATTGGTTAAGTTTTAGCAAAATAGTATGATGTTGTGGCATTCAGGGCACGTGAGATGCTGGGGTGTTACAGGATCAGTTTCCCAACCACCACTACAGATGGATATACAGAGTTTTGGAGTATTTTTAGCTGCTCAGACTCAGTTGATGCATGCAATGATGAAGCAAATGCAGAATATGACCAGGCGAGACAATGTCAACATTGTGTCTCCAACTGTTGTCAATGGTCCCTGTTCCTACTCAAGGTTATTAGAATTCATAAGGACTCATCCACCGATATTTTTTGGAAATGTTTCACCTTCGTAAGGTATATAGAAGGTCTTGTATGCTTCTTATTTGTTGGAAGAAATTGCTGCTGAATGGTGGAAGAAATATCGTGCTATCCCTAAAGCCCGGGAGAATATCTCTTGGAATAAGTTTGTTATTGTTTTTTGTCATCTCTTTACCCCACGAGATGACGGTGTGGTCACAGTGAATTTAGAGAAGAATGCTACCCTTACACCCTGCATAAGATCTAGACGTTGTTCTTTGAAGTGCTATCAAACAAACAAGTTAGGAGATCGTGCGTGTATTTGCTGTGAAGAAATAAGACATATCATTGATGAGCATGCAATCAATTGCTCCAGCTGTGAAGGAAGTCATTCTCTTGGAGAGTGTCCTACGAGCAACATCACATGTTACCTTTGTGAAGGTTGAGATTATTACCCAGCTCAATGTCCCTTGGATCTGAAAGTTACCGCTGTGACCTAGCATTGGAAAGAGAATCTCCGAGCCGCAATTGCTCAAGAACTATAAAAAGGATATGGAATGCCAGTTGTATATACTAAGTCATTTGAAGAGCTAAAAATGCAACACTTTGATCCTATCAGCCTTCATCAGGAAAGCAGTAAGTGACCATCACCAACAGCATGTTTCTTGTGTGATGAAGAAGGTCATTGGGCTAGGGAATGCCCTATGAATCAACAATCTACGATTCACAAGGAGGACAATATTGAGCATACAATTACACCCAACGAACCACAACGAGGGATACGTGTGTGCTACAGAAGTCGCGAGAAAAGTCATTATGCTAATCGATGCTCACAGAGAAGACGAGCATTTCCTGTAGCTGTGGTCATTCCGAAAGTCACCTCAGTCAAGGACATAACTCCAAGAGTGAGTGTTGAAGTTGCAAGAGAAGTTTTCCCAGAAAATCTGTTGAAGAAGAGGTGTTTGAACAAAGACACTACCCCGGTCAACAATGCTCAAGGAGGAAGTTTAGCCCCCTAAAATTTGCTATACCTATCATAAGCCAGGGCATTTTGCCAACAACTGCCCTTAGAAGAAAGCGATCACCCCGGTTCGTTTCAATCTTAACTCCAACCCTGTTAAAACCCTAGTGCCAACGCTAAATCAAGGAAGTCCAGAACAATGATTTTACCCTGTGCAATGTCATAATTGTACTAGTAGAGGAAAGTGATTAGTGATAAATTCCATGTAAAGATTTTCTTGTTTAAAGGAATAAAGTAAAGATGGTTGATATGCCGGTATGTGATGTTTTGAAATTAAAGCATTAATGGTATTTGAAGGGTCGGATATTTCTCTGAGTATCCACTTGTGTTGATGGTTCACCTGAAAATGATGTGTATGCAATGATGGTCAGTTTAGAGGTATTCAACTTGAAGCTTGTCAGCCTAGAAGATTTGTCATTGTCAAAAAAGTACTCAGAAATTGTTCGATCTAACCTAGGATGTTTAGAAGTTAAGTTACTTATGGATGGGGAAAAATTCCTGGTGAACTTTGTTATATCAGATACTCAGATCTTAGATGATATCCTTGAAATGGATTGGTTGTCCAAACATAAGACTGTGTTGAATTATGGTCAAAGGGTTGTGTCAATTGAAGGCCATAATGGTGAGAAAGTGGAATTTCATGTGATTGCAGTTCGTGATGGTCAGCTGATGGTCAATAGTGTAGAAGCTGTCAGCTTGGAAGTTGTGCCAGTTGCTATAGAATTCCCGGATGTTTTTCTTGAAGATTTGCTTGGTATGCCACCAGACCGGGATATTGAGTTTGTTATTGAGTTGGTGCCAAGTACAACACCAATAGCGAAAAGACTATATCGGATGCCTACTGATGAGTTGGTAGAGATGAAGAAGCAAATCGAGAAGTTGCTAGAGAAAGGTTTCATTAGATCAAGTTCGTCTCCATGGGGAACGCCGGTATTGTTGTAAGAAAGAAAGACGGAAGTCTAAGGATGTGCATTGATTATCGTGCTCTTAATGAAGTGACGATCAGGAATAAGTATACGTTGCCCAGGATCGATGATTTGTTTGATCAGTTAAGAGAAGATGGACTTTTCTCCAAGATAGATCTTCGATCAGGTAATCATCAGTTGAAGATTCATGCGAAGGATGTTCTTAAGACTGCGTTCTCTACACAATATGGATATTATGAGTTCACGGTCATATCTTTTGGATTGACCAATGCTCCTGCATATTTCATGAATATGACGAATAAAGTTTTCATGGAATATTTGGACAAGTTTGTTGTTGTATTTATAGATGACATTTTGGTATACTCCAAATCTGAAGAAGAGCATGCAGAACATTTGAGATTAGTTCTTGAAAAGCTGTGTGAGAAACAGCTATATGCTAAGTTTAGCAAGTGTGATTTTTGGAAAGAGAAAGTTGAATTCCTTGGACATATGATGACCGCTAAAGGAGTTGCTATTGATCTGAGTAAAGTGGAAGCAATGTTGCATTGGGAGCAACCGAAGTCAATTACCCAGATCCATAGTTTTCTAGGGATGGCAGGATATTATCGTCGATTCATCGAAGGATTCTCGACAATCGCTAGACCGCTTACGCAGTTACTAAAAAAGGAGAAGAAGTTTGCATGGACGCCAGAGTGCGAAAAGAGTTTTTAGGAGTTAAAGAAGTAGCTGACAACAGCACCAGTGTTAGTATTGCTAGATGTTCAGAATAGATTTGATATCTATTGTGATGCTTCTAGAAAAGGACTTGGATGTGTATTGATGCAGAATGGTAAAGTTGTTGCATATGTGTCGAGGCAGTTGAGACCACATGAGGAGAATTACCCTACGCATGTTTGGAATTTGCCGCCGTAGTGCATGCTTTAAAGTTGTGGCATCATTATCTCATTGGTAATATATGTGAGATTATACGAATCACAAGAGTTTAAAGTATATCTTACGCAGTCGGATCTTAACATGAGACAGAGGAGATGGTTCGAATTGATAAAGGACTATAATGTTGGAATCGACTATCGTCCTGGAGAAGCTAATGTGGTAGTTGCTGCCTTGAGTTGTAAGAGCCAGGGTACTAATTTGCAAGTGTTAAATGATCAGCTGGAATTATGCAAGGAATTTCAGAAGTTGAAACTGGAAGTTGTTCCACAAGGATTTCTAGCTACTTTGGAAGTAAAGTCGACTCTGGAAGATCAGATTGGAGATGGTCAGAAAGATGATGAAAGGATCAGCAGAATCAAGCCCAAGAAGGATGAAGGCTTAGCCAATGATTTTACTTTGGATGGTCAATGTACTATGTAGTTTAAAGGTCAAATCTGTGAACCGAACAAGAAGGAACTTAAGCAGTTGATTCTGAAAGAAGCTCATGATTCAAAGTATTCGATTCAACTAGGAAATGCTAAGATGTATCAGGAACTTAAGGAAATGTTTTGGTGTCCTAATATGAAATGTGAAGGTGCAGAGCATGTTGCTTTATGTGATGTGTGATAGAAAGTAAAGGCAATGCATCAGAGACCTGTTGGTTCATTACAGTCGTTGAAGATTTCTGAGTGGAATTAGGAGGCAAACCGGTAATAAAATCCATAACTCTAAGGAATTGCCTAGAACCCAGAGTGGTTATGATTCCATATGGGTCATTGTGGATCGCTTGACCAAAGTTGCCCATTTTATACCAGTTAAGACTACATATTCATTAGATCGATTTGCATAGTTATATATGTCTAGGATTGTATGTTTGCATGGTGTGTCCAAGAAGATAGTATCAGATAGAGGTACCCAATTTACCTCGAGATTTTGGAATAAGTTGCATAAAGAAATGGGAACTCGTTTGAATTTCAGTACAGCTTATCATCAGCAGGCAAATGGATAGACTAAGAGAGTTAATCAGATTCTAGAGGATATGTTGATAGCTTGTGCTTTAGCTTATGCTACCTCGTGGAACAAATGTTTGTCGTATGCTGAGTTCAATTATAACAATAGTTATCAGGTAAGTTTGGAGATGTTACCATTTGAAGCTTTATATGGTTGTACCAATCGTACTCCGTTGAATTAGAATGAGAAAGGAGAACATCCTGTGTTTGGGCCTGATATTCTTAAGGAAGATGAAGAGCAGGTTGCTGTGATCAGAGAGAGGTTAAAAGTAGGTCAGTCGAGACAAAAGAGTTATGCTGATAATCACCGTTGAGTGTTGAGCTTTGAGCTAGATGATTTTGTGTATATCAGAGTTACCCCTCTTAAAGGAGTTAAAAAGTTTCACGTTAAAGGAAAGCTTGTACCAAGATATGTTGGTCTGTTCAGAATCTTGAACCATCGAGGAGAGGTTGCTTATCAGTTAGAGCTGTCGCAGTCATTGGCAGGAGTGCATGATGTGTTCCATGTGTCACAGCTTAAGAAGTATCTCTGAGTTCCAACAGAGCAGACACCGTTAGAAGCAATTGAGTTGCAGGAAGATTTGACTTATAAGGAGCAACTGATTAAGATTTGGATGTTATGGAGCGCAAGACCAGGAACAACTCAACTCGCTTCTATAGAGTGCAGTAGAGTAATCATTCAGAGAGTGAAGCTTCTTAGGAGAGAGAGGAAGATATGAAGTCAGAGTTTTCTAACCTATTTCTATAGTAAGCCCTGAATCTCAGGCTCAAGATTCTGTTAAGGGAACGTTTGTAACATTATAATTTTTGGCTTTATTTGAATTTAATATGCATTTTGTGAATTTTCTAAATTTATTGGATTTTTTGGATTTTATATGAATTTATTTATTATTATTGAAAATAGCCTTTTGTGAAAACTATTTAAATAAAGAGAAGGTTTAAATAAAGTTTTAGCAAAATATTTTATTTGAGTTTGAAATGTCTCAAAGTATTTTTGGTAATTTTTTTTTGAATTTTTGCTATTTTATTCGGTCAAAACTATTTTCTAAAATTATTTTAAATGAGAAAAGCTTTGAAAATTAAATGGACAGTGTTTGGGCCACCCCGTTTTCCTGTGCTATCTGTCCTTTATGTGCCGGCCTGGTTCGGCCCATTACACGCAGCATGTCTCCACGTTTGCTCGGCCCAGTTCACCGGCTCGATCAAGTTGCCAAAACCCTAATGAATATCAGCCGTCGAATCATGGCTATGCGGTGAAGATCAATAAGGTTAGTTAGTAACCCTAGTCGGCTATAGCCGTTGGATGTCGTGAACGATATGGATTGAGCTGGCGTCAGATGCATCGTAATCGTGGATTTTGCCATGTGAATGATCATATTTATCGTCTCCAAGCTACCGGTGGAGTCCGCATCCGTCACATCGCCACCGTCGTGCTCACCTTGGAGTCCGTGTATAGCGCAATTCCTAGGGATTTAAATAGGCTGGGTGGTTGCCCGTGGTTCTCCACGTGATTGCGCACCTTTTGCCCCTTGCCTCAGAGCCTGAGCCGCCGCCTTCCACCCTCGAGAGTTCGCCGTAGTTGGGACTTCACCGATGGTGCTTTCCTTATCGGACCTCGTCAGTCATCATGTTTGGGGTCGCGTTGAAGCCATCGTTGGACTCGCCATCTTCAACCCTTCTAGATCCACAAGGTTGGGATCTTTCTCCGTTGTTCTTCCGCCGCGGTTATGTCTTTGTCTCTAGGTCCAGCGGGTTGCGTCACCGTCGAGCTCGCCAAAAACCTAAGCCTCCTTGATGACCTGGCCGTCCACGTTAGCTGCGACATGGTTGCCACATCATCGCCATTTCAGCGTGGAGTCTGCCATGTCAGTGAGTTGGCTGCTTGCGTGTGCATCCAGTCGGCTGCTGCATCATCACGCCACATCAACGTCAATGGGGCCTGCCTGTCGGTCACGCTGTGTAGTGAACCGGGTTCAACATGGACCGAGGAGATCTCTTAAACCCGGTCCACGGACCAATGTCATTTGTCGATTGGTGTTTGGCTCGATCCATGTGCTGATGACAGTGATGATGCAATAAATACAGATATTTCGTATAAAAATAATTCTGTTAATTCGGTATTTTCCAATTTTCAGATTTTTAAGAGTTTTGAATCTTTCGAGAGGCCGTTCTCCCTCATACGAGCTCCAATTGAGGTGATTCAAGTTTCTAAATTTTTTTAAAATTGAGATCTATTTACTAGTGAATTTTATTTGATTTTTGGAGTTTTTCGCTCTATTTTGGTATTTATTTGGTATTCTTCCTCGTTACGCGTAGACGTCGAAGTGCTCATTCCATCTAGGGAAGAATTGTTGACTCAAGACTATATTCCACTGCAAGAATAAGAGCTTTTCCAAGACAAGTTATGCTATGATCCAGTTGGACCCAGTTTACGAAATTGTTGTGTTGTTTTACTTTATGTGTACAACAGTTTCACAATAGTTTGGGATCTAGTTAATCTACCCAATTGAGCTATACCCTACCTTGTCATTTGCATGCCATGATTATTTCTCACCCTAGGATGATTCATTATTAGTACGTTAATATTAGCAATCAACACGGGTTGGTTAGACCGTGATTAGTTTATTTAGCCATGCTACGTGTAACTCATGTTCTTTGGAATATCAAAAGTTAATCTTGACTATTGGAATATGGAACATGTTTATGAAATTGGTGTGTGAGGTGCTGTCACACAATGTTATTAAGTTGTAGTATATATGTCATGAAATGATCTTGATTGTTGATGGCACGTGGTGCTTGGTAATCAACTGGGGTGATAATCATTTAGATTGGAGCAAGTGGCAAGGGGCAGTTTGACAAGATGGGCTGAAGGACAGAGGGTATATGGAAGTCTTGCCTTAGTCATTTTAAGGACTTAACCTTGCAAGCCTTTGACCTAAGTCAAACATGCAACCACAAGTCTGGAATGGGACAGACCTAACTGATTAATTTTTAATGTCTTAGCATTGGTACTACCAGTGTCGGTGTGAAGTTCTACCTTTTTATGAACCTAGATGGCACAAGAGGGGGTCCTGTTGTGGTTGGTAGTATTGGGTTAAGACAGAACATTGTAAAGGCTTTGTCATGATTTCTCTACCAGCACATGTCGGGACCCGAATATGCAAATCCAAACCCTCTGTGTATATCGCACTAGTCCAGGATCACGCTAGTGCACACAGGCTCAACATAGATGCTATCACAGTCATACACAGCGCAATATAGCATAACTTCAATAATTAATAATAATTGTTGTCTTACATGATTATTGCCTCACAGGGCTTAACTAAGAAATAGCAATTAAGCAGCAGTAGAAATGAAGTAAACGTAATAGCTCCCCAATTCACCACAGGCAACTGACGAGGCTCGGACCCTAAGCATCACCGTCGTGGTACTCCTCTTCTGAAATTTGTGGTTGCGGGATGAGTACATAAAGCACTCAACAAGTCATGCACAACATTGCAAGTCTAATATTCTACATGCTTGGCTTTTTCCAAGGAAGGCTAACATGGCTATTTTGCAGTAAAGCAACTTTATTAAAGAATACAGTAAGTAGATTGAAAGATAGTAAAACAAATAACAGTAAATAATAGATTCAACTTTTCAAGTAAACAGGGTTTTCCATCCTAAGTCAAATTCTAAGTTTTCATGGCAATTCACCATCCCAACAAGTTTTTATTTAACAAAAGTCTAACCCTTGACTGTAATTCTCGAGCATTGCCCAATACCGTGAGCACGGCTATTCGAATAGGTTTCACACTCTGCAGAGGTTATGCACTTTACCCACACGATATAATCAAACACCACACAGGTTAGTGACCATAACAAAGCCTTTACAATGCTCTGCTTAGACCCAGTACTACCCGCTAAGGTTTCAACACTGGTGGGACTGTTACCACATTCAGGGCCCCCTTCTTGCGCCATGTGAGCTACCCCCTATCTCGGGACTCACTGAACACCACCATAGTACCATAATCTAAACATCACAAATTAGTCAGCTAGGCTGTCCCATTCCAGACATGTGGTTGAAATTAAGACTCAGGTCAAAGGCTTTCAAGGTTAAGTCCTTAAAGTGACCGAGCCAAGACTTTCACATACTCCTGCCCAACAGGCCCACCTTGGCATACTGCCCCTTGCCACCTGCCCCGATCTAAAATGATCATCACCCCAGTTGATTACCATGAACTACGTGCCATCAGCAATACAATCTAGTTGTGTGACCTCCTCGCCACGACAACTCAATATCACTGTGTGACAACACATGACACACCAATTTATAAACATTGTTCCATAATCCATTAGTCAAGATTAAATATCAATGATCCAGATACATGTGATGACGTGGCATGGCTAAGCAAACTAACACGGTATAACTAGTCCCATGTTGATTATTAATATTAACCAACTATAGTTCCACATCCTAGGGTGACAATTAGATCATGGCATACAATTGACAACGTATGATTTAATTCAAATAGGCATATTATCTAGTTCCCAGATTAATTAAAATCATTTATACACATAAAGTATCATGCATAAATTTTAAAGACAAAATAGCAATTTTGTGAAATTAGGTGCAATATGATCAAAGCACAACTTGCCTTGGAATAGGTGCTGGTCTTGTTCTGAACTTGGGACTTGAAGCGACGAATCCTCCTCCGGAGCACCGAGCAATTCAACGTCTATGTGAATCGAGATAAAATAGCAATAAACACCCAAACAAGAGAGCAAACAGAATCCAAAAATTCAAATAAAAAGCACCGTTAAATATATCTGGATTTTAAAATTTTTTAGAAATTTGAATCACTCAAATCCGAGTTCAAATGCAAAAGTTATAGCTATTGAAAGTTTTAATTAATTCTGAAATTAGAAATTCTGATTTTCCCGAATTATTTTTATAAAGAAAACTCGAATTATTGCGTAAGCGACACGTGGACCAACTAGAGGCTGACACGTGGCTTTGGCGCATGGACTCAATCCACGAAACTCCGCTGGTCCACCGTGGACTCGAGGTACTGTGCTGTGGACCGGCTGATGCCAACACGACGTCATCGCGACACGTGGGCCAATCGTATTGCGCCACGTCGCTCGGTCTACAGACCATGTCCACGACACAGCGCCTGCCCACCGTGCACCCGGCGCATGACGCTTCGGTACCTGCATCGACACGCGTCGGCACGCTACGGGCCGAACCGAGCGGCGCGATCTCAACCACTCAGGTGCGATCTAACAGCTATCAATCTAAGCCTACACGGCACAATCTCAACCACCCACCTCCGATCCAATGGTCCACCTTACCGGAGAGGTTCACTGATGATGACGGAGATGTGGCACGATCTCAGTGGCCCAAAGAAGATCTGACGGTCCATGAAGCTCCGAGGCGAAGATGGCAGCACGGCGGCGCAGCTTCGTCGGACATGAGGAAGACGACCACCCGAACGGCGAACGAGATGACTCTGGCGAGGAAGAAGTGGCGGCCCCGACGTAGCTTGCAATGGTGATTCTGGATCTGGAACCCGCGCGGCGAACGGCGGCGAAAACTGAAGAAAACTGCGGTGGCGCTACGAAGAACTACGGCGAGCTCTTGGGGCTAAACGGCGACGACTCTGAGGCTAAGACTTGAGCGACTGGATGAGCAAGGAGGTGAGGAACATCGGGGTGCGGGCTGCGGCTTTTATAGCCTCGACGTGCATGCAAACAAGGCAACCCTAAGCAATCCGTGGCGGAGACGGCGCGCGGCGGCGATTTTGGAATCCCGATCGGAGACGAGGACGGACAACCGTCCGATCTGTAACGAGCGACCATGATCAACCCCCAGGCGATAAGATCCGATCCATACCTTCCAAAATCAACGGGTGAGATCAAAACCTTAAAAATCTAACGCGAAGCGATCCCGGACGCACGATCCCGATCGAACGGTTGGAGACGTTAGGGTTTCGCGGCGATGAAGACCGCATGATCTGGATCCAAATGGGCCAAATGGGCCGCAACCGCTGGGCTCACACGCGCATAGTGCTGGGCTTCAGCCTAGTACTGTTCAAATGATTTTTCTCGAGTTTTTAATTTAAAATAATTACAGAAATTAGTTTAATTAGTTTTAAGCCATGAAAACATTAGGAAAAATCCAATAAAATTCTCATAAATACTTTTAGGCATTTTGAACTCAAATAAAATGTTTTTGGCAAAATTTTATATTAGTTTTATCTATTTATAGTTAGTTTTCACAAAAGGTTCAATATACTTAATTAAAATAAATTCAAATAATTTCTAGAAAATCTAATAAATTCAGAAAATCACCAAAATGCACATGAATGAAATTAGGTAAATTTTGGGATGCTACAGCACAATAATGGAAGTGTGCTAATGGTGAGGTAAAAGGAGATTATCATGTCGTGTGGTAAAGTGCATAACCTCTGTAGAGTGTAAAATCTATTCAGATAGTCGTACTCGCGGTATTGAGCAATGCTCGGGAATTACTGTCATGGGTTAGATTTTGTAAAATTAAAACTTGGGTTGGGATGGCAGGTTACTTGAGAAATGCTGAAAATTATTATTTACTGTTATTTCTTTTACCGTCTTTTCAATCTACTTATTGTATTCATTTACAAATGTTGCTCTTCGAGCTCCCTAACTGCAGTATTTCACGAGAAGGGTTTAGGCCTTGCTCTTCGAGCTCCCTAACCTTCTCTTCAGTGAGGAACAGCCTATCCATGGTGATGAATTGCGAGGAAGAAGAAGCTTGGAGTTGAAAGCGCTAGGAGGTTTTAAGGGACTCAAAGACTTTTTTGTGATTGAAACAACAAAGGCGTAAGAAGTCTAAAATCTTACCCCTTTATATAACCTTTTTTGTATGTCAGTTTTAAACACTGTTTCAGTTTCCAAGGAGTAAAAACCGCCTTTTGAGAACATCTAACTGACACAGGATTGATGTCCTCGAACTTCCTTTTAGATCTTGAAACTTTTCACCTCATTTCCTTAATCACACTCTTCATCACAATTGATGAGAGAAGAAGAAAGGAAGGAAAATGAAAAGCCTCAAGAATTAAGAGAAGGAATGAAAGTAATAGGATTCAAAGAATAAGGGATGGTGTCCTCAAACTTCTTTTTAAATATTGAAAATTTTCCCCTCCTTTCCTTGATCATACTCTTCATCAATATTGATGGGAGGAGAAAGAAGGATGAAATATGAAAAGCTTCAACAACTAAAAAAAAGTTTGAAGCAATTTTTTCTATACTCAGAAGTCTGAAAATATGAGGTATACAAAGGAAGCCTTCTTCTCCTTATGCATTACACATTAAAGACGAGCGCTGGTTCAGTTACCGAGAGAAGTGCAAAGATTTATCATTTTTTAGCACTTAAAATAGTCAGATAATTAGCGCATAACCCTATAATGTCGCAAAAGGTGAAAAGCCTTGAGTAATAAAATTTTATTTCTCAACACTTGGGGGCTAGCTAGCGAGGTTTAAAAGTGTGCTGTTTATTTGGGCCCTCAATTGTTGGTGAGTTTACTCTATTAATGGGCCTACAATATATAAAGCTCATAATATAGAACGGAGCCTACCCTTATCTTAACGGTTAAGTCTCTGACCAGTTCAATTAAGGTGGTCATTAACTTTGCTTCATACTGGTCATCTTTGACCAGTGAAATAGTCACCCTGACAAGTGAGCTGATCGGGGACAAGCGGTTATACCCACACATGTCTCTGTGCGGGCAATTGTCTGATAGATATACACAACTACCTAGGAATTATCACGAGAAAAGGCACCCTCTAGTGGGAAGACACCTCTCGGTTACACAACGCCCCTCTGAAGAACGACTTCCACCTCTTCATCCAACATAAATAGGGAGTCTGTCCACAACATGAAAAAGAGGAGATTAGAGGCGAATAAAATCGCAATTGTAATCAGGCTTTTAGTCTCACAAATTATGTAAACTGTGTACTCTGTTGTGTCGCTTGGCTAATAAAGAAGCAATCCCCATATATCATTTCCATCATCTAGTTTACTAAGAGTCCACAATAATATTTTCATAAGCTCGGTTAAGATACCCTAGGTCTTTGTAACATCCCAATTTTTGCATTTTATGGATTTAACATGCATTTTATATTTTTATGAATTTTCTGGAATTTATTTAATTTATTTTGGATTTATTTGAATTAAGCCTCTTGTTAAAAGTTATTTAAAAATTTGAAAAGTTTAAATAAAGTTTTGTTGGAAATATTTTATTTCAGTTCCAAATGCCCAAAAATATTTTTCAGATTTTTTTGAAATTTTTCAGGTACTTTTCTATTTCATTTGGCTTTATTCAATTTTGGGAATTAAATTAATTCGAAAATGTTTTAAAAATGTTCTCGAAATAGTAATGGGCCAGGCCCAGCGGCTGGCCCATTTCTTTTCACGCCGCCAGCCTTCGTCGGCCTGCTTCGCTGCTAACCCTAGCCCGCATGCATCCGCGCCGTTGGATCAAGATCTGGTAGCTTGGATCAAGCGGCGTTGTTGCGCGTTTGAGGTTGTTGGATTGCGCCACGTGGACGCTCTTGATTTCGTCATCACCGCCGTGTCGGATAGGTTTCCGATTTTTGCGCGGAAGTTGAGGCCCTATTTAATGCACCGACCCCTGTCGTGAATCCCCATGCTACGCCGCAGCCAAAGCCCAGAGCACGCCTCCCGAGCCACTGTTTCCTCTACGCCATGGATTTTGCCAAAGAAGCCACCGATGTTCAACCTCCGCCATGTTTGAAGTTGCCTTCGTGTTCTCTGTGTCAAGCCACTCAAGATTGCGATGAAAACGTCATCGGAGAAGATCTCAATCACCGTGTCTTACGTCATCATCTCCATCTCTGGTGAGGAGCTCGTCGTCCTGCACCGCCGTGCCATCACCGCCTTCGCAAGCTTCGTCAGCCGTTAGATCTAGAGTGAGTGGTCAGGATCGTGCCATGTAGTCATCGCCTTGGGTAAAGCTTTAGGCGTTGGATCTAAGGTAGCCGTCGGATGTCTACCAAGTGTCGCGCACTAGAGTAACCACGTCGCTACGTTGTTTCAGTTCTGCCGTGTAGCCGTAGCCATCTAATCAGATCTGTATGGTTACGATGGAGCCAAGTGTCACCGCCACAGTTAGCCACGTGTCCAAAGCCTAGCGCTAATCTCGGCAATGCGATTTGAGATGGATGGGCAGGATTTCGCTTTGCGTAGCGCCAACCAAGTCTTGCCGCATGTCGCTCTGTGATTGTGCCGCGTGTGCCGCTAACGTCAGCCCTTGCATCAGTCTTGCGTCAGCCGGTGCACGAGCACAATGCACTGGTCTAACGTGGACTAGGGCTGGCCGTTGACCGAGTCAATGCACTCGTGTCACGCATCGCTTCGTGATTCGTCCACGTGTCTATTGACGTCATAAAGCGAATTTCCAGTAGAAAAATAATTCAGTTAATTCGGATTTTTCTATTTTTAGCCTTTTTCTTTTATTTCAAACTTTGTTTAGTTCGTTCTCCCTCATACGAACTCCAATTGAAGTGATTTCAATTTATAAAAAATTGTAAAATTGAGCTCTATTTTATGGTGAATTTTATTTAATTTTTGGAGTTGATTTTGTTCTCTATTGTTGGTATTTATTACTTTATTTCTCGTTTCACGTAGATGTTGAAATGCCCGAGATATTCGTAAGCAAGGAGCCAACCCAAGATTAAGGTCCAGAGCTTTTCGAAGGCAAGTTGTGCTTTGATCATGTTGAACCCATGTTTTAAAAGTTATATTGTTTTAAACTATTGCATACTAATTCAAATATATACTTGTTTCAATTAATTTGGGATTATCTATTCATCCAAATTGAATTTTATCTACCTTGTCATTTGTATGTCATATATCATTTTGTCACTCTAGTATGGTTATTTATTAATTGGTAGTTATTAATTGCCAACGTGGGTTAGCTAGAACATAGGTAGTTTGCTTAGCCCTGCAACGAGTTATTGCTATCATTTTATGTGAAAAGGATAAACTTGCTTAATGGGATATGAACATGTTTATGAATATGTTTGTCATGTATTGTCACACAATGTTGATGATGTTGTTGATGGCACGTGGTGCATGGTAATCAATTGGGGTAGTAAAATGATTTAGACAGAGTCAAGTGGCAAGAGTTTGGTTTCATGTTGGGCCAATATGGCATTTGGGCGGTCGCATTATTTTTTATAATGGTAATTGATGGTAATGGTAATGGTGAATTTTTTGTTAGTCTTGCCTTGATCAATTAAGGATTTAACCTTGCAAGCATTTGAGCTGAGTCATTCATACAACCACATGTCTGGTATGGGACTGACTTAACTGATTAATTTGTTATGTCTAAGCTTTGGTACTGCCGTGGTGGTGTGGGTTCCGGGTGTTTTGGTAGACTCACATGGCGCAAAAGGGGGGCCCTGAATGTGGTAACCAGTCCTATTAGTGTTGAAACCTCAGCAGGCAATACTGGGTTTAGACAGAGCATTGGAAAGACTTTGTTATGATCACTCGCTTTTTGTGGTGTATGATTGTATCTTGTGGGTAAAGTGTATAACCTCTGCACAGTGTCAAACCTATTCGAATAGCCGTGCTCGTGGTATTGAGCATTACTCGGTGATTACAGTAAAGTGTTAGTTTTTATGAAAATAAATGTGGGAATAGGGGCTGTATGCCCATGGAAGTTTGGAAATTGGTTTAAAGTTGAGATTTGGTTATTTGGGAAATAACTAAGAAATTTACTATTGTTATTATTTGTTTCACTATCATTTCAATCTATTTATGCTAATCTTTTATAAATGCTGATTTATTGCAAAATAACCATGTTAGCCATTCCTTTGCAATAAGCTATGCGTATATTAGACTTTCATCTGTGCACAACTTGTTGAGTGCTTTATGTACTCACCTCTTGCAAAACCAAATATCACCAGTTATATTTAATTTGATGAAATCTTATTTATGTGATCGTTGAGTATGATTGTGGTATTAATCTATGTTAAGCATGTGTGCACTAGCGTGATCCTGGACTAGTGCAGAATACACATAGGGTTCAGATTTGCATATTTGGGTCCCGACAGTGTTGGACATCAACAATTACATTACCTTTCTATAGTGTATCTAAACATTTATTTGCATTGGATGTAACTAATGTTTTGACAATTTAAATTGGACTATTTTGCTATGAACTTTTACCTCAATAATTGTATCTTAGTGCGAAGTAGTCCTAGTAGATGGTAGATTTAAAGTCATGCTCTTCGCAGTAACGTTGTAGAAAACAAAGGGTGTATTGTAAAGCATCAGGTGGGAGTGATCCTATTATTAAAAGGTCAACCATTTACGAGGGATGGGAATTTGTTTTTAGATATCGATCAAAAGGCGCTTGTATATTTTGGTTTCTACAATACAAGTTTGTATCCCAGACATTTAAGATGTTCGTACTAGTAATTCGGCAGGAAATGGATAGACACGCGTTCAGGCAAGGATCTCATGGTGATCTTTCGTCTAGGATACAATGAACCATGGGCTTGGAGGTTAAGAGTAGGTAGTAGAGCTATATAAGGGGGACATAGAGGGAGTTGGAGTTGGAGATTATTACCAGGTTCTCCTAAAAAGTATCATCGGCTAAGACGGTCATATATTTTAGTACCAAGGGAAATCTTAGTTCGAGGTATATTGGGCCATTCCTGATTATGGAATGAGTTGGGAAGTTGGCTTGTTGTTTGGACCTTTCTGAATCCTTGTGAGGAGTTAACAATATGTTCCATGTGTCCATGTTGAGGAAGTTCTTGCCTGATTCAGAGCATGAGGTATCACTAGAGCCGTTAATTATTGAGCAAGATCTCACATTTAAGTCCCACCCCGTGTGGATACAGGGGGAGTTAGAGTGGGTATTGAAGCAAAGGATGTTGAAATATGTCAAGGTATTGTGGTCGCATTAGTTTAAGTGGGAAGTGACCTGGGAAATGGAGCCTCACATGTGTGAGAATTATCTAGAGTTGTTTTTGATGGATATGTAATGTAGCATATTTCTAGATTCAGCTTTTGTTATCGTGTAGCATTGGCTAGTAAACAATTCAGGGTTAAATTTTGTTAAGGTCAGCAGAATGTGATATTATGATTTTTTTTAAAAAGACTGGGCTGGGCCAACCAAGCCTATCTCGACATGCGTGCTGGGTTGGACTCAGTCCGACCGGCTATAAAGAGCACTAGGGAGCATGTCGGGACCCGGATATGCAAATCCGAACCCTCTGCGTATTTCGCACTAGTCCAGGATCACGCTAGTGCACATAGGCTCAACATAGATGATTATCAGAATCATACTCAATGATAACACAATAAAGACTTCATCAAGTTAAATATAACTGTTAGACGACCTTATGGTCCACCTTACATGAATACGCCTCATAGGGCTACGACTAAGAAAGAAATAAACTGCGGCGGAAATATACTTATTCGTAGATAAACCCTTCAATTTACCACAGCCAACTGACAAGGTTCGCACCCTAGTTATTCGTCTCCTCTTGATACTCCTCTTCAAAAGTAGGTGAAGCTTCTTCTCCAACTGGTGATATTTTGTTGCAAGGGGTGAGTACATAAAGCACTCAACAAGTTGTGCACAAAATGCAAGTCTAATATATTATATGCACGTCTTATTACAAAGGAATAGCTGATATGGTTAATTTGCATTAAACAGCATTTGTAAAGGAATATCATAAATAGATTGAAAGGCAGTAAAAACATAGAACAATAATAAATTTCTCATTTGTTTTCCAATAACCAACTCATAACCTTAAACCATAAACCAACATCCATACCCACATTTATTTTGATAAAATCTAACCCTTGACTGAAATCACCGAGCAATGCTCTATACTGCGAGCATGGCTATTCAAATAGGTTTGACACTCTACAGAGGTTATACACTTTACCCAAAAGGTACAATCATACACCACAAAGGTTATACACTGGACCTTGATCTTGCACTGGCTCCTCGGTCAAAACTCACCAGGCAACTCGACGTCTACGCGAAACGAGAGAGAAAGCAATAAATACCAAAAAAGAGATAAAAATCAACTCCAAAAATTAAATAAAATTCACTATTAAATAGATTAGGATTTTAGAAATTTTTAGAAACTATAATCACCTCAATCGGAGCTCGGATGAGAAAGATATAGCTATTCAAAGTTTGAAATAAAATAAAAATAAGGAAAAAGGTAAAACCGAATTTAACCGAATTATTTTTATACGGGAAAATAGCATTTATGAAATCATGCTGACATCAGCAAAGAAAATGATTTTTGGCCTAAATATTTTTCTACGAAAAACCGATTTATGACGTGACGTTGACGTCACACGACACGTCACTACGCCAAAACCTGCAATAGGTGACGGTCTATTTGTGACGGTTTTTTTTGAACCGCCACAAATATAATTATCAGTGGCGGTTCTATATTGAAAATGGCGGGAATAATATCATTGGCGGTTCTTTCCTCCAACCGCCACTGATAATTCATTATCAGTGGCGGTTCGAGGATAGAACTGCCATTGATAACAAATACATCATCAGTGGCGGTTGGAGGATAGAACCGCCACTGATAACTAGGTTATTCGTGGCGGTTCTATCCTCCAACCGCCACTGATACAATTGTATTATCAGTGGTGGTTCTATCCTCCAACCGCCACTAATAATTCATTATCTGTGGCGGTTGGAGGATAGAACCGCCACGGATAATATTATCAGTGGCGGTTCTAGTTAACAACCGCCACTGATAATACTGCCTATAAGTAGGTGGTCAGTAGCCGCACTGGTCTCTCCTGAGAGCAAACCAAAACCTCTAATTTCCAGATTTTGTTTTCTCCAATTCTTGTGTTGTACTTCCTCTAGTTGTTCCTTGGTGAGTTATTTTTTCTCCTCTCTTGATTTGTGTTAATCTTGTTGCAATTTAATTTTTAAACTTAGTTCAATTAAGGTTTATATGTAGATGAGATGAATAGTTTAGATTTTGTTTATTTTTATTTACCTACCATTTTGTAGTTGATGAATTTATTTCCTAGCTAGATTCATTAGATGATGTTGTGTTCCTTTTATAGATGATGAATTATGATCAAGCATATATTTAATATAAATTGCATTTTAAGTTGATTTGGTAGATGATGAATTTATTATCTAGCTTCTTTAGATGATAAGTAATTAGATTAGTTTTTTAATTACTATTAATTTGGTTCCATTAGTGTGCACGTATAATATACATCTTGCATATATTAAATTTATTTATTTAAGATTAGTGGATATTAATATACATGAAGTTTTAGTTAATTTGGTAGGTGGGTGCTCATCATTTTTAGATGATGAATTTATTATCTAGCTTCTTTACAAGATAAGTATTTAGATTAGTTTTTTAATCAAATTTTATATGTTAATTAATTTTAGATGGACCGGAGATGGATGTACAATGCGAACCGTTACAGCCGAGATTACATCGACGGGGTATCTACTTTTCTAAGAGCCGCTGAGGAGAACAAGTTGAACAAGAAAACATAGTACATACATTGTCCATGCATTGATTGCAAGAATGAGAAAATGTTTTCAAACAAAGAGCACATCCACTTGCACTTGATTCGAAGAGATTTTGTACTTGGCTATACACGTTGGACAAGTCACGGTGAAGAGGAAAACATACATGAAGGTGATAACGTATTGGATGATTGAGAAGGCATTATGGCAGCTGACATTAGTAATGGATCTTATGAGGATAGGTTGGACATTGATGACGATAATAATCTTACTCAGATGTTGCGCGATGCAGAAGGGAACTACACTAGTCAGAGAGAGTTTAATCAATTCAAGGGTTTATTGGACGACTCGGACACACCTTTGTTCTCGGGTTGCAAGGAGGAATACACAAAGTTGCACACCGTGCTTTCACTTCTAAAATTGAAGGCAAGAAATGGTTGGTCCGATAAGAGTTTCACGGCGCTATTACATTTCTTAGCGGACATGCTTCCAGATGGAAATTATTGCCGATAACCACTTATTTAGCTAAGAAGGTTGTATGTCCATTGGGATTGGAAGTAGAAAGAATACATGCATGTCCAAACGATTGTATACTCTATCGCAAAGAGTATACAGACATGCATGTATGCTCGGTGTGCAAATCATCGCGATACAAGTGTAAAGGCCATGACAGCAAGGGCACCGTGGTGAAGAAAGGAGCTCCCGCTAAAGTGGTGTGGTATTTACCAGTAATTCCTCGGTTGAAGCTTATTTGGAAACAAAAAGCATGCCCAACTGATGCGATGGCACTCAAAAGAGCGTAAAAAGGATGGAAAGCTGAGACACCCTGCTGATTCTGCTCAGTGGAGAACCATCGATAGGCTCTTTAGGAAGGACTTCGGAAATGAACCGAGGAATATAAGGTTTGGGTTGAGTACGGATGGAATGAATCCTTTCGGTAACATGAGTAGTTTTCATAGCACTTGGCCCGTGACTCTCTGTATCTACAACCTTCCTCCTTGGTTGTGTATGAAACGAAAGTACATTATGATGTTGTTGCTTATCCAAGGGCCGAGACAACCTGGCAATGATATTGATGTATACCTACAACCATTGGTGGAAGATCTTGTGATCTTGTGGAACGAAGGTGTGCGGTATGGGATGAGTACAAGCGAGAGTACTTCATCCTACGGGCATTGTTGTTTTGCACCATCAATGATTTCCCGCCCTTGGTAACCTATCCGGTCAGATCGTAAAGGGGCCAAAGCATGCCCCAGTGCATGGATGAAACCGCTAGTATGTGGCTCAATAACTCGAGGAAAACCGTGTACATGCATCACCGTAGGTTCCTTCGCAGGAATCACCCCTACCGCAATATGAAAAAACAATTCGACGGGACAAAAGAGGATGGTATAGCCCCAAGGCCTCGTCGTGGGGAAGAGGTATATGATATGGTTAAGGATATTAATGTCGTACTTGGAAAGGGAGATAGTAATAATACATCGAGGTCTCGATCGAGAAGACCACATGGAAGATGAGATCGATATTTTGGAACTTGCCCTATTGGAAGGACTTAGAAGTTCGACTTCGCATAGACGCGTCATGAACGAGAGAAAAATGTATGTGATAGCTTGATTGGTCTTTTCTTTGAACATTCCGAGCAAAACTAAGGACGGATCAAGGCACGAAGGGACTGGAAGATATGAAAATCGAGCTGAGCTACATCCTCGTGACACCGGAAAGGGCGACTTTACCTTCCCCGACTTGCTACACTCTTTCAAGAAAGAGAGAATGCAGACCTTTGCAAATGCTTGCATGGTGTGAAAGTTCCGTTCGGTTACTCCGCAAGCATTAAGAAACTGGTCTCGATGAAAGATTTGAAGTTAACTGGCATGAAGTCTCATGATTGTCATGTGATGATGACACAAATGCTTCCTATTGCAATTAGAGGTATTATGCCAGAAAAGGTCCGACAGGCAATCATGAGGTTGTGTTTCTTCTTCAACACGATTTCACAGACGGTCATCGATCCCATCGGACTTTTTGAACTGCAGAATGATGTGGTCAAGACACTATACCAGCTAGAGATGTATTTCCCTCCATCATTTTTCGATATAATGGTTCATCTCATTGTTCACCTTGTGAACGAGATAAATGTATGTGGCCCCGTATTCCTGCATCAGATGTACCCGTTCGAAAGGTACATGGGTATCCTAAAAAAGTATGTACGCAATCGATCTCGCCCGGAGGGCTGCATTGTGGAAGGTTATGCAACTGAGGAGGTTATCGAGTTTTGCGTGGATTACATGGAGGGGGTGGAACCGGTAGGAGTGCCTGTATCTCGACATGAGGGTAGGCTAGCTGGGAAAGGGACGATTGGAAGGAAATCAACAAATTCTTACGATCATTGATTGTTCGAAAAAGCTCATTTCACAGTCTTGCAACAGTCAGTTGAGGTGTCCTCGTATATGGACATGCACAAGGATAAGCTACGAGAGGAAAATCGTGGACGATCAGAGGTTTGGGTAACAAAAGAGCATAACCGTTTGTTCAATCATTGGTTCAAAGAGCATATGATTGAGAAAGAAACGAGTGTCATGTTGAGGTGGCTGGCAAAAGGGCCATCAGGTACAATCTTGACATGGCAAGGATACGACATAAATGGATATACCTTTTACACGAGATCTCAGGATAAAAAAAGCACTTACAAAAATAGTGGTGTCCGCATAGATGCCTATGACAACACAGGCAGTAAGAAGAGTAGCTTCTATGGGTTCATAGAAGAGATTTGGGAGCTCGACTACTGTATTTTTAAGATCCCAATGTTTCGGTGTCGTTGGGTACAACTCCCAAAAGGTGTCAAGGTGGACAAGTGCGGCTTCACTACTTTGGACATCGAACATGTCGGATACAGAGATGAACCATTCGTACTTGCGAAGCAAGTAGCACAAGTCTTCTATGTAATCGACCCGGCAGATAAGAAGCGCCATGTAGTTCTTCAGGGGAAAAGAAGGATCGTCGGAGTTGAGAATGTCGTGGATGAGGAAGAGTACAACCAGTTTGATGAGTTGCCTCCTTTCGTAGATGACAACATCAGGCTCGAGGAAGAAACCACTCAGGAAGCTACCTATCATCGCGACGATCAAGAAGAAGTGCAAATTGTGAAAGAAAATAATTAGCTATATACGAGTAATGGCAAAATATCAAAGGCGGAGCCAGCTCCTGGGCAGGGCGGGCGCCTTCCCGGGTTCGCCAGCGATGACCAGGCCACACAAGTCTTCTTCTATGTAATCAACCCTAATGATGACCACTGTTGAAGATAATCTTGTGCATGGTAGTTTAAAGTCTGTTTTCGGTTTTGTTTCCTAACTATGTGCTAGTTTTTCTGGTCTTTGAGTCAGTTTCGGACTTTGCTAGTTTTGGTGATTGTTTCAGTGTCTGAAGAGTACTTGTTTGTTTTGCCGGATGACAAAATAGTGTTCTATCCGGTTGAAAGTTTGAAGAGTTTGTTGAGTCCGTCAGGTGAAAGGAGTCCGGATTCTTTCCTGTAAACTGCTTATGTATTTGCTTTACAAGTATTAGACAAAATCAGAAAACGCTGCAATTGCGCAAACACCAAAACTAGGTCTTCAACTCACACGCTATTCGACAATACAGCGTATAAGATTCAAAAACAAATTTCGGGTATAGAGGCACATCCGTGGCGGTTCTTCAAAAGAACCGCCAACGATAACATTATCTTGTGGCGGTTCGTATAAAGAACCGCCACAGATAATATATTATCAGTGGCGGTTCTTAAAAAGAACCGCCATCGATATAAGATTATCTGTGGCGGTTCGTATAAAGAACCGCTACAGATAATATATGTATCTGTGGCGGTTCGTACAAAGATCCGCCACTGATAAATTATCTGTGGCGGTTCGTATAAAGAACCGCCACAGATAACTGTATCAGTGGCGGTTCTTTTTTAGAACCGCCACTGATAATGCTTCGTCTATAAATAATAGATACCGCCGCTTCTAACTCACCCTAAACCCTTAAACTCCCGCCCTTCTCCCACGCCCTAAACCCTTAAACTCCCGCGCTCGACGCCTTCTCCGCCGACGCCGCCCCCGCCGATGCCTCGCCGCGCGCGCCGACCCGTCCTCAATGACGCCCTCCCTAACGACGCGCATTGCCGACGCCCTCGCCCGACGACGCCGCAGACCAGTTTACGCCGCCACGGTCGCCGCCTACCGCGCGCCGCGCCGACGCCGCCCCGACGACGCCGCCCCTCGACGACGACGCCGCCGCCGACGCTGACGATCGCCGCCCACCGACGCCGTCCCGTCAAGGTCGAAATGTTTCTATAACATTTTTGCAAAGGAAAAGTTTCAATCAAGCATAAGTACACTATATAGGATTGATCCGATTTAGAAACCAAAGAACAATAAAGAATTAACTTGCTACGAGAAAAGTGCAATTATCCCTCGAGTCACAAGTCGCTTTTGGTTATGTTGTCAAACATTATAAACTTTGGCCCACAAAAGGAAGTCGTTTTTTTTACGTGGTCAAACATTATAAACTTTGCTGAACCTTACAAGTTGGATCCAGGTTGATGGTATAAGATCACCATTAATTATATAAGCTGCACTGTGCTCTACCCTGCCTTTTTGCCAAAATTTCTGTACGACGCTAATATTTCTTTTTGAGACAACTGCAGAGAAGTCCCGTTCCACCTGTTTTTACATTTGGCTAATGACTTATACTCTAAATTTGCATTTCAATATCGACATCAATATGTAAGAAAGGGCACTCCCTTTGTTTAAAATATAAAATAATATATCTATTCATTGAGACGAAAATAATTACTAATGAAACAACGACACATCATCGATCCAATGTGTCAGTGAGTCCATCACATGTTGGTGACAGCAGAAGAAGCAATAAAGGCTTTTCCACACAATTATGACAAACATACGTAAATAAAAATCTACAAAGATAACTACCAAACGATACCCTTACTATAATGTATGGTTCAAGCTTTTCTAGTGAGAACGAAAAGCAATTGTTAGCACCAAAATTTGGCAAGATATGCGGTGATTTCTACCCTTACTACAATGTATGGTTCAAGCTTTTCTAGTGAAAAGAAAAGTAATTGTTAGCACCAAAATTAGGCAAGATATGCCGTTGATTTGCAAAGTCAAATTAAAATTGGATATTTAGCCAATATCGGGTTAAATAAGGAATTTTATCTTTAAGAGGTTAGGGCCGACACGGTTTATGATTTACAACAGATCGAAGAAGGACATAGTCTGTCTGTGCCCTATAAAAAGTGGATTTGAAGTGAGCCAAAAACCAACAATCAATCAAACAACTAGGAGTAGCTCTTGTAATTTAGACATTGTAATCCTTTTGGCCGGTTGGTATATCCTTGAGTGGTAAGATACGTAGCGGACTGGACTGGAAGTCATTGCACTATATGATCAATGACCGCAGATGGCCTCGTTGTCTTAGTTCGAGCAGCAGTACTAAAATGAACATAGCTTTTAATTGGCTAAGTAAAAAATTTGCATTCTTCCACTTGTTCTGATCTAATTAAGTCTCTTGCTCTTGCAAAATCATTTTCATGTTAGCACCACACAATATTACACACATGATATGTTCTAATAGAATTGTCATGTTATGAAAGTATTTAATACCTAATCACAAAAGAATGGAATAAATAATTTGTTTCAACTCATCTAGATTGTAATACAAAAATAATAATTGGCATTTCCTTGCCTTAATAAAGAAACTTAGAACCCTGTGAAGAAGATAACATGTCAACAATGTTTGCTATATATTAGAGAGGAGAGGTAGATTTTAGATAAAAAAAACTCCAACAATTTGTTACTAAAGGTTGTTTTTAAAAGACTCAAAATGAATTAATTATTAAAGAGGACCCACATGCATGCTATCCTTCTTTCCCTCTCTCCAACTTCCTTACCTTCCCTTCCCTTTTCTTCGTCCAAGTACGCCACTTGTTACACATACAAATAAAAAGCTCCCCCCCCTTCCACATACAAATAATTGTACTTGCAAAATAATTTTCATGAGATGATTCTGTACTTTGAAATTCCATGAGATGATTCTGTAGTAATTGATGGAAATTATGTTTCTGGTCGAATTGTAGTTCTAATGGAGCCCGAAACCGATCCTATAGTGGAGGAGAGCCCAAGCAGGTACTTTACCCTCCACCCAACCACCGAAGGTGCCGAGGCCTCCACCGCTGTTGCAGATGATGCTCCTGTTGCAAGACGCCGAGGACGAGGGAAAACTAAGAAGCCTGAAGGCCGGTACACCATCTTAGAGGTCTTAGATACTGGGGCCCCTGTTGCACCGAGAAAATCAGCAGCCAAATACAGGTCAACATGCGGGTGCATCGTAAGGGATAAAGTGCCAATCACCTATTCGGATTGGCATAAAGTGCCCCGAGCCACCAAAGAGGATCTGTGCACAGAGCTCAAAGAAACCTTCGAATTCCCCGAAGGAGCCGAAGATCTTGTGCGTCGCGTCGCATTGATGACCATGGATGCGGCATGGAGAAACTTCAAGGCGAGGCTGAACACAAATTATGTGAAGCAAAACCGGTCAGCCGTCGGAGAGTACCCAAGATTGGAGCCATATTGGGATTAGTTTGTGGCGATGAAGCAATCGGAAGCAGCAAGGAAGTCCAGTGAGGACCACATTAGCATCGCAAGAAGGAATACTCACCCCCACAGACTTGGCACGAGTGGGTACGCGGGTAAAATTGCTCAATGGGAGAGGCAAGAATTAGAAGCGGTCCAATTGGCTGGCACAAGTCCCTTGATCGGACTACCAGACCGAGTGAAGCACTACGTGCTAGCGAGGGTAGATATGTTGTCTACTGGGGGTTTATCATTCAAGAGCAGTGAAGACGAAGCAATGACGCAACGAGTTCATGAGTTTCACGCCCAGTCCACCAAATGATCTTTTCACCCAGACAGGGAGAAAGACGAGCTAACAGCGGCCCTAGGAAACAAAGAGCACCCTGGTCGGACACGAGGCGTCGGGGTCAAGGTTCCATGGAGGAGTGGATTCCCTGAGCACGGAGACTCTTATAGGAGTCGGAAGAGAGCTAAAGAAGAGCGGGCTGAGAAGGAAATGGAAATGATGAAGGAAAGGGTTCTGCGAGAAATACAAGGCACCATTGAAGAACAAGTTGAACGACAAGTACAACAAGCCTTGAGTCAGTCGCAGGCCCACAACGTTTGTTCCATCCTACAGTCGTCGCGGCGATTGCGGCCCACGCCATTGGCAAAAGCGGACAACAACCATTATCCTCGTGGACGACATACAGACCCCACACCTGTCGACCAACGTGCCGTGATGAACATATTTGTACAGCCGCCGCTACGGGGTAGTCTATCCGTGCAAGAAGGGGTGTCCGCACAATACCCGATAGCGCCAGTTATGCAAAGGTCCAAGTGGACACGGTATTTGCACGATTTGTCGAGATCGGATCGAAAACCCGCCAATGATGAGATAACTACTCTAGGAAGTGCTGTCCACTCATTCATCCAATGGCGCAAGCGTGACATCGCCTTGGACCATGCAGTGCCATCCTCTCTGCGAGACAATCCTCGCATCCGTCACCAAAGACTGAGAGTGAAACAGGAAGAAGCAAAATGAGGTAGAAAAGAAATGCATTGAGGACCCCATCAAGATGGCCACCGTTAGTACTCCAAAGCGTAAACCTATAACACCGGTACTTCAAATTACAAACCTACAACCTCGATCCCAAAATTGGCACATTAGACAAGTCAGACACCGGATCAAAGAGGCCAGATCGAGTATGATGTCGTATGACAAAAAGTAAGGGCAAGGTGCAGTCGATGACCAAGATGATCAACAAAGATTGAAATTCGAGGTAGGGAAGCCCTTGGTCACCGCTTCGAAGTTAAAAAGTCTAACACCCATGATGCAGCGATTACATGCATGGTACTTAGATCGATCCAACCAAGACGTACTCCCAAAGATGATCACTGCAATTTTCCGTGAGGAACATTTTCACCATGAGGGCCATGGCTACTTCTTAATAGAATTCGATAACTTGCACAACTTGTTCTATCACGACGCCCTCGACATATCTTTTTTGAGATGCTGGTCACTGTAAGTGTCTAATATATCAATCTTGGCCTACATTCACGTAATACCGATAAATTTCATGTCTAACTAATTCGTTATATAGATACGAGATGATTGAAGTACGAAGAACCAAGGGGCCAGTGGGATTCCTCGACCCGGGAACGGTTTGCCAACATGAAATCAAAAGAGCACCAAAGGAGGTCGAGGAGTACGTATATAAAGTTTTGATTAAACTACAAGACAAGGAGTTTATACTTTTGCCATACAATTTTAAGTAAGTTGCTCACTAGCTAGTTAAATTACTCGTTTATTTCGTTATTTACTCGATGTAAGGACTAATGGTGGCATCATGCATGTGTATGTAGCTTTCATTGATTCTCGTAATAATTCATCCGTAAAAGAGCAAGATGTCGATCATGGATCCACTGGATAAACCTAAAAAAGACTTTGAAGAGATGACACATTTAGTGAATGAGGCGTTCAAAAGATATTGTCAGAAGAGCTCGAGATACCGCCCATACCACAAATCCCTTACAATCCGTACGAAGTTTCCGGTACGCACGAAAGGAATACTCTTATATCATATTTCATAGTAAATAGCTCCTTCGACGATATCTTAGTTCATTCGATTTTTGCAGTGTCACAAGCAGCCGAAAGGAACAAATTTATGTGGGTACTTCATGTGCCAGTACATGCGCGAAATCTTATCATGCACAATAAAAGACAATGACGTAGAGGTCAGTCATGCTGACATGACACATTGATTCACACCACTCAATTTCTATATTCTCTCTTAATTTTGTTTTTATACTTACAGCGCCTCAAGTTGTCTACGGTAGGACTGCTTCCTTCTGAAATCCAAGGCATTCAGGGCCAGCTCGCCTACTTCATCATGAAGGAAATAATCAACAAAAATGGCGAGTTTTATGACGAAGACAACAATGATCCAGTCATCCATACTATTGTCTCAAATCACGTGTCTTCAACCTCCGAAGACCGGTAGGCTTCTAGTTTACCTCCACTAGTTTAGGCTTTTTTACTTCAATTCTGTTTCATTACAAAGTGTAAATAAATCTTTGTTCCTTTCAAATGGGAACCCCTTCTTTTGCCAATGTCACTTCTTTTGTCAGTGGTTGTGGTAGTGTAGCATGTACTTTTGTCTTCTTCAGGAACACACACAGATGCGAGTGACACTTCTAAATATACTTTCTGAGTGTAGCATGTACTTTCGTCAATGCCACTTCTTTTCTTAGTGGTTGTGCTAGTGTAGCATGTACTTTCTGAGTGAATCATGCTTTTCTTGCTTATCATGCTGGTTTCTTCTTAGAAACAATTGCTCATCAGGATCAAGTGCTTCACACACAAAAATAAATCTCAAAACCGTAATAACTCTAGCATGGAGAAACTCATGGCTCAAGAATGTAGGACGCACTCATCGATGGGCTTAGTGTCATGGTCATCGATGAAGATAAACATCATGTGAATTTGGCAAGGTCTATGCTCTATAAACTCAACTTTTATGGTAAGCGCCATCAATTCCTGCCAAGAATCCATGTCTTGAGAATCATGCACAAGATGTAGGAAGCTCTTAGTCACCGCTCAAGTTAAAAAGTCTAACACCCATGATGCAGCGATTACATGCATGGTACATGGATCGATCCAACCAAGACGTACTCGAATGATGCAGACCAAGACGTACTCCCGAATGATGCATGGTACACCCATGATGCAGCGATTACATGCATGGCACAAGAATATGGCATTATCTACATGCTATCGCAAATCTCGTGTGAAAAAGCAATTTGCAAGAACAATATCTTTTATATCTGAGTGGACACATCTTCATGCGTGTCGATGTGCAAATATAATTGCATCTAAGTTTCTTTTAGCCTGATTATCCAGTAATAAATTAAATGCATGACCTAGGCTACTCCTATCACTATAGCACAATAGTATAAATCAAGAACTAAAATTAGTAAATGGTATGGTGTAAAGTCTGCTATCCCTTGTTCTTGTTTGCAATTATGGATCTTCCATTTTGAAAATCATATCAGATTCTGCTTGTTTGGTGCTATGTCCATTGAAAGACCAAAATTGTTATTTTTACCACACATGGTGAGATATTTGTTTGATCCGACTCAAGTGGCTTCTTTTGTTTGTGCGCATAATAGATCGTAAATGAGATCAAGGGGTGACAGGAGATGGACAACCAACACATCCTGCAAATAGAAGAGAAGGAAGTCGTGTCATCTGTTGCGACAGTGTTATCTAACCTCTGTGGTCCTGGGGATTGGATGCCCATGGCAAAACTTCACACAGAGGTATGTTATGGAAAAACATATTCCTATCTAATTTCTATGCTGAAGTAAAAGTATAATTTATTACCCCTGATTAGTCCAAATTGTCTTCTATGAAACAATTGAATCATCATCTGTGGCTTGGAAAAGGCAAGTCTACATTGAAGGGATGTACCATGTGATTGCAATTTACAACATTAAGAAAGGAAATTTTGATTGAAGTGAGTGATAACATGAACAGACATTTTAAGAATATCAACTTGATAGAAGTCGGTGCTAGTATCCACCGCCTCATCAATCTGAACCAGATAATCCAGATCATGAGCGGCACCATTCCATGTTAGCACATATGATCTGGACTGTAGTCTGGGTTATGTTGGCTACTTGTTCCATTAGCAGTCATTGTCATACCTTAATAAATAGCTTATTTGCAGGTGTATATATGGTAATATGTCAAAACTATCATATAAAGGAATGTAATTTTGGGCCTGTGTGCTATAAAACTGTTAGCAAATGCATTACTTTGACTGCTAGTATAGTAGTTTCTTAATGTTGTAAATTGCAATCACAGTAGTTTCTTAATGTTGTAAATATCTAGACCTTCCATTTTTAGAGTGGGTTGATCATTTGCTGGTTTGTTACCAGCACCCATAAAGTTAGCTTTGGTCCTTTTTTTGACATGAATATGGTGATTTCTTTTCTTTTAGACCTCAGTAGCTGCCTAAAGAATTTGGGAAGCTAGTTTTAGTTTGACCCCTTATGCTACAGATATATTATTTTCATCCGCTGGTCATAGATTATTTATTGTTTCTTTCTATAAATTCGTAACTTCTATCAGTACCTTTTCCGAGTATCTCCTTTTCTTAGCAAAGGTTGATTTCATTTTGGCAATGATGCACATGGAAGAGTTGAGTGGTTTTCAGTTCCTTGAAGTTGCCAAAGAGTTGCATAAAACCTTCAAGTGATTAGTAAGTAGATAGAATCTTAGCTATTTTGTGTTATCTCCAAGTCTTCTATGCCCAAAGATCCAGCTTTTATCTCTCTTGTATGTGACAGCTTTTATAAAATTATTATGCTAATAAATCTTACATTTGAACTAGTGATGTCAATCAAACAACAATGTACATAACATCGGCATGGCTAGCGCCGCTCGAGGCTAGCCACAAATGCCATTTTTATTTTCGTGTGGGATTATCGCGTGTTTTAGCCAAAACCGCTATCGATGTAATAACGATGACGGTTCTATCAAAAACCGCCATCGATAATAGTCCTATCGCTGGCGGTTTTATATACAACCGCCATCGATAGTTTTATCGATGGCGATTCGAGCCAAAACCGCCACTAATCATCCAAGTATCGATGGCGGTTTTGCGATAGAACCGCTACTGATATTTGAGTATCAGTGGTGGTTCTATTAAAAAACCGCCACTGATAGGACTATTATTAGTGGCGGTTTTTGCTCGAACGACCATCGATACCGAATATCGCTGGTCGTTCTAGCCAAAACCGCCACGATAGTGTTATTTGTGGCGGTTCTAGAACCGCCACTGATAATCCTCGATTATCAGTGGCACTAAATCTGTGGCGGTTCAAAAACCACCACTGATGGCAGTTATGAACCGCCACTGATGGCCTTTTTCAAGGTAGTGCGTGGCAGCATCTCAGCGCGACACGTGGCTTAACCACGGGGCAACACTCGGACGGTGCATAGATTCAGTCCACGGTTGATGCTGGTCCACCGTGGACCAACGGCACAACGCTCATGCGCCGGCTAACGCAAGCAGCACACATGGCACCATTGGATTGATGACACGTGGCACTAGACCAACGGATGTGATTAACACACGCGGCGACAACATCACAACTGTTCACGCTCGATCGGACGACGGAGATTAAAGATGATGATGTCATCGGCGGCTGACGGCGGTGATGCCTCGGTTCCCGTACAACACGCGGCAGCACGAGGTTGGCTCGGCACGCGATGCAATCATGACCGCTTGGTTCAAATCCGACAGTCAAGATCAGATGACACGCTAGTACAGCGGCGAACACGCGACGCTCGATCGATGGCACAACGCAGACTCGGATCTAGACACGGACACGGCGGAGGGCGACGAACGGCGATGGAAACGGCCAAAACCGCGGCGGCACTGCGCTTCCGAACTTCGATGAGCTTTTGCAGGCGAACGTCGGCGGCTCGGGAGGCGTGCACTAGGGCTATGAGTGCGTCTCGAAGTGAGCAACCCAGATGTGGCGGCAGCGCATTAAATAGGTGCCTCGACAAGCGTGAACGGGTTGAAAACGAATCCCGAGGTTTGCAGGATACCGTGGCACAACAGATTCAGAGAAGATCTGATGTCCAAGCAGCGATGATCTGACGGCCCACACATGCCAACGACATAGAGAAATCTCGTCCTGAAGGACCAAGATGGCGATCAGAGGGGGGTGAATGATCCCAAATATAATTTTCCCCACACAAAACAATCCACCCAAGCCCTCAAAGAGAATACTCAAAAGAATGCAAACAAAATGAGCTTGCTGTACTGTCTGGCCGGTGCTATTGCCGGGAGGCCGGTAGTACCGCACAAGGGGTGATAGCACTAGGCTCAAGAACATCAGTAAGAATACATTCTGAAAACTGCAAGTGTCAAAAGCAAATTTTGAGGAATCTTTTGATCAGCTAGACAAAAATTCATGAAACACGATAGATGTGATCCTAAGGATGTCACGAACTCATTCCAACCTTCAATCACAAGGATTGATGTCAAAGTTCTGACCTTTTCACCCGTGAAGGAAGAACACACCAAGTTTGAGCAAAAACTCAAGAACTCGATCTAAGACTTGCTCATGGGGTTTTGATGATCAAGATGACCTTGGAGGACCTCCCACATGTCATAGCAAGTAAAAACACAAGTCCAAATACTCCGCAAACACGATCTTGAAGAATAATCCACACAAAGACACAAGATCGGTTTCTTGCAAGAAATGATGCAAGGATTGCCTAAATTATTGGGATATGATCTAAAGAAGATTCATCCATCAATCAACATCCTTGGTGCAAGAAGCAAAAGCATTTTGGAAGGAGAGGTGGCAAATCTAAAAGCATGTAGAAGGAGGGGAGACAAATCCAAATTGCATAAATGTAAATTGCTAGAATGTAAGTGCAGAATTTAAATGCGTAAAGTAAATTCAAGCATAAGAGAAAAATATTTGCATTTCTGGAAGGGATGTTTACAAAGCCTCACAACAAAGTGGGCAAAGCTCAAAGGAGCACAAAACATCTAAAACCTTCAAGAGGAGGAAGGCCACCCCTCTCTATTTATACTACTCTTGGGCCACCTACCACCCTTGGATGAGTCCCTCAACCCTAGGGCACTCCATCAAGGGCTAGGATTGACCCACTCACATAGCCATGCAAGGGCTAACCCAAAACCAACCAACAAACAGGGTTTTCTTGCACGGTTTTCAAAGCATACTAACTAGACCCACTATCCTATCAACTAGACCGTGATCCGATGGCCCTCCTTGATCCACGCAGCGTCTGGCTAGCTTCTCATTTGTTCCTTATATTCTGGGCTTGCATCGACTCCGTCTTCAATCATCTTCCGACGATCCTCAACCGTTTGGACCTCCGACGCTCCTCGCCTAGTCCTGGTCATCCTCTGCCTCGCCATGATCAAAACCCGACATCCTGCAACCATCAAAGACAAGGAAAACCCATCACATAGCAATGTCCAAAAAGATATGCAATGTAATCCATCAAAATCACAAGTTTTAATGCATTCTCGCTCATAAGGGCCGGTGCTACAGTCCTCTGGCTGGTAGCACCGCCCTTCATCCCAAAACCAGAAGAGACCCTCTTTGGAATTTCCACACCGGGCATTTGGGCCGGTGCTACCGCTAACCCGGTAGCACCAGACTACCATGTGCGGTAGCACCGGATCGCCACAGTGCCCAAAAATGCACCCTTCTGGAAACTTCACACCGGCCAATTGGGCTGGTGCTACCGCTCGGCCGGTAGCACCGGGCTGCCATTGCCGATAGCACCGGCTTGCCTAATCCCCTAAAACACCCTCTCAGGATTTTACACATCGCTCTGGGGGTCGGTGCTACCGCTCGCCCAGTAGCACCGGGATGCCATGGCCTGTAGCACCGCAAATTCCAGACAAAGCTCAAATTGCTTCAAATTGAAAATCCAATTAAAATCAAACTCAAACCAGAGCATACCAAGCTCAAATTTAGTGAAATACTCATCACAAATTTGGATAGACCTCCACATGGTCTTTTAATCTCCCCCTTGATGAGTATATTGACAAACAGCATAAAAGGCATAAATTTGAGTTTGAAGGAGAAGGAAGAAATCAATTTGGATGCAAAGCCAAAACTTGGTCCAAGATGAGAGGAAATGAAATCTTGACTAAGTTGGCAAGAAGGATTTTAGACTAGACCAAGGAAAGAACAAGTTTTCCACAAAAGCTCTAAAATCCAATAAAAACTCAAGATGCTTATGATTCTTAAATATTAGCAAGACTTCACAAATATCATAAGAATCAGAATGCAATCACATTTTTATCTTTTTAATGATGCATTTTCTACAATTTCTCCGCCTTTTGGCAATATAGGCATCAAGAAAACATCTTGTTCCCCCTTTTCACATGTATGCATGAAATGCATCTAAAGAGCTTTGAGAATTATCCAAGTGACCACATATACAAAGTATGACACCAAGCTACTCAAGTTTAGATTATGCTAAACTAAGACATGTCCAAGTGCAAATAACAAATTTTGCTCATAAACTTAGTTTTGAAAATGTCATTTTCAGCAAGATTTGACAAGTGCAAAACTTAGCAATAGTTTCAAAGCTAGAAGCAAAGCCATTCAAAGGATCAAATGGAAAACCTAGAGTTCAACCTAATCAACACTTTGGGAAATCTTGAAGTGCATACAAGGTCCTTCGAGCTCATTTTTGAATTAATGCAAATTTTTCTTTAAGACTTTGAAAGATATAGCGGGGTGCAAATGTTTGACATTATTTGCATTCTTTACCCACTTATGTTTTTTAATTTGTATTGATTTTAAAGCATTTGACTTAAAGCCATATTCGACCATCTCAAGAAGAACTCTTAAGACGATGGTTTTGGTCATACACGATGCATTCCATGTTCATCCCAAGTGCAATGGGAAGCTGTCTTGTGAATGTAAGGTGTTAAGTCTAATGCGCATAAAGAAAGTCATTTTTGCTTAATTTTCATTTTAGCACATTGATTCATGAGCAATTGAAGGACCCAAGTATCGATCAAACAAGTTTCACTCAAGTTGCTATAGGGACTCTAGAGAATTCCAAATTTTTACAAATCATGGCAAATACTCCTAGAGAAGAAACTTAGTAAGTAAAAGTAGCATGCTTCATCAAGTTTTCATTTAAAGCTTTAATTTCCAATTTTTAACAATCTTAGCAAGATAAATTGAACTTGGACATATCTAAGCTAGCATTTTTCTTCATATGATGTAGCATGGTGTATAGTATGATGAGTAAATCATTTGCATAATAGACAAAGCTTATAAGACACAAAATGCAGTCTATATGCAATGCATGAACAGATTCCCAAACTCCCCCTCAATTGGTGAATCAATTTTAAGTACAAATCTGGTTAAGCTGAGTTATTAGCAGAAATAGGCGCAAGAAAAATACAAATGAACTCAATAAAAACCAGAAAGACAGAATGAGGAGAAGTCGAGAAACTGCAAACTAGGTGGCTATAGAGCATAGAAAAGATAGTAGAGAACACTATGGCTTAGACTCGCTCTCATCTTCCCTAATGACTGACATAGGGAAGCTGACTTTAGATCTGAAGCTAAGGAGTGCACACAGACCCTGTCTACTAAGGGGACTCAACACCTGCTAGACTTATAAGACTGTGAGGGAACTCAAACTAGAGAAGAGAGAACAGCTAATTGTGCATGATAGCAACCTGAAGCATAAGATGAGAGATCCATGCAAAGCATGCCAAAAGTCTAAGTGAAGTGAACTCAAAACTCTAGAAGAAAGCCCAATAACACCCAGAAAAAGAAAGGAAATGCTGGAAGAAAGATATATAAATAATATAATATTCAAATCAGCTCCCCCTCACAATAATCCGTAAGGGTACACGACTCCAAGCTCACTCCTCAGGGCAACAAATCGGGAGCTATCCAAAGGCTTGGTAAAGATATCGGCTATCTGGTGGTCACTCTCTACAAACTGAAACGCGATATGCCCTTCTCCACATGGTCTCTAAGGAAATGATATCTAATATCTATATGCTAGGTCCTGGAATGCCGCATTGGGTTCTTAGCAATGCAAATAGTAGAAGTCTTGTCACAGAAAAGTGGCACACTCTCTAAGACATGTGCAAGGGTAAATAACAGATTTTGCTCATAAGCTTAGTTTTGAAAATGTGTCATTTTTAGCAAGATTTGACAAGTGCAAAACTTAGCAAAGTTTCAAAGCTAGAAGCAAAACCACTC
Source organism: Otatea glauca (assembly GCA_036346275.1). NCBI lineage: Eukaryota > Viridiplantae > Streptophyta > Magnoliopsida > Poales > Poaceae > Otatea > Otatea glauca. The sequence continues at coordinate 29,507,344 of CM070731.1, read as the reverse complement.
AAGGATCAAATGGAAAACTTAGAGTTCAACCTACTCAACACTTTGGGGAATTTTGAAGTGCATATAAAGTCCTTCGAGCTCATTTTTCAATTTATGCAAATTTTCTTAAGACTTTAAAAAATATAGCGGGGTGCAAATGTTTGACATTATTTGCATTTTTTACCCACTTATGTATTTGATATCTGCATTTTTTTATTGATTGACTCAAGCCATTTTCGATCATCTCAAGAGTAACTCTTAAGAGAATGATCTTGGTCATACACAATATATTCCAAGTTCATCCCAAATGCAATGGGAAGCAGTCTCATGAATATAAAGTGTTGAGATCAATTTTGCACAAAAGAGTCAAATTTTTCTTGATTTCAATTTAGCACATATGAGCAATTCTGAAGGACTCAAATATGGATCAACCAAATTTCACCCAAGTTGCTATAGGGACTCTAGAGAAATCCAAAATTTCACAATTCATGGTAAAAGCCCCTAGAGAGGAAACTTAGTAAGTAAAAGCAACATGTTTCATCAAGTTTTCATTTAAAGCTTTCAAGTTTTTCAGATTTTAATTAAGCTTAGCATGATAAATTAACTTGGACATATCTAAGATAGTGATGTTCTTCAAAATATATAGCACGATGTATTTCATGAATATCGAGTCAATTGCATAATAGACAAAGCTCATAATTGAACAGATTCCCAAACTCTCCCTCAACAAATGAATCAATTTTAAGCTCAAATCTGGTTAAAGTTGAGTTATTATCAAGATTAGGCATAAAGAAAACCCAAATGAACTCAAAAGCAACCAGAAAAACAAAATGAGGAGAAGTTAAGAAAACTGCAAACTGGGTGGCTATTGAGCATAGAAAAGATAGAAGAGACTCACTACGACTCAGACTCACTCTTATCTTCCCCAAAGGATCGACATAGGAAGTCGACTCTAGATCCCAGCTAAGGAGTGCACATGCACTGCTCACCGAGGAGGCCCAACACCTGCTAGACTTATAAGACTGTGAGGGAACTCAACCTAGAGAGAAGAGAGAACAGCTAATAACGCATGATAGCAACCTAAAGCACAAGATAAGAGGTCTATGCAAGGCATGTCAGAAATCTAAGTGAGTGAACTCAACTCAAGAAAATAAGCCCAAGATCACCCAGAAGAAATCACAAAGAGAAAAGAAAAACTGGAAGGAAACATATTATTCGTAATATACAAACCAGCTCTCCCTCACGAAAGGCCGTAAGGGCTCACGACTCCAAGCTCACTCCTCAAGGCAACAAATCTGGAGCTATCCAAAGGCTTGATGAAGATATCGGCTAACTGGAGGTCACTCTCTACAAACAGAAGCACGATATCCCCCTTCTCCACATGGTCTCTAAGGAAGTGATATCTAATATCAATGTGCTTGGTCCGAGAATGTTGCACTGGGTTTTTAGCAATGCAAATAGCAGAAGTGTTGTCACAGAAAAGTGGCACACTCTCTATCTCTAACCCAAAGTCCCGCAAGGTCGATCTCATCCAGAGAACTCGCTACAAAGAATCGGTCGCAAAGAACATACTCGGCCTCGGTGGATCATGCAACCCTGCATCGCTTCCTAGATGACCAAGAAACAAGAGAAGTGCCAATGAATTGGCAAGTGCCGAAGTGCTCTTCCTATCTATCTTACACCAAGAAAGTCGGCATCGTAAAAGGCTCTAAGAGATAGACAAGAAGAAGAAGAGTACCAAATACCATAATCGTGGTAGCACGAAGGTACGAAGATGCGCTTGACCGCTCGGGCGGTGAGAGGCGCGAGGAGAAGCTTGAAATCGAGCGCACGCACACACGAGAAATGTATATCCGCCTCAAGCGTTGAGGTACAAGAGGGAGCCGATCATGTTCAAACTCCTTTTGATCGCCAGCTCACCATCCTCATCGGGCTCGAGGACAGCGATGGTGGCCATAGGAGTTATCACCGCTTCCCATCGCATATATCAAGCGCCTCAAGAAGTCACGTATACTTGCCTTGATGCAAGAAAGTACCCTCCCGAGTCTGCTTGATTTGGAAGCCAAGAAAGTAGCACAACTCGCCCATCATACTCATCTCAAACTCAGGCTCATAACCTCGTAAAATCGAGACACAAGCGAATGAGACGAGCCACCAAAAATGATATCGTCCACATAAATCGGGATGAGAAGAAAATGCGACTCATGGTGTCTGATGAACAAAGTCTTGTCTACTACGCCCATTTTGAAGTCATGGTTGAGAAGATAAGACTTGAGCCTCTCATACCATGCTCTGGGGGCCTGCTTGAGTCCATACAGAGCTTTGGAAAGCTTGTATACATGACTCGGAAACTTGGGGTTCTCGAATCCTGGAGGTTGTTTGACATAAACCTCTTCCTCAATATAGCCATTGAGGAATGCACTCTTGACATCCATTTCATAGAGTTTGAAGCCCCGGGATGCAGAGAGTGCAAGCAGGATCCTAATAGCCTCTAGTCTAGCTACAGGGGCAAAGGTCTCCTCAAAGTCAAGACCCTAAACCTGAGAAAAGCCTTGTTCAACTAGCCTAGTCTTGTTGCGAATGACAACCCCATCCTCAATCTGCTTGTTTTTGAACACCCACTTGGTCCCAATGACATTATGACCAGATGGACATTCTACAAGCTGCCAGACTTGACAACCCTATCCTCACTCTGTTTGTTTTTGAACACCCACTTGGTCCCAATGACATTATGACCAGATGGACGTTGTAGAAGCTGCCAGACTTTGTTCCTCTCAAAGTTTTCATGTTCCTCATGCATAGCATTACTCCAAGTCTCGTCAGATAATGCATGAGTCACATCCTTCGGCTCAAACGAGGCAAAAAAAATCAGAGTGAAGGCAAAAACTGGACAAACCTGATTTTGAGTGAGTTACTTGCTCAAACAGATCGCCAATGATCTGATCAGGTGGATGAGAATGCTGAATATGACAAGGACGTCCAGAAGCAGAAGTGGCCTCTACCTCATGTACAGAAGAGGTAGGAGCAAAGCCACTAGCTGCATAAGAGTCAGAAGGCAAGGGCTGGCCTTCCTGAGGTGCAGAAATGGAAATAGGAGGCACCTCAGGTGTAGAGGAGACTGGATTAGGTGGAACACCATCATCTCCATCATCCTCATCCTCTACAAAGATGGTCTCGAAGGAAGAAGAGCCTGAAACGTCAGGTCTAGCCCCTGGGCTAGCCTCATAAAAGGTCACTTCACAGGTCTCTATGATCCTATGCGCAACGCAACTCCAGACCCTATAGCTACGAGAAGAAGTCGAATAACCCAGAAAGATACCATCAGAAGAACGATACTCAAACTTATCCAGGTTACCAGACTTCAAAATAAAACACTTGCAACCAAACACATGAAAATGAGAAACACTGGGCTTTCGCCCATACCTCAACTTGTAAGAAGTGCGGTGCAAATGTGCTCTCAAGAATACACGATTAGAAACATGGCAAGCAGTAGTTATAGCCTCAGCCCAAAACTTCCTAGAGTATCAGACTGCCTAGCATCATCCCGCCATCTCTACTGTGGTCCTGTTCTTCCTTTCCACTACGCCATTTTGCTGAGGGACGTAGTGAGAGGAGAACTGATGCTCTAAACCAGACTCCACACAAAAACTCTCAAAATAGAAGTTCTTGAACTCCGTGCCATTATCACTGCGTATAGCTCATAAGGCACCAGGGAGCTCAAAAGACAACCTATGAACCAAACCCCTAAAATGGGTAAAAGTCTCATCCTTCGAGGACATGAAAAACACCCAAGAATACCTCGAAAAATCATCAACAATGACAAGAATGTACCACTTCCCACCCACTGACTGCACTCTAGCTGGACCAACAAAGGTCCATATGTAAAAGTCGTCTCCGTGCATCACCATCGTAATGATGGATCGGGGATGAGAAGAAGAACCATCTTGCCATGTCGGCAGGGAGAGCAAACTAAGTCTTTGACCATTTTGAGTTTGGGCAAACCACGAATGAGATCGTGGCTGCTAACTCGGGTCAAATGATCAAATCAAATGTGACCAAGTCTCCTATGCCAGAAGGAGAGATCACGGGACTCTGAAGCAATCAAACACCGAAGAGTGTCTCCAGAAGAAACAGAAAAATCAGCACGGAAGAATCTCCCAAATCTAGAAAACCCTCAAACTAACCCTCCTGATGAATCGAGGATTCTACAGGTATTACTCTTAAAACTCACCTCGAAAGAGTCATCAATTGTCGGAACCCGCAAAAAGGATACGGGCCCCAGCTGTGTTTACTTGTACCAGTCCCTGGATCAATAGCTAGTACACACAGATCATAACAGTATGGACCATAACCATGTGATAAACAAAAATTGAATTCAGAGTACTGGCTGACATGGCCCATTATTACAAAAGTTGGACCCGTGGATCATATAGCAGCGAAAACATTAAACTGGCAAATAAACTTGACGAAGCGAAGTCCAAAACACCACAGGCAAAGACTGGAGAAAATGTGATCCTAGACGTCTGGATAGTCCTCCTCTTCAAATCCTTCATCACAGATGTCGAACGGTGGGATGCAAGCTCTTGGATAGCTATCTCTGATCTCCTGATCTGCTTTATGGAATAAGCAGCCCCGCAATGTGAAGGACCGAGATGGCGAACAGAGGGGGGGTGAATGGTCGGAAATTAATTTTCCCCCAAAATACTCCAACAAAAACCACGACAAGATCGCTCAAAGGAAATCGTGAAAAACCCAAAAAAACTAGACAACTATGTGTACCCCAAGCTTGCATGGATAAGTACCATAAAATATGTGGGGATTTTTGAGTCACAATCCTGGTTGTCTGGTGTCCAAGATAAAGAGGAATCAATCCAACTCTTGCTTTTAGAAAGAACATCAGTTCAAATCACAAAAGTCACTTTCAGAAAAGCAAAAGCAGAATTTCCAGAACTTGTCCTCAATTTGAACAGGAGGTTGGTGGATTTATGCAGCTCACAAAATTTTTAGAATTTTTATTCCTATGAGCATTAGAGTCACGAAGAACTCCACCAAAGTTCTCCTCAAAAAGCCTTACAGATAAAACAGGAAGAATCGAAGAACACAGTCAGTCAAGAACTTCGAGCAGAAAATTTGGGGATCGGTTTTCACCTCATGGCGCTCAAACGGTGCAACAAGTGAACTCCAAAATTTTTCTACATGTGTATATCAGAGTCCCGCACCTCCTCCAAGAAGAATTACTTAAAAAAGATTTTTATATATTTTTATAAAAATCAAATACTAAATGATGTTGAAAGAACAAGCTCTGAACAAAGTTGGAACTTGAAAGAAAAGATGTTCTCTACTCAATCCAAGAGTGCAAAAGAGATGTAAAACCATATGAACACACTCAAAACATCCAAGATCAACAACATTTAGAAGGAGGGGAGGCAAATCCAAATTGTATGAAAGTAAATTGCGAGAATGTAATTGCGGGAAAGTAAATGCTGAATTTAAATTGCGTAAAGTAAAGACATAACGTAAATGCGCAAAATAAATTCAGAGATGGATGAATAAAACTTTTATTTCTGGAAGGAGAGGTTACAAAGCCTCACTTTCATGTGGGCAAAGCTCAAAGGAGCATTCACAAACCTCAAAACCTTCAAGGGAAGGAGGCTACCCCTCCACCCCTATTTATACTACTCTTGGGCCACCTACCACCCTTGGATGAGTCCCTCAACCCTAGAGCACTCATCTAAGGGCTAGGATTAACCCACACACACAGCCATGCAAGGGCTAACCCAAAACCCACACACATACCGGATTTTCTTGCACGGTTTTCAAAGCATACTACCTAGACCCGCTAACCTATCTACTAGACCTCAATCCGACGGCCCTCATTAATCCACGCGGCATCTGGCTAGCATCATCTCCTTTCCTTGTCTTCTTGACTTGCCCGGACTCCGTCTCCGATCATCTTCCAGCGATCTCCCAACCGTCTGAACCTCCGACACTCCTCGCCTAGTCCCGGTCATCCTCCGCCTCACCATGACCTAGCACCGTCGCCCTGCAACAATCAAAGACAAGGAAAAACTTCTCACATAGCAATGCCCACAAAGATATTCAATGAACCCATCCAACTCATCACTACCGCGCCCATACGGCCGGTACTGCCACTCCTGGCAGAGACAACTCAAATTGCTTCATTTTGTAAATCAATCCAAATCAAACTCAAACTTGAGCACACCTTACTCAAATAAAGTCAAATACTCATCACAAACATGGATGGACCTCCACATGGTCCTTCAATCTCCCCCTTGATGAGTATATTGACAAACCACACAAAAGGCATAAATTTGAGTTTGAATGAGAGAAGAAGAAAGCAATTTGATTGCAAAGCCAAACTTGGTCCAGAGATAAAGATATAAAATCATGACCAAGTTGGCAGAAAGAATTTAGAGCAAGACCATGAAAAGAGCAAGTTTTCCACAAAAGCTCTAAAAACCAATCGTAAGTGCCAAATGTGATTATGATCCATAAAAAATAGCAAAGATTTACAAAGATCATAAGAACCAACAAGCTTTCACATTTTATATCTCTCTTTTTTTTAATGATGCCTTTTCTATATTTTCTCCCCCTTTTGGCAATATAGGCATCAAAATGAAATTTTCTCCCTCTTTTTATGTATGCTAGAAATGCAATCGAAAGAGCTTTGAAGATTATCCAATTGATCAAAATAGAAGGATATTACACCAAGCTTGTCAATTTCAGAAGATGACTAAACTAAGACATGTCCAAGTGCAAATACGAGCTTAGTTTTGAATATATCATTTTTAGCAAGATTTGACAAGTGCAACACTTAGCTTTAGTTTCAAAAATAGAAGAATAGCCACTCTAAGGATCAAAAGGAAAACCTAGAGTTCAACCTACTCAACACTTTGGGGAATCTAGAAGAGCATACAAGGTCCTTCGGGCTCATTTATCACTTAATGCAAATTTTGATTCATCATCATACAAGACATAGCAGGGTGCAAATGTTTGACATTATTTGCATTCTTTACCCACATATGTCTTTGTTTTTAATTTATTTGCATTTTCTTTTGACAACCAATTGACTCAAGCCGTATGCGACCATCTCAAGATGAACTCTTAAGAGGATGGTCTAGGTTAAACACGATGTATTCCAAGTTCATCCCAAGTGCAATGGGAAGCGGTCTTGTGAATGCAAGGTGTTGAGTCGTATGTGCACAAGAAGAGTCAATTTTGTTTAATTTTCATTTTTAGCACAATGATTTATGAGCAATTGAAGGACTCTAGCATGGATCAAACTAGTTTCACCCAAGTTGCTATAGGGACTCTAGAGAACTCCAAAATTTCTCAAATTATGGCACAAACCTCTAGAGAAGAAACCTAGCAAGTAAAACCAACAAGTTTCATCAAGTTTTTCATTTAAGGCTTATTTCATTTTTTTAGCTTAGCAAGTTAAATGAACTTGGACATATCTAAGCTAGTGATTTCCTCCATATGATGTAGCATGGTGTATAGCATGAAGAAGAAATCAATTGCATAATAGACAAAGCTCATTATACAGGAAATGCAGTCTATATGCAATGCACGAACAAATTCCCAAACTCCCCCTCAACAAATGAATCAATTTTAAGCTCAAATCTGGTTAAAGTTGAGTTATTATCAAGATTAGGCATAAAGAAAACCCGAATGAACTCAATAATAACCAGAAAAACAGAATGAGGAGAAGAAGTCGAGAAACTGCAAAACTGGATGGCTATTGAGCATAGATAAGATAGAAGAGACTCACTATGGTTCAGACTCGCTCTTATCTTCCCTAGAGACTGACATAGGGAAGCTGACTCTAGATCCCAACTAAGGAGTGCACACAGACCCTGTTTACCCAGGATGCCCAATACCTGCTAGACTTATAAGACTGTGAGGGAACTCAACCTAGAGAGAAGAGAGAACAGCTAATCACGCATGATAGCAACCTAAAGCACAAGATAAGAGGTCCATGCAAGGCATGCCAGAAGTCTAAGTGAGTGAACTCAACTCAAGAAAACAAGCCCAGAGTCACCCGTAAAAACACAAAGAAAAGAAAAGTTGGAAGAAAACATATAATACATAATATACAAACCAGCTCCCCTCACGAAAGGCCGTAAGGGCTCACGACTCCAAGCTCACTCCTCAAGGCAACAAACTGAGCTATCCAAAGGCTTGGTTAAGATATCGGCTAATCAAGGTCACTCTCACGAATCGAAGCGCGATATCTCCCTTCTCCACATGGTCTCTAAGGAAGTGATATCTAATATCAATGTGCTTGGTCCGAGAATGTTGCACTGGGTTTTTAGGAATGCAAATAGCAGAAGTGTTGTCACAGAAAAGTGGCACACTCTCTATCTCTAACCCAAAGTCCCGCAAGGTCGATCTCATCTAGAGAACCTGGCTATAACAATCGGTGCAAAGAACATACTCGGCCTCGGTGATGGGTGTGCAACCCTGCATCGCTTCCTAGATGACCAAGAAACAAGAGAAGTGCCAATGAATTGGCAAGTGCCAGAAGTGCTCTTCCTATCTATCTTACAGCCAGCAAAGTCGGCATCGGAAAAGGCTCTAAGAGATAGACAAGAAGAAGAAGAGTACCAAATACCATAATCAGTGGTAGCACGAAGGTACTTGAAGATGCGCTTGACCGCCTGGCGGTGAGAGGCGCGAGGAGAAGCTTGAAATCGAGCGCACAGACACACAGAGAAATGTATATCCGGCCTCGAAGCAGTGAGGTACAAGAGGGAGCCGATCATGCTCCGAAACTCCTTTTGATCAGCAGGCTCACCATCCTCATCGGGCTCGAGGACAGCAGTGGTGGCCATAGGAGTTATCACTGGCTTCCCATCAGACATATCGAAGCGCCTCAAGAGGTCACGGGTATACTTGCCTTGATGCAAGAAAGTACCCTCCCGAGTCTGCTTGATTTGGAAGCCAAGAAAGTAGCACAACTCGCCCATCATACTCATCTCAAACTCTGTGCTCATAACCTCAGAAAACTGAGACACAAGCGAATGAGACGAGCCACCAAAAATGATATCGTCCACATAAATCGGGACGAGAAGAAAATGCGACTCATGGTGTCTGATGAACAGAGTCTTGTCTACTACGCCCATTTTGAAGTCATGATTGAGAAGATAAGACTTGAGCCTCTCATACCATGCTCTGGGGCCCTGCTTGAGTCCATACAGAGCTTTGGAAAGCTTGTATACATGACTCAAAAACTTGGGGTTTTCGAATCCTGGAGGTTGTTTGACATAAACCTCTTCCTCAATATAGCCATTGAGGAGTGCACTCTTGACATCCATTTGATAGAGCTTGAAGTCCCGGGATGCAGAGAATGCAAGCAGGATCCTAATAGCCTCTAGTCTAGCTACAGGGGCAAAGGTCTCCTCAAAGTCAAGACCCTCAACCTGAGAAAAACCCTGTGCAACTAGCCTAGCCTTGTTGCGAATGACAACTCCATCCTCACTCTGCTTGTTTTTGAACACCCACTTGGTCCCAATGACATTATAACCAGATGGACGTTCTACAAGCTGCCAAACTTTGTTCCTCTCAAAGTTTTCAAGTTCCTCATGCAAAGCATTAGTCCAAGACTCGTCAGATAATGCATGAGTCACATCCTTCGGCTCAAACGAGGCAACAAAGGCAGAGTGAAAGCAGAAACTGGACAAACCTGATTTTGAGCGAGTGACTCGCTCGAATAGATCGTCGATGATCTGATCAGGTGGATGAGAACGCTGAATATGACGGGGAGGTCCAGAAGCAGAAGTGGCCTCTACCTCATGCATGGAAGAGGCAGGAGCAGAGCCACTAGCTGAAAGAGAGTCAGAAGGCAAGGGCTGGCCTTCCTGAGGTGCAGAAATGGAAACAGGAGGCACCTTAGGTGTAGAGGGGACTAGATCAGGTGGAACACCATCATCTCCATTATCCTCATCCTCTACAAAGATGGTCTCGGAGGAAGAAGAAGAGCCTGAAATATCGGGTCTAGCTCCTGGGCTAGCCTCATCAAAGGTCACTTCGCAGGTCTCTATGATCCTATGTGCATCGCAACTCCAGACCCTATAGCTACGAGAAGTCAAATAACCCAGAAAGATACCATCAAAAGAACGAGACTCAAACTTATCCACGTTACTGGACTTCAAAATAAAACACTTGCAACCAAACACACGAAAATGAGAAACACTGGGCTTTCGCCCATACCTCAACTCGTAAGAAGTGCGGTGCAAATGTGCTCTCAAGAATACACGATTAGAAACAAGGCAAGCAGTAGTTATAGCCTCAGCCCAAAACTTCCTAGGAGTACTGTACTCGTCTAGCATCGTCCTGGCCATTTCTACTAGGGTCCTGTTCTTACTTTCAACTACGCCATTTTGTTGAGGGACGTAGGGAGAGGAGAATTGATGCTCCAAACCAGACTCCACACAGAAACTCTCAAAATAGGAGTTCTTGAACTCCGTGCCATTGTCACTGCGTATAGCTCGTAGGGCACCAGGGAGCTCAAAATACAACCTATGAACCAAACCCCTAAAATGCGTAAAAGTCTCATCCTTCGAGGACATGAAAAACACCCAAGAATACCTCAAAAAATCATCAACAATAACAAGAACATACCACTTCTCTCCCACTGACTGCACTCTAGCTGGACCAATAGTGTCCATATGTAAAAGCTGTCCTGGTGCATCAGTCATCACAACGGTGATTGGAGGATGAGAAGCAGCAACCATCTTGCCATGTCGACAGGGAGAGCAAACTAAGTCATTGACCATTTTGAGTTTGGGCAAACCACGAATAAGATCGTGGCTGCAAACTCGGGTCAAATAATCAAATCCAATGTGACCAAGTCTCCTATGCCGGAAGGAGAGATCACGGGACTCAGAAGCAATCAAACACCGAAGAGAGTCTCCAGAAGAAACAGAAAAATCAGCACGGAAGACTCTCCCAAATCTAGAAATCCCTCAAACTAACCCTCCTGATGAATCGAGGATTCTACAGGCATTACTCTTAAAACTCACCTCGAAAGAGTGATCAATAAGCTGAGAAACAGAAAACAAATTGTATTGTAGCTTACTTACTAAGGCAACATTTTTAAGAATGAAATTGTCATTAATGCAAATGGTACCTTTAGCGATGACTCTACCTGAAGAAGCATCCCCGAAAGTGATCAACTCATCACCGGGGGCTCGGACTAGGGAAGAGAACCATCGAGAATCTCCGGTCATGTGATGAGAACAACCGGAGTCGACAATCCAAACATCTCCCTTCCCTATCCGACGAACCTGATCAAGACACAAGAGAGAAAGATGACTCATTACTGGATAGAGTGAAGACTTAGGAAACCAATACTGAACCATACGATACCTCAGAGTACCAGTCACAGAAGAAGACTGGACTCGAGTATCTCTCAAACGTTTAACCCCAACAAGATTAGTAGCAACTCTAGTAGATGATCTAGGAGCTGAAACTGGGTTGGCGTGCCGTGCTGCAAAAGCCGAACCACCCCAGTGAAGCTGCCTAAAACTCCTACCAAAAAACACATCACGCCGCTGATATCTACCTCGATGAGAAAAACGAGGAATATCAAGAGGACGGCGGAAAGACTGACTACGAACAGCTCCAGGACTAAAACTCAAAGAACTAGCATGAAAACCGAGTCACGGACGCGCCCAAAACAAAGCGACTCTCTAACCTGTCTAGAAGCAGTGTGTGCCTTAGGAGCACTCAAAGTCTGGGGTTGACCTTGAATACCCTTAAGGGCAGCAACACGCTCACGCCAAATGATCTTGGCTTGCCTGAAGCAGAAATCTACTAGGTGACCATCCTTCTTACAGAAGGTGCATGTGTACTTCGCCTTGCTAGAGACAGAAGCAACAGGAGTAACACCCTTCTGGTCAGAAGTCCTATGGACAACCCCAGCAGACCAAAACACGGTGGTGCTCACTCTGGGAGCTACCACAATCTCACCACTCTTGGAGTCGCGCACAATGGTGGGAGGATGCGCCCGAGCATGCTCCAAGGGATCAAATCCTAGACCTTAATTGAATCTACTAATCTTGGATTGGTCTATAATAAGATTGAACTTCTTCTTGCCTCCAACAAACTTCTCGAGAGTGCTCATAAGATACTAGCAATCTCGAAAGAAAGAAGCACAAGAAGAACAGGGGGAAGGAGAGGAAGAAGAAGAACTAGAAAGAGAAGATCTCTCAGCACGTGTTTTTTGTTCCCTTAGCACGGCTGCCTCAATCTTGAGGGCCTCACAAGAAACGCAAGGAGCATCTCAAATCCTAAGGGTTTGGTCTTTTAACTTCTTCCTTAGCTCAACATAGATTTGATCCACATCATCCTTAACCCCAGCACACAGCAGGCAACCAGATTTTGACTTAACTAGTAAGTCCTTAGTAAGTTCATCACACTTGACATTCAAAGCATCATTGTCAAGTTTTAGTTGCCTACAGCCCTCACATGAGCTGACTGGGTCCTTAGAAGCATGCAATTCAAGTTCATCATTTCTAGCAGAAAGCTTCTTAAGGTGTGAACTCATGGCATCAATTTCAACAAGCAATTTAGGGCAATTAGAGCATGATGGAGTGGAGTGAGCATGAAGAAAACTAGCCTCAACAGGAATAGCATCAACAGAACTATCGCTAGCATTCTTCAACTTAAGACTTTCTAATTCAGTCAACACACTATCATGCATAGTCCTTAAGTTCTCCAAATCCACAAGAATAACATCACACAAAGAGCAATCATCAGTGACTCGGGAGGGAGAAGATCTAAGAGAAGCTAACTCCCGAGTCAAGGTACCTACTTCCTTCTCAAGCTCCGTACACCTAGCTCTAGCTCTAGCATGAAATTTTCCTAATTTGCATAAAGCTTCGCTGACTGGTCATAGGAGGGTACCTCGTCCGAGTCATCAGTATTGCTCTGAGTCGTCGATGTCGTTGGTGTCGGCCATGAAACACATGCCGGAGAAGTCGTCGCCGCCCTTCTTTTCTTGCGGTCCATCCTCGCCCTCGTCGCTCCATGTCTCGGTGTCGGAGAGGTTGATGTCGTCAAGCGCAGCGAGGACGCGGTGGAAGAGCTTCTTGTTCTTGGAGAAGTTGCGATACTTCTTCTCACGCGTCGGCTCACGAACTGGAGGCTTCTTGTTGCGGTTCTTGTCGGTGTAGTCGTTCTTGCCCGAACCGCAAACGTCGTTCTTGCCCTTCTCCAGCTTGGGACAGTTTGCCCGAATGTGGTTGGGGCCACCACACTCGAAGCAGGTGATCATGCCACCTCTCTTCCTCTCTCTCTCACCCTCTTGTATGCATGACAAAACTTGCGAGCGAGAAGAGCAAGCTCATTTTCTGGAGATTTTTCCAGTTGGTCATCGCTTAGCTCACAAAGGGCGGAAAGAGAGAAACCAATAGAAGGATCAGAAGAAGAAGATCCAATGGGATCGGTGACCAAGGCCATCGATCGAGATTTCGCGTCTTCCGTGAGACGACATCGATCTCATGAGTCTTGAGACGGAATAAAGCCCGTCAAGAGTCGAGTCGACAAGTCGCTGGTGTCCTTGATGGTGGTCACCTTCATCTCCTAAACACGCAAATCGAAAGTGCGGTCAAGAAATGTCGAGCAAGATCCGAGTCCGTATATGCAACCAATCGCTCAAGATCGCCAAGATCTTGGTAAAATGACCAAGCACTCATCAAGACTCTCACCAGCGTGCTATTCAAATTTGTTGAACTCACGCTTGAATTGGTCCTGTCGAACCGTCTTGATTTGGGTAGTGCCCTCATGGTAAGCATCGAGGGTCACCCAAATCTCATGAGCAGTAACGAAGGTGAGAAATCTCGTCATACTCATCGCGGCTAAGACCTCAGTATGAGGATGTTCCTTGCCTTAGCGTTCGCCTCAACGTCGACCATATTTCCGCCGTGACGTTTTCATCGCCAGAACCTCATATGGGAGTTTCACCTTCTGCCATATCAGGAAGCCCTGGGCAGTGATGTATGACTCCATCCGCGATTTCCAAAACGGAAAATCAACTCCAGTAAAAATGGGAGGCTAGGTGGAATACTTGTCCATCGCCATGGCTCTTGAGACCGGTCAAGATCTATGTTAAAGCAAAACCAGCTCTGATACCAATTGAAGGACCGAGATGGCGAACAGAGGGGGGGAGTGAATGGTCGCAAATAAATTTTCCCCCAAAATACTCCAACAAAAACCTCGACAAGATCGCTCAAAGGAAATCGTGAAAAACCCGAAAAACTAGACAACTATGTGTACCCCAAGGTTGCATTGATAAGTACCATAAAATATGTGGGGATTTTTGAGTCACAATCCTAGTTGTCTAGTGTCCAAGATAAAGTGGAATCAATCCAACTCTTGCTTTTAGAAAGAACATCAATTCAAATCACAAAAGTCACTTTCAGAAAAACAAAAGCAGAATTTTCAGAACTTGTCCTCAATTTGAATAGGAGGTTGGTGGGTTTCTGCAGCTCAAAAAATTTTGAGAATATTTCTCCCTATGAGTATCAGAGTCTTGAATAACTCCACCAAAGTTATCCTCAAAAAGCCTTACAAAAAAAACAAGAAAAATCGAAGAACACAGTCAGTCAAGAACTTCGAGCAGAAAGTTTGGGGCTCGGTTTTCACCTCATGGCGCCTAAACGGTGCAACAAGTGAACTCCAAAATTTTTCTGCAAGTGTATATCACATTCCCTCACCTCCTCCAATAAGAATCACGTAAAAAGGAGTTTTCAATATTTTTATAAAAATCAAATACTAAATTCTGCTCAAAGAAAAAGTTCTGAACAAAGTTGGAACTTGAAAGAAAAGATGTTCTCTACTCAATCCAAGAGTGCAAAAGAGATGTAAAACCATATGAACACACTCAAAACATCCAAGATCAACAGCATTTAGAAGGAGGGGAGGCAAATCCAAATTGTATGAAAGTAAATTGCGAGAATGTAATTGCGGGAAAGTAAATGCTGAATTTAAATTGCGTATAGTAAAGACATAACGTAAATGCGCAAAATAAATTCAGAGATGGATGGATAAAACTTTCATTTCTAGAAGGAGACGTTACAAAGCCTCACTTTCATGTGGGCAAAGCTCAAAGGAGCATTCACAAACCTCAAAACCTTCAAGGGAAGGAGGCTACCCCTCCACCCCTATTTATACTACTCTTGGGCCACCTACCACCCTTGGATGAGTCCCTCAACCCTAGAGCACTCATCTAAGGGCTAGGATTAACCCACACACACAGCCATGCAAGGGCTAACCCAAAACCCACACACATACCGGGTTTTCTTGCACAGTTTTCAAAGCATACTACCTAGACCCGCTAACCTATCAACTAGACCTCAATCCGACGGCCCTCATTGATCCACGCGGCATCTGGCTAGCATCATCTCCTTTCCTTGTCTTCTTGACTTGCCCGGACTCCGTCTCCGATCATCTTCCGGCGATCTCCCAACCGTCTGGACCTCCGACGCTCCTCGCCTAGTCCCGGTCATCCTCCGCCTCACCATGACCTAACACCGTCGCCCTGCAACCATCAAAGACAAGGAAAAACCTTTCACATAGCAATGCCCACAAAGATATTCAATGAACCCATCCAACTCATCACTACCGCGCCCATACGGCCGGTACTGCCACTCCTGGCAGAGACAACTCAAATTGCTTCATTTTGTAAATCAATCCAAATCAAACTCAAACTTGAGCACACCTTGCTCAAATAAAGTCAAATACTCATCACAAACATGGATGGACCTCCACATGGTCCTTCACAATGAAAAGCGGGGGTGAGTATGCAACATACTCAACAAGTCCGGAAAGAAATGCAGTATGTAGCTTAATTCAAGGGAGGGAATTGGTTAATTTGCCAAAAGCCAATTTTTAAGATTTTATCCCAAAATTTTGAATAGCAGTTTTCAAAGCTATTTTCTTTCAAGAAATAAAAGCTTCATACTTTTCAGGACACGGCTCCAACCGTGGGAAAAACAAAACATAAACCAACTCACGGCATTTGCCATGGTTTTATTTTAAGAATATTTTTCCACAGCACCAACCGTGGTTTTCCTTTGAAATGTTTTCCTCGTGGCTCCAACCACAGACTTTTATCAAATCAAAATATTCGCGGCTCCAACCGTCTTCATTTTATAAAAAACTGATTTTGAAACCAAATAGGGGAAATCTACCATGTGACAATGCCCTTTGTCTACCCTTGACCGTGGGTACGGCTATTCGAATAGTTGTGTACTCTGCAGTGTTTGCACGCTTTACCCGCGAGAGATATTTCACTATATTTGGTCATACACTTCCTTTGGTATATAACCCTAAGTGAAAATCACAAGGCCATTTCTCTAGCTACATCTTCACAAAGTCACGCCCGCTGAAGTTTCACCGCCAAATGGCTACAACCATAATGGAAGCCCCCTCTTGTGCCTGTTGGACTCCTGTGGCTCCAACCACGCCTACTCCACCGTCTGGCATGCCTTATTTAAGTTTTCACTAGTTACTCGGCCAGGCCCGTCCCATACCGAAACCCGCGGCCGCAATGTTATACATTGTTTGACAATTACAAGGGATCGGTCCTTTCGGTGACTAGGGTGGTACATACTCAAACCCGAGTCTCGTGCATTCTGCACCCGCCTTGCAACCTTCCACCCTATTCAATTTTTAAAATACCAAATCTTTTCTTTTATTTTACCAAACTGGCAGCACCAACTGCCCTTTTTAAATAATATTTTCACTCAATCATTTAGAATTTCAAGTAACAAGCCTTCAATTAAACATACAAATACTATTTAGCATAACTAAGCACTACTATTATACTAAACTAGGTGTCAAGTCTTTTATAATATAATTAATCATTCTAGGGCAGCCATAGAACAGATGGATTAATATGTAGCAAACATTTATATTAACAAGGTATTTAACTACAATCTATCATAATATAATATTTTTTTAATCAACATAGCATGCAAGTTTGTAAATCTACAAAGCATTTCAAAACATGGATCAACATGCTTCAAGGAGACTTGCCTTCGTCGACGAAGCGCGCCACTGCTGCTCGAGGTCTTCTCCTTCGTCGGGCGACGATTTACGATCGTCGGGACCCGAATATGCAAATCCGACCCTCGTATATCTTGCACTAGTCCAGATCACGCTAGTGCACACAGTGTTCAACATCGATAAATATCACAATCATACATAGCGGAAATATTATGAAAGACATCATATGATACATACTACTAGTTGAATGACCTTATGGTCCACTTACATGACTATGCCTCGCAAAGGTGAATAATATATTAAAGCGCAGCGGAATGGAAGCGTAGATAACCCTCGGATACCACAGTAATCGACAAGGCTTGCGCCTAAACATTCGTCTCTCCACGGAATCTTTGCTCCAAAGATTGATGTAGACTCTTCAACTGGTGATGTTATTGTTGGCAAGGGTGAGTACTTAAAGCACTCAACAAGTTATGCATGAATGTAATTCTATGTAACTATATGCAAGGCTTATTCCAAAGGATAGGCTATCATGGCTATTTTGCAACAAAGCAAAGATTTACTGAACAAATACAATAAATAGATTGTAAAGACGGTAAAACAAATAACAATAATGATAGATTCATCTTTTCTCAAGTAAACCAAGTTTCCAATCTTAAGTCAAATCCCATCTTCCATATGGCATTTCGCCATCCCAACCAAGTTGTTCATTTTAATTAAGCTAACCCTTAAGCGTAATTCCGAGCATTGCTCAATACCATGAGCACGGCTATTCGAATAGTTTTACACTGCAGAGGTTATGCACTTTACCCACGTGACATGATCGTCTCTTGGTGCCTTAGGGTTAACACACTTCCTTTGGTGTGTCGGCGGAGAGATCATGACAAAGCCTTTACAATGCTCGCTTAATCCAAGACTACCCGTTAAGGTTTCAACACTGGTGGGTCCGAAAACCACAACCAGGGCCCCCTCTTACGCCATGTGAATTACACCGACAGGAACTCACACCACCAATGATAGTACCAAGTTAAGACATTACAAATTAATCGGCTAGGTGTCCCATTACAACACGTGGTTGCATGATTGACTCAGTCAAAGGCTTGTAAGGTTAAGTCCTTAGAGTGATCAGGCAAGACATCCACATACCCTCGCCCATTGGGCCCACCTTGGCATACTAGCGCCTTGTCACTTGCCCCAATCTAAATTATTATCACCCGCTTGGTTACCAAGCACCACGTGCCATCAACAATTCAACATCATTGCGTGACATGACTCGCCACAACAACTCAATCTCATCGTGTGATTCCACATGACACACAAGTTATTAACATTGTTCCATATTCCATTAATCAAGATTAATTATCAATGATTCGACACATGTGATGACGTGGCATGGCTAAGCAACTAATACGGACTAATCCTCCAATGTTGATCATAATTATTAACCAACTATATTGAACCAATCTAGGGTGACAATGGATCATGGCATACAATGACAAGGTAGGGTATAGATCAATCTGGTATATTAGCTACGCCCAATTTAATTTAAAACAATTGTATATTTGAAATATATGCAATAGGGTAGAACAAACATAGCAATTTTATAAACATGGGTTCAACATGATCAAAGCACAACTTGCCTTAGAATAGGTCCTGATCTTGATCTGAAGATTGCTCTTGGGTTGCTTGATCTTCCTCCGAAGCGTCGCACAATTCAACGTCTCACGCTGCATCAAAGAGAAAAGCAAATAAATACCAAAACAGAGAGCAATTGAACTCCAAAAATCAAATAAAATTCACCATTAAATAGATCTCAATTTTACAAATTTTTAGAAACTAGAATCACTCAAATCCGAGTTACGATGCAAAAGATATAGCCTTTTGAAGTTTAAAATAAATACTGAAATCAGAAAATCAGAAATTCGAATTTAACAGATTTGTTTTTATTCTGAAAAAGCGATTTATGACGTCAGCGTGACCTCATGATGACGTCATCATCACGAATTTCCAATCGGATTATTTTTCCAATTGAAAATATGATTATGGCGCAAGCATGACGTCGCGTGACATCGCTATTGGATGAACCAATCGTAACTCGACACGTGGCCTCGGCGCATAGACACA
The DNA here is from genome assembly GCA_036346275.1 of Otatea glauca. Lineage (NCBI taxonomy): Eukaryota > Viridiplantae > Streptophyta > Magnoliopsida > Poales > Poaceae > Otatea > Otatea glauca. Next base: position 29,488,207 of record CM070731.1, on the reverse strand, counting down.
GTCCACGAGACCTCCTCCGTCCACCGAACCCGCCGGACGACGCCTCGGTACCGCAGCGCCACGCGCCTCGACTCGATTGGTCGCAGCGCCGCCCGCCGATGCATGACACGCGCGCGATCTATAGCCCGATCTAATCGAACGGTGCGTAAACGATGCAACGTGGCTCAATCCTCCGTTCGTCCGGATCCAACGGCCACGAACTCACCCAAGCTCACGGCGGCGGCGAAGAAAGTCACCGGAGACGAAGAAGAAGACTCGGCGACGGCGTTCCGGCGTGTTCCCGTCGTGAAGAAGTGGCGTAGTCGACGCGGCACACTCCGACGAGTCCAAATCTTGAATCAAAACGACGAAAACCGACGCACCGGCGGCGAACTCGAGCAAAAACCGTGGCAGCTCCGGTGTTCCACTTCGGCGAGGTCGAGCAGCTTCCACAGAGTTCCTCGGGCGATGGCGCGCGAGAGAAAAGATGCGCGGCTCACGGGGAACCTCGTAACGCTACCCCTCCTATTTATAGCCTCGACGAACGCGCTAAAAACGGAACCCTAGGTCGGTACGGCGGCGAAGTCGTGTCGGCGGCGGACTCCGAGTTCGCGTCGGAGACGACAACCCACAGCCGTTCGATCTGCTACCAACGGTCAGGATCACACGGCCGATCTAATCTCAACCGCGCGATTTCTTTCCAACGGCGAAGATTCTCCGAGTCCCGAATCAGTGCGAAATGATCTCACCGTGCGATCTTGATCCAGCGGCGCAGAATCAATCGCCTAGGGTTTACCCGAGATGGGCCAAACGGGCGCTTCATCGCCACACGCACGCGGCACGGCCGAGCCCATCAACGTTCAAGATTTCCAAAAGGTTTTCTTATTTAAAATAATTCCAGAAATTCATTTAATTTGTTTTAGGCAACAAAACAATCAGGAAAAATCAAGAAAAATCTCAAAAATACTTTGAGATATTACGGACTTAAATAAAATATTTTTGGCAAAACTTTATTTTAACTTTGCATGATTTAACTAGATTTGAATAAAAGGCAATAAACTTGATTTGAATTTAATTCCAATAAATCGAGAAAAATCCAAATAAATTCCAGAAAATCACAAATGCACAATTAAGCAAATAAAATAATATTTGGCAGATTTTGGGATGTTACAAACCTCCCCTTAATGTAATCTCGGCCGAGATTGGGGCTAACTAGAGAATAGGTTCGAATTCGACTTCAAATCTTCTTCTCGCTCCCAAGTGGCTTCACTTTCTAATGATTGCTCCATCGAACTCTGCAAAGCGAATAGACTTGTTTACGGTCTTGCGCTCCATAACATCCAAAATTACGATCGGTTGCTCTTTATAAGTCAAATCTTCTTGCACTCTATTGCATCCAACGGGTTTGCTCTGTGGCACTCGAGACACTTCTTAAGCTGCGATACATGGAATACATCATGCACTCGCCAATGATCGAGGCAACTCTAAGCGATAAGCCACCTCTCCTCGACGGCTCAGAATCTTGAACGGACCGACATATCTTGGTGCAAGCTTCCCTTTAACGTGGAATCTCTTAACGCCCTTAAGAGGGGTAACCCTGAGATACACATGATCTTCTGGTTCGAAACTCAAATCTCGACGACGATTATCTGCGTAGCTTTTCTGTCTTGACTGTGCTATCTTTAACCTCTCTCTGATCATTGCAACTTGACTTTACGCTTCTTCGAGAATATCCGCCCAAAACCAAACGTTCTCCGTTTCATTCCAATTCAACGGGTACGACAAGCACGCCCATACAACGCCTCGAATGGTGACATCTGTAGGCTAGCTTGATAACTATTATTATAACTGAATTCTGCGTATGGCAAACATTTATCCCAAGAGGTAGCATAAGCTAAAGCACAAGCTCTCAACATATCCTCTAAAATCTGATTTACTCTCTCAGTCTGACCATCTGCTGCGGGTGATATGTCAGACTAAAATTCAGACGGTTCCCATTGCTTCGTGCAACTTATTCCAAAATCTCGAGGTAAATTGGGTACCGTCTCATGACACAATCCTCTTGGGCACTCCATGCAAACATACAATCCTCGACATGTACAATTCGCTAAACGATCTCCGAGTAAATGGTCTTTTTATCGATGAAATGAGCGACCTTGGTTAAACGATCCACAATAACCCAAATGGAATCGTAACCTTTCGAGTCTTAGGTAGACCGTGATAAAATCCATTCCGATTTCCTCCCACTTCTATTCCGAATTTTCAACTACCGCAATAAACCGGTGGTCTTTGATGCATGGCTTTTACTCTCGACATACGTCGCATAAAGCAACATGCTCGGCTACTTCACGCTTCATATTAGGCCACCAAAATCCTCTTTCAAATCTCGTACATCTTAGCACTTCTGGATGAATTGAATACTCATAATCATGAGCTTCTTCCAAAATCAACTGTTTTAATCTCTTTCTTATTCAATACATAGCTTTGACCTTTATCTTTGTGTGGTTCCTTGGTTATCCTCGTAAAATCCTCACTAAGCCTTCATCCTTCTGACCCACTTCGATCTGATCTTCAAGCATTGGCTTAACTTTCAAAGCAGCTATAAATCCTTGTGAAACCTCTTCTAATTTCAACTTTTGAAACTCTTTGCACAATTTCTATTGATCACTTGATATTGGTGTATTGGTACTATGGCCTTTACGACTTAAGATATCGGATACCATATTAGCCTTACCAGGATGGTAACAGATCCCAGCCTTATAATACTTAATCACTCCAACCATCCTCTTCGCTTTATATCAAGGTCCAGACTTGAACTCTTATGGTGCATACCTATCCCCAATAATATAGTGACGCAATGACTTCAAAGCATGCACTACGGTAGCAATTTCCAATTCATGCGTAGTATAGTTCTCTTCATGTGGCCTCAATCGTCCCCGACGATAGGCAACAACTTTACCTTTCTGCATTAACACACATCCAAGATTTTGTCTTGAGGCATCATAGTATATATCACAAGCTGCGTTTGCACATCCGACAACACTAAGACAGTGCTATCGTCAAACGCTTCCTCAATCACGAAAACTCTTTTCGCATTTTGCGGCGCCCATGCACACTTCTCTTACATGCCTAAGCGGTCGGCTGCTCCCACGTAACATCGCTTTTGTTGGATCCACGATAACTCCTTTAGCGTACATCTTCCGCAAGAAATTCAACTTTCTCCTTCCAAAAGTCACATTTGCTAAGCTTAGCATACAGCCATGGGTCTAGCCATCTTTCCAACACTAATCCCAACTGTTCTGCATACTTTCCTTTTGACTTGAAGCAACAAAGACATCCCACCTATACACCATAACAGCTTGACCAATTTCCCATGGAACTCCGTTCGTCATGTCCATAAATTCTGTAATGGCATTGATCATTCTAGCAGACACTCTGTAACCTCATACTGTCCATACTGCGTAGAAAACTCTGACCTAAGAACATTCTCTGCACAGGTTCTGAACTAATGATAACTCGATCGAAGATCTATTCTTGAGGACACTCCGGCTCCTTTTAAGCGATCAAACAAATTACGATCCCGGCAATAATACTTACCCTTTTAATCATCACTTCATTAAATGCTCGACGGTCGATACACCTCCCTAAGCTCCCATTTTTAAATAGAACAGGCGCTCCCTATGGTGACAAATTGGTTCTAGCGAACCACCATTCTAGCAACTCTTGATGCGCTTCTTCATCTCAACTAGCTCATCAATAGGCATTCGATGAGGTCTCTTTACTTTGGCGTTGTACTGTGGACTAACTCCATCACACACTTGATCTCTCGATCCGTGGGATTCTTCGGAAACACATCTTAATACTCTCCAACAACTGATACCTCTTCAAAGCTGACAACTTCCACACTATTGACCTTCCGCCGACCAACACGAATTGTAGTCATTTGAAATTCCATTTTCCTGCTTTCGGGGCTTTTAGCGGACACAATTCTTTGACCAAACTCGGGATGACCTTATGTCAGGACGACCAATTCATTTCGTGAGTAGCATCTCGGGTTTGATATCCAATATCGCCGCTAGAAACTTTTCTCCAACTTAACTCCATCACATTCTAGGTTAGATCAGCAATAGTGTACTTTCGACCATGATAATTCCTCGTCGACAATCTTTACAAACACCATTGAACGGATCATCGTTGCACACGCAACATCTTCAAGTGAACCGTCAACATAGGGGAATACTCAGAAACATCCTTTATCATTAATGCTTTTATTCCAACACTTCGCATATCAACCTCTCAACCATCTTTACTTTATTTATTTAGGCACGAAAATCTTTACATGGAATTCACCTCTAGTCCTTTTCTTTTACAAACGAGGGTATGACACTTGCATAGGCTAAAATCATCGATCTAAACTTCCTCGATTGGTATTGGCGTGAAGTTTTTGATCGGAGCAATTGAGATTGACTTGCACCGTGCGATCACTTCCTTATGAGGGCAATTGTTAGCAAAATGCCGGGCTTGTTGCAGTGTAACAAAGCTTAGGTCCACCTCTCTTCCTTGAGCATTTGTCGACTAAGGCGGTGTCTTCATTCGGATGCCTCTTCTTCAACCGATTCTCCGTACAAACTTCTCTTGCGACTTTATCGCTCACTCTTGGCGTTATGAACTTGATCGAGGTAACTTCGGAAGGACCGCGTCGTAGGAGACTCTAGATTCTTTCGCGGGCATTTCTTAACAAAATGGCCTTCCTCATGACAGTTATAACACACCGTGTTATTTGTTGTGCGACTACAGTACATTGTTGTCTTCTTGTTGCGTCGAGGCTGGTTGCTTCATAGGGCATTCACTAGCCCAATGGCCTTCTTCATCGCACAGAAACATCTTTGTTGGTGATCGCCAATTACTTCTTTCTTGATGAGGGTCAACAGATTAAGGTATTGTGTCCTTAGCTCTTCGAGTGGCACCACTTTTGCAACCGACGTTCGCCTCTTCTTGGCGACTCTGGAGCAACTACGGCTCGAAGATTCTTTTTGATCTTTCAATTACAGCGGTGACTATTGGATTCAGAGGACATTGAGTGGACCATGATCTCGGCCTTCACAAAGGTAACATGTGATGTCACTCATAGGACATTCTCCCAGAGAATGACTTCCTTCACACTGGAGCAATTAATCGCATGCTCGTCGTGGTATGTCCTATCTCTCCACAAATAATGCACGCACGATCTTCCGATTTGTTTGGTTGACAAAGACTTGAGAGAGCAACTCTTAGATGTTGAACAAGGTGCAAGAATAGTATTACGCTCCAGATTTATCGTGACCATACTGTCTCTAGGTGAAGCAAAGAGATTACTAAAAGCAACAACAAATTCATTCCAAGTGATACTCGCGGGGCTTCATGAGCAACACAATATTTCTTCCACCATTCAAGAATGATTCCTTATGGCGATAAGAAGCATACGGGACTTTCTCATCGTCTTCACACCGAGCAATGAGCAGCTTCCTCTCAATGGTCTTGAGCCAATCATCTACTTCGAGGGTAACTCATTTCGAAACGCGTCGTGGACGAGTCCTTATGAATTCGATAACCTTAAGTAGGAGCGAAAATCATTGGTAGCGACTTGGGACACTTGGTTGACATTATTGGGTCGGTCATATTCTCAGCATCCGCTTCATCATTACATGCATCAACCGAGTCCGAGCGGTCAAGAACTCTCTGAAACTCGCATATCCATCTGATCGATGGTTGAAGAACTAATCCACTATTGAGATTCTCCTTGGATTGATTTTCACGCCATCGATTATGTTGTTTCCACGAATCAACCCTCCGCTTGATTGCTTCACTTGGAATAGGGAAGAGGAAAATAGCATAGGTAAGAAGCGTGAATCCTAAAGCGGGGAGATAGGTTTAACCCAATAACTTAAGCAAACAATATTAATAACTTGGTATGGTTGCTTGTATAAGCCTAAAAGCTCGCAACACATAACGCACACTCAAAGAATCAAGGAAGAACCAATTCAACCTATACACACAAAACTACCGCCTCTGTGGGTAACACTTCTATCTTAAGCGGACGCGACTCCCACACCGAGTCCCAACTAACTACTCAAGCATAGATCTTCTAGCTCTTGGAACGCTTCATGGATCTACTCCTTCCTTGAGCACGATGATCCCTTCTTCATGATTTCCGGGGTTGACGGCAAGCACTTGATACTTTCTTCTATGATGTGGCACGTCAACTACCAAGACAACTCGAGATAAGGTTTTTAACTCGATCCGGAAGGAGAGAGAAAGAAATTCAGAGAGGGAAAAGAGAGAAATTTTGACTAGGGAAGGAATAGAAGAATAAGATAAGTTAAGAACATATTATTCTTCCAAGTTAATTCTTTTCTTTTAGAAAATAATTTTGAAGTTCCTATAGAGACGACCAGACTATCTAGGGTCAAGGCCTACAGTCAGTATGGCTCTGATACCACTTCTGTCGGGACCCGAATATGCAAATCCGGACCCTCTGTGTATACTGCACTAGTCCAGGATCACGCTAGTGCACACAGGTTCAACATCAGTAAATATCACAATCATACATAGCGGAAATATTATGAAAGACATCATATGATACATACTACTAGTTGAATGACCTTATGGTCCACTTACATGACTATGCCTCGCAAGGCTGAATAATATATTAAACTGCAATGAATGGAAGCGTAGATAACCCCTCGGTATACCACAGTAATCGACAAGGCTTGCGCCCTAAACATTCGTCTCCTCACGGAATCTTTGCTCGGCATTGATGTAGACTCTTCAACTGGTGATGTTATTCTTTGGCAAGGGTGAGTACTTAAAGCACTCAACAAGTTGTGCATGAATGTAATTCTATGTAACTATATGCAAGGCTTATTCCAAAGGATAGGCTATCATGGCTATTTTGCAACAAAGCAAAGCATTTCTGAACAAATACAATAAATAGATTGTAAAGGCGGTAAAACAAATAACAATAATGATAGATTCATCTTTTCTCAAGTAAACCAAGTTTCCAATCTTAAGTCAAATCCATCTTCCATATGGCATTCGCCATCCCAACCAAGTTGTTCATTTTAATTAAGCTAACCCTTAATCAGTAATTCCGAGCATTGCTCAATACATGAGCACGGCTATTGAATAGTTTTACACTCTGCAGAGGTTATGCACTTTACCCACGTGACATGATCGTCTCTTGGTGCCTTAGGGTTAACACACTTCCTTTGGTGTGTCGGCGGAGAGATCATGACAAAGCCTTTACAATGCTCGGCTTAATCCGGTACTACCGTTAAGGTTTCAACACCGTGGGTCCGAAAACCACAACCAGGGCCCCCTCTTACGCCATGTGAATTACACTCGACCCAGGAACTCACACCACCAATGATAGTACCAAGTTAAGACATTACAAATTAATCGGCTAGGTGTCCCATTACAACACGTGGTTGCATGATTGACTCAGTCAAAGGCTTGTAAGGTTAAGTCCTTAGAGTGATCGGGCAAGACATCCACATACCCTCGCCCATTGGGCCCACCTTGGCATACTAGCGCCTTGTCACTTGCCCCAATCTAAATTATTATCACCCGGTTGGTTACCAAGCACCACGTGCCATCAACAATTCAACATCATTGCGTGACATGACTCGCCACAACAACTCAATCTCATCGTGTGATTCCACATGACACACAAGTTATTAACATTGTTCCATATTCCATTAATCAAGATTAATTATCAATGATTCCGACACATGTGATGACGTGGCATGGCTAAGCAACTAATATGGACTAATCCTCCAATGTTGATCATAATTATTAACCAACTATATTGAACCAATCTAGGGTGACAATGGATCATGGCATACAATGACAAGGTAGGGTATAGATCAATCTGTATATTAGCTACGCCCAATTTAATTTAAAACAATTGTATATTTGAAATATATGCAATAGGGTAGAACAAACATAGCAATTTTATAAACATGGGTTCAACATGATCAAAGCACAACTTGCCTTAGAATAGGTCCTGATCTTGATCTGAAGATTGCTCTTGGGTTGCTTGATCTTCCTCCGAAGCGTCGCACAATTCAACGTCTACGCGTACCGAAAGAGAAAAGCAAATAAATACCAAAACAGAGAGCAATTGAACTCCAAAAATCAAATAAAATTCACCATTAAATAGATCTCAATTTTACAAATTTTTAGAAACTAGAATCACTCAAATCCGAGTTACGATGCAAAAGATATAGCCTTTTGAAGTTTAAAATAAATACTGAAATCAGAAAATCAGAAATTCGAATTTAACAGATTTGTTTTATTACGAAAAAGCGATTTATGACGTCAGCGTGACCTCATGATGACGTCATCATCACCGAATTTCCAATCGGATTATTTTTCCAATTGAAAATATGATTATGACGCAAGCATGACGTCAGCGTGACATCAGCGCTGGACTGAACCAATCAGAACTCGACACGTGGCCTCGGCGCATAGACCTGGTCCACGAGACCTCCTCTGGTCCACCGTGAACCCGGCGCACGACGCCTCGGTACCCGCAGCGCCACGCGTCTCGACTCGATTGGTCGCAGCGCCGCCCCGCCGATGCATGACACGCGGCGCGCATCTATAGCCCGATCTAATCGAGCGGTGGCGAAGCGATGCAACGTGGCTCAATCCTCCGTTCGTCGGATCCAACGGTCACGAACTCACCCGAAGCTCACGGCGAAGCGGCGGCGAAGAAAGTCACCGGAGACGAAGAAGAAGACTCGGCGACGGCGTTCCGGCGTGTTCCCGTCGTGAAGAAGTGGCGTAGTCGACGCGGCACACTCCGACGAGTCCAAATCTTGAATCAAAGCACGAAACCGACGCGACGGCGGCGAACTCGAGCAAAAACCGTGGCGCTCGGTGTTCCACTTCGGCGAGGTCGGCGGCTTCCACGAGTTCCTCGGGCGATGGCGCGACAGAGAAAAGATGCGCGCTCACGGGAACCTCGGGCGCTACCCTCCTATTTATAGCCTCGACGAACGCGCTAAAAACGGAACCCTAGGTCGGTACGGCGGCGAAGTCGTGTCGGCGGCGGACTCCGAGTTCGCGTCGGAGACGACAACCCACAGCCGTTCGATCTGCTACCAACGGTCAGGATCACACGGCTTCGATCTAATCTCAACCGCCCGCGATTTCTTTCCAACGGCGAAGATTCTCCCGAGTCCTGAATCGGTACGAAATGATCTCACCCGTGCGATCTTGATCCAACGGCGCAGAATCAATCGCCCTAGGGTTTACCCAAGATGGGCCAAACGGGCCGCGCTTCACCGGCCACACGTGCACAGTGCACGGGCCGAGCCCATCACTGTTCCGAAGATTTCCAAAAGGTTTTCTTATTTAAAATAATTCCAGAAATTCATTTAATTTGTTTTAGGCAACAAAACAATCAGGAAAAATCCAAGAAAAATCTCAAAAATACTTTGAGATATTCTGGACTTAAATAAAATATTTTTGGCAAAACTTTATTTTAACTTTGCACAGATTTAACTAGATTTGAATAAAAGGCAATAAACTTGATTTGAATTTAATTCCAATAAATCCAGAAAAATCCAAATAAATTCCAGAAAATCACAAATGCACAATTAAGCAAATAAAATAATATTTGGCAGATTTTTGGGATGTTACAACGACCGCTTCTTCGACTACGCGCAAAACGGTGCACGAGATGAATAAAATAAAATAAAATAAACAGAAACTAAATATTATAATAAAAATATTTCCAGATAGAGGATGAATTTATATAAATTTATCAATTTGAATCACTCTATTCGGTGTTACAACGGAGGAGAAACAATTGTTTGAATTCAAAATTTGACCTTTCGCCGGGCTTAGAGAAGAAATGATTGCTGACAGAGCTCTGTTATGAATTTCAAAATCTGATTTTACACGACATAGAGGACACCGATAGGAATCTCCAGTAAAAATTTGAGGACAAATGGAGGTCAGGAGCAGCCGGGAGAGCTCATCGAAAGTTCGCCGGAGTTCGAAAAGAATGGCTTGCACAGGGAGATCTGGTGGATGGATTGGAACAACTCGAAGGTGAGGATATGAGGAATGAGAAGGGGAACTTGGGGGTCAATTTATAGGACAATCGGAGCAGCGGATCGTCGGGAAACGCTCGTCGGAGTTATTGCGAAAGAATCGAGATCATTGGCATTTGAAGAGTCAAACAAATTGAATAAATGCGGTCGGGTTGCTTCGGCATATGAGCGACAGGTCCACTGTAGCTTGCGGGTGGGAAGAGAAACGGATTGGATGAACAGTAACCGAAATTATTAATTCCCAAAGTAATTAATTTTCCACTGAAAATTCAGTTTAAATTCGGAAAAATAGTAATTAAATCATAATAAATTTGGGAATTTTTATAGACATCCGTTTCAGAAACTAAAGCATTAATAAATATTTTTGGATAATATTATTTTGTTATTTTTTTACAGCAATTAATATAGTGCTAAAAATTAAATAGTTTTGGGGAAAATAGAAAAATGGTTCTAAAAATTCTGGGAAAAATCTCAAAAATACTTTAGAATGTTTGTAACCTAATAAAATTAGTTTCAGAATTTTTAGAGAATTTTGGAATTGCATTTGAATTTTGGATTTCAGGATGCGAATGGAATAAATTCCATTTTTGGATGGAAAGGAATGCCAGGTTAACTAAAATTCCAAAGAAAACCCAAATCCTTGAATTAATTAATTTAAATTAATTTTTAACAAAAGAACCAAGAATGGGATGTTACAAAACTACCCCCCTTAAACGGAATCTCGACCCCGAGATTCGATAGAGCCGGGAAAAATATTTAGGAATTCTGCTCGTAGGTCCTCTTCACGCTCCCAAGTAGCCTCCCTCTTGGTATGGTTGCTCCACTGCACCTTACAGAATTTGATACTTCTGCTGCGAGTTTTGCGAACTGCCTCATCCAAAATCTGTATTGGATATTCCTTATAAGAAAGATCCTGCTGTAAATCTAACTGTTCTAAGGACATGTGTTCCTATAGTACTCGAAGACATTTTCTTAGCTGAGACACATGAAATACATTATGCACGTCAGTTAGTTGTGATGGTAATTCCAATTGATATGCCACCTCGCCTCTTCTGGCCAAAACTTTGAACAGTCTGATATATCTAGGTGCAAGCTTTCCGCTAACCCGAAATCGTTTGATTCCTTTCATTGGTGAAACTTTCAAATACATGAAGTCGCCCTTGGCAAATTTCAGGTCCCGACGTTGGTTATCAACGTAGCTTTTCTGTCGACTTTGAGCAGCTTTTAATTTTTGTTGGATCCATCTCACTTGTTCTTCCGCCTCCTTGAGTACATCTGGTCCAAACACTTTTCCTTCTCCAGTTTCCTTCCAATAAAGTGGTGTTCGACACTTGCGTCCATATAATGCCTCGAAAGGTGACATCTGAATACTTGATTGATATCCATTGTTGTATGAAAACTCTACATAAGGCAAACTCTTATCCCAACTTGTCTTGTTTGTCAAAGCGCAGGATCTGAGCATATCCTCTAAAACCTGATTTACCCTTTCGGTCTGGCCGTCTGTTTGTGGATGATATGCTGTGTTGAAATTAAGATTCGTACCCAATAAACTATGCAACTTTTGACAAAACTTTGAGGTGAACTGAGTACCTCTATCCGAAACAATTTTCTTGGGTACTCCATGCAAACACACTACCTTTGTCATGTACAACTCTGCCAAATTGTCCCAGTGTAGGTGGATTTAACAGGAATGAAATGAGCAGATTTAGTCAGACGATCAACTATAACCCAGATTGAATCATATCCAGATTGAGTCCTTGGTAATCCAGTGATGAAATCCATTCCGACCTCTTCCCATTTCCATTCTGGAATTTTTAACGGTTGTAGTAATCCTGCAGGTCTCTGATGCTCAGCTTTCACCCGTTGGTAGATATCGCACAACGCAACAAACTCTGCAATTTCTCTCTTCATACTAGTCCACCAGTACGATTCTTTCAAATCTAAATACATTTTGGTACTTCCCGGATTAATGGAATAGGCAGTCTCGTGGGCTTCCTTTAAAATCATTTCCTTGATTTCTTTCTTATTGGGTACAAAAATTCTTTTCCCAAACCATAGAGTACCTTTTTCATCTATTGAAAATCCTGGAGCTTTTCCTTTCTTCATCCTCTCAATAATTTCCAAAACTTCTGCATCCTCTTTCTGAGCTTCCCAAATTTGGTCCTCCAAGGTAGGTCGTAGTTCCATCATACTGATGTATCCTTGCTCCACCATCTCTAGATTCATTTTCTTGAATTCTTCGTACAAAGCTAGCTGGCTTTCCTTAACTAATACATTATTACAATAATTCATCCTACTCAGAGCATCGGCCACTACATTTGCTTTCCCAGGGTGATAATGGATTCCAACATCATAATCCTTTATCAGCTCCAACCATCTTCTTTGCCTCATATTTAATTCTGGTGGAGTGAATATATACTTAAGCTCTTATGATCAGTGTATATCTCAGTTCGATTCCCAATGAGGTAATGCCTCCAAATTTTGAGGGCATGTACTACGGCTGCTAACTCCAAATCATGAGTAGGGTAATTTTCCTCGTGAGGGCGTAACTGCCTAGATGCATAGGCCACCACTTTACCTTCTTGCATCAACACACAACCTAAACCTTGCTTCGAAGCATCACAATAAACCACAAAGTCCTTTTGTATATCTGGTAACATCAATACTGGAGCAGAGGTTAGTTTCTTCTTGAGCGCTTGGAAACTATCTTCGCACGACAGGGTCCATTCAAACTTCTTTTCTTTCTTTAATAGTTGTGTAAGTGGTTTCGCGATTTTGGAAAAATCTTCTATGAATCTTCTATAATATCCAGCCATACCAAGAAAACTTCTAATTTGAGTTACTGATTTGGGTTGCTTCCAATCAAGTACATCCTTTACTTTACTCGGGTCAACAGCAACTCCTCCAGCTGATGCGGCAAAGGTTGTGTAAACCGACATCTACAAATTTTGAAATGGGACAAGGCCATTAAACAAATTTCAAATGAAGGATGAGGTAAGGACCAGACACTAAGACAGAAAAGATAGAAGCAAAGGAACTTAAAATTTTATAAATATATTTTTATAAAAATATTAATACTTAACGCTTTGCCATTCTAACTAGATCACGTTCTACAGTCTTGGCTCTGATACCATTTCTGTTGGAACCCGCAAAAAGGATACGGGCCCCAGCTATGTTTACCTGTACCAGTCCCTGGATCAATAGCTAGTACACACAGATCAAACAGTATGGACCATAACCATGCGATAAACAAAAATTGAATTAGTCTTGGTGACATGGCCCATTATTACAAAAGTTGGACCCGTAGGTCATATAGCGTGAAACATTAAAGCGGCAAATAAACTTGACGGTTAAGTCCAAAACACCACAGGTAAAGAGGCGGAGAAAACGCGATCCTAGGCGTGCGGATAGTCCTCCTCTTCAAATCCTTCATCACAGATGTCGAACGGTGGGATGCAAGCTCTTGGATAGCTATCTCTGATCTCCTGATCTGCTTTATGGAATAAGCAGCCCCGCAATGAAAAGCGGGGGTGAGTATGCAATATACTCAACAAGTCCGGAAAGAAACGCAGTATGTAGTTTAATTCAAGGGAGGGAATTGGTTAATTTGCCAAAAGCTAATTTTTAAGATTTTATCCCAGAATTGTGAAGAGCAGTTTTCAAAGCTATTTTCTTTTAAGAAATAAGAGCTTCAAACTTTTCAGGATACGGCTCCAACCGTGGGAAAAACAAAACATAAACCAACTCACGGCATTTGCCATGGTTTTATTTTAAGAATATTTTTCCACAGCACCAACCGTGGTTTTCCTTTGAAATGTTTTCCTCGTGGCTCCAACCACGGACTTTTATCAAATCAAAACATTCACGTCTCCAACCGTCTTCATTTTATAAAAAACTAATTTTGAAACCAAAAAGGGGAAATCTAGCATGTGACAACGCCCTTTGTCTACACTTGACCATGGGTACGGCTATTCGAATAGTTTGTGTACTCTGCAGAGTTTGCACGCTTTACCCACGAGAGATATTTCTCTATATTTGGTCATACACTTCCTTCGGTATATAAACCTAAGTGAAAATCACAAGGCCATTTCTCTAGCTACATCTTCACTAAGTCACGCCCGCTAAGGTTTCACCGCCAAATGGTTACAACCATAATGGAAGCCCCCTCTTGCACCTGTAGGACTCCTGTGGCTCCAACCACGCCTACTCCACCGTCTGGCATGCCTTAATTAAGTTTTCACTAGTTACTCGGCCAGGCCTGTCCCATACCGGAACACACGGCCGCACTGTTATACATTGTTTTACAATCACAAGGGATCGGTACTTAGGGTGACTAGGGTGGTACATACTCAAACCCGAGTCTCGTGCATTCTGCACCCGCCTTGCAACCTTCCACCCTATTCAATTTTTAAAATACCAAATCTTTTTTTTTATTTTACCAAACTGCAGCACCAACTGCCCTTTTTAAATAATATTTTCACTCAATCATTTAGAATTTCAAGTAACAAGCCTTTAATTAAACATACAAATAGTATTTAGCATAACTAAGTACTACTATTATACTAAACAAGGTGTCAAGCCTTTTATAATATAATTAATCATTCTAGGGTAGCCAAAGAACAGATAGATTAATACGTAGCAAACATACATATTAACAAGGTATTTAACTACAATCTATCATAATATAATATTTTTTTAATCAACATAGCATGCAAGTTTGTAAATCTACAAAGCATTTCAAAACATGGATCAACATGCTTCAAGGAGACTTTCCTTCGTCGACGAAGTGCGCTGCGCTGTTCTGGAGGTCTTCTCCTTCGTCGGCGACGACGACCGCTTCTTCGACTACGTGCAAAACGGTGCAGGAGATGAATAAAATAAAATAAACAGAACCTAAAAATTATAATAAAAATACTGCCAGATAGAGGTCAAATTTAGATAAATTTATCAATTTGAATCACTCTATTCGGAGTTATGACGGAGGAGAAACAATTGTTTGAATTCAAAATTTGACCTTTCGCCGGGCTTAGAGAAGAAATGATTGCTGACAGAGCTCTGGTATGAATTTTCAAAATATGATTTTACACGACGTAGAGGACACCGATAGGAAGCTCCAGTAAAAATTTGAGGACCAATGGAGGTCAGGAGCAGCCGGGAGAGCTCGCCGAAATATTCACCGGAGTTCAGAAAAGAATGGCTTGCACAGGGAGATCTGGTGGATTGATTGGAATAACTCGAAGTTTAGGATATGAGGAATGAGAAGGGGAACTTGGGAGTCAATTTATAAGACAATCGGACCAGCAGATCATCAGGAAACGCTCGCCGGAGTTATCGCCGGAACAATAACCGAGATCGCCGAAATTTGAAGAGTCAAACAAATTGAATAAATGCGGTCGGGTTGCTTGAATCTTGAGCGACGGGTCCATTGTAGCTTGCGAGCGGGAAGAGAAACGGATTGGATGAGCGAGAATCAAATTATTAATTCCGAAAATAATTAATTTTCCACTGAAAATTCAGATTAAATTCAGAAAAATAGCAATTAAATCATAATAAATTTGTGAATTTTTATAGACAACCGTTTCAGAAACTAAAGCACTAATAAATATTTTTGGATAATATTATATTGTTATGTTTCTTACAGCAATTAATATAGTGCTGAAAATTAAATAGTTTTGGGGAAAATAGAAAAATGGTTCTAAAAATTCTGGGAAAAATCTCAAAAATACTTTAGAATATTTGTAACCTAATAAAATTAGTTTCAAAATCTTTAGAGAATTTTGGAATTGCATTTGAATTTTGGATTTCAGGATGAAATGGAATTTCCGGACGCGAATGGAATAAATTCCATTTTTGGATGGAAAGGAATGCCAGGTTAACTAAAATTCCAAAGATAACGCAAATCCTTGAATTAATTAATTTAAATTAATTTTTAACAAAAGAATCAAGAATGGGATGTTACATCAATAAACTGAGAAATAGAAAGCAAATTGTATTGCAGCTTACTTACTAAGGCAATATCTTTAAGAATGAAATTGTCATTAATGCAGATGATACCTTTAGCAATGACTCTACCTGAAGAAGCATCCCCGAAAGTGATCAACTCATCACCGGGGGCTCAGACTAGGGGAGAGAACCATCGAGAATCTCCGGTCATATGACGAGAACAACTGGAGGACAATCCAAACATCTCCCTTCCCCATCCGACGAACCTGATCAAAACACAAGAGAGAAAGATGACTCAGTACTAGGATAGAGTGAAGACTTGGGGACCTAATACTGAACCACTCGACGCCTCAGAGTACCAACCACAGAAGAAGACTGAAGTCGAGTGTCTCTCTAACGTTTAACACTAACAAGATCAGTAGTAACTCTAGTAGATGATCTAGGAGCTAGAACTAGGTTGGCCCGCCGTGATGCAAAGGCTGGAACATCCCAGTGAGGCAGCCTAAATCTCCTACCAGAAAACACCTCACGCCGCTGATATCTACCTCGATGGGAAAAATGAGGAATATCAAGAGGATGGCGGAAAGACTGACTACGAACAGCTCCAGGACTAAAACTCGAAGAACCAGCATGAAAACCGAGTCCCGGACGCTGCCCAAAAACAGGCGACTCTCTAACCCGTCTAGAAGCATTGTGTGACTTAGGAGCACTCAGAGTCTGGGGATGACCCTGAATACCCCTAAGAGCAGCAACACGCTCACGCTGAGTGTTCTTGGTGCGTCTGAAGCAAAAATCTACTAGATGACCATCCTTCTTACAGAAGGTGCATGTGTACTTCGCCTTACTAGAAGCAGAAGCAACAGGAGTAACACCCTTCTGGTCAGAAGTCCTATGGACAACCCCAGCAGGCCTAAACACGGTGGTACTCACTCTGGGAGCTACCACAATCTCACCACTCTTGGAGCCGCGCACAATGGTGGGAGGATGCGCCCGAGCGTGCTCTAAGGGATCAAATCCTAGACCTTGATTAAATCTACTAATCTTGGATTGGTCTATAATAAGATTGAGCTTCTTATTGCCTCCAACAAACTTCTCGAGAGTGCTCATGAGATACTGGCAATCTCGGAAGAAAGAGGCACAAGAAAAACAGGGAGAAGAAGAGGAAGAAGAACTAGAAAGATGAGCTCTCTCAGCATGTGCATTTTTCTCCCTCAGCACGGCTGCCTCAATCTTGAGGGCCTCACAAGAAACGCAAGACGTATTTCTAATCCTATGAGCTTGGTCTTCTAATTTCTTTCTAAGTTCGACATGGATTTTATCCAAGTCTCCCTCAATCACATTACATCGCAAGCAACTTTCTTGTGACTTATCTATTAAGTCCTTAGCAAGTTTAGCACACTTGACATATAATGATTCATTGTTAAGTTTTAGTTGTCTACATCTCTCACATGAGCTGACTTGGTCCTTAGAAGCATGCATTTCAAGTTCATCATTTCTAGCAGAAAGCTTTCTAAGGTGTGAGCTCATGGCATCAATTTCAGTAAGCAATTTAGTGCAATTATTACAAGAAGTATTTCTGTGAGCATGAGAAAAACTAGCATCAGCATGAATATCAATTGTAACAGAACTAGCATTCTTCGACCTCAGATTTTCATGATCAACAAGCACACTATCATGCAAAGTCCTTAGGTTCTCCAGCTCCACAAGCAAAGCATCACAGAGTGTATAGCTATCAGTGTCTCGGGAGGAACATGATTTAAGTGAAGCTAACTCCCATGACAAGCTATCTACCTCCTTCTCTAACTCAGAACACCTCGACCTAGCCTTAGCATGAAACTTGCCTAATTTACAGAAGGCATCATTTAACTCGTCGTAGGTGGGTACCTCATCCGTGTCGCTATACAGCTCGGAGTCGCTTACTTCAATGGCGCCTGCCATGAAGCACATGCCGGAGAAGTCATCGCTTCCCTTCACCTTCTCTTGCGGATCGTCCTCGCTTGCATTGCTCTAGTTCTCTGTGTCGGAGAGATCGATGTCGTCCAGCGCGGCGAGGACCCAGTGAAACAGCTTCTTGTTCTTGGCAAAGTTGCGGTACTTCTTCTTCGCCGGCTCACGAGCTGGGGCCTTCTTGTTGTGGTTCTTGTCGGTGTAGTCGTTCTTGCTCGAACCGCCTTGTTCGTTTTTGCCCTTCTCCAACCGAGGGTAGTTTGCTCGAACGTGGTTGGGGCCACCATACTCAAAGCATGTGATCATGCCACCTCTCTTCCTCTCTCTCACCCTCTTGTATTCATGTGAAAATTTGCGAGCAAGAAGAGCAAGCTCATTTTTTTGAAAATTTTCCAGTTGGTCATCGCTTAGCTCGCAAAGGGTGGAAAGAGAGAAACCAGCAGAAAGATCAAAGGAAGATCCAGTGGGATCAGTGACCAAGGCCATCGACTGAGATTTCGTCTTGCAAGAGACGACGTCGATCTCATGAGTCTTGAGATAGGAGTAAAGCCCATCAAGTGTCAAGGTCGATAAGTCGGTAGTGTCCTTGATGGTGGTCACTTTCATTTCCTAAACTCGAAGATCGAGTGCAATAAAGAAATGTCGAGCATTGTCCAAGTCAGGGTATATGCAACCGACTGCTCGGAGGTCGCTCAAAATCTTCGTAAACCGACCAAAGCACTCATCAAGACTCTCACCAGCGTGTTGTTCAAACTTGTGGAACTCACACTTGAACTGGTCCTGCCTCACGGTCTTGATTTGAGTAGTGCCCTCATGGTAAGCATCGAGGGTCACCCAAATCTCATGAGCGGAACAGAGGTGAGAAATTCTATCATACTCACTGCGGCTAAGACCCTGTATGACAATGTTCCTTGCCTTAGCATTCGCCTCAACGTCAACCATATTTTCGGCCGTGACGTTTTCATCAGCAGGAACCTCATACCGGAGTTTCACTTTCTACCATATCAGGAAGCCTTGGGCAGTGATGTATGACTCCATCCACGATTTCCAAAAAGAAAAATCAACTCCAGCAAAAATAGGAGGCTTGGTGGAATACTTGTCCATCGCCATAGCTCTTGAGACCGGTCAAGATCTATGAAAGAGCAAAACCGGCTCTGATACCAATTGAAAGACCGAGATGGCGATCAGAGGGGGTGAATGATCCCAAATTAAAATATATGAACAGTGTTTTCAGCACGGGTTCAAAAGGAAAATTGATGAATCTTTTGATCCATTGATCCAAACTCAATAAAACTTGGTAGATAAGGTCCTCGGGATGTCAGGAACTTATTCCAACCTTCAATCCAAGGGATTGATGTCAAAGTTTTGACCTTTTTGCCCAGGAAGGAAGAACGCACCAAGTTTCGACAGAAATCAAAAGAACTTCGATCAAGGCTTGCTCGTGGGGTTTTGATGATCAAAGTGATCTTGAATGACTTTCCATATGTCCCATCAAGCAAAAGAACTCAAATAAACTCAAGGATACGCAATCTACAAGATCAAGCATTCAAGAACGCAAAAGATCAACTTCTTGCAACAAGAACCCATGGTTAGACTAGATTATTGAAACATGATTTCAAGAAAGAATCAATTATAAACCTCAGCAAAAGATTCGTAAGCAATTAGAAGGAAGGGAGGCAAATCCAAATTACGTAAATGTAAATTGCAAGAAAGTAAATGCGGAATTTAAATTGCGGAATTTAAATGCGTAATGTAAATGCGTAAAGGAAATGAAACATGAACATAAATGAAGAACATTTTATTTCTGGAAGGAGAGGTTACAAAGCCTCACATTCATGTGGGCAAAGCTCAAAGGAGCATCAAAAACCTCAAAACCTTCAAGGGGGGAAGGGTACCCCTCCACCCCTATTTATACAACTCTTGGACCACCTACCACCCTTGGATGAGCCTCTAAACCCTAGAGCATCCATCAAGGGCTAGGATTAACCCACTTCAACTAGCCATGCAAGGGCTAACCCAAAATCCACCATAACTGTAACACCCCAATTTTTTTCTTTTCTTGATTTTTATTGTGTTTTTCTATTTTATTTGAAATTTTTTTGAATTTTAATTATTTGATGTTGTATTTATTTAATTGAGCCTCTTTTATTATCTTTGAGTATTCTGAGAAAATTATGAATGATCTTTCTTGGAAACATTTAATTTGAGTTTGGAATATTTAAACTTGAAAATGAACCATTTGCATTTTTCCTGAATTAATCTCAGCTTAATTTGACTTTTCTAAACAATGAAAAGATTTATTTTGATTAATATATTCCTCAAAGAAAAGATTTCCAGTCGCAGTTGGGTTCATTGTGCTTAAAGGAATTTTTTTTGTATTTTTGGAGATTTTTCTGAATTTATTTGCTAATTATTTGAATTCCTGGAATTATATTAATTCAGAAATGATTTTAATTTTCTAAAATCTCCTAGGGCCGAATCTCCCGCCGGCCCGCTCCTATTCCCACTCGGCCCAGCCCGCGTCGGCCTGCCTTCGCCTCCGCCTTACCCGCTCGCTTCACTCGTCCGATGCTCGCCGCGTGGACGGCCGAGATGACTCCGCGCCGCGCTGCCTCAAACCCTAGCGTGCCTCGCTGTTTGATCTCGATCCGACGTGTTTCGTCGAGCCGCGTGGCTGTTCGGTGTGAGCCGTCGGATCTGCGCCCCGTGTGCGGTCCGGATGGAGCCACGTCGTCCCGCGCAGCCACCGTCGCTAGGAAACCCTAGCCGCCACAATCTCCGCGCACCGCGTCCACCGCTGTCTCGGTTTCCGTGATTGGCGCGCCTCCCCAGGCTATTTAAGCCGCCGCCGCACCATGTTCGAGGTTCGCCTCGTTGCGCTGCCCTTTTTGCCCTAGCACCCGCATCACGAGCCGCCGTCGTTCGCCCGTGCGAGCTCGCCGAAGCCTCCGCCGTCATTTTTCACCGCTTGCTCCCCGTCCGTTGCGTCTCCGCCGTCGCCGTTGGTACCCGTGTACTCATCGCACCGAGCCGCTTCGAACGTGCCACAAGACGTCGTCGGAGATCCTCTGGAGCGCCATTGTACTCGTCGTCTTCCTCGACTCCGGTGAAGAACGCCGTCGTGCCATCGCCGCCGCCCGGGAAGCGCCATCAACCGTCAGATCTGCAACCAGCCGTAAGGATCAAGCCACGTCGCCTTTTCTACAGTAAACAGCTCTGTCAACCTTACCTGTTAGATCTTTATCATGCGGTTCCGATCTCACCGCGTCATCGTCAGTTGCTTCGCCGTCGCCGCTGTTGGATCCGCCTCGGTCGGTTCTGATCATGCCGCGTGTCCCCGCTGCTGTCGTTGTGGTTGTTCGAGCCGTCGGATTCAAGCCAAACGGTTGGGATCGCACCGCGCACCGGGCCAGTCCCGTGCTGTCGCGTGTCGTGCAGAAATCGAGGCGTCGCCGCCGACGGTTTCACTGACGTCACCGCCTTTGATCTCCGCCGTCCGATCTGAAATGAACGATTGAGATTATCGCTGTCGCGTGTGTTATTCACGTCCGTCGGATCTGTACCACGTGTCATCCATCCAATGATGCCACGTGCGTGCTTGCGTCAGCTGGTCCACGGGCACAGTGCCACCGGTTCACCGTGGACTAGCACCAGCCATGGATCGCGTCCATACGCCGGTGACGCGTGTCGCACCGTGGTTGTGCCGCGTGTCAGCACCCGATTGGGCCACGTGTCCGATGACGTCAGCATGATGTCATAATCGGGTTTTTCTTCAGAAAAATATTCGGCCGAATATCATTTCTGTGCTGAGGTCAGCATGACATCATAAATGCTATTTTCCAGTGTAAAAGTAATTCAGTAAATTCGGATTTTCTATTTTCAGCAATTTCAGTATTTATTCCAATCTTTGAATAGCTATATCTTTTGCATTTAAACTCCGATTGAGGTGATTCCAGTTTCTAAAATTTTGTAAAATCATGCTCTATTTAATGGTGAATTTTATTTAATTTTTAGAGTTGATATTGCTCTCTAATTTGGGTATTTATTCTCTTTCTCCTTTGTTACGCGTAGACGTTGTATTGTGCGACGCATCCAAGGAAAATTCGTCGACTCAAGACCAAAGTCCAGGGGAAGAATAAAAGCTTTTCTAAGGCAAGTTGTGCTTTGATCATGTTGAACCCATGTTTACAAAATCGCTACATTGTTTTTACTCTATTGCATATTATTTCAAGTAAACAATTGTTTTCAATTTAAATTGGGATTAGCTATGATACCAAATTGATCAATATCCTACCTTGACAATTGTATGCCATGATCTAATTGTCACCCTAGAATGTGGAATTATAGTTGGTTAATATTAATAATCAACATGGGAGGATTTAGACCGTAATAGTTGCTTGGCCATTCCACGTCATCACATGTTCTGGAATCATTGATTACTAATCTTGACTAATGGAATATGGAACGATGTTATGAACATATGTGTCATGTGTGGTCACACGATGAGATTGAGTTGTGGGGGCGAGAGGATGTCTCGCTAAGAGGTTAAATTGTTGAAGGCACATGGTGCTTGGTAATCAACTGTGGTGATTATGTTTTAGATTAGGGCAAGGGGCGAGCTTGCCAATGTGGGCCTGATGGGCAGGGGGTATGTGGAAGTCTTGCCTCGATCATCCTAAGGATTTAACCTTTCAAGCCTTTGACCTGAGTCTTACTTGCAACCACACGTCTGGAATGGGACAGACCTAGTTGATTAGGGTTCTGATATCTTTCCTCTGATACCTCAGGGTGACAGTACACGAGGGTGTATCTGTGCGGGGGAGCGTACCTGTGCTACGGCTTGGTGCTCATCCAACAATGTTGGCCTGTCCTATACTTCGGCTGGCACTACATGAGAGGAGTGATAGCGAAGGTAATACCGGAGAGGTTCTTTGGTTAAGGTAGAGGTTCCT
This sequence comes from Otatea glauca, assembly GCA_036346275.1. NCBI lineage: Eukaryota > Viridiplantae > Streptophyta > Magnoliopsida > Poales > Poaceae > Otatea > Otatea glauca. Next base: position 29,465,283 of record CM070731.1, on the reverse strand, counting down.
GAAAGGCTTTATCGTAAATTCTCTGCCAGTACACCAAAGGAAGTGTGCTAATGGCCAGGCACAAAGAGAATATCACGTCGTATGGGTAAAGTGCATAACCTCTGCAGAGTGTATAATCTATTCGAATAGCCGTGTTCACGGTATTGAGCAATGCTCGGGAATTACAGTCAAGGGTTAGTCTTTTGTTAAACAAAACTTATTGGGATGGCAGGATGCAATGGAAAGTGGAATTTGACTTAGGATTGGAAACTTGGTTTACTTGTCAAATGTTGAATCTATCTATTATTATTATTTGTTTTACTGCAATTTCAATCTATTTACTGTATTCTTTTATAAATGCTGCTTTACTGCAAAATAGCCATGATAACCTTACCTTTATACTAAGCCATGCATATAGAATACTAGACTTGCATTCTGTGCACAACTTATTGAGTGCTTTATGTACTCACCCCTTGCAACACACAAAATCATCAGTTGAGGAGAAGACTTCAACTTCGAAGGAGGATAAGTTCAATGAGGAGGTGATTATCTAGGAGTTGAACCTTGTCAGTTGCCTGTGGTATCTAGGAGTTGAACCTTGTCAGTGCCTGTCGACGTTCTTCATTCCGCTGCTGTTTATTTATTTTGAGTTGAAGCCACCAAGGCCTCACAAGTGTAAGTTTGACCCTAAGGTCGTTCAATAGTTCTATATTGATAGATGAAATCTTTATTTGTTATTCCGCTGTGTATGATTGTGATATTTCATCTATATTGAGACTGTGTGCACTAGCATGATCCTGGACTAGTGCTGAATACACAGAGGGTCCGGATTTGCATATTCGGGTCCCGACAGAGGTGGTATCAGAGCCATACTGATTTTAGGCCTTGACCTTAGATAGTCTGGTCGTCTCTATAGGACCTTCAAAATTATTTTCTATAGGAAAGAACTAACTAGGAAGAATAACATGTTCTTGACTTATCTCATTCTTCTATTCTTTTCCTTTGCTGAGAATTCTTTCTCCTACCTTGCTGAAATAAGTTAAAATCTTACCTGAGCTGTCTCTAATAGAAAGCGATGTGCCACACCTTAGGAGAAGGCATCAAGTGTTATTGTTAACCCTGAAGATCATGAAAGAAGAAATCGTCGAGATCAAGGAAGGAGCAAATCTACTAAGTGTTTCTGAAGCTACAAGACCCAGTGCTTCGGGTAGCCAGTTGAGACTCATGTGTGGGGGTCGCGTCTCTTAAGCTAAGACTGTCGCCCATGTAGACGGTAGTTTTTTGTGCTTAGGTTGATTGGTTCTTCCTTGATTCTTTGAGTGTGCGGTATGTGTTGCATAGCTCTTAGGCTTATATAAGCAACCATACCAAGTTATCAATATTTGTTTGCTCAAGATGTTGGGTTAAACCTATCTCCTGTCTTAGGATTCACCTTCTTACCTATGCTATTTCTCTTTTCCCTAACCCATGTGAAGCAATCAAGCGGATGGTTGATGGTGGAAGCAACGAGTCGTGAAAGTGATAATCAACTCGGTGAGAACCCCAATGATGGACCAGTTTTTCAACCGTTAGCGCAGATGGATATGCAGAATTCGAGAGTTTTAGTCGTTGGACTCAATTGATGCATCCAATGATGAAGCAAATGCGAACATGACTAATCAAGCCAACGCATGACAATACATCTCAGTGTCATCAATGATCCTTGTTCTTACTCAAGGTTATCAAAATTCATAAGGACTCGTCACGACTTTTTCTGAAATGTTTCACCATCGGAAGCTGATGATTGGATCAATACTATTGAGAGGAAGCTGCTCATTGCTCAGTGTAAAGATGATGAGAGGGTCTTGTATACTTCTTATCAGTTACAAGGAATTGCTGCTGAGTGGTGGAAGGAATATTGTGCTAACCATGAAGCCCCGCAGAATATCACTTGGAGTGAGTTTGTCGCTATTTTTCGTTATCTCTTTGTTTCACCAGAGGATAGTGTGGTCACAATGAATTCAGAAAAGAATGCTATCCCCGCACCTCGTTCGAAATCCAGACGATGTACTCTGAAGTGTTACCAGCCAGACAAGTCAGAAGATCGTGCATGCATTCGCTATGGAGAAATGGGCCATACCGCTAATGAGCATTCGATCAATTGCTCCAGTTGTGAAGGAAGTCATCCTTTCGGAGAGTGTCCTATGAGCAACATCACATGTTACCTATGTGAAGGTCGAGATCATTGCCCAGCTCAATGTCCCTTGGATCCAATAGTTACTGAGTGACTCAGCGTCACCAGAAGAATCTTCGAGCTGTAGTTACTTAGGAATTGTCAAAAAGAGGTATAATATCAGATGTACAGGAGACGCCACTTGAAAAACTAAAGACGCAGCCTCCTGATCTTGGCTGTCGTCATCAAGAAAGCAGTAAGAGGCAATCGCCAACATCATGTTTCTTATGTGATGAAGAAGGTCATTGGTCTAAAGAATGCCCTCTGAAGCAACCAGCCCTAAATTACCAGAAGGACGATAATGAGCATACAGTTATACCCAGCAATACACAACAGCGATCACGTTTGTGCTACTACCGTCATGAGGAAGGCCATTTTGTTAAGAAGTGCCCGCGGAAGAATCTAGAGTCCCCTACAGACGCAGTCCTTCCAGAAGTTACCTCAGTCAAGTTCATAGCGCAAAGGTAAGCAGTAAAATTTCAAGAGAAGTTTGCCCAGAGAACCGGTTGAAGAAAAGACGTCTGAGCAAAGACACTGCCCCAGTCAGTGAGTGCCCAAGGAAGAAAATTGACCATAAACTCTGTTATACCTGCCGCAAGCCTGGACATTATGCCAACAATTGCCCTCAGAAGGAAGCAATCACGCCGGTTCAAGTTATTCTCAACTCTGCCCCAGTCAAAACCTCAGTGCCAATGCCAATCGAGGAAGTTCAGATCAATGATTCTACCCTGAGCGAGTGTCATAACTCATTTGTAAAGTGAGGAGATTAGTAATGAATTCAATGTAATGATTTCGTTGCAAAAGAAATAAAGTAGAGATGAATGTTATGATGGTATGAGAAGTTTGAAATAAAAGCATTAATAGTAAATGAAGGATCAGATATTTCCCTGGATATTTGTCTATATTGGTGGTTCACTTGAAAGTGATGCGTGTGCTATAATGGTCAATTTAGTACCATTTAGCGTGAAGCTTGTCTGCCAAAAGATTTGTCATTATTAGAAGGTAATCGATTATGCTCGATCTAACCCAGGAAGTTTGAGAGTTCAATTGCTTAATAATGGAGTATGGCTCCAAGCGAATCGTATTGTGTTGGATACTCAGACCGTAAGCATTATTCTTGGAATGGAATGGTTGTTTAAGTATAAAGCTGCTTTGGATTGTGGCCGAAGAGTTGTGTCAGTTAGAGCCTGATGACGAGGATGGAATTTCAAGTATTGCGATTCGCGATGGATGATTAATGGTTAGCATGGTGAAAATTGATAGCATAGAGGATGCGCCAGCCGTCAGAGAATATATTGATGCATTTCCCGAGGATCTACCTAGTATGCCGTCATATCGGGAAATCAAAGTTGTGATCGAGTTAGTGATTGGTGCAGCACCAATTGTAAAGAGACTGTGTCAGATGCCTATGGATAAGTTAGTAGAGATGAAGAAGTGGATCGAGGAGTTGCTCGAGAAAGGTTATATAAGGACCAATTGTCACCATGGGAAGTGTATGTTCTGATCGTCAGCAAGTAAGATGGAAGCTTGAGAAAGTGTATCAGTATCATGTCATGAATGTAGAATTGATAAAGAATAAGTATTCATTGCCCAGGATTGATAATTTGTTTGAATCAGCCGAGAGGATCAGGAGTTTTCTCCAAGATAAGATTTCGATCAGGGTATCATCAGTTAAAGATTCGTGTGGAGGGTGTTACCAAGATTGTGTTCTCTACGCTATATGGATATTGTGAGTTATCGGTCATAACCGTTGGATTTACAAGACTCCGGCATATTTCATGAACATGATGAATAAGATCTTCATGGACTAATTAGACAAGTTTGATGTTGTCTTTATAGATGATATTCTCGCATACTCTGTCTGAAGAGGAGCAAGCAGAACATTTGAGAATGGGTTTGGAAAGGCTGCAAGAGAAACAGATGTATGCTAAGTTTAGCAAGTGTGACTTTTGGAAGAAGGAAGTGAAATTTCTTGGCCATGTGATGACTGCTAAAGAGGTTGCTGTTGATCCAAGCAAAGTTGAAGCTGTGTTGCATTGGGAGCAACCAAAGTCAGTTACTCAGATTCGTAGTTTCCTGGGAATGGCAGGATATTATCGTCGGTTTATAGAAGGATTTTCGACGATTGCTAGACCCCTTACGCAATTGTTGAAAAAGGAAAAGAAATTTCTTTGGACACCGGATTGTGAAAAGAGTTTTCAGAATTGAAGAAAGCGGTTGATGTCGACCGGTACTAGTTTTACGATGTTCATCAAAGTTTGATATCTATTGTGATGCATCGCATCAAGGAGTGGGATGTGTATTAATGCAGAATGGAAACGTTGTTGCATATGCGTCAAGGCAATTAAGGCCACATGAAGAGAATTATCCAACGCATGACTTTGAATTAGCTGCTGTAGTGCATGCTTTGAAGTTGTGGCGTCATTATCTCATTGGAAACAGATGTGAGATACACACGGATCATAAGAGTTTAAAATATATATTCACCCAGTCGGATCTTAATATGAGGCAAATGAGATGGTTGGAGTTGATAAAATATTATAATATGAAGATTCATTATCACCCTGGAAAAGCTAATGTGGTAGCTGATGCTTTGAGTCGTAAGAGCCACATTGCCAATATGCTAGTTCATGAGGATCAGTCAGAATTATGCAAGGAGCTACAAAAGTTGAAATTGGAAGTTGTTCCGAAAGGATTTCTAGCCGCTTTGGAGGTAAAGCCAACTCTGGAGGATCAAATCAGAGAAGGTTAGAAAGTTGATGAAAAGATCAATAGAATCAAGTCCAAGAAAGAGGGAGGCTTAGCCAAAGATTTCACTTTGGATGATCAAGGTATTATGTGGTTTAAAGGTCGAATTTGTGTACCGAATGAGAAGGAGCTTAAGCAGTTGATTCTGGAAGAAGCTCATGATTCAAAGTATTCGATTCATCCAGGAAGTGCTAAAATGTATCAAGATCTTAAGGAGAGATTTTGGTGGCCAAATATGAAACGTGAAGTTGCTGAGCACGTTGCTTTATGTGATGTGTGCCAAAGAGTAAAAGCTATGCATCAAAGACCTGCTGGTTTGTTGCAGCCATTAACGATTCTGAATGGAAGTGGGAGGAAATCGGTATGGATTTTGTTACTGATTTGCCTAGGACCCAGAGAGGTTATGATTCCATATTGGTCATTGTTGATCGTTTGACCAAAGTTGCTCACTTTATTCCAGTGAAGACTACTTATTCAGGAGATCACTTGGCAGAGCTATATATGTCCAGGATTGGGTGTTTGTGTGGAGTGCCAGAAAGATATTAGACAGAGGTACCCAATTTACCTCGAGATTTTGGAATAAATTGCGTGAAGCTATGGGAACTCATTTGAACTTCAGTACAACGTATCATCTGCGGATAGATGGTCAGATAGAGAGAGTGAATCAGATTCTGAGGATATGTTGAGAGCTTGTGCTATAGCTTGTGCTACATCGTGGGACAAATGTTGCCGTATGCAAAATTCAGCTATAACGACAGTAACAGGCAAGTTTGCAAATGTCACCATTTGAAGCCTTGTATGGTCGTGACTGTCATACCCCATTGAAATGGAATGAGACCGGATAGCGTTTGGTATTTGGGCCTGATATTCTTAAAGAAGCTGAAGATCAAATTGCTATGATCAGAGAAAGGTTGAAGATAGCACGGTCAAGGCAAAAGAGTTACGCAGATAATCAACGTTGAGGGTGGAGTTCTGAACCTTATGATTATGTGTATCTTAGGGTCATCTCTCTCAAAGGAGTTACGATATTCCAAGCAAAAGGAAAGCTTGCCTTTAAATATGTTAGACTGTTCAGAATCTTGGTATGAAGAGGAGAGGTCACCTACAAGCTTGAGTTGCCCAAGTTTGTTGCTGGAATCCATGATGTGTTTCATGTGTTGCAAGTGAAGAAGTGCCCACGAGTGCCGGAGGAACAGATGCCATTGGAAGTCATTGTTTTTCAAGAGGGTCTTGCCTGCAAGGAGCAGCCGATCAAAATTTTGGATGTAATGAAGCGCAAGATCAAGAGCAAGTCTGTTCGCTTTGCAATGTTCAGTGGAGCCATCATTCAGAAAATGAAGCAACTTGGGAGCGTGAAGAAGATCTGAAGTCAGAATCCCCAACCTATTCTCTAGCCATCCTGAATCTCGGGGTCGAGATTCCGTTTAAGGGGGGAGGTTTGTAACACCCCAAATTTTTCTTTTCTTGATTTTTATTGTGCTTTTCTTTTTTATTTGAATTTTTCTTGAATTTTAATTATTTCATGTTGTATTTATTTAATTGCGCCTCTTTTATTATCTTTGAGTATTCTGAGAAAATTATGAATGATCTTTCTTGGAAACATTTAATTTGAGTTTGGAATGTTTAAACTTGAAAATGAACCATTTACATTTTTCTTGAATTAATCTCAGCTTAATTTGACTTTTCTAAACAATTAAAAGATTTATTTTGATTAATATATTCCTCAAACAAAAGATTTCGATCATGATTGGGTTCATTGTGCTTCAAGGAATTTTTGTATTTTGGAGATTTTTCGAATTTCTTTGCAAATTATTTGAATTCCTGGAATTATATTAATTCAGAAATGATTTTAATTTTCTAAAATCTCCTCGGGCCGAATCTCCCGCCGGCCCGCTCCTATTCCCGCTCGGCCCGGCCCGCGTCGGCCTGCCTTCGTCTCCGCCCGGCCCGCTCGCTTCACTCGTCCGATGCTCGCCGCGTGGACGGCCGTGATGACTCTGCATCGCGCTGCCTCAAACCCTAGCGCGCCACACCGTTTGATCTCGATCCGACGTGTTTCATCGAGCCGCGTGGCTGTTCGGTGTGAGCCGTCGGATCTACGCCCCGTGTGCAGTTCGGATGGAGCCACGTCGCCCCGCGCCACCGCCGTCGCTAGAAACCCTAGCCGCCGCAATCTCCACGCGCCGCGTCCGCCGCCGTCTCGGTTTCCGTTATTGACGCGCCTCCCCAGGCAATTTAAGCCACCGTCGCACCTTGTCCGAGGTTTGCCTCGTTGCGCTACCCTTTTTGCCCTAGCACCCACATCCCGAGCCACCGCCGTTCGCCCGTGCGAGCTCGCCGAAGTTCGCCGAAGCCTCCGCCGTCGTTTTTCGCCGCTTGCTCCCCGTCCGTTGCGTCTCCGCCGTGGCCGTTGGTACCCGTGTACTCATCGCACCGAGCCGCTTCGAACGCGCCAGAAGACGTCGCTAGAGATCCTCTGGAGCGCCATTTTGCTCGTCGTCTTCCTCGACTCCGGTAAAGAACGCCGCCGTGCCATCGCAGCCACCCGGGAAGCGCCATCGACCGTCAGATCTGCAACCAGCAGTAAGGATCAAGCCGCGTCGCCTTTTCTACAGTAAACAGCTCCATCAACCTTAGCCGTTAGTCTTTATCGTGCGGTTTTGATCTTGTCGCGTCATCGTCAGTTGCTTCGCCGTCGCCGCCGTTGGATCGGCCTTGGTCGGTTCTGATCATGCCACGTGTCCCCGCTGCTGTCGTTGTGGTTGTCCGAGCCGTCGGATTCAAACCGAACGGTTGAGATCGCACCGCGCATCGGGCCAGTCCCGTGCTGCCGCGTGTCGTGCGAAAATCGAGGCGTCGCCGCCGCCGGTTTCACTGACGTCACCACCGACGGTTTCACTGACGTCACCGCCTTTGATCTCCGCCGTCCGATCTGAAATGAACGGTTGAGATTATCGCCGCCGCGTGTGTTATTCGCGTCCGTCGGATCTGTGCCATGTGTCATCCATCCAAAGGTGCCACATGCGTGCTTGCGTCAGCTGGTGCACGGGCACAGTGCCAACGGTTCACCGTGGACTAACGCCGGCCATGGGTCGCGTCCATACGCCGGTGACGCGTGTCACACCGTGGTTGTGCCGCGTGTCAGCACCCGATTGGGCCACGTGTCCGATGATGTCAGCATGACGTCATAATCGGGTTTTTCTTCACAAAAATATTCGGCTGAATATCATTTCTGTGCTGAGGTCAGCATGACATCATAAATGCTATTTTCCAGTGTAAAAGTAATTCAGTAAATTCGGATTTTCTATTTTAAGCAATTTCAGTATTTATTCCAATCTTTGAATAGCTATATCTTTTGCATTTAAACTCCGATTGAGGTGATTCTAGTTTCTAAAATTTTGTAAAATCATGCTCTATTTAATGGTGAATTTTAATTAATTTTTAGAGTTGATATTGCTCTCTAATTTTTGTATTTATTCGCTTTCCTCTTCGTTACGCGTAGACGTTGTATTGTGCGACGCATCCAAGGAAAATTCGTCAACTCAAGACCAAAGTCCAGGGGAAGAATAAAAGCTTTTCTAAGGCAAGTTGTGCTTTGATCATGTTGAACCCATGTTTACAAAATCGCTATATTGTTTTTAATTACTCTATTGCATATTATTTCAAGTATACAATTGTTTTCAATTTAAATTGGTATTAGCTATGATACCAAATTGATCAATATCCTACCTTGACAATTGTATGCCATGATCTAATTGTCAACCTAGAATGTGGAATTATAGTTGGTTAATATTAATAATCAACATGGGAGGATTTAAACCGTAATAGTTGCTTAGCCATGCCACGTCATCACATGTTCTGGAATCATTGATAACTAATCTTGACTAATGGAATATGGAACGATGTTATGAACTTGTGTGTCATGTGTGGTCACACGATGAGATTGAGTTGTGGGGGCGAGAGGATGTCCCGCAACGAGGTTAAATTGTTGAAGGCACATGGTGCTTGGTAATCAACTGGGGTGATTATGTTTTAGATTGGGGCAAGGGGCGAGCATGCCAATGTGGGCCCGATGGGCAGGGGGTATGTGGAAGTCTTGCCTCGATCATCCTAAGGACTTAACCTTGCAAGCCTTTGACCTGAGTCTTACTTTCAACCACACGTCTGGAATGGGACAGACCTAGTTGATTAGGGTTCTGATATCTTTCCTCTGATACCACAGGGTGACAGTACACGGGGGTGTATCTGTGCGGGGGAGCGTACCTGTGCTACGGCTTGGTGTCCATCCAACGGTGTTGGCCTATCCTATACTTCGGCTGGCACTGCTTGAGAGGAGTGATAGCGAAGGCAATACCGAAGAGGTTCTTTGGTTAAGGTAGAAGTTCCTGAAAGGCTTTGTCGTGAATTCTCTGCCGGTACACCAAAACGAAGTGTGCTAATGGCCAGGCACAAAGAGAATATCACGTCGTATGGGTAAAGTGCATAACCTCTGCAGAGTGTATAATCTATTCGAATAGCCGTGTTCACGGTATTGAGCAATGCTCAGGAAATACAGTCAAGGGTTAGACTTTTGTTAAACAAAACTTATTGGGATGGCAGGATGCCATGGAAAGTGGAATTTGACTTAGGATTGGAAACTTGTTTTACTTGTCAAATGTTGAATCTATCTATTATTATTATTTGTTTTACTGCAATTTAAATATATTTGCTGTATTCCTTTATAAATGTTGCTTTACTGCAAAATAGCCATGATAACCTTACCTTTGTACTAAGCCATGCATATAGAATCCTAGACTTGCATTCTGTGCACAACTTGTTGAGTGCTTTATGTACTCACCCCTTGCAACACACAAAATCATCAGTTGAGGAGAAGACTTCAAATTCGAAGGAGGAGAAGTTCCACGAGGAGGCGATTATCTAGGAGTTGAACCTTGTCAGTTGCCTGTGGTATATTGATGGGATTAAATCGGCGTTCTTCATTCATTCTTTGTTTATTTATTTTGAGTTAAAGCCACCAAGGCCTCACAAGTGTAAGTTTGACCCTAAGGTCGTTCAATAGTTCTATATTAATAGATGAAATCTTTATTTATTATTCCGCTGTGCATGATTGTGATATTTCATCTATGTTGAGACTGTGTGCACTAGCTTGATCCTGGACTAGTGCTGAATACACAGAGGGTCCGAATTTGCATATTCGGGTCCCGACAACAACATGGGTTTTCTTGCACGGATCTCTAAGCAAACTACACTTATCCACTACTCTATCTTCCAGAACTGCAACGCAACAGCTCTCCTTTATCCAAGTAGTGATACGCTAGCTTCTCCACTGATCTCTTGTATCTTTGGACTGCACCGACTTCATCTCCGGTCATCTTCCGGCGTACATCCGGCCAACTTGAACCTCCGGCCATCCCATGCCTAGTTCCAGCCTCCCTTCGCCTCACCATGACCACCAAATGAAGTCCTACATCCACAAAGATAAGAAAACCCTTCTTGGCTCCACCATGAACCCAACGCATCAATTCCATCATGAATTGGGGTTAGAACAGACCAAAACGGACCAAAACACTTCATCCTGTTTTCAATACAGCAGTAATCTTCTCAATTTTTTATGATTTTTTATGTTGCTCAGATGAAAAACTTGTCAACATGAAAAAGTTGTATTTCGCAATTCTCTACCACTTTCATGTAGAACACATAAATGTTTTAGCATGGGACGACCTTCAAAAAGTCATATTACTGCATGCTGTCAAAACTGGTCCGGTGTAAATGTGAAATTCTCTGTTAAATTTCACGAATTTCTATGATTTTTTCTGTTGCTCAAATGAAAAACTTGTCAACATGAACAAGATGCGTCTTGAAATTATCTACAACTTTCATGTAGATCAAATAATTGGTTGAGCAAGGGAAAACCTTCAAACATGCTAATTACTGCCGGCTGTCAAAAACCGGTCCGGCGTAAACGTGAAACTCACTCTGACTTGGTCTGGCGCGAAAAAATCAGTCTGGCGCAAATGGAAAACTCTCTGTTTCTCATTTCTCTTGGTCCGGCGCAAAAAGAAAACTCTTTGTTTTCTCATTTCCCTTGGTCCAGCGCAAACGTGAAGTCTATCCTAACTCGGTCCGACGCAAAAGCAAATCATTTCTACCCCGGTCCGGCGCAAAAGCAACTTATGCAACATTCGGTCCGGCGCAAACATGAAACCAATTAAACTTGGTCTGGCATAACCTATCATGTCGGCACAAAAATACTTCCAATCTTGAAATCCATTTTAAATCCAAACTCAAATCTAAGCTATCCTAGATCACATAAAATCAAATACTCATCACAAACATGGATGGACCTCCACATAGTCCTTCACTAGCTCCACAAACAGGGCATCACACAAAGAACAGTCATCAGTGACTCGAGAGGGAGAAGATCTAAGAGAAGCTAACTCCTAAGTCAAGATACCTACTTCCTTCTCAAGCTCCGTACACCTAGCTCTAGCTCTAGCATGAAATTTCTCTAGTTTGCACAAAGCTTCATTGAGCTAGTCATAGGAGGGTACCTCGTCTATGTCGCTGTAAAGCTCGGAGTCGCTGATGCCGATGGTGTCTGCCATGAAGCACATACCGGTGAAGTCGTCACCGCCTTTCTTCTCTTGTGGATCATCCTCGCCTTCGTCGCTCCAGGTCTCCGTGTTAAAGAGGTTGATGTCATCGAGTGCGGCGAGGACGCGGTGGAAGAGCTTGTTGTTCTTCGAGAAGTTGCGATACTTCTTCTCACGCGCCGGGTCGTGAACTGGAAGCTTCTTCTTGTGGTTCTTATCGGTGTAGTCGTTCTTTCCCGAACTGCCAGCGTCGTTCTTGCCCTTCTCTAGCTTGGGGCAATTCGCTCGAATGTGGTTGGGGCCACCACACTCGAAGCAGGTGATCGTACCACCTCTCTTCCTCTCTCTCACCCTCTTGTATGCACGAGAGAATTTGCGAGCCAAAATAGCAAGCTAAATTTCTAGAAATTTTTTCAGTTGATCATCGCTTAGCTCGCAAAGGGCGGAGAGGGAAAAACCAACAGAAGAATCAGAAGTGGATCCAGTGGGATCGGTGACCAAGCCATCGACTGAAATTACATCTTGCGAGAGACGACTCGATCTAATGATTCTTTAGTCGAGAATAAAGCCCGTCAAGAGTCAAAGTCGACAAGTCGCTAGTGTCCTTAATGGTGGTCACCTTCATCTCCCAAACTCAAAGATCGAGTGCGGTCAAGAAATGTCAAGCATTATCCGAGTCAGGGTATATGCAACTAAATGCTCGGAGGTCGCTTAAAATCTTTGTAAAGTGACCAAAGCACTCGTTAAGACTCTCACCAGCGTGTTGCTCAAACTTGTTGTATTCACGCTTGAATTGGTCCTGTCTCACTGTTTTGATTTGAGTGGTGCCCTCATGGTAAGCATCGAGGGTCATTCAAATCTGATGAGCAGAAAGGAGGTAAGAAATCCTATCGTAATCACTACGGCTAAGACCTTGTATAAAAATGTTCCTTGCCTTAGCGTTCCCCTCAACGTTAACCATATTACCGGCCGTGATGTTTATATCGGCTGGAACCTCATACGAGAGTTTCACCTTCTGCCATATCAGGAAGCCCTGGGCAGTGATGCACGACTCCATTCGAGACTTTCAAAATGGAAAATCAACTCGAGAGAAAATGGGAGGCTTGGTGGAATACTTGTCCATCGCTATGGCTCTTGAGACCTGTCAAGATCTTTGAAAGAGCAAAATCGGATCTGATACCAATTGAAGGACTGAGATGGCGATCAGAGGGGGGTAAATGATCCCAAATATAATATTCCCCCACACAAAATAATTCACCCAAGCCCACAAAGAGAATGCTCAAAGAAAGCAAACGAAATGAGCTTCTTTGTCTTGTTTGGCGGTGCTAAATTGGGAGGCCAAGAGCACAGAGGTGGTAGTCTTGCTGAGGCGCGAGCACGGGCTCAAAACGAAAGCAAAACAGTCTGAAAACAACACGTCTCAAAAGCAAATTTTGAGGAAATCTTTTGATCGGCTGGACAAAAACACATGAAACTTGGTAGATGTGATCCTAAGGATGTCAGGAACTCATTCCAACCTTCAATCGCAAGGATTGACATCAAAGTTCTGACCTTTTTACCCGTGAAGGAAGAACACACCAAGTTTGAGCAAAAACTCAAGAACTCGATCTAAGACTTGCTTGTGGGGTTTTGATGATCAAGATGACCTTGGAGGACCTCCCACATGTCACAGCAAGTAAAAAAAACAAGTCCAAAAACTCCACAAACACGATCTTGAAGAATAATACACTCAAGAACACAAGATCGGTTTCTTGCAAGAAATGATGCAAGGATTGCCTAGATGATTAGGATACGATCTGAAGAAAATTCATCCATCAACCAACATCCTCGGCACAAGAAACAAAAGCATTTTGAAAGGAGAGGAGGCAAATCCAAAAGCATGTAGAAGGAGGGGAGGCAAATCCAAATTGCATAAATGTAAATTGCAAGAATGTAAGTACGAAATTTAAATGCGTAAAGTAAATTCAAGCATAAGAGAAAAAGATTTTCATTTCTGGAAGGGAGGTTTACGAAGCCTCACAACAAAGTGGGCAAAACTCAAAGGAGCACAAAACCTCTAAAACCTTAAAGAGGAGGAAGGCCACCCCTCCCTCTCTATTTATACTACTCTTGGGCCACCTACCACCCTTGGATGAGTCCCTCAACCCTAGGGCACTCTATCAAGGGCTAGGATTGACCCACTCACACAGCCATGCAAGGGCTAACCCAAAACCCACCAACAAACCGGGTTTTCTTGCATGGTTTTCAAAGCATACTAACTAGACCCACTATCCTATCAACTAGACCACGATCCGACGGCCCTCCTTGATCCATGCAGCGTCTGGCTAGCATCTCATCCATTCCTTGTGTTCTCGGCTTGCACCGACTCCGTCTTCGATCATCTTGCAGCGATCCTCGACTGTTTGGACCTCTGACACTCCTTGCCTAGTCCTGGTCATCCTCCGCATCGCCATGATCAAAACCCGACATCCTGCAATCATCAAAGACAAGGAAAACCAAACACATAGCAATGTCCAAAAAGATATGCAATGTAATCCATCAAAATCACAAGTTTTAATGCATTCTCGCTCATAAGGGCCGGTGCAACCGCCCCCTGGCCGATAGTACCGCCCTTCATCCCAAAACTAGAAGAGACCCTCTATGAAATTTCCACACCGGGCATTTGGGCCAGTGCTACCGCTACCCCGGTAACACCGGACTACAATGGGTGGTAGCACCAGACCGCCACAGTGCCCAAAAATGCACCCTTCTGGAAATTTCACACCGGCAAATTTGGCTGATGCTACCGCTCGGCTGGTAGCACTGGGCTGCCTTTGCCGGTAGCACTGGCTTGCTTGATCCCCTAAAACACCCTCTCGGGATTTTACGCATCGCTCTGGGGGTCGGTGCTACCGCTCGCCCGGTAGCATCGGGAAGCCATGGCCGGTAAAGCCACAAATTCTAGACAGTGCTCAAATTACTTCAAATTCAAAATTCAATTCAAATCAAACTCAAACCAGATCATACCAAGCTCAAATTTAGTCAAATACTCATCACAAACATGAGTAGACCTCCACATGGTCTTTCACGGCCGTTCCAACAGTCGCGCGGCTAGGGTTTCGACAGAGCGGGCTGTGCAGGCCGGCAACGCGGGAAAAATGGAACGGATCGAAGTGGTTTCGGCCCAAACACTATTTATGCGATTTTAAATCATTTTTGAATTAAAAAATAAGTAAAATAGAATAAGCCAAATAAAATAGCAAAAATACCAGGAAAAATCCAAAAAAATCTAGAAAATACTTTAAGGCATCTAGAACTCAATAAAATATTTTCAAGAAAAAATCATCAGTACTTTTCAATACAAAAATACAAGATATCAAGAGGCTTAATTCAATAACTCCAAAATAAATTAAATGGATTCCCAAAAAATTCATAACAAGGGGAAAACATAATAAATCCAATAAAAGCAAAATCTGGGATGTTACAGAGCGACCGAACCCTGGCTAGCCCTTCCTAGCCCCCATGTCGTGCCAGATGCCACTGCTCGCTATCTGTCGCAACGCCCACACACGGAACCTCGCGCCACCCCTGCCGACCAAGCTGTGCGTCGACACTCACGTGGTAGCGACAAGGAGGAAGACTTCAGTGGTAGAAGAAGGAAGACGGAAGAACAAAGAAAGAAGAAAGAGGAAGGAAGCAGGAAAGAACAGGAAGGGGAAGGAAAAGAAAAAAGCGAGAGGAAGGAAACAAAAAGAAAAAAAAGTGAAAGTAAAAAAAGAGAAGGAAAAACGAGGAGGAAGTAAGAAGGAAAAGGGAAGAGGAGGGGAAGAATCCACCACCGTTCTTCATTGTTTTTTCGCATTCCTCGTCAAACCGCAAACATGGTATGAGATTCGTTCGTGTTACCATGTGTAGGGTTTGTCGATGATTTTCGAGGATGTCGTGCAGGATATTCAAGAAGCATGAAGGAGTGGAGAATGTGTAGGGATTGCAGAGGACGTACGTTGTCAATGTTTTCAATGAAACTTCGAGACATAGGTGTAAACTCTAGATTGATGTTCATTGTGTTGACGTTGTAGTGGAGCGATCTCGTGGTTATAATAGTTGTATATGGGATAGTTAGAGGGCACCAAGAAGATGTTTTGATGTGAAAGACCATGTGGAGGTCTATCCTTGTTGGTGATGAGTTATTGACTATGTTTGAGCATGTTGTGCTAGAGTTTGAGTTTGTTTTGAATTCTATTTTGAATTTGAAGCAATTTAACATGCTGTTAGTGTTGAGCGACACTACCGAACTTATAGTGGCAGTAGTGTCGACCAAGCGACACTACTAGCCTGGGAGAGCGGTAGTGCTGGCACTGCAGAGCTACTGACCTCCAGTAGGCTATAGTTATTTACCAGGAGAGGTGTTTTCTCTGAGAGAGCTGAGCGGCACTACCGGACTTTGGAGCGGTAGTATCGGGGTAGCGATACTGCCGGCCTATAGATGGCGGTAGCTATTTTTCGAAGAAGGACTTCGCACAGGTTTGAGAGCAAGCGGCACTACCGGTCCCTAGTAGGCGGTAGTGCTGGCCAGCGGTACTACCGGCCCCTAGCAGGCGGTAGTGCCGACATTGTCTACGAATTTGAAAATTGAATTTTGAATTTGTGTGAGGTTTATTGCATATCATTTTGGACATTGCTATATGATGTGTTTTCTTATTTTTGATGATTTTAGGACGACAGTGCTAGGTCATAGTAAGGCGGAGGATGACCCGGACTAGGCGAGGTGCACCGAAGGTCCAGACGGTCGTGGATCGCCAGAGTATGACCGAAGACGAAGTCATTGAGAGCCTAGAAGACAAGGGAATGGTTGAGATCCTAGCTTGGAGCTGCTCGGATCAAGGAGAGTTGTT
This sequence comes from Otatea glauca, assembly GCA_036346275.1. Classification (NCBI taxonomy): domain Eukaryota; kingdom Viridiplantae; phylum Streptophyta; class Magnoliopsida; order Poales; family Poaceae; genus Otatea; species Otatea glauca. Next base: position 29,448,877 of record CM070731.1, on the reverse strand, counting down.
GGATCGTGGTTTAAAGGATAGAGTAGCAGTCAAGTTAGTCTACTTTGAGAAGCGTGCAATAAGGTTAGCCCATGTATGAGTGAGTCAATCCTAGCCCTTGATAATGTTCCTTAGGAGTGAAGGAACTCATCCAAGGGTGGAGGATGACTCAAGAGTAGAAAAAATAGAAGAGTAGGGGTAGCTCTTCCTTCTTGAAGGTTTTATGTGCTCCTTTGAGCTTTGCTCACTTTGTTGTGAGGCTTTGTAAACCTTCCTCCCAAGAAATAAAATTTTATTTCCTTACTATTCTGAATTTAATTTCAGGATTTATATTATGTCTTAAATTCTACATTTAATTTCAGCATTTAAATTCTGTACTTTAAATTCTTGCAATTTACTTTCCGCACATTTGGATTTGCCTCCTCTCCTTCCAAATGCTTGTGGATCTTATGATGTCAAGGATGAATGATTGATGGATGAATCTTCTTCAAATCATGTCCCAATCGTCTAGGCAAACCTTGTGTTTTTCTTTGCATGAAATCGATCTTTTGTACTTGAGAAGAACTAGTCTTATAGATCGTGTTTGTGTGGTTCTCCTCTTGTGTTCTTGCTTGTTGTGACAAGTAGGAGGTTATCCAAGATCACCTTGATCATCAAAACCCCACGAGCAAGTCCAAGACCAAGATTTTGGTTTTTGCTTGATTTTTGTGCACTCTTCCTTCAATTGGAAAAACGTCATAACTTTGATGTCAATCCTTGTGATTGAAGGTTGGAATTGGTTCCTGACCTCCCTAAGAAGGTGTATACAAATTTTCATGGTCGTTGGTCCAGCCGATCTAAAGTTATATCAATTTTTGTTCTGAGATCGTGCTCTGTTCCTGTTCTGTTCTTGAAGCCGACACTACTGCCCAGAACGAGCGGTAGTACCGACCTTCGGCCCCATGTGCTACGGTAGTACCGATCAAAACAAAGTTTCCTGATTTTGCTCTTCTGTGTGTGAGTAGTTCAAGTGGGGTTTCGGTTGGATTCTTTTCAAAGGCGGAAAATTTTATTTTGTGATCATTCACCCCTCTCCTCCGTCTGATCACCATTTCGGTCCTTCATGATGTGATTGGGATTCAGTTAATAGCGGTTCCTATTTTCGGGGCTAGTTTTAGAGTATCTACAGTCTGTTTCATAACTTGTCCAAGTTATAAAAAGTGATGATAATTGTCTAAAGTTTCATTATAGTACAACAACATTGAATTTGGCTTGTAGAAGGCCGCTGTCTAGAAATCGGTTGTTGTTGATGCAATAGTGTTAATTTGCTTATTACGGTTAGATAATGACTGAATTAAATTATATTTATAACTAGAGAAAGCTAGATAATTTTCTATAGATTCTAGATATGCTCTGGTTTTCTATATTTGGAATTGTATAAAAATGGATATAAAATTGTGAATCATGCAGTCGAGTAAAACAACGTAACGATCTTCGGAGCTAAAAACGAGGGGTTAAATGAATTAATTGGAAAATATGGACAGCTAGGAAGGTGTAGGTAATCTTGTGTAGTTTTCAGAACATATATAGTTTTCTATGTTTGGGCTTCTAAGTTAGGAGTTATGGTCCTCGGATCATAGGGACAGTAAAGCGGAGACTGTCCAGCGGGAGGGAAAGTTAGATCCAAGACCGTGCGTAGGAGATATATTGGTATGATTGATATTATATATTGTTTGGCTTGCTATTGAGTTGGTATTACCTGCTATAGGACGTGTGATTTCAGGTTTGGTTTTAACCACTCATCACCCCGTCTCACATGATTAAAAGGCAAGTTAATGGCAGAACGGTAGACCATTGGTTAATTTGTTGTTTAATGATTACGAATGATTTACCATGTTATTTTACGGTTACTTTCATATAGTTGTTTTCCTATTGATGATTGATTTTTTTAAAAAATAATACACTTTAAAAACAATTTTGCAAAAAAATACATCAATTTTTTGTTTACAAAAATACACCTCTGTCCCCATTTGAAATGACAGGGTTCTGTCATCAATTCAAATGGCGGTAGAAACCTCAGTTTTGTTAACCAAATGAATCTATGACAAAATAATCTATCGACCAATTCAATCTGTGACGCAACAGAAGGTCTGTTGCCAATTCATCCGATGATAAAACTTATGTCGCCAATTCAAATGGTGATATAGCTAATGCCACCATTTCAAATGGCGACAGAGGTGTATTTTTGAATTTTTTCTCGACGTATTATTTTTTTAAAATTATTTAAAAAAGAATTCATTGATGATTCATCCATGACAATTGCAATGGTATAACATGATATTGATGATTTATACCTTAAAAGATAAATGTAGCATCATATGCATCATGAGATAGAGATTGATGGTCTAAGTGGCATCTATAGCCTTGTTTGTGTGGGCAATCCCATGGGAGTAGGAAAAGGAAAGATCTACTATGGAGGCACTCCACGTGTGTGGAGATAATGTCCCCATGTGGAAGAGAATGGGCATAAGGTTCATGTGGAAAAGAGAACAGGCAAGAGGTCCACGCATGAAAGATGGCGGACTTGAGTGAACACCGATGGGTATTGCACTCTGCTATACTGGTATATGCAAAAGAGAGAGAGACATGTGTATAAGCATTTGCATTTCAATAAAGGAAGTTGCAAATAACATTGAGTAATATGGAGAGACGTGAATGAGCTAATAATAACAAAATTGTTAATTGTTACTATTTTGTTATATACTTGTTGAGTTGTAGACTCACCCCTACTTCTTTAATATTTTATATGATCAATAAAGACGACATGAATGGGATGAGAATAGAGCCATCACTTGTCACATCATCCACCTTATTTATTTAGTATTGATGATAGTTTTTGGATTAATAAAATGTCTAGTTGGTTTAGTTGATGAACTTTCATCATACAATAATAATCGTGTGAACTTAGCTGAATTTATATAATGTTTGGGAAGAATAGTTGATTATGTATTGTATATGGATCTTCGTTCTTTGTCCTCGTCAAAATGTAAAGATTTCTTCTTGATGCATGTGATCCGGATGTTCTCGGGCGTGTGAACCTGAGCATCCCCAAGCGCGAGGACTTGCAATTCCCGAGCAAGTGGTCTCACGTGTTCTTGAGAGAGTGGTTCTAAGTTTATTACTATTATTTAATTATTTCTGTTTATATCATTATGCTATTCAGATTTATCTTATTTAATATTGGTGATAGTTGTTTAGGGTAGTTTGCTGAAATTATTAATAAAATTGTATTAGAGAGAAGAGAAAATTAGGTTATGACAACAACTTGCACTTGAGTGTTAGGAAGTGACTCGCCGTTGATGTCGGGTCGATGCAGAATGCTTGCTTGAAATCCCGTGGGCGCAGTCGACGCTGTTGTTCGCATGCATCACACGGAGCAACCGAGCCAAATTAATCAATTCCAGTTTATGTCAAGCTATTCAGTGATGGAGAGCTGTTACTACTTCTAGCAGTTGACACTACTATAGAATTGTACATCAGAATCGGTTCTTTTTTGTCATTACAGTCGGTTCAAGTGGCGATACGAAGTCTTTAGATAGTGATAAAGCCTCATTAGAATCGGTTCTTAGGTGAAACCGATTCTGATGAACACATTATCACAATCAGTTCTTTCGAATAACCGATTCTGATAAAGGGTCATCAGAATCGGTTCTTTCAAAGAAGCGATTGTGATGACCCCCTCATTAGAATCGATTCTTGTGTGGAACTGATTATGACAATCGCTTCCTTCAAAAAACCGATTCTGATGATGGATCAATACAATCGCTTTCTTCCAAGAACCGATTGTAATGGTATGGTTATCACAATCGCTTCCGTAAAAGAACCGATTGTAATGGTATGGTTATCACAATCGCTTCCGTAAAAGAACCGATTCTACTGATGTGGTCATCACAATCGCTTGCTTAAAAGAACCGATTCTGATGAGAGGTCATCAGAATCAGTTCCTCATAAGAACCGATTCTAATGATCGGTTCATCACAATCGCTTTCTTCAAAAAACCGATTCTGATGAGACGTCATCAGAATCATATACATAAGAACTGATTCCAATTATGTGGTTATCAAAATCGGTTCCACATAAGAACCGATTCTGATGACCCTCATGGGAGGTGTTTCAATTTTGCATATTATCCAAAATAACACATATTAACAATGGGCATATATATATATCACATTCACAATACAGAACACAGAATGCACATATCACATTCACAAAACACGAACACTTAAATTACAATACATATAGCCCATTCGTTCACAATATACAAACACAAACATGCTTAACAATCAGTACACGTGCATATATATCACATTGACATATACAATTAATATTGTTTCCATATGGACTAGTAGGACGCTTCAGGATCTCTAAACCTACCGTCCTCCGATATAACTTCTAACCAGTACCACTGGCATAAGTGGTCTCGTAAATTGTTGAGTGCTTTGCTGTCTAAGCTCTTATGGGGGATATTGATCTTCTGCAAAACATAAATGAGTGCACGAATTTAAGTTTAAAAATTTGTTTGTGAAAGGCTAAGTATGCATGTACATATACCTTAGGAAAAAGGTGTGAGCCACCGACCACAACCAACATGTGTTGCATGACATAGAAGTCGCACAGGTCATCTCTGCCCTGTTGATGACACTGTGAAGAGAGAAAAAGAAATTAACACACGAAGATTAGATGTCAGAAAAAATTAATCGTATATATGCTAGGCACTTGTACCTTGAATCGCTTATACTCCAGCGTCTTGCCCTTTTTGTCATCGTGTGACCCTCCTTCATCGACATAGTCCGAGAAACCCCTACATATATTGGAGAGATACCATTGAGTACAAAAAAATATAGTTAAATTCAGAAAGTGTTAGGTTACGGTAATGTACTTACTTCTGCAATGGACACTTGATCGCGTAGGCCATCGGTCTCTTCTCGATTGAGTTAAAAATGTAGACTGTGTTTTCACTCGGAACGAGGACGAGTAGAACCCAATGGTTGCTTATTAAATGGAATGTAGTGCAAGGGAATAAGTTCGCATACGGTTTAAGTGCGTACAAGTAATTAAAGGGTTTGTACTACTTACTCCTCGTGGTACGGTATTACAACGAAGTCCTTCTTCGACTCAGTATGCAATACCCCCTTGATGTAGCCAGCAACGAACACCGGATGAAGCCTAGCCGTGGTCGCAGACACAAGCTCGGGTCGCATTTAACCCAACTTGGTTTTGATTCGTCACGGCTCGCTGTCTCATTACCCTACAACTCGTGTTGATATTAGAAAACATAATGCAAAATCCTATAAAAGTCGTTAGCTCATGATGTATGGTGCGATACTCACAGCATCCAGGATCGTAAAGTAGAAATATCGATGGCTATTAATTGGTACACACGAAACAGATTCTCAAAACTGATGGGGAATATCCCATTCTCGTCATGGTGGAAATTTACCCTTTTATACATCACATTGAAGTCGATTCGACGCTCTTCCTCATTCACCTTATCAATGTACCATCCATGGAGCATGCGAGTCCACCTTCCTAGATCATTTAGTTCGTTGGATGCAAGCAGGGGCTTTCCACGTACGTAGGCCTTAAAATCATAAGGGATGTCTGTGGCCTGTGCTGACTTTCCTTTCTGGGCCGAAGGAGTCTTCGAGGTGAGGGTAGTGGGCTTTTCAAGTACCTCAAGGGGCGTTGTGGCCTTTATCAGCTTTGCCTTCTTGGCGGAAGGAGTATCAGAGGCCTCTTGTGGTTCTGTTGGTGTCATGCTTGTCCTTTTACACGTGAGCTCTGCACTATGTGTAGGACTCATCACGGTGGTGGGAACAGAAGTAGGAGCAGGAGTAAGCACAGGTACGGTAGGAACCTACAAAGCATGCACATATTTAACTTATTGCAGTACTGGAATGGTAGAGAAGACGCGGGGGATTTTTACCTTGACCAGTACGACACCCGTCGTGGGCCACTTGATGAACGACATGCGTGCTTGCCCAAGTGTGCTGATATCTTCGTTGGGGGGGAACTCGAGCACATGTAATAAGAAGTGTTCGTGGACGTAGTCCACCTGCACCCTCATGTAGCCCTTCTCCAAAGTCTGACCATGCACAGTGTCGGTCTCCTTGCATGGAAATGCAACCCCGCGTGCAGCCTCGACAGGAAATCCATCCTCCGTCAGGGTGGTGAGCTAGCACTTAGCAGGGGCCTGCAAGATGTACGCAACTTGAGGAGAAACATTGTGGGAGTTACACTTGTAGCTTTAAGTTAGGAAAAATTAATTATTACCTTTAGCTGGGGATCGGTCTTATCATTTTTGGAACCACAGCTGCTAGGTCGGGGTACAGGCTTCTCTACAAGAGGTGAGGGATCGGTCTTATCATATTACTGTATTTGCAGTAGATGATGAAAGCATGCATTGTGAAATTTGAACTCAAAAATGTTTGCAAAAGAATCACAAGCAAGTAGATGTAATGTGAACATGATAATTGAAGCATTCTGGAACATATATCCATGTCAAGATCAAAGGAGCATGCTGATGAACTTACACTAGAAAGTCTGAACAAGCGGATCTTGGGTTTTCCTTTCCGGCTATACTTGATGAGCTTGGTACCTTTCTTCAAAGTAATAAGGACTAGCTACTTCCAACAAACCTGTTATACACAAAAGGTTCCTTACATGGGATCAAAAATAATTTTCACTTAAACACAGGATTCCAATAAAAGGGTTGGCGAGATATACAGGTCCTTGGACTGTATATAATTATTTTTAATTATTTTGTAATAATATTTTATGAATAATCTAATGGCCAATCTAAATAGTTTCTTTCACATATTAGTAGTCAATGTTAAAGAAGTTGGAATGTATGTTTTCTAAAAGGTCATATGTCTCACAATTTACACAACATATCTGAGATCTGCAATGTTGTAGGGCATGCGGAAACTCCAACCACCTAAACAATTTGCACTTTGAGACATGTGCAATAACAATGCAACTAAAATGAAGAGAGAAAATAGTTTGAACATGACATAGGATTTGGTAGACGAAATATCCATGTGATTGTCCATTCTTTGGAAGCAATGTTGCTCTTGGAATTTACATTGCACAAGGTTGTCAAAGCATGTCCAGAGTTTGCAATAAGAACCTCATCCTCTTTTCCATCTACAGATTTCGCTATAGGAATTGCATGAATGACTTCTTTAAATTGCTTGAAGCAAGCTCATAATTGCATGAAGCCCAATCTTTGTGAAGATAATGTACATATTGCTAAATTCTGAAAATGTATTCTTTCCAGGTAAAATATGAAGTTAAGTTCACTACATTACAAGCAAGATCACAGACTGCCGAGGTTCATGTAAAAACAACAACAAGATTGCACCATAATCCTGATTTTAGTTGCAAATTTGACAAGCCGATAGATCAATGCGAATAGTAGATAAGCAATCACATACCTGAACTAGGAAAACATCTAGAGCCAAAACAGGACTTTGACAGGGAAGTTGCACGATAGTAAGGTACTGCAGAGGTAGTAAGAGCCTTTGCTACCAAAGCACCAACATTGCTCTGCATGCCGAGAAACAATGCACTCATCCCAAGCATATTAAACAGAATGCCATTTCTTAGACTTTTAATCACATCAGCACGTGGAGGAGCCTGGAAAGTAATCCACAATTTTATTTGCTAACTTGAAGCATATGTAAAGAAGTATATCTAGCTTGCCATGCTAAACAATAACCTAAAATATACATGTTTAAAAGCAGACACCTGATATCTTTGCGACAGTACCATGATGTGAAAAAACCAATTCAATTGTCAGATGGTAAACAGACAGAGACAGGTAAGCAAGATGAGTCAAAGTCAGTGGGCAAGGAGGAACAATGACATTCTTTAACATGAATATAGCTAATTGGTTTTGCTAGTAACAACGTAAAATGGTGGGTGCAGTCAACAAAAGGGAGTACCTTGGCGGGATCGCTTGCTGTTTTTCTAAGCCTTTCAGAAATACGGATGTAACCAAATGACCAGAAGATTGGAATAAAAGCCACAGCAATACCAGCAGCAGTTGCGTAGAATGTAAAGGGCGTTGTCACCTTCCCAGTAACAACCGTAGAGAATGACAAAATTCCAGCAGAAACAACTGTGCACACCAACTGGGACCAGAACCCAAGGGTACCCAAATTCTTGAAATACCTTGCTGTTTTCTCTAGTCTCTTGATAACATGTCTATTTAGTCCATAGAAAAGGAATAAAGAAAGGCCAATATCAGTCATGGTACATGGCTTAAACCACCATTTAGAGATAAGCAAGTGCTATACAATATCATTTTAACCATGTGAAGAAAAAGCCTAATTCCAAAACTAAAAAAACATGCAGGTTAATCTGAAATCCAGAATTATGTACTAAAATGATAACATGTTTTTACAATACATAGCGGGTACAACACACGGCTCTGAAAGAAAGAAAAAGAACACTACCACAACGTCGCTTCACGCATCAGGAATCATGGTGTGTTATTTAAGTAGGAACTAGGAAGAAATGGCATCAAAATGCAAAATATATTGTTAATGTCGTTTTTTTAGGATAAGAGAGTTCTACCTAAAAGGTATGAAATCCTAATGATGGACATGCCTTCACTAAATGGGCATTCTATTTATAAACCACATACTTCACACAGATTTTCAATCAAAGCAATGGATGTGACAAAACACATGTTACGGTAAATTTACCTGTCAATTAAGCACACAAGAAAAATCACCAACAGAAAAATTTATGCCAATCATCTCTATCAAACTGAAACCAGCGGGCACTACATGAGATGCTAACTGAATGATTTTCTTGACAAGATCCAAACCTGAAATAACTCCTACAATTTCGTTGGCATTCCTTTGTCATTAAAGTATAACAATCCCCCCATATTAGGGGCACATCAAATATCAATCACTCAATGCCCTAAACCCTCAACATCACCATGCCAAAGTGCATCTCCTAAAACAAGCAACCATCAGTCCATCACATTGTCGAACACTACATACATTTCGTGTGAATTTCTTAATTACCTAAGCCTCAAATGCTCATATAGGTTTCCAAGAACATAAATTTCTCGAGAAAACCAGGACAAGAGCCCTACATCACGCACAGACAAATAGCACCGTAGGTCGATAGATAAAAGGGGGTGGAATTAGTGAAGCACCTGCTCGAGTTTGGAGCACTCAACTGACTGCTCGGTGGGTGGAGGAACTAGGTAGAGAGGACCCGACGAGGGCGAGGATGCCGCCGCCACAGTGAGGCGCCGCAGAGTGCCTTCGCCGCCCCCACAACAGAGGCACCCAGTAGAGAGGGAAGCGGGGCTGCGGGCGCCGGGCGGGAGGCGGGCGCGGGCGCCGGGTGGGGCTGCGGGCGCCAAGGCGGGAGGTCAGGCGTCGGGCGCTGGGCCGGGTCATGGAGCGGCGGACGGCGGCAGCTTCAGCGCCACGAATAGGAGGATGCCTGCGCTAGGGTTAAGAAGGCCAGTGTGAGTTGCGTGCGCAAATAGGCTGATCGCGGGAATAAAATGGCCGGATACTTGTCATCAGTATCACTTTTTGCAACAAAACCGACACTCATGTTAGTCATCAGAATCACTTTTATATCTAAAACAGACACTAATAAGGACATATATCTATATCGCTTTTTTATATAAAACCGACACTTATGTGTTTCAATATCCGTATCGTTTTTCAAAGAAAACCGACACAGATGTGTGTAGTCATCAGTATCGCTTTTACATATAATACCGACACTGATAAGGTAATATATCCATATCGCTTTTTTACAGATAACCGACACTGATGTTTATAATCCGTATCGCTTTTTTAAAGAAAACCGACACAAATGTGTATCAATATCCGTATCGCTTTTTTAAAGAAAACCGACACAGATGTGTCTCAATATCCGTATCACTTTTTTAAATAAAATCGACATTGATGTGTGTCTCAATATATCTGTATCGTTTTTATAAATAAAATTGACACCGATGATGCTTCAATATCCGTATCGCTTTTGTAAATAAAACCGACACTGATACAAAATTATCTCTATCGATTCTCAAAAGAAACCGACACAAATGTAGTTCATTGCACTATTGCCTTTCTAGAAAACCTGAAGTCTAAATTTTCAGAATTAGACATGAATTTGCCTTAAATAGTTGAAAAGTCAAAACTTTCTCAAATGAACACCAGGTTTTTTGAAAATTTCCAAAAATGATTTCCTATAGCTTAGCCTCATTTCTGTCTCAGAATTATATAGATTGTACATCACATCGAGACTACACTATATATAAGTTCTGAATTTTCAGCATTTCACCAAAGAGAGAAAATGCCATAACTTTTTCATACATTGTTGAAATTATTAGAAATTTTGCAGAAACATATTTCAGGATACTGCAAAACTTTTCATAAAAGAATTTTTGAAAAAAGTGACCTCATTCAATAAATATGCCAAAATTCATTTCATAGACATGATTTGTGCTTAAAGTGTAGAAAAGTCAAAACTTTTTCAAATTAATCTGGAATTGTACGAAAATTTCCAAAAATGAACTTTCGACTATTTACAATCGTCAAATGGAATTTTCTTTCACAACATATGGCACAAAGTGCAGGCATAATGAGAAATTGCATTTCCATCAAAGCCTCCAACAGCAATTCACCTTGGATTTTTACTTTGAAAACATTGTAAACTATTTTACATACATAATAGAACAATGAAATTAACAACAAACATTATAATAGTCCATTTATTTACAATACTACCCTTCATGATGATCTACTCGAATGTAATTGGCTCCATGTGTGTCGTCATCCCCACTAAGACAGGCCCCATCTGCAAATGAAGGTATCTCATCGAATTGGTTATACTCTTCTTCATCTACAACACTTCAGCTCCTACGATCTGTCTCTTACCATGAAGAACGACGTGAAACCTCGGATTGGCCGGATCACGCACGTAGAAGACTTGTGTTGTTTGCTTCGCAAGGACGAACGGGTTATCTTTGTAGGCGAGCCTACTGGGATCCACAATAGTAAAGCCTCTCTTGTCGACCTTCACTCCATGTGGAAGTCCTACCCACTTACATCAGAACAATGGAACTTGGTATATTCCGTAATCGAGCTCCCAAATTTCTTCGATCAACCCATAGTAGGAGTTCATTGTGGTTGGGGAGACTCTTTTTGAGTGATGATCATCAGAGAAAGCATTTATGCTCACACCACTGTTTTTGACAGTACTCTTGGCAACTTGAGTCTCAGTGTAAAAGGTGTAACCATTAATATCGTACCCCTGCCATGTCTGTACATTAAATCTTGGTCCGTCAGCCAACCATTTTACATTCTCACTAAAGGAGACCACCGCTTTTTCTTTGAACCATGTGAGGAATCGATCATTGTGTTCTTGTGTGATGGAAAGCTCATCCATTTGTGGATTCTCTTCCGTAATATCAACTTATCTTTGCTCGATGTATGGGCGAACTTCGCCTTTATTAAGCAAGGCATCAAATGAGCTTTGCAATACATATCAAACCTCGGACTCATTAGTTTGGACCCAACGGTTCCTTTACCAGCAAGTCTGCCCTCGTGACGAGATACAGGAACACCGATTGCTTGTCTTTTACCTAGGTAGTCCACACAGAACTCAATAACCTCTTCAGTCCCATAACCTTCAACAATACTACCCTCAGGCTTCGACCGATTCCTCACGTAGGACTTTAATATACCCATGTACCTCTCGAACGGATACATGTAATATAGGAAAGCGGGTCCACATATCTTAATCTCTCTGACAAGGTGAACCACAAGGTGGACCATTACATCGAAGAACGACGGTGGGAAATGCATCTCAAGCTGACACAGAGTCTGCACCACCTCACTTTGTAAGTTGTCTAGCATATCGGGGTCAATAACTTTGCAGGAGATCGCATTGAAGAAATAACACAGCTTCATGATTGCCAACCTGACATCCTCTGGCATAATATTTCGGATTGCAACTGAGAGCATTTGGGTCATCAAGACATGGCAGTCGTGGGACTTCATGCCCAACAACTTCAAATTATCCATGGACACAAGCTTCTTAATGTTTGCGGAGTAGCCAGATGGAACTTTAATACCTTGGAGACATTTGTAGAGATCTTCTTTCTCCTTCTTGGACAGAGTGTAGCATGCAGCGAGGATGTACGGACCTTTTCTATCCTCCTCTATCACTGCAAGCCTGGGCCTGATTCCCATGTAGGCCATGTCGCGATGAGTATTCACACCATCCTTGGTCTTCCCAGGTATGTTCAGTAGGATGCCAACCAAATTATCGCAGACATTCTTCTCAACATGCATGACATCAATACAATGCCGGACATCTAACTCCTTCCAGTACGATAAGTCCCAAAATATTGACCTCTTTTTCCAAATGGTCCTAGGACGAACAGATTTACGTCACTTCCCGTATTGAACAACGATATCCTCTACACGTGAATATACTTGCCTTCCACTCATAGGCTGCGGTGCCGAACGGAGTTCCCTCTTCCAATCAAATTTGTCATCCATCTTACGGTATCGATGACTTCGAGGTAGAAACCTACGGTGACCCATATACACAGTTTTCTTGGAATTCGACAGCCATAGACTCTCAGACTCCTCTTCACAAATAAGACACGCTTTGGCTCCTTTCGTACTGTAACCCGCCAAATTACTAAGGACCGGGAAATCATTTATGGTGCAAAATACCATAGCCCGTAGGGTGAAATGCTCTCTTTTGTACGCATCCCACACCACGACCCCCTCATTCCACATCTTTACCAAATCCTCGATCATTGGTGCAAGGTACACAACAATATCATTTCCCGGCTATTTGGGTCCCGAGATTAGTAATGACATTATGATATACTTCCGCTTCATACACAACCAAGGAGGGAGGTTGTAGATATACAACAAAACTGGCCAGGTGCTGTGACGACTGCTCATGTTACCAAACGGATTCATTTCGTCGGTACTCAACTCAAATCTTATGTTCCTCATTTCGGCACTAAACTTCTCATGTTTCCAATCGATGTTTCTCCATTGATCCGAATCAGCAAGGTGTCTCAGCTTGCCATCTTCCTTTTGAGACTCATAATGCCAACACAACAATTTAGCCTCTCTAGGATTTGCAAACAACCGCTTCAGACGGGGAATGATGGGCAAGTACCACAATACCTTGGCCGGTGCACCTTTAGTGACCTCTTCACCGTCGTTGCCCCGACTCTTACGCTTCTTGTCGTTACGCTTCTCCTTTTGTTTGTACCGGGGCACACCGCAAACTGGACACACGTGCAGCTCCCGATGTGCATTACAGTACAAGATGCAATCATTCGGACATGCATGTATCTTTTCAATTTCCATTCCCATGGGATTCTTCGCTTCATAAATGCTTGTTGGCAAATCGTTTCCCTCCGGAAGCAGATCCGATAGAAAAACTAGAAGTGCATGGAAACTTGTATCTGTCCAACGGTGTTTTGCCTTCAGTTCGAACAATGTAAGGACCGAACCCAACTTGGTGTATTCCGCTTTGCAACCTGTGAACAGCGGTTTGGCATCGTCTTTCATCAAGCTTTTAAACTTTTCAAACTCTCTTTCTGTGTAATTACCCTCCACATCCCGCAACATTTGCTCCAAATTATCCTCCTCAAACATATCAAGCTGCAACTCGTCATCCGGTTCCACTGTGTCTTCGTTGGATACCGGAAGGGTACTACCTGCCTCCCTGTGATGGATCCAATATTTGTAATTCCTCACGAAGCCACGTCGAATCAGGTGGTCCTCAATTTGAGCTGAGTTGTTAAATCTCCTCATATTGGTGCAATCAATGCAAGGACAATATATGAAGTTTACACCCCTCCTCACCATGTCCTCTTCTGCAATTTTTTTGAACTCATTAACACCCTTCTGAAATTCAGCACTCACACGGCTTTTCTGATACATCCATTCCTCACGGTCCATCTGTAACTAAATTTCGCACAATAAATTAAGGAAAAACTAGAGCGACAACTACTAGCTATTTTAAATATTGAGACATCATTTCAATTAATATTACCTTTGCAAAATAGAGGACAGGTTCCAAGATATATAAATATACTCCCGATCGATACCTAGCTTCTTCCCTGGTTTAGAGCTTCCAATTCCCTAGATAGGAGACATAAATTTTTAAAATCAACAATGATATCAAATAATCTAATTATATAGCTAGTGCAGTGGCTTGCAAATCTTTTTGCCACAACGAAACGAAACAATGGTACCAACGATGACTCCTAATCTCTAAATAGGTTAGGTCCTAATCCCATTTGAGGATATGTGGTTCGGGCAAGTTCCTAAGTCGTTGTACAACTCCAAAGAAAATTTCGGCGCATCTCCCCGCTGTTCTCCATATACACGTCTCGACAACAGGTCAAAAAGGGTGTGCATATGGAGAACACTAGGGAGACACTACCGAAATCTACTCTGAAGTTGTACAACACAGCTCAGGAACTTGCCCGAACCATATATCCTTGAATTGCCCAAAAAACGTGGACAATTCGAGACTGCTCGCTTATAAATATGTCATTTCATTTGGCATATTTATAAATAAGCATCCTCGAACAGGAGACGTAGGTTCCGCGGCCTAAACTCTAACATTTATCAAATGATAGCAACAATAATTCCATATTAACACGAGAGCACTATAATAATTAAATAGATGTGTGCTTGTCAAATAAAGAGTGTGAAATCTGAAGGCACATATACAATTTCAGTGCAACCTAAACTTTATTCACGACATGTCGAAATTACCTAGTGCAAAATTGAAGGGGTTTAAAGAATTGCTCATATTTTGAAGAAAACCGCAAATGAGGGCAAAAAGAAGGGAATCTCCTCAAGATAGGGTTTCAAATTTGCCCTCTTAATACCCACCCATGAGGAATTCAAATTTTCTCACCCAAGTATTGCTTCCAACCACACAATATGAGATGTTTTCTCAGGTGACGGCGGAGAAATCTCCTCTGGAGCAACAATAGAGAAGAGTTCAGCGCGAGTCCTATATATGACCTAGCGAGGCATTTCAAAATCGGTTCTTTTCAAGAAACGATAGTGATGTGAACGGTCATCACTATCAGTTCTTTTTAGAGAAGCGATAGTGTTGATCACGAGCACATCACTATCGCTTCTTTTCTTAGAACCGATAGTGATGTGCACGATCATCACTATCGGTTCTTTTTGTAGAAGCGATAGTGATGATCACGTACACATCACTATCGTTTTTTTTCTTAAAACCGATAGTGATATGCATAGTCATCACTGTCGGTTCTTTTTGTAGAAGCGATAGTGATGATCACGTGCACATCACTATCGCTTCTTTTTTTAGAACCGATAGTGATGTATATGCATATCACTATCGCTTATATCAAAAGAATCGATAGTGATGTGAATATAATCATCACTATCACTTCTTTTGTTGGAACCGATAGTGATGACCGTTCACATCCCTATCGCTTTTTAGTTTAGAACCGATAGTGATATGCCCAATGTTACATCACAATCACTTATAATCTCAGAACAGATAGTGATTAGTACTAACACCTCTCCGAAGTTATTTATCACAATCATTTTTTCTAAAAACTTAAGAACCGATACGGATAAAGCGATAGTGATGTGCCGTTCTGTAGCAGTGAGCTGGACATGTCGGGCGGCGCAGAGCTCGTTGGTGAAGCCGGGCCGCGCCATTGCCCCGAAAGCGGTGCCGCGGAGGTCAATGTAGAAGTACTCATCGAGGCAGCAACCACCGTGGCAAGTGCCCGTGATCACCACCGTGCTGGAGCACACTTCGCCGCCCGTGCAGCTCAGTCTCCAGCTAGCACGTGCCGTAGCCGAGACCTTTTCCGAACACCCCCGCTGATCTCGCGCTCACAATCGAACAGAGGATACTACGGCACGGTGCCGGCGTAGCCACACTCGCCGTATAAGTAATAAAGAAAAAATGACGGCATGTGCCAACATCAATTCAACCGTGAAACGTACGAATACGCGCGAACATTACCGATTGATATATACTCCTGCTGCCACGAATATTTACTTTTTGATATACGTATAGCCAAACTTTCTAAACTTTAACTGTTGATATAATTTTAAATATTTAAGTTATAGATGAAAATCAAATTCGTAGATTTGTCTTGAAAATTACTTTCATAATATTGTAATTTTATTAGATTTAATAAATATATCATAATAAAAATTAGTGATTAAAGCTATGTTGTTTTAAGAACCGTATTGATATCCAAAACGTTAACTATTTGCCACCGAGAAGAGTACTTAATTAACCTCGTCTGCAGCATTCCATGTTGTGCCCGTGACGCCGCTACCGGTGATCATCTTGGGCTTGGCCACCGTAAGGCCATCGCGTGCGAGACGGTGGCAAAGCATGATGAGGTTCAAGATGGTGATCAAAGCTCTTGCGGTCACCATCTTCGGTGACAGCAACTAGAAGAAAATTCTCCTGACTTAAAAGGTTTCTTCATGCATGACACTAATATATATATCATGATATATATTAACAGAAGAATTGACATCAAAATATTGGGATGGACAATATGAGTTGTTGGAACTGTCTGACCTGGTCACTACAACTGAAGAAAATGTTACATATTCATAACTAAGCATGTTATTAACATCTAACTTGAGGAATCTGGGGTTACCTACTAACCGATGACTAAGCATTTTCTTCATCTAACCAGAACAAAGATGGCTTTAGATTTTTCTTACTACTTTTAGGCTTGATATCTTTCGGCCAAAAATCTTTCTGATAGAACTTAGATACTAATTAGTACAAAAGCAAAAGAGAACTTATATACTAACTAGTACAAAAGCAACGACGCAAGAACTAGTTTTTTTTTTCAAAATAGAAGACAGAAAAAGAATATATAGGTCCTGCTGAAAAGAATAAAACATGGAACTAACACTACTACAGAAATGGTCATATGGGTCTGTTCTTTTTTATCATCTGGGTAGGTTTTGGTGCCGATACAAAGTTCTTAGATAGTGACGAGGAGCGGCTATCACGGTCGGTTTTCACCTGATACAAATATAGTGTTATTTGGGTCGATTCGACGCTCGGAACTGACCGAGAAGATAAATTATCTCTATCGTTTTCACGATAGAACCGATAAAGAAGTCATATTATTTCTATCCGTTCCAAACTCTGAACCGATAGAGATAATGCATAGATCTCTATCGGTTCAACTCTTAGAACCGATAAAAATAATATATGTATGTCGGGATCCGAATATGCAAATTCGGACCCTCTGTGTATACCGCACTAGTGCAGAATCACGCTAGTGCACATAGGCTCAACATCAGTAAATATCACAATCATACATAGCGGAAACATTATGAAAGACATCATATATTAAATATTACTAGTTGTATGATCTTATGGTCAACTTACATGAATATGCCTCACAAGGCTGAATAACAAATTAAACTGCAGCGGAATGAAAACGTAGGCAACCCCTCAGTATACCACAGGCAACTGACAAGCTTGCGCCCTAAACATTCATCTCCTCCTAGTACTCCTTCTCGAGCATGGATGTAGACTCCTCAACTGGTAATGTTGTTGTTGGCAAGGGTGAGTACATAAAGCACTCAACAAGTTATGCACAGAATGTAATTCTAACATAGCTATATGCAAAGCTTATTCCAAAGGATAGGCTATCATAGCTATTTTGCAACAAAGCAGCATTTATGAACAAATACAATAAATAGATTGTAAAGACTGTAAAATAAATAACAGTAATAGATAGATTCAGCATTTCTCAAGTAAACCAAGTTTTCCAATTCTAAGTCAAGTTTCCAACCTTCCATATGACAATCCTGCCATCCCAACCAACTTTTCCATTTAATTAATCTAACCCTTAACTGTAATTCCCGAGCATTGGTCAATACTGCGAGCACGGCTATTCGAATAGATTTACACTCTGCAGAAGTTATGCATTTTACCCACACGACATAATCGTATCTTGGTGCAAGATCATTAACACACTTCCATTGGTGTGTCGTAGAGAGATCATGACAAAGCCTTTACAATGCTCTCGCTTAACCCAGTACTACCTGTTAAGGTTTCAACACTGGTGGGTCTGAAAACCACAACCAAGGCCCCCTCTTGCGCCTTGTGAATTACTCCATAACTCGGGAACTCACACTGCTAATGATAGTACCAAAGCTAAGACATTGCAGATTAATCAGCTAGGCTGTCCCATGCCAGACATGTGGTTGCATGATTCTCAGGTCAAAGGCTTGCAAGGTTAAGTCCTTCAGATGATCGAAGCAAGACTTCCACATACCCTATGCCCATCGGGCCCAGCTTGGCATACTCGCCCCTTGTCACTTGCCCAATCTAAGTGATTACCACCCAAGTTGATTACCATGCACCACGTGCCATCAACAATTCTACATTATTGTGTGACATGACTCGCCACTACAACTCAAT
Source organism: Otatea glauca (assembly GCA_036346275.1). Lineage (NCBI taxonomy): Eukaryota > Viridiplantae > Streptophyta > Magnoliopsida > Poales > Poaceae > Otatea > Otatea glauca. The sequence goes on along the minus strand of CM070731.1, from coordinate 29,430,361 downwards.
CTCATTGTGTGATCTCACATGACACACAAATTCATATCATTGTTCCATATTCCACTAGTCAAGATTAGTTATCAATGATTCAAGTACATGTGATGATATGGCATGGCTAAGCAGCTAACACGGTCTAACCATCCCATGTTGATTTTAGTATTAACCAACTATAGTGAACCAATCTAGGGTGACAATAGATCATGGCATACAAATGACAAGGTATGGTATAGATCAATTTGGTATAATAACTAAGTCCCAATTTAAATTGAAACCATTGTATACTTGAAATAATATGCAATAGGGTAAAACAATGTAGCGATTTTGTAAACATGGGTTCAACATGATCAAAGCACAACTTGCCTTTGAAAAACCCTTATTCTTGCTTTGGACCTTAGTCTTGAGTCGACGAATCTTCCTCGGATGTTTTGCACAATACGACGTTTACATGAAACGAAAGAGAAAGCCAAATAAACACCAAAACAGAGAGTAAACAAACTCTAAAAATCAAATAAAATTCACTATTAAATAGATCTCAATTTTAAAATTTTTAAAAATTTGAATTACCTCAATCGGAACTCGTATGAGGAAGAACAGGCTCTCGAAAGATTCAAAAATCATAAAAAACCTGAAAATTGGAAAAATATCGAATTAACCAAATTATTTTTATACTAGAAATTCACTTTATTGCGTCAGCATCCAATCTGGCCGATCAGGAACTGACACCTAGCCTTGGTGCATGGACGGGGTCCACTGCCCACCATGAGTCGGTGCATGATGCTTCGACCTCCACGTCGACACGCGGCACGACAGGATTGGCTGAAGTGCGCGGCTCAATCCTCACAATAAGAGGCGGATCGGACCATCACGAAGTGCACGCAACGTGGCAGCATCTCAGTTCATCCGATTAGATCCAACAGTCCAGGTTACCTATGGGATTCACTGCTGAAGCAAACACGTGGCGCGATCTCGATCAGCTGCACGAAAATCCAACGGCGAAGGAACACGGCTAGCGGCGGCGAGCTTCACACGGCGGCAGCATTGACGGCCTCGAGGAGGACAACCACGAAACGGCGAAAACTCAACGGATTCAACCAGGGTTTCGACAGGTCTGGAAGAGAATGCTTCGGCGAACTCGATGCTACCTTTGGTTCCAGTGAAGGTACGTCAGAGGCGAAGATCTTGACGGTTAAATGGCGGTGGTGGTTCACGAAGTTCGACGAGCTCGCATGGGTTCCACGCAGTGTCTTAGCCGACGAAAGATAGAGGAGAAAGGGCGGCAGAGGCAGGTGATCCTCGAGGCAGGGTCGAAGCTGCCTTTTAAGGGCCTAAGAGTCCGTGCTAGGCACGAACGCCGAAGTCGCGACGAAATCGCCAGCGGATTTGGAACGAACACGGTGGCACAATGCAGCTACATCGCAACCGTCCACGTGGCACGCATCCCATGGTGCATCAGCACGCAGACGTGGCTCCATCCCAGCCATCCCTACGACCAGATCCGACGGTAACCGAGTGTTAGGGTTTCCAAACCGACCCTACGCTCCATTCGTTCGATCCAGCGATAAACGGTCACGATCAAGCTTCTAGAATACGGGCCAAGCCTACACAGTAAATGGGCTAAACCCAATACTGTACAATTTATTTCCGGGGTTTGTGATTTAATTTAAATCCAACAATTCGTTTAATTTATTTAGAGCAGATAAATTACCAATAAAATTTTCATAGCTACTTTGAGACATTTAGACCTTAAATAAAATATTTTTAGACAAACTTTGCATAAAATTTATCTATAAATAATTATTTTTCTCAAAAGGCCAATATACTTAATTTGAAATGAATTCAAATAAATTCCAGAAAAATTCTGACAAATGTTTTGAGATTTTAGGAACCTAAATAAAATATTTTTGATAAAACTTTATATTGACTTTCTTAATAAATAAATAAATTTCTCAAATGACCAATATAAAAAATATTTAATTAATGCAAATAAGATCAAGAAAAATCTAATAAATTCAGAAAAATTACAAAATACACAAATAACAATGGAATAATATTTAAGGCAAATTTTGGGAAGTTACACTATATCTCTATCGGTTATACGCTCAGAATCGATAGAGATGTCCTCCTGTTCTATATCAGTTCTAAGAGTTGAACCGATAGAGATAAATCCGCTCTGGCACCAAATCATAGTACACATATATATCACATTCACAAAACACATATCACATATCAGTATATCACATTCATAGTATCATACAGTACACGTATCACAGTATATAGAAAACAAATATACTTAACATTACACATATCACATTCGTAGTATATAATACACAGGTTTATATTAGACTATTAGGAGTACACATTCACATTATATAACATTGTTTACATAGGCTAGTAGGAGCATGTCCGATCTCTAAACATACTGTGCTTCGCTATAACCTTTGATCAGTACCATGTGCATATGTGGTCTGCTATTCTATTGAAATTTTTTTGCAGGCTCTTGTAGGGGATATTGAGCTACTGCAAAATAGATAGTAGTGCAGTAATTAAGTTTTAAAATTCGTATATGTAAAAGCCTGAGTATATTATGTATGTACATAAGCTAGGGAAAAGGTTTGCGCCGCCGATCAGGATCATCACGTGATGCATGACGTAGAAGCTGCACAGTTCGTCGCACCCCTGTTGATGACACTGTGAACAAACAAAATCAAATTAGAAGACGAAGAATAGATGTCAGGAAGAATCCTATGTTAGGCACTTGTACCTTGTAGTGCATCCACCCCAACTAGTCACCTCGTTTGTTGTTGTGTCGCCCTCCTTTCGCAATGTAAGACAAGAAAGCTCTTCATACAATGGCCAAAGATGCTATTTAGTAAAAAAATGAACTTAGTTAAATATAGAAAGTGTTGGGTTAGAGAAATATACTTACCTCTGCAAAATAGACTTAATCAATTAGTCCATCGATCTCTTCTCTAGCGAGTTAAATAAGTACACTTTGTTTTCACTCGGAACAATCATGAGTAGAACCCAATGGTTCCTGATTATTAAATGTATGCAATGCATGAAAATAAGTTCATATAAGGTTTAAGTATGTATAAGTAATTGAAGGGTAAAGTAATTGGAGTAGTACTTACCACTCGTGGTACAGGACGAGAATAAAGTCCTTTGTTGCCTTAGCGAGCAATGCTTGCTTGAGGTAGTCGACGAAATCCGAATGATACTGTACCATGGTCATAGAAATCAACTCGAGGTCAACGAACCCAAAGGGTGATGATGCGTCGTGGCTTGCTGCCTCATCATCCTACAAAATAAATCAATTGCTAAAAAACATAATCAAAATCCTATAACAGTCATAGGCTTATGTTGTATGGTGCGATACTCACAACGTCTAGGTTCGTATAGTAAAAACATCGATGGCTTCCCTATTGCACAAAAAGAACAAATCCTCAAAATTCACTGGGAATGTCCCATCCTTCTGGTTGGAATTGGCCCCTCGATACCTCACATGGAAATTGGTGTGACGCTCGGTGCCATCTGCTTCTTTGGCCTTGTCAATGTACCATCCATGGAGCAAATGAGCGGTAAAGGGTAGAGCATTCAATTGGTTGCTTGGGAGAAGGGGTTGTCCATGTATGTACCCTTTTTTTAAGGGGCTCTGTGGCCTTCTGTTTTTCAAGGGACTTTGTGGCCTTCTGTTTTTTAGTGAGCTCTGTGGCCTTCTAATATTCAGGGGGTCTATGGCCTTCTGTATTTCAAGGGGTTTGGTGTCCTTTGTCAACTTTTCCTTCTTGGCAGAAGGAGTCTTTGAGGTCTTTTGTGCTTCTTTGGTCGACGACTTAGTCCTTTTATACACCAGGTCACACTTTCCAGTCGACTTGGACGGAGGACTCGCCATAGTGGTGGGAGCAGGTGCAGGTACGATAGGCGTAGGAACCTACAAAGCACATGAATATGTAAGTAGGCACACGTGTTGCAGTACTGGAAAGATTGAGAAGATGCGAGGAATTTTTACCTTGAGCAATATGACACCTGTCGTGAGCCACTTGATGAACGACATCTATGCTTGCCCGAGAGTGGTGATATCTTCATTTGGCGGGAACTGCAGCACATGAGACAGGAAGTCATCGTGGACATAGTCCACCTGCACCCCCTTCCCCAAAGGGTCACCATGCACCATGTCAGTCTCCTTGCATAAAAATGCAACCCCTCATCCAGCTTGAACAGGAAATCTGTCTTCGAGCATGACGAGCTGGCACTTGGCAGGCGCCTGCAAGAAGTGCACAACTTGATCAGAAATATTATTTAGCTTACTCTTGTACCTTTAAGTCAGAAACAATTATTACCTTTAGCTAGGGACTGGACTGATCATTTCTGGAAGCGCAGCTACTAGGGCGAGCATCGACCCTTCTATGATTGGCAAGCTCCTCTGACTCTGACTGTTGGAGATCATTGCCATCATCTCAGCCTTCAGACGCTCCACATGTTCCACCATCTGGGTCTCACGTGCCATCATCTCCTCCCTCATCTCCTCCTTCAGCTCCTCCTTCAGCTTGGCCTTGAGGCGCTCCTCGTGTGCTTGCCATGATCTTGCTCTCGCACTGGCAACATCCTCCTCGTCTTGAAAAAAGGAACTCTTCATTTGCTTGCAGCAAGCACCTGCCCCTTATGGTCGGGCTTCCCGATCACCGAAGATAAGATGTCCTACGACCCTTGGCTCTGAAAGGTCCCATACTGTTTTCTTTGGCTTAATTCCTCCGGCAAGAAGCGAATCTAAATTAGTGCTAAAATACAACAAGAAGGGTTAACTGCGATGTAGTAAGTTAGATGTCTTACGATGGCAGAGATGATCTGCACTGTCGCGGGATTTGAAACTACAAGTTGGCCGTCGAGGGTTTTCTTTATCCTCGCTAAAACCCAGTCACGTGCCCGCTCCTCACATATCTCAGAGTAAGGCATCGCCATCCCAGAGAGGCAACACTCCTCAGCTAGCCGCGCCCACTCTACCTTCTTCCCTTCATAGCCGGTGGAACCGAGGTGGTGCGCGTGTGTATTGAGCCTCTGGATAGCGATGTTCTTCTCTCTTAGCTCCTACACATGGGGCGTACTCTTCATCCTATTGAACTCCTCCCAAACATCGGGAGTCAAAAACGGATACTTTTCGAAAGTAGTACAGCCTTTCAGCACATACTCAGTCATCATGATAACTTTGAAGTGCCTCAAAGACACACTCATTCTTTTCAAGACATATGACCTCGCTTTGATTTCATGTTCCTCTGGTATAATCCATTTCCCCTGTCATTGCAATATTGAAAAGGGTTAGAGCATTTCACGATTAGGTCACAAGTTGAGAGAGAAAAATTACCATGTTACCTTAACTTCGTTCCACTACCAATCCTTCTGCTCGGCACTGACATCCTTCCTCCAGTTCGGAACCGTGATCATCACTCTATCCCTCACCAATTGGTAGAGAAAAGATCGGTACCTCGCCTTACACTTGGGAGGACCTATGTAAACCCCATGGCATCAAACTAGAGAACCTGCAGCGTTCTCCCTGTGGCCCCTTTATTCGGTCATTAGGCCTTTCTCACCTTACTTGGCCCCTCAGCATCACCTTCTATTCATCGGGTGATGAGCCAATGCTCTCTCTTTGTGAAATTTTAAAAACTAAAATTAGAGGTCATATACATACAAGAATTATGTAATATCATCGATCATTTTTCTAGGTTCAGGAATTTTCTTTTTGGGGATCTTGTGAGCGTTAGGAGGTGGGTTTTGGCCATTGTGAAAGGGGTATCCCTACCCCTAGCCCCACCTAATTCCTCACCAAATTTCTCCTCCACCCATTTCCTCTCCTCCCTGGCGCCTCTCCTTCCTCCCTAGTGCCTCTCCTCCTACTCCTCCTCCCCTGTAGCTCCTCCTTGGTCGAGCTCTGCCCAGCCGAAGCCTTCCCTAGCCGAGCTCCCCCTGGCAGCAGCTCCTCTTCTTCCTCCTTTGCTCCTCCTTGTGGTAAGCAAAGGTAAAGTCACCTAGGGTTTGGTTTTGGGTAGTTTGCTACTGTTCTTGGAGGAGTCTTGCAGATTTTGTATTCTAGGGTTGGAGATTTGGGGATTTTGGGGGGAAATGGTGGATGTAGGTTTTTGGGGCAAGTTCTGAATTTTCGAGATGTGCAGACCCAGATTTTTAAGCAATGATTTGAGGTCCTTATAAGCTTCTCCTGAGAGGTTGGCTGTAGGAGTTGTAGATCTGCGTCTCACATTTAATTAGAGTCCAAGAACACGATTTTTTGTTCAGCCGTTTGGAAGTTATGGCCATTTTTGTATTTGTTGTCCAGAGTTGCTGCTATTAGCAATAGCTGCGGATTTGTGTTGTTTAGAGCTAATTACAGGCCGAATAAAATTTTCTCAATACCTAGAAAAAGTTGGAAAATTTCCTGTAGATTCTAAAAATATCTTTGTTTGCTTAATTTGGAATTGTATAAACATAGTTATGATCTGTTGAAGAGTGCTGTTCAGATTTGGATCATGTCTAGAAGATCAGACTTCGGGCAGTTCTGTATCTCTGAAGTTCAGGTCGCGTTTTAGGGCCCTTTTGTTCAGTTCCAGAATGGTTGGACGTTGTGAAAAACGTGGATTATTGTCTTAAGTTTCATTAGAGATTAAGAACACGAAATTTGGTAAAGCAGATAGAAAGTTATGGCCTGTTGAAGCCATCAGTGTAGATTCTGTTTGCTGTTGTATTCTATCTCGGTTTTATGCAGTTTAGGGCTATTTAGTGGCCAAATAAAATTATTTCAGTAACTAGGGAAAGCTAGATATTTTTATATAGTTTTCAAAAATGTCCTAGATTGCTTTATTTGGATTTGTATAGATTTAGTTATGAATTTCTGAAGGTTGTTGTCAAGTGAGGAAGCATAATGGTTTTTCAGGGCAGGAAACGAAAAGCTAGTTGGTTTAATTGATGAAGTTGATTAACTAGAATTTGGTGAGTAACCTTCGGTAGTTTTCATAAAGTTTATGGTTTCCTTTGTTTGTGCTCTTAGGTTAGAAATTTTGTCATTTGACCGCTGGGACAGCAAAGGGGTGAGCTGTTCGGTGAGTGAGATAGTTAGAACCAGGGTAGTGCATAGAGGCGACGTCATTATATTTGATGTATGAATTGTTGATGCATGATTTTGAGATTGATGCATACATATATTGCAGGAGTTGTGACTTCGGGAGTGGATTCAACCTCACGTCACTCCGTTTCTTGTGGGTAAAAAGGCAAGTGCATAGTAGAAAGATAATTTGGTTGTGGAATGAATTGTTGTTTAGATTGATAAATATCACCTTGCTATTTTATATGATTAATGTTAATCATTGTCATAATTTATGCTTGTGGTCTTGAGATGATGATATTGAGTACATGATGTGGATGGTCACTTGGGAATTGTTAGTACGTGGTGATTGGTTATTGAAAAGTGTTGCATCACTTGCATTCATATCATTAAAAGTGCATATGAGCCAGGTCGGTAAAAGAGTCATATAACTAATCCAGAATGCATAGGCCAGGTCGGCGAGAAAGGTATATGACTTGACCTGAGTGCTCTTGAGTAAGATCTACTTCGGTAGGCCCCTCCACTGGGATGGAAGGGAATGAGTGTGACATCGACGGGTGTGCACTCAAGCTATACCGGTATAATCTATGAAAGATGCATATGAGCATACAAGCATATTTGCATTGCATAGCATTGCTAATGATGAATGATGGTTAATGTGATGATTGTGATAAATGGTTATATGGATGAGTCGTGAACTCATCCAATGATGCCTAATGTGATAAATATGACAACTTGCATGATATTGTTTCTTACATATTGGTTGAGTCGTGGATTCACCCTTGTTGGATTTAAATGTGATAATTGGTTATGTTATTGTTTTATTATGCACTTTGCTGAGTTTTGAACTCATGCTTGTTGTAATGCTTTCTTTTAGGTACCTCAAGATCGGCATATGGGAAAGGGCTTTAGTACTTCTTCCACACTTGCTATCACTCACTTTAGACAACCATGTATTTAAAGTTGTTGTAATAGATTTCATCTTGTGGTTGGTGTCATTGTTAAAGTCCTTACTTGTGGTCTAGTTTTCTTTTGTGAGGAGTTTATGGTTGCATAATCGTATGCTTGTTGGAGCTTATGTCTCTTAATTTGTTCATGTGATTTTTGGTTCATGTTCATAGTATGGTTATGTTGTTGTTCATAGTTATGCTGTAGCCATATTATGTTGTGTTTACTTAGTTTAAGTGTGATAGATAGTTATGTGATTGCTATAGGTTGTACTCTGCTCTTCCATGATATTTATGTTAATATGGTTATGTAGTGACTATTCCTTGTTGTTGTTGTGCTGAATTTGACTTTAAATGAATAGAGGTCATGCTAAAATTTTTAGTAATTTGGTAGTATTGTTGGTTGTCGCTGTATGTGGGTGTAATATTTGGGGCACGGCGGGTGCTAGGGTGTTACAAATTAAGATCGTAGAATGTACTCAAGCTACTCAAATATAGACTACAATCTGCTCAATCATTCACTGAAAATTAAGATCATTTGACTGTTCGGCCAAACATATGAACAACAAACTAGGTACTGAAGATAATGATCAACCTAGTCGATAGTGAAGCACAAGCAATACTTTCTAGCATCAACAAGCAACAATACTTTCTAGCATCAACAGGCAATGATACTTTCTAGCATCAACAAGCAACAATACTTGCCAAGGGGAAGGACGCCGGGGGGAGGATGCCAGGGGCGAAGGAGGAGGACAAGGAGGAGGAGGCCGTCGAGGAGGAGGACATCGAGGCAAGGGTTTGGGAGAGACGACGCGTGCAGGAGGAGGTGTGAGCGGGTGAGAAGAGGAAGAGGTGGGAGGGTGAATTTTTATAGGGGGACACTCTATTGGTTCTACGCTCAGGACCGATAGAGAAGTATTAGTATCTCTATCAGTTCCGAGCGGTGAATGGATAGAGATTGATATATTCTCTCTATCGGTTCAGAGCGATGAACCGATAGAGATTGATATATTCCCTCTATCAATTCCATAATCAAAATCGATAGAGATAAATAGTGCATCTCTATTGGTTCCGAGCATTAAACCGATAAAGATGAATATATTATCTCTATCGGTTCAGCACTCGGAACCGATAGAGATTATACGCCTCTATTGGTTCTGAGACAAATACAGACTATTTTCCTTGAACAGAACTAGATATTGAAAACTAACATATTTAAGGAGTATACATGTATTATCTTTTTATTTACAATACATGCATGTAATTTGTTCCATGTATGCCATCATCACCACTAAGACACGCCCTATCTGCAAACGAAAGTATTTCATCGAATTGGTTGTACTCTTCTTCATCTATAATATTTTCAACTCCAACGATTCGCCTCTTACCATGAAGGACGATGCGCAACCTCAGATTGGCCAGATCACACATCTAGAAGACTTGAGTTGCTTGCTTCGTAAGGACGAACGGTTCCTCTTTGTAGGCGAGTCTATTGAGATTCACAAGAATAAAACCTCTCTTGTCGATCTTGACACCATGTGAAAGTCTCACCCACCTACATTGGAACAATAGAACTTGATATATTCTGTAATTGATCTTCCATGTTTCTTCGATCATCCCGTAGTTGGAGTTCGTTGCGATTGAGGATCCTCTTTTTGAGTGATTATCAGACAAAGCATCTATGCTCACACCACTATTTTGAATTGTACTCTTTGCATCTTAACTTTCAGTGTAAAAGGAGTAGCCATTAATATCGTACCCCTGCCATGTCTACATATTAAATCTTGGTCTATCAGCCAACCATTTGACATCCATGGGACCTTCGCATTTTTTTGAACCATGTGAGGAATCGCTCTATGTGTTCTCGCGTGATGGAAAGCTGATCCATGTGTGGATTCTCTTCCCGTAATATCAACTTGTGCTGCTCGATGCATGGATGAACTTCTGCGCTATGTTGCAAAACTGTTAAATGCGCTTTATAATACATATCAAACAGTGGACTCATTAGTTTCGACACAATGGTTCCTTTGCCATCAAGTTTACCCTCATGACGAGATACAAGAACACCAATTGCTTATCTTTTACCCAGATAGTCCATGTAGAAATCAATAACCTCTTCAGTCCCATAACCTTCAACAATACTATTCTTAGGCTTCAACCGATTCCTCACGTATACCTTTAATATACTCATGTTTCTCTCAAACAGATACATGTAACGTAAGAATGGGGGTCCATATATCTTAATCTCTCTAACAAGGTGAACAACAAGGTGGACCATGACGTCAAAGAATGAGGGAGAATGCATCTCAAGCTGACATACAGTCTGCACCACCTCACTCTGCAAGTTGTCTAGTACATCGGGATCAATAACTTTACAAGAAATCGCATTGAAGAAATAACATAGCTTCGTGATTGCCAACCTGACATCCTCTGGCAGAATATTTTTATTACAACAGTGAGCATTTGGGTCATCAAACATGATAATGGTAGGACTTCAAACCAAGCAACTTCAAATCATCCATGATTACAAGCTTCTTGATGTTTGCCGAGTAGCCCGATGGAACTTTAATACCTTGGAGACACTTGCAGAGGTCTTCTTTATCCTTCTTGGACAAGGTGTAGCATACAGCGGGGATGTATAGGCCTTTTCCAACCTCCTCGATCATTGTAAGCTTGGGCCTGATTCCTATATAGGCCATGTCGCGGTGAGCATTCACACCAACATCGGTCTTCCCAGGTATGTTCAATAGGATGCCAATCAAATTGTCACAAACATTCTTCTCAACGTGCTTGACATCAATACAATGCCGGACATCTAACTCCTAGTATGGTAAGTCTCAAAATATCGACATCTTCTTCCAAATGGTCCTAGGATGAATAGGTTTATAGCTCTTTTCAAACTGAACATCGATATCCTCCACGCGTGAAAATACTTGCTTTCCACTCATAGGATATGGGGCCGAACAAACTTCCCACTTTCCATCAAATATGTCATGCATCTTACGATATCGATGACTTCTAGGTAGAAACCTACGATGACCATGTATCCTTTCTATTCGGACATGAATGTATACTTTCTATTTCCATTCCCGTGGTACATAGTAGCTTCTTCGCTTCATAAATGCTTATTGGTAACTTGTTTCCCTCCGAAAACACATCCGATAGAATAACTCAAAGTGCATTGAAACTTGTATCTGTCCAACGGTGTTTTGCTTTCAGTTTGAACAATGCAAGGACCGAACCCAACTTGGTGTATTCGCATTGCAACCCGAGAACAATAGTTTGGCATCGTCTTCCATCAAGCTTTTAAAATTTTCAAACTCTCTTTCTGTGTAATTTCCCTCCACATCCCGCAAAATTTGATCTAAATTGTCCTCAAACATATCACGCTACAAATCGTGATTCGGTTCCAACATGTCTTCGTTGCATACCAGAGTGTTAGTACTTATCTCCCTATGATGGATCCGACACGTGTAATTCCTCACGAAACCACGTCGAATCAAGTGGTCTTCAATTTGAGCTGAGTTGTTAAATCTCCTGAGATTGGTGCAATCAAAGCAAGTACAATATATGAAGTTTGAACCCCTATTGACTATGTCTTCTTCGGCAATTTTTTTTGAACTCCTTAACACCTCTCTGAAATTCAGCACTCACAAGGCTTTTTTGATACATCTATTCTTCATAGTCCATCTTGAAAGATCATGTGGAGGTCTACCATGTTTATGATGAGTATATTGACAAACACCGAAACAACACAATTTTGAGTTTGAAAAGAAAAGAAGGGAGCAATTTGATTGCAAAGCCATACTTGGTCCAGAGCAAGAGAAAATAAGATCATTACCAAGTTGACAGGAGGGATTTCAGAGCAAGTCAAAAGAAAGAACAAGTTTTCCACAAAAGCTCTAGAAATCCAAGAAAAAGACACAAAAGCTCAAATATGCTTATGATCCTAAGAACTAAGATGCAATCACATTTCTCACCTTTCGATGATGCCTTTTCTACAATTTCTCCCCCTTTTGGCAATATAAGCATCAAGATGGCATCTTCTCCCTAAGCACAGCTGCCTCGACCTTAAGGGCCTCACAAGATACACATGGGCATTCCTAATCCTAAGAGCCTAGGTCTATAGCTTCTTGCTAAGCTCAACTTGGATTTTATCAAAGTCCCCCTCAATCTCAGCACATCGCAAGCAACTTTCTTGTGACTTAGCTAGTTAGCAAGTTCAGCACACTTGACATTTAAAGCTTCATTGTCAAGTTTTCATTGCCTACAGCCCTCACATGAGCTAACTGAGTCCTTAGAATCTTGCAGTTCAAGTTCATTATTTCTAGCAGGTAGCTTCCTAAGGTGAGTGCTCATGGCATCAATTTCAGACAATAGTTTTGGGCAATTTTCAAAAGATGCACTAGTGTGAGAATGAAGAAAACTAGCATCTACAAGAATAGTATCAACTGGACTAGTGCTATCATTCTTCAAGCTCAGAAAGCACACTATCATGCATGGTCCTTATGTTCTCAAACTCCACAAGCAAAGCATCACAAAGAATACAGTCATCAGAGTCTCGAGAGGAACAAGATCTAAGTGAAGCTAACTCCCGAGACAAGATACCTACTTCCTTCTCTAACTCCGTACACCTAGCTCTAGCTCTAGCATGAAATTTTCCTAACTTACAGAAAACATCGTTGAGCTGGTCGTAAGAGGGTACTTTGTTCAAGTCACTGTAGAGCTCGGAGTCACTGATGCCATTGGCGTCGGCCATGAAACACATCCCGGTGAAGTCTTCGCTGCCTTTGTTCTTCTCTTGCAGACCACCCTCACCCTCATCGTTCCAGATCTCCATGTCGGAGAGGCTGATGTCGTCGAGTGCGGCTAGGATGCGATAGAAAAGCTTCTTGTTCTTTGAGAAGTTGTTGTATTTCTTCTCACGCGCCGATTCTCGAGCTGGAGGCTTCTTGTTGTAGTTCTTGTCGGTGTAGTCATTTTTTCCTGAACCACCGAAGTCGTTCTTGCCCTTCTCCATCTTGGGGCAGTTCGTCCGAATGTGGTTGGTGCCACCACACTCGAAGCAAGTGATCATGCCACCTTTCTTCCTCTCCCTCGCCCTCTTGTAAGCATGAGAAAATTTATAGGCTAAAAGAGCAACTTACTTTCTGAAAAATTTTCCAGCTGTTTATCGCTTAGCTCGCAAAGGGTGAAAACAGAGAAACCAACTGAAGTCTCAAAACATGATCCATTGAGATCGGTGACCAAGGCCATCGACTACAACTTCGTCTTACGAGAGATGGAATCGATCTCACGAGTCTTGAGTCAGGAATAAAGCCTGTCAAGAGTTAGAGTCGATAAGTCCGTGGTGTCCTTGACGGTGGTCACCTTCATCTCCCAAACCCGAAGATCGAGTGCGGTCAAGAAGTGTCGAGCGTTCTCTGAGTCAGAGTATGTTCAACCAACTGCACGGAGATCGCTCAAAATCTTTGTGAAATGACCAAAACACTCATCAAGGGTCTCACCAGCGTGCTGTTCAAATTTGTTATAGTCACGCTTGTATTAATCTTGTCTTACTGTCTTGATCTGGGTGGTGTCCTCATGGTAAGCATCAAAGATCACCCAAATTTGGTGAGCAGATCGTAGGTGAGAGATCCTGTCGTACTCACTGCGGCTAAGGCCCTGTATGAGGAAGTTCCTTGCCTTAGCATTCGCCTCAATGTTAGTCATATTGCCGGCCGTGATGTTTTCATTGGCAGGAACCTCATACGTGAACTTCACCTTCTGCCAAATCAGGAAGCCCAAGGTAGTGATGTACGACTCCATTCTCGATTTCCAAAAAGGGGAATCAACTCCAGCAAAAAATTAGAGGCTCTTGAGACCGGTTAAGATCTATAAAAGAGCAAAACCAGCTCTGATACCAATTGAAGGATAGAAATGATGATTAAAGGGGGTGAATGATCACAAATAAAATTTCCCCCAAAAAATAAACAACCAAGAGATCAGATCGAATGACTGAACAATCCAAAGAGGTTGTCGGATGAACAATACCCAGATAAACAAAGAAAACTACACTAATTAGATGAATAGTAAACCCTGCACTGGTCGGATGAACAGTACTCTGCCTATACAACAGCACTGGTTGGAAGAACAGTGTTCGGGGTGAACATTGCTCGTATGTAACTTTTGGTAGGCTTAAGTTAGCATCTCAGCATGATCTCAAAAACAAGAATCGATGTAACTTTTGGTCGGCTGATCCAAAACCAGTGAAACTTTGTGTGCACCTTCCTATGGATGTCAGGAACCTATTCCAACCTTCAATCATAAGGATTGATATCAAAGTTCTGACCTTTTTCCAGTTTAATGAATGTTGCACCAAAATCGGATCAAACAAAACTTCACCCTCAGTTTGCTCATGGGGAATTGATGATCAAGATAATCTTAGATGACCTCTCACATATCACAGCAAGTAAGAACACCAATAAACAACTCTTCAAACAAACAAGAATGTGATCTACAAGGATCTTTCTTCTTTCAAGCACAAATATCGTTTTCTTGCAAGAATTGAAAAAGAAGAGGTTGTAGATTGCCTAGATGATTGGGATATGATCTGAAAAAGATTCAACCATCAATAATCATTCATCCTTGGCATAAAATCCACAAGCATTTAGAAGGAAGGGAGGTAAATCCAAATGTGCGAAAAGTAAATTGCAAGAAATTAAATTGTGGAATGAAAATACCGAATATAAGTGCTGAATTTAAAGCATAATAAAAATGCTGAAAGTAAATTCAGAAGAAAGAAATAAAACTTTTATTTCTTAGGAGAAAGGTTTACAAAGCCTCACAACAAAGTGAGCAAAGCTCAAAGGAGCACCAAAACCTTCTCAGAGAGAGACACCCCTCTCCCCCCTATTTATAGGGGTGGGCATCTTTAAACTGAAACCGAATTAACTGATTATTTCTATTTTTTCGGTTTTCGGCTCGGTTTTTATTTTGGTATAATTCAGCTTTCGGTGTTTGGTTCGGTTTTTCGCTTCCAAAAACCAAAATAACCGAATAGCCCATGTACAATACTACTTTTATAATGTTCTTCCTAAAGCCACTGAACAATTCTCATGTTTTAACACATTTATGCATATGTTTGGTATATTCATTTGTCTATTATGCTTATACTGTAATGACCTATGAATATTGTGTGGGTTTATCCCTACTTCGTGTTGCGATATGAGAAGGACTAAATCTAATCTACCTAGTGTTTATCCATATTTCGGTTAACTGAAAAACCGAATTAACTGAACCGAAATATTTTGGTTAATTAGGTTCAGTTTTTCATTTTGATCCGAGAAATTCGGTAGCCAATTTCCAAAAATTGAATTATTTTAAAACCAAGAAAAACCGAATGCCCATGCCTACCTATTTATAGCACGCTGGGAGCAACCTTCACCTTTAGATGACAACTTGGCTCTCGAAAAGCCTCATCAAAGGCTGAGATCCACTCCCTCACTTATACATGGCTAACCCGCAACCCAACATCATAACGGGTTTTATCCACACACACACATACTAACTTAACCACTACTCCACTCGCGAACCCTTGACCCAACGATCCTCCTTCACTTGAGTAGGGCTTAAGTTAGCATCTCATCCATCCACTTGTCCTCTAGCTTGCAGCCACTCCTAGCCTTAGTCATCCTTTGACGACACCTTGACCGTCTGGACCTCACCTCTCTCCAACCTACCCCCGATCTCCTCCTCCTCACCATGACCTAGCTCCGAAATCCTACAACCATCATAGACAAGGGAAACACATCACATAGTATTGCTCAAAATGATATGCAATAAGTAATCAGCTGAACAATCACACATCTAAGGATCACACCTTAGCTCAGAACCAATCAAGTCCATGACCACTTAAAGCTTTGATCAGTCAAGGTTCTAAATATCCAAGGCTCTGATTAGTCAAGGCTCAGATCAGTCAAGGCTCCAACCAGCCAAGGGCTACGACCACTTGCTCACAGCCACGACAACTCAAAGTCACAACCACTCATTGGTGCAACGACCACTCGAACTCAAATTGCTCAACCTAAAGCAAATCAAACTCAAACCTGAGGACCACAAGCTCAAATACAGTCAATTACTCATCACAAATATGGGTAGACCTCCACATGGTCTTTCACATCTGCAAATAAACTACGCACACTAAATTAAAAAAACTGGAGTCACAACTAGCTATTTCAAATATTGAGACAATATTTAATTACCTTTGCAAACTAAGGACATGTTCCAAGATATATAATTTACTCCCTATACATTCTTCCCTAGTTACGAGTTTTTAATTCCCTAGTTAGGAGACATACATTTATAATATCAACAATGATATCGAATTATCTAATTCAAAATTGAAGGAATTCTCACCTTTTGAAGAAAACCACAAATGATAGGCAATTGAGGAGAAATCTCCTCCAGCTAAGGCTTCAACTTTACCCCCTTAACACCCATCCCTGAGGATATCATAATTTCTCACCCCAATTAGTGCTTCCAACTGTAGAGTATGTTGCATTTTTTTGGGCGACGACAGGTTTTTGACCTCTAGAACAACAATTAACAGAGGGTTCAGCCCGAAAGTTATAACCTATCGGTTCTGAGATCCGAACGGACCGTGATATATGCACTATTACAATCAATTCTAACCTCAAAACCGATCATGATGACTATTTTCATCATTATCTATTCTTACGTCAGAACCGATAGTGATACAAAAAACATCAGAACCGATATTGATGGTAATGGTCATCAGTAATGGTCATCACTATCGACTCATCAATATCGGTTCTTAGGTCACACCGATAGTGATGTTTTGTACAATATTTCT
Organism: Otatea glauca; assembly: GCA_036346275.1. Taxonomy (NCBI): domain Eukaryota; kingdom Viridiplantae; phylum Streptophyta; class Magnoliopsida; order Poales; family Poaceae; genus Otatea; species Otatea glauca. Next base: position 29,413,479 of record CM070731.1, on the reverse strand, counting down.
CACCCATGCTGGATCACCTATTACTATGGGTTTTGTTCTGAAAAATTGAGAACCGACCTAGATATAGTAGTGTTATATCATTATGTAGTAGCGTGAAGTGTTCCATGCTAAACTTTTGAAAGTACAACACACATCGAAAGAGGCCTTCCCCTGTAAATATACTAGGTAGATTTCACGCGCTACGCTGCGTGCGGCCAGTTTTAATGTATTGAAGTATTCAGAAAGCAAAACACACCAACATTGTACAATATGAAAAACATACATACGGTAATACATCCTAAGCTAACAACTAAATTCATAGGGGAAAAACTATGCAAAATTTTAGATGACAAACTGCTCTGGAACTCGGAAAAAAAATAGGAAGAACACATAGTAATTCAGAACAAACCAGAAATGCAGGGCCTCATCCCTTAGCAGTCAACACCAACACCTACCAACGGGAGACGCTGCAGAAAAGGAGGAATAATTTCAAAAATTCATAAACAAAGAAAAATGGCATATCCATAACTATGAATAAGGATAGCCGAGAAGCACACCATGCATGATTTGAGAGTAATAAAACCATATACTTGCATTAAGTAATATAGAAGTGAATTCATCAACACATACCCCATTAAGGCACTAACAGCTATAAGAAATCAAGAGGAAAAGAGCAAGCACATAAAAATGTACAATGCATAACTAAATCAATATATGACTAATCTGCAAATAGCTACTAAGCTGTTACATGGTTGGATACTAAAAGTAGCCAACATCATAAAGTATCTGCACACATACAGAGTTCTTTCAATAGGGAAACTAATTGACAACAGGACCTAACAAACTTCCATATCATTTTCAAATTTAAATATTTAAAAAAATCAAAGGTCAGTGTGACATCCTATGAGCAGCAGTTTAATCATTCCTTACCTGTAACCACGAAACCTCATTGCAAATGAAACAATGGGAGAAACATTTAGCGAGGAACGGCTGAGCAAGATCGTACAATTCTTGTCTTATAACTCTAGTGACTTGAGCTACAGGGCAAAACGAAAGAAACAAAGAAGCTACGACCTCTATGATGGTAAACCCAAAATTCCCAATACGCGAGTTCAGTCAATCACTTTCACTTCTAGGAAGAAAAAGAAAACTCTTTCAAACAATCCAAGCAAGAATAATTGAAGCATTTTTTTGTTGCCATTTACTTTGCAAAGAAAGGAAGGAAGTACAGTCTAAGTATCCTTCTCCTTGCTTCACAAGGAAAATAAAGTGCAAACAATTGGACAACATCTTAATAATGTAACACTGATTAAAAGCAACATTAAAGAACAGAGAGGAGAAACTAACAAACCACACTACCTCAGTCCAAGAAAGATTAAATTATTTATTTACTCCTGAAGATGCCTACAAGAACACAGAAAAATTTAAGATCCCTGCAAGAATCGGAAGAGGGTACCGCAAAAGATTGAAGAATAAAGACCACAGAGAAACTAGAAATTTACCAACGCACTTCGTTTCAAACAAAAAATGGTCAGGAATTTCACTTCACCTCCAGATAATGGAGCCTGCAAGTAACACGGATGATCTGAGGCGGCCGAGGCCGGCTCCATGGCGCAGCAAGTTCGGGGCCTCTACCGGGTGGCCGAGGCACAATCTCTTGGACAAGCAAGCGGAGGAGTAATGGCGGAGGGGTAGATGGCAGGCATACGCCGTCGAGGGAAGGGGCGGCGGGTGGAGGGAAGGTGGAGGCGAAGCGTGGCTGGGAGGTGGAGGGGTAGTCAGCAAGGGTCAGTTGGCGAGGGTGGCGTAGTAGTATGGGGCCTCGTGCGAGCTCGCTGTCCCTCTACGCCAGCTTCTCGGCCTTGACCCCAGGTCGATGAGCGATGGTGGGAGGAGCCGCGATGGGGAGGAAATCTAGAGAGAGGCACATAGCCGAATCTAGAAAAACAAATACAAACCAAAACGCCATCACCAACAAGAGCACATTTCGAAGAGAAATCACAAAAACTGGAAAAACCACAAAGCAACCATGTGGAAGAGGGATCTGAAAGGGGGGAGTATCGTGGAACCTGTGGACTCCTCGAGGAACTGCCTCGCGTACCCGGCCAGCATCAATAGAACCGGCGGAGAGAATGAAGGGAGGAAGGGGAGCAACCTCGGGGGCGCGACGCAGGAGCCAGAAGGGGGAGCACCGGCAGAGCGGGCCAGACGGGTGAAGGGAGAAGCGAAGGAGGGCGCAAAAGGGAAGACGGAAGGGGGAGCACCGTCGAGGTGCACGAGGCAGGTGACGGGATAAGCGACGGAGGACGCGAGAGGGAAGCCGGAGGTGGGAGCACCGACGGAGCACATGAGAAGGGCAACGGGAGAAGTGGCGGAACAGCAAGGGGACCGGCGGAGCTTTCGTGGTGGGGAACGAACGATGCAAGCGAGGCTGGGAAGAAGGAACAGCTGGAGAGTGACTGTGCCCACGACGCACCCAAGACGCAGGAATCTACGATGGAGAAAGAACCAACGGCATCAGCACGACAGGCGAAAAAGAACGGTGGGCCAAATGAAAGGATCTGTCTGTGATTTCATTCTTTTCAAAGGTTTTTTTCGCCAAAACAGTGATGTGGCATGGCTGGTCTCGCGGCATTCCTTCCCAATGTAAGGTATACTAGGCAAGTGACCGCGGCATGCCACACTGCGACCGCCGCTACCCACACGAGCAAATCGAGAAAACGCACGACTGCCGCTCCCTACGCGAGCAAATCGAGGAAACACGTGAAACGGTTGAAAGGATAAAAAGGTAATTGCATTTTTTCGCATTTATTCAGCGGAACGATTGAAAGGATATAAATGTATCTGAGTTACCACGGCGTGTCACGCCGCGACCGCCGCTCCATACATAAAAAAGGTAAAAATGATATGAACGGTTTTTTCCCAAAAAAGGACATAAAAAGGACTTAAACGCTTTTTTCGGGTGAGGATAAAAAAGGACCTTAACGTAATGCTTAAAATGGAAAAAAGGCCAGAAATGTAATATACCTTTTTTTCTAAAAAAAGACCTAAACGTAACGTTTTTTCCCAAAAAAAAAAAGGTGTTAAGCGATCGGTCAATGCAAACCCCTGTATGTCCTATCGCTCGGTTTACATATGCCCCGTACGACTCTTGAAAATGATGACAAATCCACCCCCATCTGCCCCCTGTGATATCTCCCCATCTCCATAAAATATTTGAAAATACAATTTCTCCGACATGCTGCAACGTCCAACAGAAATATATTACTCTAAAATACTCATCATGTATATTACTCTAAAATATAACATACAAAACGTATATTGATTGTACTAAAAAATTCGACTATAAATAAGTAATTCGACTTGCCTACCATACGGCCTAATATTATATTTGTGCCACATTACATTAACCCTACCAAATTAAATTTCTAAATATTGCCTAATATTTCTACTGTATTCAATTTCTAGATACTGAATACTACATTAATTTGTACATACTAAATACTACACAATCCTGAAATTTCTAAAACTAAATACTACATTAAAGTTCTAAATATTAACTGCGACATTAAATTTCTAAACACTACACAATCCAAAAATATCTAAACGCTACGCAATCCTAAAATTTCTAAACACTACAATAAATTTCTAAATATTAAATGCTACATTAAATTTCTAAATACTACACAGTCCTAAAAAAAATTTATAAACACTAGACAATCCTAAAATTTCTAAATAATAAATGCTACATTTAATTTTTAAATACTACACAATCCTAAAAAAAAATCTTAAATTTACCTCCACAAAAACGACGAATGGATTTTTTCTTCCCCTCTTCTTCTTCTCCTTCTTTCTCTTCTTCTTCTCTTCTTCTTCTTTTTCTTCTTCTCCCGGCTGCCTCTCCTCCCTCAGCCGCAATAGACTGGGTTTAAAACCCACCCGTCGCCCCATCACAGGGCGATCGCCCGTGCTTCAGGCGATAGGTGGGTGAGGGTTAGCCGGTGAGTGGCAGCCGTTAAATGACCATGATGTGTGGCACTGATCGGCCGTACATGGGACGATCGCCCTATGTACAAGCTATAGGAACCCACTTCTGCAATTTTCAAACCCTAACGACTAGTTTCGCAAAAAAGATTAAAAATAAATATTAAAGAAAAAAATTCGATGTTTTCACATCCTCTAGTTCAGAGATTGTACAGTGCAACAATTAACAAGTATACTTTTGCTCGTGTCCTCACTGTCTCTACAGAAAGCAACACATCTAACAGCACTGTTTTTAAAAATGGAAATACAATGATTCCTCTTCCATAGGGAAGAGCTGGTGCTTTTGATGTAAAACAAAACAAGAAGCGCTATCTAGAGCCCCAATGCCTTCACAACCTCCACCTACAGCCACATCTCCGGTCACTCTCCCAAATGGCCAAACAAAACACAGCACAAGAAAACATCTAGGAACACCGGTCTGTTCAAACTAGCACCTACGTTGCTGCTTTGCGATATGACCAGACGAAGACCACATGAACAAGATCGAGGTACAGATATGTAGGACAGTGATCAAATCACTAGCTGGCTACGGTTCCTCTCAACCGATTAGAGATGTGGAGGATGTGATCGATGTTAGTTGGTGGGTAGTGTTGCAGCAGCTGGATATTGGCGGTGAAGTCTCCAACCAGGAGGCGCCTCCGGACTAGGATGAGCATGGCACAGCATATCCTCAGCAAGGTGTCCTGCACAACACGATGCAAAATATTAGCCTGGAAATTCTAAAGGAACATGACTGCAAATTTAGTTGGGGGGCTTTAGTCATGAGGTTGCATACTGGAGGACCTTCCGGATCACCCAATATAGCATCCCAGATGTGAACACACGCATTGAAGCTGAACTCCATAGTCAACAATAGTGTGATCCATCTAAATGCATAATAATGTGGGTACACCTGTATTTTCAAGATTTAATTATCAATATTGACAATTATGATGGGGTGACATACTAGAGCAAATTGGTATTGACTCCGCAATATGCTTTTAAAAACTTTTGGTGTGTTGCCTTGCCATGCATTCAACAAAGCTGTCTTCACCAGTTGCTAAATAACAGTGCCTAAAGTTAGCTACACAATTACTCATTTGCAATGCTGCATATTAAACCTAAACAATACTATGAGGAAAACAGAGCCACTTTTATATATACTCTACGAGAAAAATGAACCTTGTCAGCTGTATTGCCAGTAGGAATATAGCTAATAAGTAGAAGTAAATAAGATGTGATGTCATATTAGTGACTAGTGAGACATCCAGATTCAGTTGATGAATGAGGACCAATATAACAGAAGTTTCTCATTGCAGTTGCAAGTGCACTTTCACAGCATGGTATACCAGATTTTTCCAGATCATAAAATACAGAAATATTGTATTATTTGCCTCCAGAAAGCTAGTATTGAATATTGCCAACCTTTGTAGTGACATCCAAATGACGCCATAGCTCTTCATCATGTCTCTTCAAGAGTTCAGACAACTTTGAAAGCGTAGACCAAATACCCACACCACTGTTGTCAAGATGCTTGCAATAATTGTTTTTAAAGCCACTGAGCAATTCAACAAAACAAAAGAAAGTGTCTGCTTCAGCTGAGGCCTGCATTTCCAATAGCAGGTAATTCAGTCAATGAACACCAGAAAATGTTAATCAAATGGAACAGCTATGAACTAATATTGACAGAAATGAATGATTTATCTAATATTATGGTCTCAACATCTGTTGCCAAAGGATATGTAACATTTCTTTAGTCTAGTTGTCAGAATATCCTCAACAAACCTATTATTATTGCTATTGCTTTAGAAGGCAAAGACGTAGAAATAGTGAGAGGAAGACAGATATTTGACTTTCAATTTCCCACTCAAAAGATACTAGTGTTGTCCAGTGGTAGAGCCAGGATTCTGCTAAGCCTCGGGTAGAAAACTAAGCCGCTGTAACTAATGCCAAGTACTATCCACATTGAGGTACAACAATCATCACAAATGTACAATTAAAAATAAATTTTGAACTTCATGCTTAATGATACAACAAAAAAGATAAAATATGGCAAACATAGCATAGCATAGTGTAGTTCAAATATTAATACCTAACTAATGAGGGTTAAGTGTATCCAAGTCAATCATATCTTCATTAACAATAGTACAAGAACATAAACCCTCAAAGATGAAATTGCATATGTAAATTAGTCATACAAAAATTACAAAGTTAATTATTGATGCAAATTGCAAAACAAGAATGTAACGTACCCATAGCACAAGGTAGTTTTTGCTTACACGACCTTGTATTTTGAAAACGCTATAAAATCTCATTATTTTCAATGCTTGTAAAATACGTCATACCATGTTATCATTCATCTATTCACTACTCATCTTATTCCGCAACTCGGTCTTAACAATATTCATAGCTGAGAAGCCTCTTTCTACTATTGCGGCAGCAATGGGCAAAATCAATGCTAACTCAACGAGGCAATATGCCAATGGAAAAATTATGTCTCTATTACATCAAACTGAATTTAATCAATTAATCCCTAATTGCCTAATTCGAAATATGGGTAATGAAATGTGACAAAGTAAGGATTAAGAGAAAATCATCTAGAGTTGACAGCAGCCGATGGATAGCTTGACTGCTTGAGGAGGACGTAGGATGGAGGGTTTGCCGTCTCAAAGCCTATGCTACTATTGCGTCTCGGCCCTCAGTTCTCATCTCGTCCACAAGAGAGAGGTAGAGAGAGAGAGAGAGGAGGCTGAACCTAAGAGCCAATAGGGTTTTATCACTTCTCAACTTTATGGGTTGTGGGCTATCACAAATGGTAGTGCGCTACTGTGCTGACTTGGTGTGCTGGAGAGGGAGGGTATATGGGCTGCTAGCTTGGATGTCTCAGGCAAAGACTTGTGGGCCGAAATTTTCGGTATATATAGGGGGTTTTCCACTGCTTGTTGAGCTAGGCCTCAGGCCTGGGGATGGCAATCGGGCGCGGTGGGCACGGGTAGTGCTCGCCCATAACCATGCCCGCTAGCTAAAATCTCCCTCACGAGCATACCCGCGAAGGGTGGTGGGCGCCCATACCCATCATCCATGGGTACCCGATACCCGCAGGTACACCCATGTGCCCACCAACACTTTATGCAATCAACATCTTATCATAAAAGCAAAGAACATATTAAAAGACAAGTAGTTCAACTCAGGTTGGCTACTACTTTCCAGAGTCGACATCTGAGAAATATGTAATATAGCTCATAGATCTGAGAGCTCAACACAAATCACAAGCAATAGATCGGGATTTAGGATAGGGAATGAAAGAAAAGAACTTAGTGGAGGGAAATCGTGGGCTAGGAAGGGTGGGACTCTAGGATCCTCTAGGGTTTTTCAAACATGGCCCACTTGTAATGTCGGGTAATCAGGTAGAACGGGCACGGGTGAAGCTCCCCCATGCCCGTGCCCATTTGCCTATCAGGCAAAGATATGCCCCCACAAACATACCCGCAAGCAATAAAGGAGGAACATACCTACCTCTATTAGGGTTTTTACCCACAGTTTCGCGAGTAATCAGGCAAGATTGACATCCCTACTCGGGCCATTGCCCTGGCGGCCTTAGGCCACCTCCATTTGTCCACATTCAGTTTAACAGCTTTAATTTAAATCTGGAAAAAGTGATAAACAGCAGAAGAACCTTACTGAGTTGCTTGGGTCAGGATCGTCCTTGAATACATAAAATAAAGGTGCCAAAACTTCATTCATCCCTTGCACGTATCTTATGCTAGGGTTTAATTTTGAATAGATAATGAGAATACACCTTAGAGATTCCTGAAAGGAGTTTAAATGATTAGCTCAAATGACAGGCTCATATTTGTACATTAGATAACAGTAAGAACATTGTAAATGCTTACTGAAAACCTGGTTAGATTTGGCAGAGAAAAACGGCATTTCCGGATGTGTTCGCTTCACATCTCGGTCTATCTGTTCAAATATATCTGATTCCTGAATTACATGTACATTCATCAGAAGAATTATACAAAAATTAACAAAAGAACAGAATTCAAGTCATGACAGAAGAACCATGTTTTGTAATTCCCATTTAGGCAACAAAACTGTTTGGTACTTCGGTGGACATCAAATGTACAGACAACCACGGGTAAAATATAATCATTTGCACATCAGTCAACATGTATGTCAGAACCAAACTTTCGTATGTACTTTGCTCGTCTTGCATGATACTTGTTTTCGCAAGAGCTCATAACAAAAAAATTGGTTCAGTTAAAAACATGCAACTCCAATGCTAGACACCAAACACAATATGGGAAAAAGGGATGTAAGTGGGTCGGATCAGACCGACCCAATGACCCATCCTAGATTCCTAGTTCATTTGCTTTATTCCGAGTGCAAGATCCAAGTGTGCCAAAAGCACCACCAAAGTGAACCACCAATTAGGTCAAACGGGTCAACGGTCAGCCCACTTCCATCCGCTAGTGGGAAAGAACAGTAACACCGAACTGGTGGAAAATAGTGGACATACACCAGTATTATGATAGAATGCCTAGAAAGTGTACATGGATATCACACACCATGTGAGTTGTGCAAGCAATGTTTGAAATCCCACATCCACACCAGAAAAATAATGCCACAGGAATATGTTCCCGACAATCCAAGACTGCTTTCGAGTTCCAGCCAGGTCATTTAGCTCTCAATCCCAAATGTAACTAGCATGGAAAAAGCAGCTTCTAGTGAAAATTGGGAGGAAAAAACAGCTTAAGATTCCTTTTATAGATTATAAGATATATTGTGAGAACACAAAAAATTAAGAAGGCAAACAGCACACAAACTAAAACTAGGACAAGTTTTGGTCTGCATAGCACAAGTTCGCAGAATAAATCAATGATAATATGTAGTACCTGGAAGTATTGGTTCCACAAGCTAGATTTACCGAAGCTCAAAGGGTGCTCTTCATTAGTAACTTCCAATCTCAGGAGTAAGCCGATCCTCTCGGCATTTAATTCTTTCTTTCTTGACAACTTTGATTCCTCAATTCTACGTATTTTTTCTGACTGACCACAAAAGACACCGTGAGCACATTCATACATAACTAATTAAAGTGCCCTAATAAGGAGAATCATTCGCTACAGCAATATTTCTGAAATGTTATCATGCGCTAAATAGCAATTCTTAAGATAGCTCCAAATAATAATATAAAGGCTGGATTTTTTTTTTGAGTCGGTGGCAATGTTCTAAATAACGGTGAATGAATGGTCACCCCACCTTTTCTCGTTTATATGGTAAGTAACCTTGTAAACGGTTTTACTATTTAAAGCTAAGAGAAATATATACATGTGTTTTGCAGTAACAAAATAAGCATCTAATTCATCTTCTTTCATGCATATAGAATGGAACTACTAGGCCATCAACAATTGTCCACAGCGGTGACATGAAGAAAAAATATGACATGATATGAATGTAATTAAATAATCACAGTTAAATGAATGAACAGCTCAAGTGGAAATGAAAAAACAAAGCTAGCATTCATCTCATGTATGTCATAATGTTCCATAGCAATCTTACAACTTTACCCAAACAAACGATCTGAGGGCCTGTTTGGGGGGCTACGGCTGGGATGGAAAGCTGCTTTTGGTTTGCTAGGCTATAAAGCAGCTCTAGCTAGTGGCTATAGCTTTTCTTGATATGTCGTTTAGTAAACTGGCTGCTACAGCTGTAGCTTTTGGGGGACAACCGAGCGGGGAGGCGACAACCGAGCCAAGCACAATGGCGGCTGACCGGGAAGGTGATGCGGAGGCGGCAAGGAGGCGCGACGGGGGTCAGGACGGGGCTCAGTCGGGGCGGAGGTCGTTTGGGCCGGCGGCAGATATGGCGACGCGGGGCTGCGGAGATGGCGACGCGGGACGGAGGTTGGGTCGGCGGAGATGGCGAGGCAAGCCAACGGCAGAGGCGAGGCGGGGCTCAGTCGGGGCAGAAGTCGGGCTGACGGCGAAGATGGCGAGGCGGGGCCGCGGAAATGGCAAGCGGGCGGAGGTCGGGTGGCGGAGATGGCGAGGCGAGGCGGCGAGGCGAGGCGAGGCGAGGCAAGGCTCGGTCTAAGCGGAGTGGGCTGGCGGCGGGAGGCAAAGGAGGCGGCGAGGCGGCCAAGGCGCGAGCGGGGAGGGAGGCAGAGCGAGCGAGGTGTGGAGGCCAAGTCACAGCCAAAAGCACCTCCCCGCTAGCTGTGGCTTTGAGGCGCGCTTCAGCTATGGCTTCGCCCCACAACCGCCCCATAGCCGCGTCGTTTGCGGGGTTGCGGCTGGCAGCCACCAGTCGAAACGTAGCCCCTCAAAGAGCCCCCGATAAAACGGGCCTGTTAAATGTTAACGGCCGTTAAACCGACTAAATGGTCCGATAAAACGGACAAACCTTGAAATGTCCGTAAACGTAACGGGAAGGGGATCTTTACCGTTTTAACGGCCTTTATTTAGAACACTAGTTGGTGGGAATATCTATGTAGTTTTGAAAATTCATTTTTGTTGTAACTGATATCTATGGTGATTGGTGAAAGATATAAACCTGTAGCCATCATCATTGCAGCAACCAGGACCTAATTTTTCCATTTTGGGTGTACATTTATGGTTTTATACTTTTAGGCAAACAGTCACACAACTATTGTCTTCCTCAAAAGTGCGATTTTTTTAGAGCTGTAGAGTCTAGACAGTGTCCTAATAATACACACCCTCCATTCTTTTTTAGCCATTATTTTAGATGATTGCACAAAGAACAATGTAACTACTTCATGCTCTATCTTGTGACATATTTATCCCTGTTAAGTCTTGCCCCGTAATTAATGTCACCCAAAATTACTCCCCAGCATCATTCCCAATACCAACCACCTTTCTCAATGTGCCAGATATTTTTAGTTTCTTCTTTGGTAGTTCTTTCCCTAAGTGTAGTTGCTCCCTTCTTTGGTAGAAATTATACTAGTACAAAAGATGTAACCTGGTGTAGTATACCTTCAAAATTAATAATTGAGATGCGCAATCATAACTTACAGGGTTTAGAAGAAACTCATCTCTATATGCGCTATACTGGCTCCGCTTCTTTTGTAATTCATGAGGCCATAAAGCATGATCAGTAGGCAAATATCCCAATAGAAGCTGCACACTATAAAGATAATCAAATGAATTTCTTGTGCACAGGAGTATTTGATAAATTACTGAAAAATTATCAGCAGATCCTAAATTACATAGTTAGCAATAACCTATTATCTTTTAACCATAAAGTGACAATTTTGCAAAAACTAACTGGGAATGCATATTGATAGTGAGAAAGTGGGGTCAGCGATAGCTGCTAGACGTGCTTAATCAATAGCTAACAACTTTCGAACAGCAATTTGAGCAATTTCAGGTGGACACAGAAGGTTTCCATTTCAACAGAAACTATCAGTTGATTCGCAGGAGCAGCCACATTGTCAGCATCCATATCCATGCCAAATCATTTACCTTCACACTACGAATCTTAAAGCAGGACAAACCCTTGTACATTAATGCCTAATTTCCCCTGTACACATACACTAACAATAACATGGTAACTATCCCCATTTGTAAGTAATCTTTGGTTCCTAAATTTCCATACTAAACCCTGCAAAATCCCCTAAATCAACTCCAAGCAACCAAAATACACCAACAATAACATGTTTAACTTGGTAACCATTCCTCCATTTCTTACTCTTCCATTCCTCAATTCTACCACTAAAGCCTCCAAAATCCACAAAAATAACTGCACAAAAAAAAATCGAGCACCGGAAAAAGAAAAAAAAAAGCGCAGTAGCAGATGAGAAGAGAAGAGAAAAGAGAAGGCGAGTGGGGACCTTCCAGACGAGGGATCGGACGCTGGCACCGCCGTCCGGCACGCCGAGGCAGGCCAGCCTCCGCAGCTCACCCATGTTCACCAGCTTCTTTGACAGCTGCACCAACAAACACGAAGTCAAGGACTATCAGAAACCCTAACCAAACCCTACGAGAACGGAAGTTACGGAAGCCCCAAAACCAAAACCAAAACCAAAATCAAAACCGTTACCCACCGCGGACTTGAAGTCGGCGAGCAGGTGCGCCCGGAGGGCCGCCCCGGCGCCGTCCTCATCCTCCTCCTCCTCCACTCCTCCAACCTCACCCCTGGAGGAGCCCACTGCCTGCTCGTAGGACGGCGGCGGGACGGGAGGAGGCAGAGGCTTGGGGGGCTGGGATGGGGAGAGGTCGGCACCGAAGGGGTCGGCGGGGGCCTGCGCTGGCGGCGGGGACGACCAGAGCGGGCTGTTGAGCCACTCCGGCGCCGCCCTCGCCGCCTTCTTCCTCATCGCTGCTTCTGGAAGGATCTAGAAGTCGCGCGCGAGAGGTGAGGAGGAGGGGAGGTAGTAAACACCGCGCCTTTTATTGTGTGATGTGCGGTTGAAATTGGAAAGCTCTAGAAGAAGAGGAAGGGAAGGTGCAGATCTGGAACTGCAAGTGGCCATGAGGTAAAGAGAGAGAGAGACTGGTTTGGTCGCTGAGAGTCGGGACCCGGGTGTCAGTGTGTCAGGGACTAGCTGACAGTGAGAGTGGCTGTTAGAACCACTGTAGTGAAAAAAGCAACTCGATCGATTAGTCGATTAAACAGTGACAGTGACTAAACAATCATAAATAGTTTAATCGAGGTATAATTAACACAGTTCAACGATTAATTGAACGTATAATCTGATTAATCGGTCGTTTTCCAATTAATCATCATTTTTCTCGTTTAATCACGAAAATAAGACATATTTTGTAGAGTGATAATTTATAATAACTTTAGGTAACTAAAATATTTTTAGTTAATTCTAACTGTAAATAAATATATTAATAAGAAAGCATAATCGTCCGTTAAATTCTGATTAATCAGCTGTATTACGATTAATCATTTAGCGGTAGCACGTTCGTCCATCGAGTGTATACCTTTTTCACAACACTGATTGGGAGTGTCCTCAGAGGCTGAGAGCCTATCTTAGAGGGGCCAAAATTTGGAAAATAATCCATGGAACGGTATATAGTCGCTCCCCTTTCTTACGAGATAGGATTCGTTTGTCCGATGGAGACCATTGCACGATCAAGATGCCAATCCCAACTGTTAGAGAAATAACTAACAGCTCCGTAAACATAGGTCGCGACATCTGCCTATGGGTCCTCATATCTCGGTCTTAGGGAAGAAGTTATGGGTGCTCCCATCAAAGCATCCTCTCTCGAAGACTATGTCTCAGGATCTAATACAAAAGGCTACCACACCAACTCTACACCTCCAAAGACCCCTTCAAGTGTCAAGGGGCTCACCATCACGAGTCAAAGCTATGAGAGGGTGCATCCATCCATGGTGGGTCCCTCGAGGTGACTGGCCCCCATGAGCCCAAGATTATGCCCCAAGGCATAGGGTCTACTTGTCATGCGGCCACCAGCACGATGCAACAGTGACTGATTAGTTGATATGCAGATCAAAGCATTACTATTGTACCTAGAAAAGACAATATTACCCCTTATTTGTACTTATAAACTAGCAATCTCCATGAGGGGTATTTTAGCCATTTGCATAGGCTCAAGAGCCTATAAAATAATCTATGTATCTCTTATTTATAATTTGAGCTCTCTTGAGTAATAAAAAAGCACATTCAAAACTGGTGATGTCGGGGATCGGTACCCTCGCCACGTGTAAGCATCCCTGGGTCTCGTGGCAGCTTCCCACGAGTTCGGGGCATGTCTCTGACCTCAAGGGTGCACCCCTAAGCCTGGGCTCGGGTCTAGCAAGCTCGGGCTCGAGCGCGAGGACAAGGACTCGGCATGAGCTCAATGCCACGACCTCACACCTCCCGGGGTAAACGGCATTTGTAATAATTTGTCTATCTCATGTAAGAACTCTCTCCTGCGTGAAAATCAGCGCCAAACCTGCCCCTGGGCGGGAACTAGGGCCAAACAACTCCCATCAACCCTTGACGACTGCCGTCGCCTCCAAACAACTCCCGTCAACTGCCAACGACTACCGTCATCTCTCAGCGACTCCTGTCGACTCACCACGGTCACCTGATGTCGGCTTCGCGACCAGGTGGTGAAGCTCCCAGAGAGCTATAAAAGACCATGGACCACCCCGACCTAAAGCAGTGGCCCCCCGAAGGAAAACGACACTTCCAGCTGGAACACTTAGACTCCTAGAAGAGACACCCCATCGAGGGACGAAGACACCCGGACTCCCCCTCGTGGCTTCACTCCAGAGTGACTCCGAGTCTGGGCCTCCGCTTGTATTCTTCCACAGAGCTTCATATACACCTTTCGCCTTAGGGCAAGACTGGAGTAGAGCTGTTACCCGAACTCGGGGCTCGAACCAGTATAAACCTCGTGTTCATTGCTTCTTCCCTGACATACACCCCGCAATGCGTGCTATTCCCGAACGAGCACGACCTCGGTCCTCGCCCTCACACGATCTACTCACATCCCTCCTCTGCGATCGGCGGTTCCAATCGTCGACAGCTGGCGCCCACCGTGGGGTCCGAGTTTCGCTCGTTCGGAGTCCATTGCTTCAGTGTCACCAGCACCTTCGACTTCGACGACAACATGTCACGCTCAGGAAGCCCGAACTCGGATGCGGTTCCCGAGTGTGAAGGCTCTACCTCTATGTTCGCCGCCGTTGTCGCGCGCAGCAGCTCAGCCTTCATGGTCGCGGCCGCAAGGCAAGTCTTGAGGGACAGTGGCGGCGACCAGAAACCCAGAGGAGGCGCGTCGGTTGGCTCGGGTCGCTATCAACCAGGCCATCACCGCCCTCCGACGGGAGGAACTCGAAGAGCTCTGCACCCCATCCGGGCACCACAGCCCTGCCCGCCTGGACGATCCCAACTAGGAACGCTTACGAACCATTGTCGGGTCATGGCCGATCCTGCCCGGGCAAGGTCGGCTCTCTTTCAACGGTCCCTCGCTGAGGAGCTTGGCAAGGCGGCCGACGAGGTCACACCCTCGTAGCGAGAACAGCACCAACGCCCTGAGCCCTACTCCCTGGAAAGCGACGGCAACTCATCACGCGAGCGCCGCCGCACTCGCCGGCCGACTCGTGCCGCAGCCCGAGTCGCCATGATCGCTCTGCCTCGCGGGGACCGGATCGATGCGTGGCGTGCCATTGTCGGTGAGTGATAGCGGCGTTCGCTCGAGTAGCGGCGCTTCTGGAGGCCTTTCTCCGGACATTCCACCCAGGCATTAAAGGGTTCGTTATCGCTCGCATCACTGCCCTGATGACGCTCTTCCTAACCGTCAAGACCGACGCGGGGTACGCCGTCGGCTCGAGTTCGATTACCCCGACGACCGCGACTCCGATCCCAGCAGCGGCGACCGCGTTGCTCCGACCTATGGCTGCCCGACGTACTCTATCGACCTCCGTCGGGTGCGCGGCCAGCCTGGTTCAAGCCCGCTGCGATGGAGCGGTTCGACGGGACCAAGAACCCTGACGAATTTCTCTCAATCTACTCCACCACGATTCTGGAGGCCGGCGGGAGTGAGGCCGTGATGGCCAACTATCTCCCTACCGTCATGGACAACGCCGCGCGCACCTGGCTCTTCAACCAGGCACCTGGCATTTTCCGGTCATGGCGCCAGGTGCGAAGCACCCTCCATTCGAACTTCTAGAGCTGCTACGAGCGCCTTGGACGAGAAACAGACCTAGACCGCATAATCCAGGCAAGGGCGAACCCCTCCGCGACTTCGTGCGCCGGTTCACCCGTACGAGGTATTCGATCCCGAACGTCTCCGACGAGGCCGTCATCAAGGCCTTCAAGTTCGACGTTCGGGATAGGCGCCTTACAGAGGACTTGGAGATCAACGCGAACCTCAACATCAACAAGCTGTTCCGGATGGTGGAACGATACTCGGATGCAGACAACGCCATCCGTTGGAAGCGTGACTACAACCAGGGCAAGCTCGTCCACATCCCTGGCGAGGCCGAACCGTTTGGCGCCAAGAGTGCTGGCCCAGACCCGCGCGACAAAAAGCGGAGGAAAGACCGCAATGGTGGCGGCGGCCTACTGCGCGTGGACGCCGTGATGGACAGCGGACGCGAGGTGATGGAGGTGCAGCAACCCGACCGCAATGAGCCTCGACCTCAACGCGGTCAGCCACGGCCTCAGCAAGTGCAACGCCAACCCCAACAGGGTCAGCGTCACGTCGGGCCACAGCAGGGATAGTGTTGGGCTGGACCCCAGCGGGGCGGCGCCCGACCTCAGGTCGACGAGGTCCGGCCCATGTATGACTCAGACAAGTTATGCCCGTTTCATAAAGCCTATGGCCACAACCTGCGGAACTGCAGAACGTGGCAATACAAGCTGGACGCTTTCTACGACGGGCGTGGAGAGATGCCCACGCTTTCGAAGGAAGACGAGCTGCCTGATGGGGACGATGCCGGTGAGGGCCTGGAAGGCCTCGACCTGGAATTTCAGCAGGGCAACCACCATGTCGACATAATCTTTGGTGGTTCGTTCGTACCGGTCCCAGCGCGAGCTCAAGGATGCCCGCGTACTATGTATCAAGCTTCTGCTGGGAAGCCCGCCGACCAGCCTTACAAATGGGCTGGTGTAACATCCCAAAATTTGGGCCTAATTATATTATTTTATTGCTTAAATATGCATTTATGATTTTCTGGAATTTATGTGGATTTTTCTGGATTTATTTGAAATAATTTTTATTTAAGTTTATTGACCTTTTGTTCAAATCTATTTAAATTTATGCAAAGTTAAAATAAAGTTTTGACAAAAATATTTTATTTAAGTCCAGAATGTCTCAAAGTATTTTTGAGATATTTCTTGGATTTTTTCCTATTAGTTTTATCGCTTAAAATAAATAAAATGAATTTCTGGAATTATTTTAATAAGAAATCTTTAAAAAGTCTTGTGAGCAGTGTTGGGCGAGCTCAACCTTTGTCTTGTATGGCTTCGTCAGTCTTGGCCCAAGTCGGCCGCGAAGGCCATCTCCCGAAACCCTAGCTCGTAACCATTCGATTTCCATCCGTGGCTCAAAGATCGCCACGTCGATGCTCGCGTCCGATCGTCGGATCAAGATCGGCGGGTCCGATCGCATCGTCTCGATTCGGGAATGATAAAGATTGCGCCATTGGATTTGGAAAGATCGGTTCGGATCGTGTCGTATCGAGGTGATCCGGCCGTTGGTAGCGGATCGGGTGGTGAGGTTGTCGTCTCCATGAAGGACTCGAGTCCGCCGCCGACACGACTTTCGCCCCGGGAAACCTAGGGTTTCCGTTTGAGCGCGTCTCCGAGGCTATAAAAGGAGGGGTAGCGCCCGAGGTTCATCCTTGTGCGCGCGTCTTTTGGTCGAAGGGTTTCGGAGAATCGTCATAGAAACGCGCCGGAGCTCGTCGGAGTTGAAACCGCTGCCGCCGAGGTTTTTGCTAGGATCGCCGCCGGTTCGTCGGTTTCGGCGTTTGATCTCGGAGTTGGACTCGTCGGGGTGTGCCGCGTCGACCAATCTACTTCTTCACGCAGGAAGCGCGAGCAAACGCCGTCGAAGCTTCTTCTTCATACATTTAGTTATATCAATAAATGAACTATTATTCTATTATCGTTGTGTATGATGTGGTATGTACCAATGTTAAATTTGTGTGCACTAGCGTTGATCCACAGGACTAATACGGTAAACACGGTGGGTTCGAATCGGTGGATTCGGGTCCTTCAGAGGTGGTATCGAGCATCTTGTTGTAGGTCTTGGCCTAGATAGTATGGAGGTGTCTTGTGTGTGTCAAACTATTTTCTAAAAGAAAATCTAAACTTGACTAATAAAACACTCTCGACTAATCTCATTCTCTACTTCGCGCCTTTGCTGAATTTACCGTTTTACTTGCCGTTTTGGGTGGAGAACTTATTCAAAGTTCTTGTGGAGCGGAATCTGCGTCGTTCAGACCTTGAGTCGGTGGTGGCTACGCCATGGAGTGTGGAGAGTACTTGACGCCGGGAGGCTTCTATCGTCCGCTTTACCGAGGAAGCGGTGGTCAATTAATGGTGTACACCGAGGATTTATTTTCAAGCTGATTATCTACGCTCGGGAGAATGAAGAAGCTAGCAGGCCAATCAACATCTCTGCCAGAAGATTCTCGTACGAGGTTGCAATTCAGGAGGTCGCTCGACTTGCTCTTCGCCGTGTCTGCCGCGACTACGCCGACGAGCTTCACGACTCAGTGTTCCGCCTTCACCCAGACGTTCAAGCATGCCGACGCCGACGGATCGTGGAGAACGAGTGTGCCACCGCGGTACACCTTGCGAGTTCGCCCTTGCCGGGAGGATCATATGAGAGAGACTACCGGGGTGGAGGCGTATGCGAGGCACTCGAATAGCGAGCGGGAGCTTGAGGTGACCGTGCTTGACCATCGGGATGATCAGCGGTAGGAGAGGCCACGGAGGCATTCGAGGGACGAGTTGGAGCACATGACTCGAGGAGTTCGAGAGCCGGTGAGGAGTCAGGAGGATCCCGAGTAGCGAGTGGGAGCCGGGAGGAGTCACGAGACCTGTGGTTGCAGAGGACCCGAGTAGTAGGTCATCGGGATAGGTTCGCTCCTATGCCCTCATCTAGGTGTATCTGGCGGATCGGCCTCGACCGGTGGGTGGATGAGTGAGTGTCGACCTTGGAGTGTGTTGAGACTCGAGTGTGAGTCGCGTCTTTAAGTTAGTCTTTTCCTTTTTAGTTGACGTTAAGGTTTCGTGTTTAGTTTGCTTCTTTGTAATGCTGAGTGTGTAGTATGTGTTGCAAAGCTTGTAGGCTTAAATAAGCAGCCATACCAAGAATAATAAAGAATTATTTCAGTTGGGTATAACCAATCTCCCCGCTTTAGAAATTCTTACTTCTTATCTATGCTACATCTACCTTCCCTAACCTAAGAGGCAATCATCGGATGGTGAATACTCGAGGAACAACGGAGCTTCGGGGAAGTGGGTGCGCCCGAGCGACAACCCCAGCGGAGGCAGCCCTCAACCACCTTGATAGACATGCGAGAATGCAGGGGCGTTTCTTGCGGCGCAGACTCAAGCGATCACGGACTATGATGCGGTGGATGCAGCAGATGACCAACGCAGCGACCAACAACAACAACCACAGTAGCTCGGAACAACCATGGTGGACCCGGACCTCACTCAAAGCTATCAGTTTTATGAGGACTAGGCCACCAACCTTCTCGAAATGTGAATCCTTTGGAAGCCGATGGCGGCTTAGAACTATTGAAAAGAAGTTGCACATCACGCAATGTGAAGGCAATGAGAAGGTGCTCTCGCCTCTCATCAACTTGAAGGAACCGCCGAGAATGGTGGGAGAATTATTGTGCGCTCATGGAGCCCCACAAGAGATCACACAGGAGGAGTTTACTAATGCTTTCACTTGATATCATGTCCGGAGGAATGATGGACCTTAAGAAGGAAGAGTTAGGGCTCTGAAATAAGGAGGCCAACCGATGGCAAGTACACGAACAAGTTTACCAGTTAGCTCGCTATGCCCCTAAAGGCGTAGCGACAGATAAAGCTAAGCGATCTCGTTTCATGAAGGTGAATTCGGAATGCAGTGGGGTGATTACCCACAATTTTCGGACTTTCGGAGCTAGTCAATAAGGCCTTAATCCTAGAGGATAAGTGCAAAGAGTGGGTGAAAACCGTAAGCGCAATGACTAATCGGGGTGGGCGTCCAAACCATCTACGTTTGAGGATGTCACCACAACAATTTGCTAGATTCCAACCACGGTGTGAACAAGACATCAACCCTGTACCTCGCCCGCCAATCGAATTTTCAAACACAAAGACAGGCAACAATGCACCGGAGGAATTAGCGATGCTGCGGTGAAAAGATGCTACACATGCAACGAGTCGAGGCACTTTTCTAATAGGTGTCCACGAAGGAGGCATCACACCGATTCGTTTCAACTTGGGAACAACACGCCAAGGCACCGGCATCGGAGGAAATCGTGCGCCGAGTCAAGCGGAGCGGCGCGCAATCAGCGTGCGTGGAAGGATCAACCACATCACTGCGATGGAGCTCGGGAGGTTCTGGATGTCGTCTTGGGTAAGTTTCGTCAACTCGATTACACCTGCTTCTGATTTTGTTTGATTACGGAGCTTCGCATTCGTTTGTTTCTCAAAGTTTTGCAACCAGAATGGATTTCAAGTGGTGAATCTTAAGTGTGTGCTCTTAGTCAAGCCCCGGATCGAGCTTAGATCTAGCCTTGGGTGTTTGGGAGCTAAGTTGCTTATGGATGGGATAAATTCCTAGCGAATCTTATCTTGATAGATCGCAATCCTAGACGTCATCCTTGGAATGGATTGGTGTCTAAGCATAAGGCCGTTTTGGATTGTGGCCAGAAGGATCGTGACTTTGGAAGGCCCTAGTGGCAAGAAAGTAGAGTTTCAAGCGACGCTTGATTCGTGATGGGCGATTAATGGTCAGCAGCGTGAAAGCCATCGATATGGAAGATGTGCGAGAGCGAGAATACCGGATGTGTTTCGGAAGATTTGCGAGATTGCCACCGGACCGTGATATCGAGTTCGTGATCGAGTTAGCGCCGGACAAAGACCGATAGCAAAAAGACTATATCGGATGCCTACCGAAGCGAGTTAGTGGAAATGAAGAAGCGATTGAGGAGCTGCAAGAGAAAGGCTTCATTAGACCAAGTTCATCGCCGTGGGGAGCCGGTTTTGTTTGTTCGTAAAAAGGGCGGAAGTCTTAGAATGTGCATCGATTATCGTGCCTTGAATGAAATAACGATCAGAATAAGTATCCATTGCCGGGATCGACGACTTATTTGATCGATTAAGAGGAGCTGAGTCTTCTCAAGATAGATCTTCGTTCGAGGATACCATCGATTGAAGATCCGAGCGGAGGATGTACCTAAGACCGCGTTTTCTACGCGATATGGACATTATGAGTTCACGATCATGTCATTTGGATTGTGAATGCCCTGCATATTTTATGAACATGATGAATAAGGTTTTCATGGAATATTTTGATAAGTTCGTTGTAGTCTTTATAGGCGATATCTTGGTTTACTCGAAGGCGGAGGAAGAGCATGCAGAACATCTCGGAATGGTTTTAGAGAGGTCATGCGAGAACATCATTTGTATGCTAAGTTTAGCAAGTGTGAATTTTGGAAGGAGAAAGTAGAATTTCTTGGTCATGTAATGACTACTAAAGGAGTGGCGGTCGACCCAAGCAAAGTGGGCCTTGATGTTGCATTGGGAGCAACCGAAGTCATTACCAGATCCGTAGTTTTCAGGAATGGCGAGATATTACCGTCGGTTCATAGAAGGATTCTCGATAATTGCTAAACCCCTTACGCAGATTGTTGAAGAAAGAAAAGAAGTTTGCATGGGCGCCTTGAGTGCGAGAAAAGTTTCATGGAATTAAAGCGTTTAACAACAACTCCCGTATTAGTATTGCCAGATGTGCAGAATGGATTTGACATTTATTGCGATGCTTCAAAGCAAGGCTTGGGATGCGTGTTAATGCAAGAAGGCAAAGTCGTTGCTTATGCGTCAAGACAGTTGAGACCGCATGAAGTGAATTACCCAACTCATGATTTGGAGTTAGCTGCCGTAGTGCATGCTTTAAAGATATGGCGTCATTATCTCATAGGAAATAGATGTGAGATATATCTGAGACCATAAGAACACGAAATACATATTCACTCAGCGGATCTGAATATGAGGCAGTGAAGGTGGCTAGAGCTAATTAAGGATTATAATGTGGGAATCCATTATCATCCGGAAGGCCAATGTGGTAGCGGATGCTCGAGTCGAAGAGCCATAGCGCAAATCGCTAACAATGGAGGATCAACGAATTATGCAAGGAATTTGAAACTAAGGTTGGAGGTCGTTCATGAGGAATGGTATTTGCTTGGAAGTAAAGCCAATATTGGAAGGTCATATTAGAAGGCGTAAAGAGGGCGATAAAATTGCTAAGATTAAGGCTAAAAGGAAGAAGGCCTAGCCGTAGATTTCACTCTGGATGAGCAAGGAACCATGTTCTTCAAAGGCCGAATTTGTGTCTTGGGATAAAAGGAACTAAAGCAATTGATTCTTGAGGAAGCTCATGATTCTAAGTACTCAATTCATCCAGGAAGTGCTAAGATGTACGAGATTTGAAAGAGAGATTTTGGTGGCCTAATATGAAGCGTGAAGTAGTGAACATGTTGCTTTATGCGACGTATATCGAGGGTAAAAGCCATGCATCAAAGACCAGCCGGTTTCTTTGACCATTGAAAATTCGGAATGGAAGTGGGAGGAAATCGGAATGGATTTTATCACAGGTTTACCTAAAACTCGAGAGGATTACGATTCCATTTGGGTTATTGTGGATCGTCTAACCAAGGTCGCCATTTTATCGATAAAGACCACTTACTCGGGAGATCGTTTAGCAAAGTTGTACATGTCAAGGATTGTATGTTTGCATGGAGTGCCCAAGAAGATTGTGTCGAGACAGAGGACCCAATTTACCTCGAGATTTTGGAATAAGTTGCGAAGCCATGGGAACTACTTTGAATTTTAGTCTGACATATCACCCGAGCGGATGGTCGGTGAAAGAGTAAATCAGATTTTGGAGGATATGTTGAGAGCCTGTGCTTTAGCTTATGCTACATCGTGGGATAAGTGTTTGCCATATGCGGAATTTAGTTACAACAATAGCTATCAAGCTAGCTTGCAGATGTCACCATTTGAAGCATTGTATGGACGTGCTTGTCGTACTCCATTGAATTGGAACGAAACGGGAGAACGTTTGGTGTTTGGGCCAGATATTCTCGAGGAAGCCGAAAGTCAAGTCGCAATGATCAGAGAGAGGTTGAAGATAGCACAGTCAAGACAGAAGAGTTACGCAGATAACCGTCGTCGAGATTTGAGTTTTGAACCAGAAGATCATGTGTATCTCAGGGTTACCCCTCTTAAGGGCGTTAAAAGATTTCACGTTAAAAGGAAGCTTGCACCAAGGTATGTTGGTCCGTTCAAGATTCTGAGCCGTCGAGGAGAGGTAGCTTATCAGCTGGAATTGCCTCGATCCTTGGCGAGTGCATGATGTGTTCCATGTGTCGCGGCTTAAGAAGTGTCTCGAGTGCCATGAGCAAACCAGTTGGATGCAATAGAGTGCAAGAAGATTTGACTTACAAGAGCAACGGTCGAATTTTGGATATCATGGGCGCAAGACCGAAACAAGTCTATTCGCTTTTGCGATTCGATGGAGCAATCATTAGAAAGTGAAGCCACTTGGGAGCGAGAAGAAGATTTGAAGTCGAATTTAGAACCTTTTCTCTAGCTAGCCACGAATCTCGGTCGAGATTACATTAAGAGGAGGTTTGTAACATCCCAAAATTTGGGCCTAATTATATTATTTTATTGCTTAAATATGCATTTATGATTTTCTGGAATTTATGTGGATTTTTGGATTTATTTGAAATAATTTTTATTTAAGTTTATTGACCTTTTGTTCAAATCTATTTAAATTTATGCAAAGTTAAAATAAAGTTTTGACAAAATATTTTATTTAAGTCGAGAATGTCTCAAAGTATTTTTGAGATATTTCTTGGATTTTCCTATTAGTTTTATCGCTTAAAATAAATAAAATGAATTTACGGAATTATTTTAAATAAGAAATCTTTAAAAGTCTTGTGAGCAGTGTTGGGTAGAGCTCAACCTTTGCGCGTATGTAACCTTCGTCGATCTTGCCCAAGTCGGCCCATGAAGGCCATCTCGAAACCCTAGCTCGTAACCATTCGATTTCCATCCGATGGCTCAAAGATCGCCCGCGTCGATTGCTCACGTCCGTCGTCGGATCAAGATCGGTGGGTCCGTCGCATCGCACCGATTCGGGAAGGATAAAGATTGCGCGTTGGATTTGGAAAGATCGGTTCGGATCGTGTCGTATCGGGAGTGATCCGGCCGTTGGTAGCGGATCGGGTGGGTGAGGTTATCGTCTCATGAAGGACTCGGTCGCCGCCGACCGACGACCATGGCGGGAAACCTAGGGTTTCCGTTTGAGCGCGTGTGCCAAGGCTATAAAAGGAGGGTAGTGCCCGAGGTTCATCCTTGTGCGCCGCGTCTTTTGGTCGGAAGGGTTTCGCGAGAATCGTCATAGAAACGCGCGGGAGCTCGTCGGAGTTGAAGCACTGCGGCCGTGAGGTTTTTGCTAAGGATCGCCGCCGGTTAAATCTTTTTCGGCGTTTTGATCTCGGAGTTGGACTCGTCGGGGTGTGCGCGTCGACCAATCTACTTCTTCACGCAGGACGAGCGAAAGCGCCGTCGCGAAAGCTTCTTCTTCGTCTGCGGTGGACTTCTTCGCCGTCGCATCGCCATTAGTCTCGGGTAAGTTTGTGACCGTCCGATCTGAGCGAACGGGGGAGATTGAGCCGCGTTGCGACTATCTGTCACCGTTGGATCTGATCAAGATGTAGATGCGCGCGCGTGTCGTGCATCTGCGGGAGGCGATATTGCGCCAATCGGGTCGAGGCAGCGTGTCGGTGCGGTCTGCGAGGCGTCATCTGGCGGGTTCACGGTGGACGGAGGAGGTCCGTGGACGGTCTATGCACGAGGGCCCGTGTCATGCTCGATTGGTCCAGTCGGTGGCGCTTGTGGCGTCATAAATCAGTTTTTAGAATAAAAATAAATCTGTTAATTCTGATTTTCTGATTTTTGCAATTTCAGTATTTATTTCAAACTTCAAAAGGCTATATCTTTTGCATCGTAACTCGGATTTGAGTGATTCCAGTTTCTAAAAATTTGTAAAATTAAGATCTATTTAATGGTTAATTTTATTTTATTTTTGGAGTTCATTTTCTCTCTGTTTTGGTATTTATTTGCTTTTCTTCTTCGGTACGCGTAGACGTTGAATTGTGTGACGCTTCGGAGGAAGATCCAGCAAATCAAGAGCAAGTTTCAGAACCAGATCAGGACCTATTCCAAGGCAAGTTGTACTTTGATCATGTTGAACCATGTTTATAAAATTGCTATGTTCGTTTTACCCTATTGCATATATTTCAAATATACAATTGTTTTAAATTAGATTGGGTTTAGCTAATATACCAGATTGATCTACACCCTACCTTGTCATTGTATGCCATGATCCATTGTCACCCTAGATTGGTTAAATATAGTTGGTTAATAATTATAATCAACATTGGAGGATTAGTTCGTATTAGTTGCTTAGCCATGCCACGTCATCACATGTGTCAGAATCATTGATAATTAATTTTGATTAATGGAATATGGAACAATGTTATGAACTTGTGTGTCATGTGGAATCACGATGAGATTGAGTTGTTGTGGCGAGTCAGTCATAGCGATGTTGAATTGTTGATGGCACGTGGTGCTAGTAATCAAGCGGGTGATAATAACTTAGATTGGGGCAAGTGGCAAGGCGAGAGGCCAAGGTGGGCCCGATGGGAGATGGTATGTTGATGTTTTGCCTTGATCACACTAAGGACTTAACCTTGCAAGCCTTTGACTGAGTCAATCATGCAACCACATATACAGTATGGACCGACCTAGGTGAGTAATTTGCAATGTCTTAATTTTGGTACTATCGTGGTCGGTGTGAGTTCAGAGTTATAGAGTAATTCACATGGCACAAGAGGGCCTGGATGTAGTAACAGTCCACGATGTTGAAACCTTAGCGGGTAGTATCGGTTAAGCGAGCATTGTAAAGGCTTTGTTATAATCACTCGCCTTGGTGGTGTTTGGTTGTATCACGTGGGTAAAGTGCATAACCTCTGCGAGTGTGAAACTATTCGGATAGCCGTGCTCGCGGTATTGAGCAATGCTCGGGAATTCTGATTAAGGGTTAGCTTAATTAATTGGACAACATGGTTGGGATGGCGGGATGCCATATGGAAGATGAAATTTGACTTAGGATTGGAAACTTGGTTTACTTGAGAAATCTGAAGTTATTTACTATTGCTATTTGTTTTACATTCTTTACAATTTATTTCTTGTATTTGTTCCTAAATCTTGCTTATTGCAAAATAGCCATGATAGCCTATCCATTGGAATAAGCTTTACATATAGATACATAGAATTGCATTACATGCACAACTTGTTGAGTGCTTTAAGTACTCACCCTTGCCAAACAACAATAATCACAGTTGAAGAATCTACACTGTTTTGGAAGATGAAGTCAGGGAAGACACGAGTCATTAGGGTCAGAACCTTGTCGGTTGCTGTGGTGGTGATGAGCTATCTACATTTTCTACTTTCATTTGCTTAATCATTAGTTATATTTTGGTCTTGCCTGCGTGGCTTAATAATGTAAGTTGGTCATAAGATCATACATTTAGTTATATCAATAAATGAACTATTATTCTATTATCGTTGTGTATGATGTGATATGTACCAATGTTAAGCTGTGTGCACTAGCGTTGATCCTGGGACTAGTGCGGTAAACACAGTGGGTTCGAATCAGTGGATTCGGGTCCTTACAGCTGGTACTCCGATCACCTTCTCCTGGGACAACGCTCCCCAGGAATATCCAAGGACCTTAAGACCGCCTTGGTCGTGGCCCCGACCATGAGCAACACCGTGGTCGGGCGAGTCATGGTTGATGCGGGGAGCTCCCTCAACCTGCTCTTGGCTAGCACGCTGGACCAGATGCAGATTCCCCGATCGAAGATCAGGAGCATAGCGGTCCCCTTCTTCGGCATTGTGCCAGGGAGCTCAACCACTCCGCTCGGGCAAGTGGTTCTACCCATCACTTTTGGCGATTCAGTGAATTTCCGCACTGAGCTGATCACCTTCGAGGTGGTCGATGGGGATCTCCCCTACAATGCCATCCTCGGGCGACCGGCCTTAATCGAGTTCATGGCGGCGAACCACTATGGCCACCGCTGCATGAAGCTCCCGGGGTCCAATGGCGTCATAACCGTCTGCGATGACCTCAAGTTAGCGCACTGCTGCGAGGAGAAAGCCCTGACGATCGCTGGCGTGCTGCCCTAGCGGGGTCCCGAGGTGACTCCGAAGAACGCCCGCGGGAAGGTGATGATCCAGCCCAGTGGCCCAACCAAAGCCGTGCAGCTCGAGGAGGGCAACCCGGACAAGTGCGTCCACATCGCCGCCCAGCTCGATCCGAAATAGGAGCTCAAGCTCGTCATCTTCTTCCACAGCAATAAGAGCGTATTCACGTGGGAGCCGGCAGACATGCTAGGAGTCCCGAGGGAGGTGATCGAGCACAAATTACAAACAAGGCCAGGCTGCAGGCCCGTGCGCCAAAAACTGCAGTGCTTCTCCCCCGAAAAGGTGGCAATAATCATGGAGCATCTCAACAAGCTCCTAAAGGCCGGCTTTATTCGCGAGATTGACTACTCCGAATGGCTGGCCAACCCGGTGATTGTATAGAAAAAAGGTGGAAAGTGGAGGATGTGTGTCGACCACACAGGTTTGAATTCGGCATGCCCGAAGGATAACTTCCCTCTTCCGCGCATAGACCAGATCGTGGACTCCACCACCAACGCCAAGATGTTAAGCTTCCTCGACGCCTACTCCGGTTACCATCAGATCAAGCTCGCGGCAGGCGACGAAGACAAGATGGCCTTTATCACGCCGTTCGGGACGTTTTACTTCACCACCATGTCGTTCGGTTTCCGCAATGCGGGAGCAACGTTCCAGCGGCTGATTTTCAAGACCTTTGACCCCCAGATCAGCCAGAACCTCGAGTTCTACGTCGATGACATCATCGTCAAGAGCTCTTCCGACGCTGACCACATCAATGATCTCGCAGATACCTTCGCCAACTTGAACAGGCATGGGATCAAGCTTAACCTCGAGAAGCGCGTCTTCAGCACGACCTCGGGTAAGGTGCTTGGCTACATCATCGGAGGCTCGGGAGTAGGCCCGAACCCAGAAAAGATCGAGGCGATCAAGAAGATAACCGCCCCAACGTCGACAAAACAAGTCCAATGCCTCACCGGTCGTGTGGCCGCTCTCAGCCTATTCATCTCAAGGCTCGGGGAGCGTGGGCTACCGTTCTTTAAGACCCTGCGCAAACCCAGGGGCTTCGAGTGGACCCTCGAAGCCCAGTGATCCTTCAACGAGCTGAAGTCGTACCTCTCGAGCCGTCCGCTGCTCACAACCTCGCAGCCAGGCGAGGTGCTGCTGCTCTACCTCGCGGTCGTGACTCAGGCCGTCAGTGTCATCTTGGTGGCTGAGCGAGATGGCCGGCAGCAACCGATCTACTATGTTAGCGAAGTGCTTTATGGACCAAAGGAGCGTTACCCTTAGGTCCAGAAACTACTCTACGCTCTTTTCATGGCCTCGCGCAAGCTTCGGCATTACTTTCAGGTGCACGCAGTGGTCGTACCGAGCGGGTTCCCGCTCGGTGAAATCCTGAAGAATCCAAAAGTGAGGGGCCGTATTGCCAAGTGGGCCATGGAGCTGGCCGAGTTCGACATCCGGTTTGTGGCACGCCCCACCATCAAGTCACATACGCTCATTGACTTCGTAGTCGAGCAGACGGCGGAGCCCACCTCTAAACCTGAGACCGAGGAAGAGGGCCCCTGGACTATGTTCTTCGATGGGTCGAGGTCGTTCAAGCACTCGGGGGCTGGCATTCTCATCATCACCCCCAGGGAGATCATCTGAAGTATGTGATTCGCTTCAGCTTTCCCGTGACCAACAACGTCTCAAAATACGAGGCTCTCTTGGCCGGTGTTCGAGCATGCAAGTCTCTAGGCGTACACCGGCTGGTCGTGAAGGGAGACTCCTAGCTCGTAGTCAACAAGTACAACAAGGACTACCAGTGCTCGGAGCCCTCAATGGCAAAGTATCTCGCGGAAGTACGCAAGATGGAGAGGTGGTTTCGAAACCTGGAGGTCAGGTAAGGTTCCACCATATGTCATCCTCGAGACCTTGGCGACACTGTCCATCACCGACCAGGAAGGCTCAATAGCCCTCCTCGAGAGCGCTCCCTCGTGGATGGACCCGATCGTCAAGTTCCTCGACCGCGGTGAGCTCCCGCCCGATCCAGTCGAGAACAGCAGAGTCAAGCGCCGTGCGAGCTCGTACAGGCTCGTCAACAGGTAATTATATCGTACAGGCACCTTAGGTGTTCTGGATAAGTGCGTCACCCCGGAGGAAGGTAAGTACTTACTCAACGATATCCATTTGGACCTCTGTGGTGCTCATTCTTCTTTCAGGACTATGGTCGGGAAAGCGTTCCGGATGGACTTCTATTGGCTGACGGCACTCCAGGACGCTCGGGATATCGTCCGTGCCTGTCGAGTCTGCCATTTCCACGCCTGGAAGACACACCAACTGGCTTATGCCCTCCAGACCCTTCCCCTCGCCTGGTCGTTCTCAACCTGGGGCCTCGACATCCTCGGCCCTTTCCTTCGGGCGGTCAGGGAAAAGAAGTTTCTGTTCGTTGCCATCGACACCTTCACAAAGTGGGTCGAGGTCGAGCCAGTCTCGGCTATCACGGCTCAAGCAGCGGTAAAGTTTTTCTGCTCATTTGTGATTACAAGGTATGGGGTCCCTTGCAGGATCATCACCGACAATGGGACGCAGTTCACCAGCGAACTATTCCAAGAATATTGCGAAGACATGGGAACCAAGGTCTGCTATGCCTTGGTAAGTCATCCCCAGAGCAACAGAGCAGTCGAGCGCGCCAACGGACAAATCGTCCAAGGCGTTAAGAAACGAGTCTTCGACGAGCTCAAGCGACGGGGCCGGACCTGGGTGGATGAGCTTCGCACCGTTCTCTGGTCCATCCGCACCACACCTAACCGAGCGATAGGGGCAACCCCCTTTCAGCTCGTTTTCGGTGCTGAGGCCCTCCTGCCTTCCGAGGTCACGCTGGGCTCCGCCAGGGTTAGCTCGGTCGACCAGGTCGGCCTCGAGCAAGAACGGTCTCTTGACCTTGCCCTCACGGAAGAAATAAGGTGCCGTGTGCTGCTACGATCGGCGCATTACCTACAAGCGCTTCGCAGGCATGCCTCTCGATCGGTACGACCCAGGGAGCTCCTTGTTGGGGATCTGGTCCTAAGACGGATTCAGGACCGGTCCAACACCAACAAGTTATCCCCGCAGTGGGAGGGTCCCTATAGTGTCGTTTTAGCAAATCGCACGGGTGCTTACCGGCTGGCGATGCCCGATGGCAGGGAGCTCGTAAACTCGTGGAACATCGACCAGCTCCGGAAATTTTATGTCTGATGCTCTGTCTTTTTATTTTAACGATAAAATGGTTCTGCTTTATCGTCTATGCGCCGTGTGGGAGCCAAAGTAGGGCGCCGGTTGCTGCTGTTGTAGAGGCGCGGGTGGGCCACAGTGGGCGTGGCGGCGCCGACAAAAAGGAGAGGTCGTGGCGCGGTCCAAGAAGGCTCTGACTGATGGCCCGACCACATGTGTATTATCTTGAGCCAAGGATTACGTGGGGAGGGCAAGCTGGGCCGGGCATTGGCGCCGCTCAGGCGGCTTCAGTTCTCGACATTATCGCCGCTGCTACTGCCCGGCGATTGTGGGAGTTCGGGTTATCGCCGGTCCGCCGCCTTGGCTGCCGCCGCCTTGGTTCACGGCTCCATAGCGATGGAGTGCCGGGTTGGGCGCTGGATTTGCGCCATTCTTGCCGCTTGATTCTTGGCCGTGAGGAAAACGAAGCGTCGAGGCGCTGGTGGCGTATAGTTCTTCAGTGGAGTTGGGACCGCACCTCGGCAAATGGCCGGCAGACGCTGCATGGGGATGAGAGTTTTCAAGTGACTGAATTTTTCTGACAAACCGTTGAGAGTGGTGAGGACGAGGGTGCGATCGCCGACGGGTTCGGCGAGATCACCGAGTGTGTTGGCCATGGTAGCTTGCGGCAGTAGTCATCGACGGAGAGATCGCCTTGACGGAAGGTGTGGAATTTCGCTTGGAGAATGAGGGCGCGGTGCTCGCGGTTGCCGAGGAACTGGTGTTCGAGAGACCGCCACACATGCCGAGCGGTGGTGTATGGCGTGAGGACCTCCTGGAGGAGATCGTTGGAGATGGTGCCGTAGAGCCAAATGAGGACGACACAATCCATCTGAGCCCAATCAGCGCGATCGGGGTAGAGGTCGTCGAAGAGAACATGGTCCGTCAAGGCGTACTTGCCAAGGGCCACAAGGAAGAGGCCCTGCCACCTTGTATAGTTGGCGGCCGAGACATCGAGAGTCAAACACGATGGCTT
The DNA here is from genome assembly GCA_036346275.1 of Otatea glauca. Lineage (NCBI taxonomy): Eukaryota > Viridiplantae > Streptophyta > Magnoliopsida > Poales > Poaceae > Otatea > Otatea glauca. The sequence goes on along the minus strand of CM070731.1, from coordinate 29,382,304 downwards.
TGGCGTTGAGGGCGCCATTGCACAGGCATGAAGGCGGACGGGACATCATCGTCGAGGAGAGCGGCGGAGTCGGCGCGCCGCAAGGAACAGCGCGCCGAGCCACCGTGGATGGTGTAGCCGAATGGAGCCGACCGGACCGTCCGGCGCGGCGCATGGAAGGCGAAGAGCGCCGCGAGTTGGCGACATCGGTGTGGAGGCCCTGGCGCGATCGGAAAACCGCGAGTGCGTGGTGGCCTTGGGTGGAGGAAATCTGGTGGGAGCGATCGAGAAGGCCTTCGGCGAGGAGGAGAGCGCCGTCGCGGCGGTGTTGGACACCTTAGTAGCGGCGTCGTTAGCGGCAGCAGAGTAATCGCGAGTCGATCTCGAGGCCGTCAGTGGATTTAAAGCGCATCGCGAACGGCGTCGGCGATAGCATGCACCACGGAGTCGATGGCCGCCCTATTGGGACGAGAGGAGGCGGACGACATGTCGGCGAAGATTAGAGTGCGGAAGCGGAGGATCGAAAAAAGTCTGATACCATATTGGGAGGACAAGGAAGGAAAATATCACTCAATCGATTTATAGAAATAGAATCGGGAGGACAAGGAAGGAAAATACTACTAAAGATTGTCTAACATATTGGTTCGATATAAAATTATTTTATTAGATTATTTTAAATTCAAGCTAATAAGCCATTGTCGAGTTAAATATCGTTAACCTTTGTCGCTCAAAATAGTTTTATTTTAATTTTAAACTCATTAACTATTATAATTAAAGTAATTTTATTTTAAATCCTAAGAAGCTTCCTTGCCCGCCCTAGAAATGACCGTTGGGTGGGTCACGGCCATCTCGGAATCTCCGTGGTGAAATGAACTAGGATGAGAAGTGCGCTACGCTGCACTGGACTGGTGACATTTGAATTCGTATGGATTGAAAGCATAGTTAATATAGAATCTAAATGTATTTAAAACCATAGCGAGAAGAGGCGACATTATCTACATTAAGCAATTACAAAGATCAGGACAAAATTATCTTTCAAGCATAATTATGCAGGACACATAAAATCAAAGCGAAATAGCATAAGCAATTTACAGCCACATGCATATTCTCAATTTTGAATGAAGCGCTACGAGTTTTGGCTAGGAGCAGACTTCATAACAGGACAGTGCAAGCAAAAATCTCGAGGAGGTTTCAAGAGATGGAAATGATATTTCACATTCTTGAGAGAAGGATGTCTAAGCAACGCAAATTATGATTGTTTCTGATTGAGAAGGATGTGTAGTACATAATCAAAGTTGAAAGCATAGAACCTTCTTTATTAGATATTCCAATTAATTTACGCAATGATCTATACAATACATAAATACTCATGGAGATTTTGGAATTTATCAAAAAACAAATCTATCATTATGACCTTCACTAATATGTTCATAGCTGTGGATATGGTTGGAGTGATGAAGCATAACATTTGAGTCTTTGAAAATATAAATAAGGAACGATCTATTGCATCCTACAATAACAGGCCACTTTTTGAGTTTAGCTTATAACAAAATCTAAGGCCATTGGATGAGATCTTTTCATAAACACAGAAACAAATCATATTTACAAACATGATATATACCTATGTTTGGTTCATTGGCCAGGAAACAGAGTCTCTTGACTTCTGCAAGAGGTTCATTCGAAAGCATGATATAGCAAACAAGCAGGGATTCAGCGACTTCTTCCCTTCATAGCATATGGGGAAATCATAAATCACTCGTAACCACTTTCAATTACAAAATAGGAAAAAATACTAAAATTTGCAAAGCAGGAAGGAAACATGCCCAAACGGATGGACAAATAATATGCTTACATTCTTTTATTTTCAAAACATGTCATAGAATTTCTACACAATAGGAGTGGTCACATGGTGAGCGAAGCTATTACCTTTGAAGCGTGATACATGACATAGGGCTAGTTGTTGTGGAGGTAGAGTGTCAAGCTAACTGCACATTGATATGTGCATAGAAGAGAGGCAAGATCATTTAGTGTAGCATATAAGCGTAGTCAAAGCTGATTTACAAAAGAAAAATTAAACTACATGCTCTGTTCAATAGCAGAAGCGAAAAGGGCTTGCTATAGCAAAGCAGGCATTGGGTTGAGGATTTTAGGTTACTATATAGCTTTAGCTTAATACCTTCTAAAAAAATAAAACCATATACATTTGATCTGCCCAAACCTATTCCTACCTGCATAAGCAAACTAAACCAATCTAAACTCGCCAATAGTAAGACGGCTATAGCGCAACAATCCTTCAAGAACCAATAGATTGGCAGGAACCGATCAGTAACACATGTAACACGTCATGTTTCCATCTCGCAATGCAGAGAGCCATTCTAGCATACCACCTTGATCATTCATGACCAATCATTAGTCCAATCAAAGGGAAAGCTAGCAAAATACAAAGATGAATACCAAATAAATCTGAATAAAGCCTACAAATGAAAATGCCTAGGAATTTGAATACTAAGCAAAGATGAATTATGTGCAGGAATCGACCATCTTAACATAAGCAGTAACCTGATGGCAAACAACTAAAAACTATGGGTCTAGCTATTCAGCACATGTCAATTAAGCAAAAAAACAATTAACTAATAATGCAGTATATAGAGGCTATAATAGCTAATCTTATGAGCTATAGCAGATAGCAAATGCCGTTGTTGGAAACATTGATGTCTAGGGGGGTAATTAGATCTTTCGTATGGGAACGCTAAAATGCAAGGAAGCTTACACGATTGGTAGATGTGGCCCTTGCTTGGTTGATCACCTTTAATCTCAATTGTATAAGCCTTTGTTTTGAGATCATTAGATGTATTACCCAGAGCATTAACAACACAATTAAGTTTTTTTTGTTACGTATAGTACTTGGAAGAGGTTATAAACAATCAGAGAAAGCGAAGCATCAAGCAATGCAAAAAAAAGGAATAACGAATAGGTGAAGTCTGTCTAGTTATTTACTCATGATCCAAAGCTTGTGAAGGTGATATACACTTTCGAGGTTATACTTGGAGCAGGAGGAATACGGGGTTATCAAACCAACGAGAGGAGTACAAAGAAAGAAAGGAAGAAATGAGCATGGACCAATGTTATGTTGAATCTATAATAGGCTACAGAGAAAGTGACATACTCAAGCATTTTCGACAAAAGATCAAATGCTACGGCAAGTGCACAATATTATGAAGACGTGTTCTCACTGCAAGGGAGAGATGATTGCCTTAAGGAATGACAAAAGCAATATTTCAGATTTCTTAGAGCGGTTCAACAATGCGACATACTACTTATGCCCTTGAATGTGTTGCTAGTCGTTTTGCTAGCATGAAAGATTAGCAAGGGTAGGCCATTTCTCGACCATAGGATGACCCTCAGAAGAATTGGACTATTATACTAATAGCATATTATCTAAAAAGGAGCATTCAATAAAAGCAAAGACGAAAGCGAAGTTGGCACATCCATACATAAGAGCTTAAAAATCTTATCTAGGTGATCAAGCTACAGGACATGTGTAAATCAGCCGTGAGATAAATAAAATGGCAAATAAATAACATAGATAGAGGAAAAAATCTGAAAGATTTAATACGGTAGGATAAACAAGACAATAGCATGCAACCATCTAATGACTAATTTACTTCAAGGAAGGGTCCACGTAAGAGTGTTATTTTACTTGAAACGTGATTACTATGTAAAAAGTAACAATTTTGGTCCAGTGATCTAATCTGAAAACAAAATTGTAGTAACTACTTAAGTGTAAGTGTCGATATACTTGAAAGGGGTATGGAGTAGCTTTGGCCTCAACACCTTGGAACAGTGGTTCCAGCGTAAGCAATCCAGCAAGAATGCAACCAACTACCCACGTATCTAGAGATGCTAAAGGAAGTAATTGGATCAACAGTATTGTCTGTAATAGCACACAAGAAACGAAGGGCAGCACTAATTGGCTAATCACCTACTTTCCATACCAAGAAATGAAGGGCATCACTAATCGGCTAATCACCTACTTTCCATAACAGGACCAACTTAGAAGCAAATCCGAAGCATACTAACACTAATCGACTAATCACCTACTCTCCACACCAGGATCAACTTAGAAGCAAATCCAAAGCACACTAACAGCAAGCATTGGGTGGCACGACTACGTGAATAAATAATCGAAGGCGATTAACAAGCAAGCAATCTCACCTAGGCGTAACGGCCGTGTGGCTCAGTCTGGCGAAAGCGGCGTCCTCCTAGTTCTCGCTAAGCGCCAACAAAGGAAGCAACGATGACTGCATCAAAGTGAAAAGAAGACCAACATTAACAACGGTGACAAACCACGGCAACGACGGAAGCAAGGCCGAGGTGGATAAAATGTAGGAGAGGAGATCGCCGCGAAATGCGGCTAGCCACAGCGAAGGAGAACAACAAAAAGGCTGGACAAATCGAGCGGACGGCGCGGTGAAACGATAACAGTAGAGACGATCCTCGAAGAAGCAAAAGGAAACAAAGAGCAAGCAAGCGAAAGGCTAGGATGGAGAAGCGGAGAGGCGGAATAACCAAGAGGAAGGGACCAACCGTGCGCAGTTCAAGGCAACCGGCAATGACATAGCAACGGGAGAGGCGCCGTACCAAAGCAGGCCACTCGATCCCATCGTGCGCAAGCTCGTGCGGATCTGTGGAGGAGAAGCCAAAGGTACTGTTCGGGGAGCACCCTCGAGCTGGATCGAGCTGATGGGTAGGGGATCCGAAGGCAGTGAGAATAGCGAGGAGGAGGATCTGGAGAGTGGGTTGGGGAAACCTGCTAGCAATGTCGGCCGATGTCGCCGAGGAATCAGATGAGCCGACCATGCGGTGCAGGCGGGGAGTGGGTGGTGAGGGTTCTAGGAGAGCGGGAGGGGTAAGGCCTAGGAGCTCGGCGGGCATAGCCGAGGAGGCGAGTGAGAGAGCAAAGCGGGGCTGCGGGGCGACAATCTTTGCGAGGGTAGCGGGTAGGGAGCCTGCGGGACGGCGGGAAAAGGGGAGATCCTCGAGGGCTCATGAGCCGATTCGTGGCGCTTTAAGGGTCGCGGCTTGGGACGCGTGGGACGGTGATTGGCATGAGCGAGAAGATGGGCGGTGGGCAGCGGAGACCGTCTGTGGCGCTCGATCGGACTCGTGGACCAGGTCGCTCGGAGTCGTAGCGATTTCAAAAGCCGCGAGGGGCTTGCTCGCAAATCCGCCAACGTGGAGGCCCTCGGAGGCCGGCATTTCCTTCCGCTTTAAGATAGTTAGTATTCAAAAGCTAGCTAGCTGCCTTTGGCTCTGTCCGTAGCTATCAGCTTCATGTCACGTGCTCTGGCGCCGTATGAATATACAATACAAAAGTCAACTAACGAGCTGCCAAAGCTATGCTTTCTAACATGGTTGTAAACTGTGCTGCTCACGCTACACTCCGGAGGCTATATTAGTTTAGACTTTAGATAGTACATTTTGGTACAGGAACAGTAACATTTTGACTCAATCTCCCTTGAAGTCCAACTCATCGTGGATAAGCTCACGCATGTATAACACTTCGCTTACATTTTCGTTCTCACTTGGTATAAAATGGTTAATCTGAAGATACTCCACATTAGCAACATTAGCCTTCACATTACACGACCGTATGTCCAGTTTAATAACCCAAACCGTTAATGTAAAGGTCTATGTGGCCCATATGGAGCGGTGGTAGGATTAATCTCACATTGCTTGCATAAAATGAGTTGTAATAGTATATAATGCCTGTTGGATCTAAATATAACATCTCTGGGTTAACCCTTTTATACGAAGCGATTACAAAAGTGTAAGTGAGGTGCTATGCATATGTGGGCCCGTCCCACGGTGGGCTGAGATTTGAGTGAGTTTGGGCTAGAGTGTTACATATAGTATCAGAGTATCAACCTTCATTGCACGCTGCATGGGCCTGTGTAGGACAGGGGCGTGGGTATATGGTGCATGGCACGTGTGGCCACTCCATACTAGCATACCGTTTCGGATTTAATATAATAATATATATTTATAAATATACATATATTTATTATATATACACTAAAGTGCACTTATAATATTATTACTCTATATACATAGTAGTGCTATCAAATATAACATATAGTTCAATAGACTATATTATCAATTCCACTGGTATGATCAGTATTGACCGGTATCGAAATCGGTGTGGTATATAGGACTACTTTATATCAATTTAGATATCGAAATAGTACGTATCGGTCATAACCGGCACGGTATTGATAACTATATTGCTGCTTGCTACAACCTATATAACTATGGTGCTGCTCGCTACAACATATATATTAGCAGTTTGCAGTACCGCAGACCCATCCACCCATGGTTACCAAGGTCTTTTGTCAGTAAGTTATCTTGAAACCTCAATTAGTTTTTAAAGGTGATGTTAGTTCCGTAACCCATTCTACGCATGTATAAGGTTTTTTAAGCATGTATACCTTATATTAGGCTTCCCGAGCGTGTGCCGTACAAATTTGGCCAGTGCCTCGGCCAATCACCGGTCGTTGTTCGCCGTTCTGCCCTTCCGTTTGCTCTTGGCCGCTCGCTCTGGCCACTGGCCCTCCCGTTCTTTGGACCGGTTGAGTTGACGACGGTTCTCGGCGCGCTGTTACTTTCCATTCCTACCATCTCTCGGCTGGTCGCGTCGTTGCAGGAGCCCGCACGCGCCGTCACCTTGCCTCGTCCGCTCCGTCCGTGGTTCTTGCCCCGAGACGCCGCTGTCTTGTGTGTTTCGCTGATTTCTTGGTTGGAGAGGAGGAGGCAAGGAGGACATGTTCCCCCTGATTTGATCCACCACCGCCCAGAAGGCTCGGCGCCCGCAACCGCCCGGCTCCCAAAGCAGGCGCGGCGAGTGGTGGTCGAGCTCTTCTTGACGGCGAATCCCAAGCCTCGGCTTCGGTGGACGGCCGACCTACACGAATGCTTCGTCGATGCCGTAGCCTAGCTTGGCCGGGCCGAGAGTAAGATGCTCCGCACCCCCTCTCTCTCCCATTTTCTTCGATCTTGTTGCTTGATGCTCTCCAGTTCGGCCGTAGTATGGCCATTGGAGGGCGGTGTGTGGTTCATTGGTGGGTGTGTTTCTTGGTTGGTGTGGCCGTGTGCCTTGCTTCTTGCGGGGACGGATTCTAGCAACATGTGAGGCTCTTTCTGGTTTTGGAGCAAGGATTGGAGCGGGATTGGGGATGCTTGTGCTGAAATTGGCCCTTTCTGGTTTTGGAGTAAGGATTGGATACAATATCAAAGCTAAAGGCAGAAAGAAAATATAGAATCGATAAGGTCCTTCAGTCTTCTTTTCTTCTAGATTTTTAGTTAGTATATCAGTTCTGCATCAACACATTTTCAAACGATCATTTCCTTACAGATGAAAGAGACGATGGAATCGTTATGTCAACTATGGAAGTTAATGGACTCTTCTGAAGAAGGGAGGAGATAATTTAGCAAAGTAATGAGCATTCTCATATCACCAGAAGAGGGAATCATATCCCATGACGTTCTTTCTCAGGAAATGATCGAGAAGGTTCTATCAGTTTGTCTTTGTTCTATTCTTTACTATATTGTTCATTACTTACCTTAATCATTTTAACTATTTCACGTTTTGATTCCTCATGCAAATGGAAGCTGAGGTTGAGAGGTTAACGAAAGTTAAAGACAACAGATTGAAAGACTGAAAGTGTAAAAATAGAAGTTGGTGCTAATTGATTTATTTTGCAAGTGGGGTTTGCTCATTCTATAATACCACTTTCTGATATGAACATTTCCTTCCATCATAGGTTCTTTTTCCTTATTTTTGAGGTACTGCTTCTTCACTAGTGAAAGATCGAAATGGCGATCAGAGGGGGGTGAATGATCCCAAATAAAATTTTCCTCCACTCAAAGTACTCCAAACAACCTCGTAATAAAAATCTGAAACACCCAAAGATTTTCCTTTAAAATGATGTTTCTCAGATTCGCACACTCTCCAAAAACCCGAACAATTAGACAACTATGTGTACCCCTAGCTTGCATGGATGAGAACCATGAATCATGTGAGGGAATTTTTAATCACAATCCTGGTTGTCAAGTGTCCAAATAAAGAGGAATCAACTCAAAGACTACTTTTCTAAAAGAGATAAAGCTAAAACACCAAAGTTCTTTCAGAAAAGTAAAAGCAGATTTTCCAAGAATTGTCCTCAATTGGAGCAGGTGGTTGGTGCATTTCTGTTGCTCTAAAATTTTTGGGAATTTTTCTCCCTGTGATCAGTTGGGTCGTGAAACACTCCACAAAAAATCACCTCAAAAATCTTTGTATAATAAACATGAAAAATCGAGCAATGCAGACAATCAGGAACTTTGATCAGAAAGTTTGAGGCTCGGTTTTCACTTCCTAGCGCTCAAACGGTGGAACCAGTGGACTCACAAATTTTTCTACAGATTGATATATGAGTCGTGCACCTTCGCCAATAAGAATCACTGAAAAATGATTTTTCTAGATGTTTATAAAAATCAAAGACTGACTACTGCGCGAAGAACAAGTTCTGGACAAATTTGCAATTCAATAAGAAGTTGACCTCTAGTCTATCCTAGGGTCCAAGAAAGATGTAAAACCATATGAACACCCTTAAGAAATCCTAGAAGAACAGCATTTAGAAGGAGGGGAGGCAAATCCAAATTGCGATAAAGTAAATTGCGAGAATGTAAATGCGGGAAAGTAAATGCTGAATTTAAATTGCGTAATTTAAATGCGTAATGTAAATCCGTAAAGGAAATGAAACATGAACATAAATGAAGAACATTTCATTTCTGAAAGGAGAGTTTACAAAGCCTCACATTTCATGTGGGCAAAGCTCAAAGGAGCATCAAAAACCTCAAAACCTTCAAGAGGGGAAGGCTACCCCTCCACCCCTATTTATACAACTCTTGGGCCACCTACCACCCTTGGATGAGCCTCTAAACTCTAGAGCATCCATCAAGGGCTAGGATTTACCTACTCAACCAGCCATACAAGGGTTCACCCAAAACCCACAACACATAATAGGTTTTCTTGCACGGTTCTCAAAGCACACTAACTAGACCCGCTATCCTATCAACTAGACCGCAATCCGACGACCCTCATCGATCCGAGCAGCATTTAGCTAGCATCATATCCATTCCTTGTCTTCACGGTTTGCACGAACTCCATCTTCGATCATCTTCCGGCGATCCCCGGCCGTCCGGACCTCCGACGCTCCTCGCCTAGTCCCGGCCATCCTTCGCCTCACCATGACCTAGCACTGTCGTCCTGCAACCATAAAAAACAAGGAAACTTCTCACATAGCAATGCCCACAAAGATGTAATAAATCCATCAAAGTCCACTCATTAAAATTAATTTTTACTCGATCTGACCGGTAGCACCGGGAAAACAAAGTAGACCTCAAATTGCTTCCAATTGAAAATCCAATTCAAATCAAACTCAAAAAAGAGCAACCCAAGCTCAAATTTAGTCAAATACTCATCACAAATCTGGATAGACCTCCACATGGTCGTTCAATCTCCCCCTTGATGAGTATATTGACAAACACAACAAAAGGCATATGTTTTGAGTTTGAAGAGGATGAAGAAGAAAGCAATTTTTTAGTTGCAAAGTCAAACTTGGTCCAAAGATAGAAAATGGAATGATGACCAAGTTGACCAAGAGGAATTTAGATTTTACAGTTAAATTTATGAAAGAGCAAGTTTTCAACAAAAACTCTAAAATCCAACTAAACATGTCAATTTTGATTATGAGATTATGATCCAATAGAAGTAGTAGCATAGTTTTACAAAGATCATAATAACCAAATAAGCATTCACATTTTTATCTTTTTGGTGATGCCTTTTCTATGTTTTCTTCCCCTTTTGGCAATATAGGCATAAATTTTTTATGTATGCATGAAATGCAATCGAAAGAGCTTTGAAGATTATCCAATTGATCAAAATGGAAAGATATTACACCAAGCTTGTCAATTTCAGAATATGACTAAACTAAGACATGACCAAGACCAATACATTTTATGAAAAGTCTTAGTTTTACAATATTTCATTTTAGCATGATTTGACAAGTGCAAAACTTAGCAAAGTTTCAAAGCTAGAAGCAAAACCACTCAAGGATCAAATGGAAAACCTAGAGTTCAACCTACTCAACACTTTGGGGAATTTTGAAGTGCAATAAGGTCCTTCAAGCTCATTTTTCAATTTATGCAAATTTTCTTTAAGACTTTAAAAAACATAGCGGGGTACAAATGTTTGACATTCTTTACCCACTTATGTGTTTGATATTTGCATTTTTTTTAAATTAACTCAAGCCATTTTCGATCATCTCAAGAGTAACTCTTAAGAGAATGATCTTGGTCATACACAATATATTCCATGTTCTTCCCAAGTGCAATGTGAATCAATCTCGTGAATATAAAGTGTTGAGATCAATTTTGCACGAAAGAGTCAATTTTTTTTTAATTTTCAATTTAGCACATATGAGCAATTTTGAAGGACTCAAATATGGATCAAACAAATTTCACCAAAGTTGTTATAGAGACTCTAGAGAAATCTAAAATTTCACAATTCATGGTACAAACCCCTAGAAAAGAAACTTAGTAAGTAAAAGCAACATGTTTCGTCAAGTTTTCATTTAAAGCTCTCAAATTTTTCAGATTTTAATAAGCTTAGCATGATAAATGGACTTGGACATATCTAAGCTAGTAATTTTCTTCAAAAGATATAACATGATGTATTTCATGAAGATTGAGTCAATTGCATAATACACAAAGCTCATAAAACAAAATATGCAATCTAAATGCAATGCATGAACAGATTCCCAAACTCCTCCTCAACAAATGAATCATTTTTAAGCTCAAATCTGGTTAAACTTGAGTTATTATCAAGATTAGGCATAAGGAAAACCCAAATAAACTCAATAAGAACAAGAAAAACAGAATGAGGAGAAGAATTTGAGAAAGTGCAAAACTGGATGGCTATTGAGCATAGATAAGATAGAAGAGACTCACTACGGCTCAGACTCGCTCTTATCTTCCTCAGTGACTAACATAGGGAAGCTGACTCTAGATCCCAACTAAGGAGTGCACATGACCCTATCTACCCAAGAGGCCCAATACCTGCTAAACTTATAAGACTGTGAGGGAACTCAACCTAGAGAGAAGAGAGAAGAGCTAATCACGCATGACAGCAACCTAAAGCACAAGATAAGAGGTCCATGCAAGGCATGCCAGAAGTCTAAGTGAGTGAACTCAACTCAAGAAAATAAGCCCAAAAGAAACACAAAGAAGAGAAAAACTGGAAGAGAATATATTATACATAATATACAAACCAGCTCCCCCTCACGAAAGGCCGTAAGGGCTCATGACTCCAAGCTCACTCCTCAAGGCAACAAATCTAGAGCTATCCAAAGGCTTGGTGAAGATATCGGCTAACTGGAGGTCACTCTCTACAAATTGAAGCGCGATATCTCCCTTCTCCACATGGTCTCTAAGGAAGTGATATCTAATATCAATGTGCTTGGTCCGAGAATGTTACACTGAGTTTTTAGCAATGCAAATAGCAGAAGTGTTGTCACAGAAAAGTGGCACACTCTCTATCTCTAACCCATAATCCTGCAAGGTCGATCTCATCCAGCACAGCTACTGACAACTATTGCGACAACATACTCGGCCTCGGTGGTGGGTGTGCAACTCGGATTGCTTCTAGATGACCAAGAAACAAAGAAGTGCCAATGAATTGGCAAGTGCAGAAGTGCTCTTCCTATCTATCCTACAACCAGCAAAGTCGGCATCGGAAAAGGCTCTAAGAGATAGACAAGAAGAAGAAGAGTACCAAATACCATAATCAGTGGTAGCACGAAGGTACCTGAAGATGCGCTTGACCGCTTTGGCGGTGAGAGGCGCGAGAGAACCTTGAAATCGAGCGCCACGGACATACGGTGAAATGTATGTCCGGCCTCGAGCGATGAGTTACAAGAGGAGCCGATCATGCTTGAAACTCCTTTTGATCAAGAGGCTCACCATCCTCATCGGGCTCGAGGACAACAGTGGTGACCATAGGAGTCATCACCGGCTTTCCATCAGACATATCGAAGCGCCTCAGGAGGTCGCGGGTATACTTGCCTTGATGCAAGAAAGTACCCTCCCGAGTCTGCTTGATTTGAAAGCCAAGAAAGTAGCTCAACTCGCCCATCATACTCATCTCAAACTCTGTGCTCATCACTTGTAAAACCGAGACATAAGGGAATGAGGCGAGCCACCAAAATGATATCGTCCACATAAATGCGGGCGAGAAGAAAATGTGACTCATGGTGTCGATGAACAGAGTCTTGTCTACTACGCCCATTTTGAAGTCATGGCTGAGAAGATAAGACTTGAGCCTCTCATACCATGCTCTGGGGGCCTGCTTGAGTCTATACAGAGCTTTGGAAAGCTTGTATATATGACTCGAAAACTTGGGGTTCTCAAATCCTGGAGGTTGCTTAACATAAACCTCTTCCTCAATATAGCCATTGAGGAATGCACTCTTGACATCCATTTGATAGAGCTTGAAGCCCCGGGATGCAGAGAATGCAAGCAGGATCCTAATAGCCTCTAGTCTAGCTACAAAGGCAAAGGTCTCCTCAAAGTCAAGACCCTCAACCTGAGAAAAGCCCTATGCAACTAGCCTAGCCTTGTTGCGAATGACAACCCCATCCTCACTCTGCTTGTTTTTGAACACCCACTTGGTCCCAATGACATTATGACCAGATGGATGTTCGACAAGCTGCCAGACTTTGTTCCTCTCGAAGTTTTCAAGTTCCTCATACATAGCATTAGTCCAAGACTCGTAAGATAATGCATGAGTCACATCCTTCGGCTCAAACGAGGCAACAAAGGCAGAGTGAAGGAAGAAACCGGACAAACCTGATTTTGAGCGAGTGACTCGCTCAAACAGATCGCCGATGATCTGATCAGGTGGATGAGAATGCTGAATATGAAGGGGAGGTCCAGAAGCAGAAGTGGCCTCTACCTCATGCACAGAAGAGGTAGGAGCAGAGCCACTAGCTGAATGAGAGTCAAAAGGCAAGGGTTGGCCTTCCTGAGGTGCAAAAATAGAAACAGGAGGCACCTCAGGTGTAGAGGGGACTGGATCAGGTGGAACACCATCATCTCCATCATCCTCATCCTCTACAAAGATGGTCTCAGAGGACGAAGAAGAGCTTGAAATGTCAGGTCTAGCTCCTGGGCTAGTCTCATCAAAGGTTACTTCACAGGTCTCTATGATCCTATGCGCATCGCAACTCCAGACCCTATAGCTACGAGAAGAAGTCGAATAACCCAGAAAGATACCATCAGAAGAGCGAGACTCAAACTTATCCAGGTTACCAGACTTCAAAATGAAGCACTTGCAACCAAACACACGAAAATGAGAAACACTAGGCTTTCGCCCATACCTCAACTCGTAAGAAGTGCGGTGCAAATGTGTTCTCAAGAATACACGATTAGAAACATGACAAGCAGTAGCTATAGCCTCAGCCCAAAACTTTCTAGGAGTATTGTACTCATCTAGCATCGTCCTGGCCATCTCTACCAGGGTTCTGTTCTTCCTTTCCACTACCCCATTTTAATGAGGGACGTAGGGAGGGGAGAACTGATGCTCTAAACTAGACTCCACACAGAAACTCTCAAAATAGGAGTTTTTGAACTCCGTGCCATTGTCACTGCGTATTGCTCGTAGGGCACCAGGGAGCTCAAAAGACAACCTATGAACCAAACCCATAAAATGGGTAAAAGTCTCATCCTTCGAGGACATGAAAAACACCTAAGAATACCTCGAAAAATCATCAACAACGATAAGAACATACTACTTCTCACCCACTGACTGCACTCTAGCTGGACCAACAGTGCCCATATGTAAAAGCTGTCCTGGTGCATTAGTCATCACAACAGTTAGCTGGACCAACAGTGTCCATATGTAAAAGCTGTCCTGGTGCATTAGTCATCACAACAGTGACTGGGGGATGAGAAGCAGCAACCGTCTTGCCATGTCGGCAGGGAGAGCAAACTAAGTCTTTGACCATTTTGAGTTTAGGCAAACCACGAATGAGATCGTGGTTGCTAACTCGGGTTAAATGATCAAATCCAATGTGACCAAGTCTCCTATGCCAGAAGGAGAGATCACGGGACTCTGAAGCAATCAAACAATGGAGGGAGTCTCTAGAAGAAGCAGAAAAATCAGCACGAAAGACTCTCCCATATCTAGAAATCCCGCAAACTAACCCTCTTGAAGAATCGAGGATTCTACAGACGCTACTCTTAAAACTCACCTCGAAAGAGTCATCAATAAGCTGAGAAACAGAAAGCAAATTGTATTGCAGCTTACTTACTAAGGCAACATCTTTAAGAATGAAATTGTCATTAATGCAAATGGTACCTTTAGCAATGACTGTACCTGAAGAAGCATCCCCGAAAGTGATCAACTCATTACCGGGGGCTCGGACTAGGGAAGAGAACCATCGAGAATCTCCGGTCATATGACGAGAACAACTAGAGTCGATAATCCAAATATCTCCCTTCCCCATCCGACGAACCTGATCAAGACACAAGAGAGAAAGATGACTCAGTACTAGGATTGAGTGAAGACTTAGGAACCCAATACTGAACCATACGACACCTCAGAGTACTAGTCACAGAAGAAGACTGGACTCGAGTGTCTCTCTGACGTTTAACCCTAACAAGTTCAGTAGCAACTCTAGTAGATGATCTAGGAGCTGAAACTGGGTTGGCCTGCCGTGGTGCAAAAGCCGAACCACCCCAGTGAAGCTGCCTAAAACTCCTATCAGAAAACACCTCACGCCGCTGATATCTACCTCAATGAGAAAAACGAGGAATATCAAGAGGACGGTGGAAAGACTGACTACGAACAGCTCTAGGACTAAAACTCAAAGAACTAGCATGAAAACCGAGTCTGGACGCTGCCCAAAAACAAGCGACTCTCTAACCTGTCTAGAAGCAGTGTGTGCCTTAGGAGCACTCAAAGTCTGGGGATGACCCTGAATACCCCTAAGAGAAGCAACACGCTCACGCCGAGTGATCTTGGCGCGCCTGAAGCAGAAATCTACTAGGTGACCATCCTTCTTACAGAAGGTGCATGTGTACTTCGCCTTGCTAGAGACAGAAGCAACATGAGTAACATCCTTCTGGTCAGAAGTCCTACGGACAACCCTAGTAGACCTAAACACGTTGGTGCTCACTCTGGGAGATACCACAATCTCACTACTCTTGGAGCCGCGCACAATGGTGGGAGGATGCGCCCGAGCGTGCTCCAAGGGATCAAATCCTAGACCTTGATTGAATCTACTAATCTTGGATTGGTCTAGAATAAGATTGAGCTTCTTCTTGCCTCCTACAAACTTCTCGAGAGTGCTCATAAGATACTGGCAATCTCGAAAGGAAGAGGCACAAGAAGAATAGGGGGAAGAAGATGAAGAATAAAAAAGATAAGCTCTCTCAGCACGTGCATTTTTCTCCCTCAGCACGGCTGCCTCAATCTTGAGGGCCTCACAAGAAACGCAAGACGCATTTCTAATTCTATAGGCTTGGTCTTCTAATTTCTTTCTAAGCTCGACATGGATTTTATCCAAGTCCCCCTCAATCATAGAACATCGCAAGCAACTTTCTTGTGACTTATCTAGTAAGTCCTTAGCAAGTTTAGCACACTTGACATTTAAGGATTCATTGTCAAGTTTTAGTTGCCTCTGACCCTCACATGAGCCGATTTGGGTCCTTAGAAGCATGCATTTCAAGTTCATCGTTTCTAGAAGAAAGCTTCCTAAGGTGATCGCTCATGGCATCAATTTCGGCAAGCAATTTAGGGCAATTAGAGCATGATGGAGTAAAGTGAGCATGAAGAAAACTAGCATCTAGAGGAATAGCATCAACAGAATCATCGCTAGCATTCTTCAACCTAAGATTATCTAGTTCAGATAACACACTATCATGCATAGTCCTTAGGTTCTCTAACTCCACAAGAAGTGCATCACCCAAAGAACAGTTATCAGTGACTCCAGAGGGAGAAGATCTAAGAGAAGCTAACTCTCGAGTCAAGGTACCTACTTCCTTCTCTAGCTCCACACACCTAGCTCTAGCTCTAGCATGAAATTTTCCTAATTTGCAGAAAGCTTCATTGAGCTGGTCATAGGAGGGTACCTCTTCCGAGTCATTTGTAGAGCTCGAGTCGCCGATCTTGGTTCGTCGGCCATGAAGCACATACCGGAGAAGTCGTCGCTGCCTTTCTTCTCTTGCGGATCATCCTCGCCCTCGTCGCTCCATGTCTCCATGTCGGAGAGGTTGATGTTGTCAAGCGCGGCGAGAACGCGGTGGAAGAGCTTATTGTTCTTGGAGAAGTTGCGGTACTTCTTCTCACGTGCCGGCTCACAAACTGGAGGCTTCTTGTTGTGGTTCTTGTCGATGTAGTCGTTCTTTGCCGAACCGCTGGTGTCATTCTTTGTCTTCTCCAGTTTGGGGCAATTAGCCCGAATGTGGTTGGGACCACCACACTCGAAGCATGTAATCATGCCACCTCTCTTCCTCTCTCTCACCCTCTTGTATGCATGAGAAAACTTGCGAGCAAGAAGAGTAAGCTCATTTTATGGAAATTTTTCTAGTTAGTCATTGCTTAGCTCGCAAAGGGCGGAAAGAGAGAAACTAGCAGAAAGATCAAGGGAAGATCCAGTGGGATCAGTGACCAAGGCCATCGACTGTGATTTCGTCTTGCGAGAGACGACGTTGATCTCATGAGTCTTGAGACGGGAGTAAAGCCTATCAAGAGTCAAGGTCGACAAGTCGGTAGTGTCCTTGATGGTGGTCACTTTCATTTCCCAAACACGAAGATCGAGTGCGGTCAAGAAATGTCGAGCATTATCCGAGTTAGGGTATATGCAACCGATTGCTCGAAGGTCGCTCAAAATCTTCGTAAACCAACCAAAGCACTCATCAAGACTCTCACCAGCGTGTTGTTCAAACTTATTGAACTCACGCTTGAACTGGTCCTGCCTCATGGTCTTGGTTTGAGTAGTGCCCTCATGGTAAGCATCGAGGGTCACCCAAATCTCGTGAGCGGAACGGAGGTGAGAAATCCTATCATACTCACTACGGCTAAGACCCTGTATGAGAATGTTCCTTGGCTTAGCGTTCGCCTCAACGTTAGCCATATTTCCAGCCGTGACGTTTTCATTAGCAGGAACCTCACACGAGAGTTTCACCTTCTGCCATATCAGGAAGCCCTGGGCAGTGATGTATGACTCCATCCGCGATTTCCAGAAAGGAAAATCAACTCCAGCAAAAATAGGAGGCTTGGTAGAATACTTGTCCATCGCCATGACTCTTGAGACCGGTCAAGATCTATGAAAGAGCAAAACCGGCTCTGATACCAATTGAAAGATTGAAATGGCGATCAGAGGGGGGGTGAATGATCCCAGATAAAAATTTTCCCCACTCAAAGTACTCTAAACAATCTCGCAATAAAAATCTGAAACACCCAAAGATTTTCCTTTAAAATGGTGTTTCTCAGATTTGTACACCCTCCAAAAACCCGAACAATTAGACAACTATGTGTACCCTTAGCTTGCATGAATGAGAACCATGAATCATGTGAGGGAATTTTTAATCACAATCTTGGTTTTCAAGTATCCAAACAAAGAGGAATCAACTCAAAGACTACTTTTCTAAAAGAGATAAAATTAAAACACTAAAGTCTCTTTCAAAAAAGTCAAAGTAGATTTTCCAGGAATTGTCCTCAATTGGAGCAGGTGGTTGGTGAGTTATGTTGCTCTCAAATTTTTTGGAATTTTTCTCAATGTGAGAAGTTGGGTCGTGAAACACACCACCAAAAATCACCTCAAAAAACTTTGTAGAATAAACATGAAAAATCGAGCAATGCAGACAGTCAGGAACTTCGACCAGAAAGTTTGAGGCTCGGTTTTCACTTCATAGCGCTCAAACGGTGGAACCAGTGGACTCACAAATTTTTCTACAGATGGATATATGAGTCGTGAACCTTCGCCAATAAGAATCACTGAAAAATGATTTTTCTAGATGTTTATAAAAATCAAAGACTGACTACTGCACGAAGAACAAGTTCTGAACAGATTTGCAATTCAATAAGAACTGGACCTCTAGTCTATCCTAGGGTGCAAGAAAGATGTAAAACCATATGAAAACCCTTAAGACATCCTAGAAGAACAGCATTTAGAAGGAGGGGAGGCAAATCCAAATTGCGATAAAGTAAATTGCGAGAATGTAAATGCTGAATTTAAATCGCGTAATTTAAATGCGTAATGTAAATGCGTAAAGGAAATGAAACATGAACATGAATGAAGAACATTTCATTTCTGGAAGGAGAGGTTACAAAGCCTCACATTTCATGTGGGCAAAGCTCAAAGGAGCATCAAAAACCTCAAAACCTTCAAGAGGGGAAGGTTACCCCTCCACCCCTATTTATACAACTCTTGGGCCACCCACCACCCTTGGATGAGCCTCTAAACCCTAGAGCATCCATCAAGGGTTAGGATTTACCCACTCAACCAGCCATGCAAGGGTTCACCTAAAACTCACAACACATAATGGGTTTTCTTGCACGGTTCTCAAAGCACACTAACTAGACCCGCTATCCTATCAACTAGACCGCAATCCGACAGCCCTCATCGATCCGAGCAGCATCTAGCTAGCATCACATCCATTCCTTGTCTTCACGGCTTTCACGGACTCCGTCTTCGATCATCTTCCGGCGATCCCCGACCGTTTGGACCTCCGACGCTCCTCGCCTAGTCCCGGCCATCCTTCGCCTCACCATGACCTAGCACCGTCGTCCTGCAACCATAAAAAACAAGGAAAATCCTCACATAGCAATGCCCACAAAGATGTAATCAATCCTTCAAAGTCCACTCATTAAATTTCATTTTACTCGATCTGACCGGTAGCACCGGGAAAACAAAGGAGACCTCAAATTGCTTCCAATTGAAAATCCAATTCAAATCAAACTCAAACAAGAGCAACCCAAGCTCAAATTTAGTCAAATACTCATCACAAATATGGATAGACCTCCACATGGTCCTTCAACTAGTTTATGATTTGGGAGATGATTTGGTCCCTGATTCAAGCGTGCAGGATGGTCGATGATGATTTGTGCGCATGAATGCTTGTGGGTTGGTGGTATTATAGCGATACTCGTGGTTCTATCGTACGCCGGGGAGTACGAGATGATCCATAGGCACATGCAAGCCTACCCCTCTCTAATGCTACACCCTAAGACCACTAGTATTTTTTACCAGCACTAACACTTATACTGGTTCTCTACCTCCTATGTTGATGCTAATGGAAATGGTGGTTGATTAGCTGAGATTGAGAGGATGGGATGGGGTTTGGGATGGTGCTGCTTGCTAGTGAGGATTCGGGGGTGTGGCCTTGTGCTTGAGCTCCCCTATTTGTTGTTTCCTCCCTGCCTTGCTTGAGCTTCTGGTGGCTTGCTTGCTGCCTTCTTGCTCTTGGCTTAGAGACTCCTTGGCCTTCTCTTGGTTGTGACCTTGCTCTTAGGGACTTTGGTCTCCTGGGAGCTTTGTGCTTGAGGTGGCTTGTCGGAACCCGCAAAAAGGATACGGGCCCCAGCTGTGTTTACCTGTACCAGTCCCTGGATCAATAGCTAGTACACACAGATCATAACAGTATGGACCATAACCATGCGATAAACAAAAATTGAATTCAGTGTACTGGCTGACATGGCCCATTATTACAAAAGTTGGACCCGTGGGTCATATAGCAGCGGAAACATTAAACTGGCAAATAAACTTGACGAAGTGAAGTCCAAAACACCACAGGCAAAGACTAGAGAAAACGCGATCCTAGACGTCTGGATGATCCTCCTCTTCAAAGCCTTCATCGCAGATGTCGAACGGTGGGATGCAAGCTCTTGGATAGCTATCTCTGATCTCCTGATCTGCTTTATGGAATTAGCAGCCCCGTAATGAAAAGCGAGGGCAACAAGTCCGGAAAGAATTGAAGTATGTAGTTTAATTCAAGGGAGGGAATTGGTTAATTTGCCAAAAGACAATTTTTAAGATTTTATCCCAGAATTGTGAAGAGCAGTTTTCAAATCTATTTTCTTTTAAGAAATAAGAACTTCAAACTTTTCAGGACACGGCTCCAACCGTAGGAAAAACAAAACATAAACCAACTCATGGCATTGGCTATGGTTTTATTTTAAGAATACTTTTCCACAGCACCAACCGTGGTTTTCTTTTGAAATGTTTTCCTCGTGGCTCCAACCATGGACTTTTATCAAATCAAAACAGTCGCGGCTCCAACCGTGCTTCATTTTATAAAAATCTGATTTTGAAACCAAATAGGGAAAATCTACCATGTGACAACGCCCTCTGTCTACCTTTGACCGTGAGTACGGTTATTCGAATAGTTTGTTTACTCTGCAGAGTTTGCACGCTTTACCTGCGAGAGATATTTCACTATATTTGGTCATACA
Organism: Otatea glauca; assembly: GCA_036346275.1. Taxonomy (NCBI): domain Eukaryota; kingdom Viridiplantae; phylum Streptophyta; class Magnoliopsida; order Poales; family Poaceae; genus Otatea; species Otatea glauca. The sequence continues at coordinate 29,361,771 of CM070731.1, read as the reverse complement.
CTTCCTTTGGCATATAACCCCAAGTGAAAATCACAAGGCCATTTCTCTAGCTACATCTTCACTAAGTCACGCCCGCTGAGGTTTCACCACCAAATGGCTACAACCATAATGGAAGCCCCCTCTTGCGCCTGTAGGACTCCTATGGCTCCAACCACGCCTACTCCACTGTCTGGCATGCCTTAATTAAGTTTTCACTAGTTACTTGGCCAGGCCCGTCCCATATCGGAACTTGCGGCCGCACTGTTATACATTGTTTGACAATCACAAGGGATCGGTCCTTAGGGTGACTAGGGTGGTACATACTCAAACCCGAGTCTCGTGCATTCTGCACCCTTCTTGCAACCTTCCACCCTATTCAATTTTTAAAATACCAAATCTTTTCTTTTATTTTACCAAACTGGCAGCACCAACTGCCCTTTTTAAATAATATTTTCACTCAATCATTTAGAATTTAAGTAACAAACCTTCAATTAAACATACAAATAGTATTTAGCATAACTAAGCACTACTATTATACTAAACAAGGTGTCTAGCCATTTATAATATAATTAATCATTCTAGGGCAGCCAAAGAACAGATGGAACATGGTATTTAACTACAATCTATCATAATATAATATTTTTTTAATCAACGTAGCATGCAAGTTTGTAAATCTACAAAGCATTTCAAAACATGGATCAACATGCTTCAAGGAGACTTGCCTTCGTCGACGAAGTGCATTGTGTTGTTCTGGAGGTCTTCTCCTTCGTCAGCGACGACGATCGCTTCTTCGACTATGCGTAAAATGGTGTATGAGATGAATAAAATAAAATAAACAGAAACTAAAAATTATAATAAAAATACTGGCAGATAGAGGACGAATTTAGATGAATTTAGAAATTTGAACCACTCGATTCCGAGTTCGGATGGAGGAGAACGGGTCAAAGAAAGTTTGACAAAAACAAAAATCACGAAATTGCGAAATTGCATTGTAGCATCGCGATGCTATAGTGCTTCGTTCTCCTGTGCGCCTGTGTTACAGAGACATATTAGAGCTTCTTGCGCAAATGATTGCCGGAGCTAGAGGGCACGACAGCGAGCGGCAAGGGGCAAATTGGAACGAGGACGACATCGCGGTGCCGGGGCAAGTGACGACACGAAGAATGATGGCCGGAGCGGCACTCAGCGACGACCATGAACGGGTCGGTGGCATGGCGGCCAAAAACATGTCAAAACGTGAAATTTCTCGAAACTAAGGTGAGCACGGGATAGCTAGCATCAAGGGGAGTCTAAGGGTGCAAGGAATTGAATTGAATTGTACCCAAACGGGAGAAATCGACGACGAACGGAGCAACGACCCACGATGAACAAACTCGAAGTACGGGGTCAATCTGCGATGAAAATCAAATCCGATTGAATGGTTGTGATCACGGAAGCAAAAGGCACAACGTGACGCGGTTAGTTTACCCGAAAACTCACCGGCGCAAAAGATGGCTCGCCGGTGTCTTTGGAGAACGCCGGGCGTCGGTTTTTCTCGAGTTTTGGAAAGGGAAATGGTACTGAATCAATGGGGCAAGGTGAGCACGGGGTAGAGGGCAGCAAGACGAAACTTTTGAGTACTCACACTTCTAGTGAGGTGAAGAAACGCCCGAGATAATGACCGAGCAATAAATTATCATTAACGCTTAATTGCGGCCGTTTCACTCGGATTAAAGATGGATAACAGTAGGGCATTTAATCTCCATTACAATGCCGTCACGATGCTTCAGATCTCACTTGATTTGGACATTCATGGAGAAAGATATGAGAGATTGAAGTTCTTGCTTGCAAATAGCTAGAACATGAACATGATGCTGAAATTTTGGGGAAGATGAACAGTGCGGATTTTAAAGCGCGCGAGATAAAATAGATAACAAGATCTAAAAATACCAAAAAAGATCCTAAAAATCCTAATGAGTAAAATGGAACCCAATAAAATTGGTTTAACTTATTTTGGATGAATTTTGAAATTTAGATAATTTCGGGACGAATATAATGGATTTGATGAAAGCACGAGAGATAAAATAGAAAAAAGATTCTATAAATCTTGGAAACATTCCCAAAATAATTATAGAATATTTGGAACCTAATTCAGTGGATTTTGACATTTTTGGAGCATTTTGGAACTCGGGTGAAATTTCGAATAAGGACCGGAATTTGGAATTTTGACTTTGCGGACGATAAAGAATTGAACTCCAATTCCAGAAGGATATGGATGCCAGGTTAATTAGAACACCAAGGAAAATCCAAAATTTGAATTTAATTAATTTTAAAATAATTTTTGGAACAACAGAAAATCTGGGATGTTACATGGCTTGTGGTGTAGAATGATGGGATTGGCTCGGCTAGCTTGGCGATTTTGTCTCTAGGGTGTTTGGCCTAGGAAGGGAGTGCCGCGGGGAAGGCTTTACCTTCCCCATCCATTGTGGCGTTATCTTTTTACCATGCTACTTTTATCCTATCACCGTGTGATATTTTGGGTACTATTTGGGCATTGGCTATGGGTACCCGATGAAACATGTTTGTTTTTTGCCGAATGATGATACCCGATTTAGCGAGAGGTGCCGATTTGGTCCTGGACGAATCTGGTATCTCGATGAGCAATACCAATTATTCAGGTCTGACGGTACACTCTTTATTTCTTTTACATTTTAATTTCTTTACTTTTGATTTTATATGCATGAATGACTGACATGTATGTAGGGTTTTTGAGGCTGAAAATCATTAGAAGCTTAGCTTATTAGAGCAATAGGACATTTTGCAATTTTACTTTTGATGTAATTTATTACTCATGTACATTCTAAATTTATCCAATTGTATGATACCATGGTTAATGAATAAAATTGATGATTACCCTTTGTTGGTTAATTAATTATGATTGTTATTAATTTGTGCTGATCGTCTCATTTCATGATTAAACTATGGGTTGTTTCATCTTACCCCCCTTAAAAGGGATTTTGTCCCCGAAATCTGGCTCACCTATGAAAGCATCTAGGCCCTTAATTCATTTTGGTCTTGGTAATTAATGACAATCGTGATTTGAGGACTAATGTTTTTCTGGAGATTGAAGAGAAATAGGTTGGTCCTTGATATGGTTTGCGTTGAAGCATGAAAATGAAACTAAAGAAGATAAACGCGTCGAGCTAAAAGCCAAGGTACGAACTTAAGGACCTTTTCATAGCTTTTGCCGATTTCGGTGTTTTGGAGAAAGATAGGATTGCTAGATTAGGTGCCGTACTATTAAGAGGGAGTCTTGGCTAGTAGCTTGAAGTTTAAATTGTGTCAATGGCTCAAATCCTGAACAATCAACGGTGCTCCTACAACAAAGAATGCCTTGGGTTCGTACCCAAGAAGGGTAAGAAAATAAGCAACAAAACTCCTAGGTTTGTTAAATCTAATGGGAAGCTTTGCTATAAGTGCCATGACGTGGGGCATATAGCAAACGATTTCCCATTAGGTAAGGCTCCTAAGAATAATATTTATGATTCTTACTATGTTCTTAAGAAAAATAGTAATGGTAAGATTATTACAAAATTTGTTGGCACTCTTATACTCGGTCGTAAAAAGAATGCCATTTGGGTGCCCAAAGCCTTGGTTACTAACCTCCAAGGACCCAAATAAATTTGAGTACCTAAAAAGGTTTGATCTTCTTTTATAGGTGAACTACAAAACCGGTGGATGACATTGGGTGTTGGATAGTGGATGCACCCAACACATGACCGGCGACTTGAAAATATTCACCACATTCGAAGTGGGGAGTGGCTAACATGACAAGATCACCTTTGGCGACAATAGCACGGGAAAGGTATTAGGATTGGGTAAAATCGTAATCTCAAATGACCTTTCAATTTCAAATATCTCATTATTTGAAACATTAAATTTTAACTTGCTATCTGTTGCTTAAATTTGTGATCTTGGTCGTAATTGTACATTTTCTAGATATGGTGTTGTTATTTCTAAAGAAAATGATAATTCTTTGGTATTTAAAGGTTTTAGATTTGGAAATTTATATTTAGTTGACTTCACCTCAAATGAGTCATGTCTTCAAACTTGTTTGATTGCGAAAACCTTATTGGGTTGGTTATGGCATAGAAGACTTGAGAAAAATAAACTTCGTAGTGCTTGCCAAGCTGGTAAGCAAGTTGCTAGATCTCATACTTCTAAGAGTATCATATCCACATCTAGACAATTAGAGCTCTTACATATGGATTTGTTTGGCCCAATAACCTATAAGAGCATCGGGGGCAATTCTTATTGTTTAGTCACTGTAGATGATTACTCAAGATAAACTTGGGTCTTGTTTTTAGATGACAAATCCGAAACCTCTGGTATTTTTAAAAGTTCTGCAAAAAGGGCTCAAAATAAATTTGATTTTAAAATAAAGAAAATTTGTAGTGATAATGGTTCCGAGTTCAAGAATACAAGAATCGAAGATTACTATGATGAACTTAGAATAAAACACAAGCTTTCCGCTACCTACACTTCGGAGCAAAATGTAGTTGTAGAACGGAAAAATCGAACATTAATTGAAATAGCAAGAACTATGCTTGAGGAATATGGTACTCTCAATAGATTTTGGGCGGAAGCCATAAATACCGCTTGTCATACAACAAATTGTCTTTATTTGCATCGTCTTTTGAAAAAGACTTCCTATAATCTCCTCATTGAAAAAAGATCGAGCATCTTTTATTTTCGTGTTTTTAGTTGCAAATGTTATATTTTGAAAAAAAGATGTTCGGCTTTCAAAATTTCAAAGTCGTTGTGATGTCGGTTTCTTGCTTGGATATTCTTTAAATAGCAAGGTTTACCATGTCTTTAACCAAACCAAAGGTTTAGTTGAAGGGACGTGTGATGTTGAATTTGATGAAACTAACAACTCTCAAGAAGAGCAAGAAAATTTGGATGATATAGGTAATGAAGGCTTGAGACAAGCAATGAAGAACATGATACTTGGAGACATCAAGTCTGAGGAGGAAAAAGAATATCAACCCTCATCCACTCAAGTCGAACCGTCCACTTCCACAACGCTAAACCATACTCAACCAATTGATGTGGATGAGAAGGAGAACGATCAACAACTTCAACCTCTACCACAAAGAATCCATCATACCATCTCCAAGGATCATCCAATAGATCAATTATTGGGTGACGTTATTAAGGGCGTTCAAACTCGTTCTCGTGTTACTTCTTTTTGTGAATATTATTATTTTGTGTCCTCTTTTGAACCCTCTCATGTAGATGAAGCTTTAGATGACCCTGATTGGGTGAATTCAATGCATAAAGAACTCAACAACTTTGCCTGGAATGACGTATGAACACTAGTCAAAAGACCCAAGGATCACAACGTCATCGGCACAAAATGGGTATTTCGAAACAAACAAGATGAGAACGGTATTGTGGTAAAGAATAAGGCAAGATTGGTAGCACAAGGTTTCACACATATCAAAGGACTAGATTTTGGTGAAATCTTTGCACCCATGGCTAGATTAGAAGCCATTCGTATCTTGCTTGCATTTGCATCTTGCTTTGACATTAAATCATTTCAAATGGATGTAAAGTGTGCATTTTTAAATAGACAAATATCCGAATTGGTATTTGTTGAACAACCTCCCGGTTTTGAAAATTCTAAACACCCTAATCATGTTTATAAGCTCTCTAAGGCGCTATATGGTCTCAAACAAGTTCCTAGAGCATGGTATGAGCGACTTAGAGGCTTTCTTCTTTCAAAATGTTTCAAAATTGGGAAGGTTGATACTACGCTCTTTACCAAAATAAAAGATGAGGAATTCTTTATATGCCAAATATATATTGATGATATCATTTTTTTCTCTACTAATGAAGAATTTTGCAAAGAATTTGGTGATATGATGTCTAGGGAGTTTGAGATGTCCATGATCGGGGAGTTGAGCTTCTTCCTTGGACTTCAAATCAAACAACTCAAGAATGGGACGTTCGTGAGTCAAACAAAGTACATGAAGGATCTACTCAAAAGGTTTGGCATGGAGGACTCAAAGCCCATCAAGACTCCCATGGCATCCAATGGGCATCTAGACCTCAATGAGGGAGGTAAACCGGTAGATTTAAAGCTTTATCGTTCTATGATTGTTAGTTTACTTTATCTTACCGCATCTAGGCCCGATATCATGTTTAGTGTTTGCATATGTGCACGTTTTCAAGTTTCATCTAAGAGTGCCATTTAGTGGCCGTTAAAAGGATTATAAGATATTTAAAGCATTCCTCAAATATAGGCTTATGGTATCCTAAGGGTGCTAAATTTGATTTAATTGGATATTCGGATTCGGATTATGTGGGTTGCAAAGTGGATAGAAAAAGCACCTCGGGAAGTTGTCAATTCCTAGGTAGATCCCTTGTTTCATGGTTTTCTAAGAAACAAAATTCTGTAGCCCTATCCACTGCTGAAGCCAAATATATATCCGCCGGTAGTTGTTGCGCTCAATTATTGTGGATGAGGCAAACTTTGATGGATTATAGAATAAATTTCAAAAGTGTGCCTCTCTTGTGTGGTAATGAAAGCACGGTTAAGATAGCCAACAACCCGGTCCAACATTCAAGAACTAAACACATAGATATCCGCCATCACTTCTTAAGAGATCATGTGGGTAAAGGTGATATTGTGATTAGTCACATTAGGACCGAAGATCAATTAGCAAATATCCTTACCAAGCCCTTAGATGAAGCCCGTTTTTGCAAATTGAGGAATAAGTTAAATGTCATAGATATCTCAAATGTAGCTTGAATGTTTGAACCATGATTGTTTCTTATTTAGTGTTATTGGCTCTTATTCGATTTTCAATCTTTTAATGAGCAACACATTAAAGGGGAGTATTATACAATCTATGTGTATACTACATCTCTAAAAATGTGAAAATATCAAATAAGTGCAAATAATTCTCAAAAAGAGGACTCTAGACCATAATAGGTCAAAACTATTTAAAATTATCCTATTTTGAAGCTTAATGAACTCCTCCAAAATCTTCATTTGCAGAATATGTAAATATGTAAATCTTATCTCTTGAGTATACATACCTAAATAAACATCTTTATGTTAAACATTACTCAAAATGTTTTGAACAAGGTTTTGATTCCTTCAAATTTCCACAAAATCCAAAATTTGGTCTATATTGACCTAATTAGTGCACTTTATGAGTCAAAGCCTTTGGAACTGGAATAATATCATATCTAGTCTCCTAAAACGTATTTCATAACTCATACATGCCAACAAGTTGATTTCTTCTTGTCAAATGCTTCATTTTCAAAAAATATCACTTATTTGCTCAAAAAGAGTCCATTTTATTAGAAAATATTTGAAAAATTGCTCTCTTGATCAGATTATCAAAGTTGGAATGCTCATATATTTATTTCATCTCTTGATGAATGCATTAGAGCTATTTCACACTTGTTTTTCTGAAAATTTCAATCTGAGTAGGTCAGGGCTGGCACTACCGCAGGATAAAATCGGTAGTACCGCCCATGGCCGGCACTACTGCCACCTCTAGGCGGTATCGTCGGATTTGTCGAGTAGGGCTAGTAAAGGGGCAGTTTCCTACGCGGCCAACAATTACTCCTCTTCTTTCTCTTTTTGTCCGGTGCCTCTTCATTTTCTGCCCCTCTCCTTTGTTTTCTCCTACCAAAGGCTCTCTCTCTCTTCCAATCCTTCCTCTCAAGTGAATCTCTTCCTTTCAAAGGATTTCTCTTGGTTTAATCTTGTTCAATCTCATCAAGGTAATCCTCTCCTTCATTTTTGAGCATTTCTTTTAAACCTTCCTTGCCTGGTCACAAATTCCAAGTTTTAGGGCTGGGACAAATGTAGCAAATGATTGTTGTTTAAGAAGTGAAAACTCGAGTTCAGAATATAGATCGGTGACCTATAATGTCAATTTTAGCAATTTCATTGCCTGATTGTCGGGACCCGAATTTGTAAATCCGGACCCTCAGTGTATGCCGCACTAGTCCAGGATCACGCTAGTGCACACAGGCTCAACATAGATGCTATCACAGTCAAACACAGCGGAATATAGTATAACTTTAATAATTAACAATAACTGTTGTCTTACATGATTATTGCCACACCGGGCTTATAAAAGAAATAGCAAATAAGAAGCAGCGAAAATTAAATAAGCGTAGCAGCTCCCCAGTTCACCGCAGGCAATTGACAAGGCTCGGACCCTAAGCATTCGCATCCATATAATCCTCCTCCACGAAAGGCGTAGATTCTCCTTCTTCTGAAGTTGTTGTTGGGGTGAGTACATAAAGCACTCAACAAGTTGTGCACAGCAATGCAAGTTTAATATTCTATATGCTTGGCTTAATCCAAAGGAATGGATAATATGGCTATTTTGCAGTAGAGCGGCATTTAACAAGAATACAATAAATAGATTGAAAACAGTAAAACAAATAATAGTAATTAATAGATTCAACATTTCTGAAGTAAACCAAGTTTCCAATCCTAAATTAATTTACATTCTCCATGGCACCCTGCCATCCCAATAGGTTTTTGTTTAACAAAAGTCTAACCCTTAACTGTAATTCCCGAGCATTGCCCAATACCGTGAGCACGGCTACTCGAATAGATTGTACACTCTGCAGAGGTTATGCACTTTACCCACACGATACGACCAAACACCACCAAGACGAGTAATCATAACAAAGCCTTTACAATGCTACACCTAGACCCAGTACTTCTCGCTAAGGTTTCAACACTGAAGGGTTAAACCACCACAACATGGCCCCCCTCTTGCGCCATGTGAGTTTGACCGTAAACCCGGGACTCACCATTCACCACGACAGTATCGAAATCTAGGCTTCACAAATTATTCACTAATTTGTCCCATTTCGCACAATGTGGTTGCAAGAAAGACTCAGGTCAAAGGCTTGCAAGGTTAAGTCCTTAAAGTGATTAAGGCAAGACTTCCACATACCCCTGCCAATCCTGGCCCACCTTGGCACACTGCACCTTGCCCCAATCTAAATCATTACCACCCCAGTTGATTATCAAGCACCACGTGCCATCAACATTTCTATCTAGTTGTGTGACATCCTCGCCACGACAACTTGATATCACGGTGTGACAACACATGACAAACCAATTCTTAAACATTATTCCATATTCCATTAGTCAAGATCAAGTATCAACATTCGGACACATGTGATGACGTGGCATGGCTAAGCAAACTAATACGGTCTAACTAGTCCCATGTTAATTATTAATATTAACCAACTATAGTTCCACATCCTAAGGTGACAAATAGATCATGGCATATAATTGACAAGGTATGATTTAATTCAAATAGGCATATTATCTAATTCCCAGATTAAATGAAATCATTTATGCACATAAAATATCATGCCTAACGTTTAAGAACAAATAGCAATTTTGTGAAATCAGGTGCAAAATGGTCAAAGCACAACTTGCCTTGGAGTAGGTGCTGGTCTTGCTCTGAGCTTGGGTCTTGAAGCGACGAATCTTCCTCCGGATCGCCGAGCAGTTCAACGTCTACGCAAAACGATTCCAAAATAGCAAATAAACACCAAAACCGAGAGCAACCAAACTCAAAAAATAAAATAAAATGCACCAATAAATAGATCTTGATTTTACAAATTTTTAGAAATTTGAATCACTCAAATCCGAGTTAAAATGCAAAAGATATAGCCTTTTGAAGTTTGAATAAATACTAAAAATACAGGAAATAGAATTTCCGATTTTTCCGAATTATTTTTCTATTAGAAAAGATTTTTATTGCGCAACGCTGACGTCAGCCCTGACTCGAGCCAATCGGGTACTGACACGTCATCCTGGTCCATGGACTTGGTTCACAGGACCGCCTCTGGTCCACTGTGGACGCGGCCCACGGCGCCTCGCGCCACGCGCCCGACACGCGGCGCACATCCGCGAGGGAATCCGACGGCTACCGTTCTATACTTACGCGGTTCAATCTCGAACGCTCATCGCACATCTAACGGCCAAGGCTTACCCGAGCGGAACACTGTTGAATGCGGGGACGTGGCTCGATCGGGCGGTGCGGCGAAGATCCAGCCGCGCTGGCTCCGGCACGGCGGCGGGCTTGCACCGGAGCGGAGGAAGACGACCACCCGAACGGCCTTTCGGTGCGACTCTGGCTAGATGAAGTGGCGTCCTCGACGCGTCTTGGAACGGCGACCCCGGATCTAGAACTAACTCGGCGGAAGGAGGCTTGACGGCGGCAGAACGGCGCAAAAACTCACGGCGGTGCTACAAAGAATTACGACGAGCTCCTGGGCGACGATGACGGCGAAACTGGTGAAGAGGCTAAGCTAGAAGATGCGCACTGGGATGGCGATCCTCGGGGTGCGGTCCGCGCTTTAAATAGCCTCGGCATGCACCCAGAAAAGGCAACCCTAACTTACGCGGCGGCGGCGGCAAGTCGGCGGCGGATTCGGAAACCGAATCGGAGACGACGACCGTGAGCCGTCCGATTTGCAACGAGCAGTCACGATTAGATCTCGGCCGATACGATCTGATCCGTCCTTTCCAAAATCAACGGATGCGATCAGATCTTTCCAAAATAACGTCGCACGCTCTTAACCGCACGTTCTCGATCTAACGGCTGACAGTGCTAGGGTTTCGCGATGAAGAAAGCCGCCCGATTGAAATTCAACGACCGAGCGCGAAGGCGGCGGCGAAGCGGGTTGTACACGCTAGGCTCACGCGCGCACAGTGCTGGGCTCGGCCCAGTACTGTTCACGCCGAATTTCTAACGCTTTTCGATTTAAAAATAATTCCCGAAATTAGATCAATTTATTTAAGGCAATTAAATTATCAGGAAAAATCCAAGAAAATTCTCATAAATACTTTGAGACATTTTGAGTTCAAATAAAATATTTTTGGCAAAACTTTATTTTGACAATGTAGATATTTAATTGGTTTTCTCAAAGAGGCTAATTACTTAATTCTCAAAATAAATTCCAATAAATCCAGAAAAATTCTAATAAATATCAAATTGCATAAATGACAATAAAATAACACTTAAAGCAAAAATTGGGGTGTTACAAACCTCCCCCCTTAATAGAATCTCCACCCCGAGATTCAGGGCTAACTAAGGAATAGGTTTGGAAACTCTAACTTCAGGTCCTCTTCACGCTCCCAGGTTGCCTCATTCTTAGAATGGTTGATCCACTGAACTCTGCAAAAATGAACTGACTTGTTCCTGGTTCTGCGGTCCATAACATCCAAAATTTTCATCGGCTGCTCCTTGTAGGTCAAATCCTTCTGCAACTCAATCTCTTCCAAAAGCGTCGCTCACTGCACCAAGACACTTCTTGGTGTGACACATGGAACACATCATGCCTTTGCCGATGATGCGGCAATTCAAGCGATAAGCAACCTCCCCTCGATGGCTCAAAATTTTGAACGGTCCAACATATCTTGGGGCAAGCTTTCCTTTAGCGTGGAACCTTTTAACTCCTTTCAGAGGGGTAACTCTAAGGTATACAAAATCGTCTGGCTCGGAACTCAAATCACGGCGTCGATTATCAGCGTAACTCTTTTGTCTTGACTGCGCGATTTTTAACCTCTCTCTTATCATGGCAACTTGCTCTTCAGCTTCCTTGAGAACATTAGGGCCAAATATCATACGCTTCCCTGTCTCATTCCAATTCGGCAGGGTACGACAGGCACGACCATATAAAGCTTCAAATGGTGACATATGCAAACTAGCTTGGTAACTATTGTTATAGCTGAACTCTGCATATGGTAAACATTTGTCCCATGAAGTAGTGTAGGCTAAAGCGCAAGCTCTCAACATATCTTCCAAAATCTGATTTACTCTTTCTGTCTGACCATTGGTCTGTGGGTGATATGCTGTACTGAAGTTCAATCGCGTTCCTATAGCTTCATGCAATTTATCCCAGAATCTCGAGGTGAACTGAGTACCTCTGTCTGACACTATTTTCTTAGGCACACCATGCAAACACACAATTCTGGTCATGTATAATTCTGCTAACCGGTCTCCTGAGTAAGTTGTCTTAACCGAAATGAAGTGAGCAACTTTGGTCAATCGATCCACAATGACCCATATAGAATCATACCCACTTTGAGTTCTTGGCAACCCAGTGATGAAATCCATACCGATTTCTTCCCATTTCCATTCTGGAACCCTTAACGGTTGTAGTAATCCTGCTGGTCTCTGGTGTATTGCCTTAACTCTCTGGCATATATCACACAAGGCAACATGCTCAGCGACTTCACGCTTCATATTCGGCCACCAAAACCTCTTCTTTATGTCCTGGTACATCTTGGCGCTTCCTGGATGGATTGAATACTTGGAATCGTGAGCCTCTTCCAAAATCAACTGCTTAAGCTCTGGTCTGTGTGGCACACAGATTCGACCCTTGAACCACATGGTACCCTGGTCATCCATAGTAAAATCTCCCGCTAATCCTTCATCCTTTTTAGCTTTGATTCGGTCGATTTTCTAATCATCCTTCTGCCCTTCCCGAATCTGATCCTCAAGCATCGGTTTTACTTCCAATGCAGCTATGAATCCTTCTGGAATCATTTCCAATTTTAACTCCTGAAACTCCTAACACAGCTCCGATTGATCCTCTTGTACCATCATATTTGCAACGTGGCTTTTACGACTCAGGGCATCAGCCACTACATTAGCCTTTCCTGGATGGTAGTGGATTCCCATATTATAATCCTTGATCAGTTCCAGCCACCTCCTTTGTCTCATGTTAAGATCTCACTAAGTAAAAATATATTTCAAACTTTTGTGGTCCGTATATATCTCACATCTATTTCCAATGAGATAATGACGCCATAATTTCAAGGCATGCACCACGGCAGCCAATTCCAAATCATGCGTAGGATAATTTCCTTCATGCGGTCTTAACTGCCTTGACGCATATGCGACCACTTTACCTTCTTGCATCAATCGCATCAAGACCACGTCTTGACGCATCACAGTATATATCAAAACCATTTTGAACATCAGGCAATACCAACACTGGGGCTGTCGTCAGATGCTTCTTTAACTCCTCAAAGCTCTTCTCACACTCTGGCGTCCATACAAACTTCTTTTCCTTTTTCATCAATTGCGTGAGAGGTCTCGCGATTGTTGAGAATCCTTCTATAAACCGTCGGTAGTAACTCGCCATTCCCGAAAACTACGCACTGCGTAATGGACTTAATTTGCTCCGGTGCGGGATCGTCTCCACCTTGCTTGGTCTCGCCACTCCTTTCATGATCATCACATGACCAAGAAATTCAACCTTCTCCTTCCAAAAATCACACTTGCTGAACTTAGCGTACAACTGTTGTTCTCGCAACCTTTCTAAAACCAACCTCAAATGTTCAGCATGATCTTCTTCTGTCTTCGAGTAAACCAGGATATCGTCTATAAAGACAACAACAAACTTATCCAGATACTCCATGAAAACCTTATTCATCAAATTCATGAAATATGCCGGCGCATTAGTCAATCCGAACGACATAACTGTAAACTCTTAATGTCCATATCTCGTCGAGAATGCGGTCTTCGGAACATCTTCTGCTCTAATCTTCAGTTGATGATATCCTGAACGAAGTTCTATCTTGGAGAAGACTCCTACTCCCCTTAACTGATCAAATAAGTCATCGATTCTTGGCAACGGGTACTTGTTCTTAATTGTTACTTCATTAAGTGCTCGATAATCGATACACATCCTTAGACTTCCATCCTTTTTCCTTACAAACAAAACTGGCGCTCTCCATGGCGATGAGCTTGGTCTTACTAAGCCTTTCTCCAACAGCTCTTCAATCTGCTTCTTCATTTCTACTAGTTCATCAATAGGCGTTCGATAGGGTCTTTTTGCTATCGGTGCTGTTCCAGGCGCTAACTAAATGACAAACTCGATGTCACGATGTGGCGGCATCCCCGGCAGATCCTCTGGAAATACATCTGGGTATTCCCTGACCACTAGCACTTCTTCTATGCTGACGGCTTTTACGCTATTAACCATTAGTTGACCATCACGAACTGCTGACGCTTGGAATTCCACTTTCTCTCCTCCAGGGCTCTCAATGGATACAACCCTTCGACCGCAATCTAATACTATCTTATGCTTGGTCAACCAGTCCATACCAAGGATAACATCTAAAACCTGGGTATCTAACATGATCAAGTTCGCTAGGAACTCTACCCCATTAATTAGCAGCTTAACTCCCAAGCACCTAAGGCTAGATCTTAACTCAGATCCCGGGGCTTGGACTAATATCACGCATTTAAGATTTTTCATAATCAAACCATTTTCAGATGCAAAAGCCCGAGAGACAAATGAATACGAAGCTCCCGAATCAAATAAGACTGTTGCAGGTACTGAGTTTACCAAAAACTTACCCAGCACGACGTCTGACGCTTCCTGAGCTCCATCTGCGGTGATGTGGTTGACTTTGCCCCAAATAGTAGCTTGAAGCGTTGCTCCTGCCTGTCCAGTTCCTCGGTTCGCTCCCGTCATCGGTGCCTTAGCAGGCGTCGTTCCAAGGTTGAAACGCACTGGCGTGATACCTCCTTTCTGGGGACATCTGTTGGCATAATGCCCCAGCTCATTGCAACTGTAGCACCTTCTGGCGGCTGACTGTTGCACTCCTCCTTGAGCATTGTTACCCTGAACCGGCGTCTGATAACTCTGTCCCGGTGGTCGCGGCGCAGTGTTGCTGGTTTATTAACGACTGCGGTTGGAACACAGCAAATTGCGGTGTCATCCTCATTCGCAGGTGGTTAGGGCGTCCACCTTGGTTGGTCATTAAGCGCTTGCGATTTCCCCAAGCTCCTTGCGCTTATCCTCCAGAATCAAAGCCTTGTTTACCAATTCTTTAAAATCCGAAAAAGTGTGGGTAATTAGCCCCACCTGCAGCCCTGAGTTTAGTCCTTTCATGAAGCGGGACTGCCTGGCCTTGTCCGTCGCTACGTCTTGAGGAGCATAGCAGGCTAACTGCGTGAATTTATTCAAGTAATCGGCCACCAGTTGGCCTCCTTGCTTAAGCGCTCGAATTCTTCCTTTTCGGTCCATCATCCCCAGGTACATGATTGGTGGAAGGCCGTTACAAACTCTTCCATGTGATTTCCATGGGTGCCTCATGAGCGACAAGATGGTTCTCCCACCATTCTGCAGATGTTCCTCTAGGCGATGGGATGCGTAAAGAACCCTCTCATGGCCTTCACATTGAGTGATGTCTGACTTTCTCTCAATGGTTCTCGACCAATCATCCGCTTCAAGGGGTTGACATTGCTCGAGAATGTTTGTGGTCGGGTCCTCATGAAGTCAGACAACTTGGAGTAAGGGCGAGGCCCGCCATTGTTGTTCGAGTAGCGGGGTTGTTGGATCGCACCATATTGGTCATCTCTTTGCATCATTATGCGCATTAAGCGAGTCTGCTTGCGAGAAAAGCTCCTAAGTTCTGCATATCCACTAGCGGTGCTTGCTGCGGTGGTGCTCCTTCGTTGGGATTGTTGCCTGGGCGCAGACCACTTCCTGAAGCTCCGTTGTTGCTGCGGGTATTTACCATCTGCTTGATTGCTTCTTAGGTTAGGAAAGATAGATGTAGCATAGATAAGATGCAAGAATTTCTAAGGTGGGGGAAACAGGTTAAACCCAACTTAAACAATCTTTATTAATACTTGGTATGGTTGCTTACAATGCCTAAGGGCCTTGCAACACATACTGCACACTCAGCAGACAATTAAGAACCAAACTAAACATGCAACCTTAACGTCTGCTAAAAGGCAAGGACTAACTTAAGGACGCGACTCAACACTCGAGTTTCAACACAACTCTAAGACCGACTCTCACTCATCCAGCCACCCTGGCTAAGACTGATCCGGCACATACACCGGTGGGTGGGCTGGCATGGGTGCAAACCTATCCTGGTGATCCTCTGCTGGCTCCTCTGGCTCCCACTCACGCTCCTCTGGGTCTTCTTCTTCTTCTTCGGCGACCCCATCTGGCTCCTGAACGACCTGGTCCACCACTTCCTCGGCTACCTGCAAGGCCTCCTCCAGCTCGCTGATGACTCTGGCTGCTGCGTCATGGGTCTTCTGAAGCTCTCGCTCGGTCACCCTCAGCGCCTCGTACACTCTCTCCAGCTCCTGAGCAGTGTCCCTCAGGTGATCCTCCTGGGCAGTGGCGAACTCAGCAAGGTGTACTGCGGTAGCACACTCCCCCTCCACTATCCGTCGACGCTGGCACGCTCGCACTGTCGGGTGAAGTCGGAACACGGTGTCGTGAAGCTCGTAGGCGTAGTCGTGGTAGATCCGTCGTAGAGCAAGTCTGGCAGCCTCCTGAATTCCTACCTCGTACGTGAATCTCTGGGTAGTGATGTGGATCGGTCTGGTGGTCTCGTCGCACTCTCGAGCGAAGATGGTCAGTTTGCAGAAGAACCCCCGATGAACACCGTTGATATTCCAGTTGCTTCCTCGGTAGAGCGGACGATCGAAACCTCCAATCACTTGAAGAACTCTCCACAGCTCCATGGCATAGCCACCCTGCCTCGACTCGAAGGACTGGAAGATTGGCATCTATTCAAAACAAATTTTGAATAAGATCTCCACTCGAAACGGCAACAAAAAGAAGGTAATTTTAGCAAGGATGAGAGTAGAAGAATGAGATAAGCCAAGAGTTTCTTATTAATCAATTTTACTTTTTCTTAAGAAAATAATTTTGGACACTCCTAAGAGATACCAACTACCTAGGCCAAGACCTATAGTCAGTATGGATCTGATACCACCTCTATCGGGACCCGAATTTGCAAATCCGGACTCTCTATGTATGCTACACTAGTCCAGGATCACGCTAGTGCACACAGGCTCAACATAGATGCTATCACAGTCAAACACAGCGGAATATAGTATAACTTTAATAATTAACAATAACTGTTGTCTTACATGATTATTGCCACACCGAGCTTATAAAAGAAATAGCAAATAAGAAGCAGTGGAAATTAAATAAGCGTAGCAGCTCCCCAGTTCACCGCAGGCAACTGACAAGGCTCAGACCCTAAGCATTCACATCCATATAATCCTCCTCCACGAAAGGCGTAGATTCTCCTTCTTCTGAAGTTGTTGTTGGGGTGAGCACATAAAGCACTCAACAAGTTGTGCACAGCAATGCAAGTCTAATATTCTATATACTTGGCTTAATCCAAAGGAATGGCTAATATGGCTATTTTGTAGTAGAGCGGCATTTAACAAGAATACAGTAAATAGATTGAAAACAGTAAAAACAAATAATAATAATTAATAGATTTAGCATTTCTGAAGTAAACCAAGTTTCCAATCCTAGATCAATTTCCATTCTCCATGGCACCGTGACATCCCAATAGGTTTTTGTTTAACAAAATTCTAACCCTTACTGTAATTCCCGAGCATTTCCCAATACCGTGAGCACGGCTACTCGAATAGATTGTACACTCTGCAGAGGTTATGCACTTTACCCACACGATACAACCAAACACCACCAAGGTGAGTGATCATAACAAAGCCTTTACAAAGCTACACCTAGAACCAATACTGCTCGCTAAGGTTTAAACACTGAAGGGTTAAACCACCACAACAGGGCCCCCCTCTTGCGCCATGTGAGTTTAACTGTAAACCCGAGACTCACTATTCACCACGACAGTACCGAAATCTAGGCTTCACAAATTATTCAGCTAGGTTGTCCCATTTCAGACATGTGGTTGCAAGAAAGACTCAGGTCAAATGCTTGCAAGGTTAAGTCCTTAAAGTGATTAAGGCAAGACTTCCACATACCCCTGCCAATCCTGGCCCACCTTGGCACACTGCCCCTTGCCACTTGCCCCAATCTAAATCATTACCACCCCAGTTGATTACAAAGCACCACGTGCCATCAACATTTCAATCTAGTTGTGTGACCTCCTCGCCACGACAACTTGATATCACTGTGTGACAACACATGACACACCAATTCTTAAACATTGTTCCATATTCCATTAGTCAAGATCAAGTATCAACATTCGGACACATGTGATGATGTGGCATGGCTAAGCAAACTAATACGGTCTAACTAGTCCCATGTTGATTATTAATATTAACCAACTATAGTTCCACATCCTGAGGTGACAAATAGATCATGGCATATAATTGACAAGGTATGATTTAATTCAAATAGGCATATTATCAAATTCCCAGATTAAATGAAATCATTTATACACATAAAATATCATGCATAACGTTTAAGAGACAAATAGCAATTTTGTGAAATCAGGTGCAACATGGTCAAAGCATAACTTGCCTTGGAGTAAGTGCTGGTCTTGCTCTGAGCTTGGGTCTTGAAGCGACGAATCTTCCTCCGGATCGCCGAGCAGTTCAACGTCTATGCGAAACGATGCCAAAATAGCAAATAAACAACAAAATAGAGAGCAACCAAACTCCAAAAATAAAATAAAATTCACAAATAAATAGATCTTGATTTTACAAATTTTTAGAAATTTGAATCACTCAAATCCGAGTTAAAATGCAAAATATATAACCTTTTGAAGTTTCAATAAATACTAAAAATACAGAAAATAGAATTTCCGATTTTTCCGAATTATTTTTCTATTGGAAAAGATTTTTATTGCGCAACGCTGACGTCAGCCCTGACCTGAGCCAATCGGGTACTGACACATCAGCCTGATCCTTGGACTTGGTTCACGGGACCGCCTCTGGTCCACCATGGACGCGGCCCATGGCGCCTCGCGCCACGCGCCCGACAAGCGACGCACATCCGCGAGGGAATCCGACGGCTACCATTCTATACTTACGTGGCTCAATCTCGAACGCTCATCACACATCTAACGGCCAAGGCTTACCCGAGCGGAACACTGTTGAATGCGGAGACGTGGCTCGATCTGGACGGTCCGGCGAAGATCCAACTGCTGCGCGAAGCTCCGAAGCACGGCGACGGGCTTCCACCGGAGCGGAGGAAGACGACCACCCTAACAGCGTTTCGGTGCGACTCCGGCTAGATGAAGTGGCGGCCTCGACGCGTCTTGGAACGACGACCCCGGATCTGGAACTGATTCGGCGGAAGGAGGCTTGATGGTGGCAGAACGGCGCAAAAACTCGCGACGGTGCTACAAAGAACTACGGCGAGCTCCTTGGCGACGACGGTGGTGAAACTGGCAAAGAGGCTAGGCAGCAGATGCGCACTGGGATGGCGATCCTCGGGGTGCGGTCCACGCTTTAAATAGCCTCGGCATGCGCCCAAAAAAGGCAACCCTAACTTACGCGGCGGCGGTGGCAAGTCGGTGGCGGATTCGGAAACCGAATCTGAGACGACAACCGCGAGCCGTCCGATTTGCAACGAGCGGTCACGATTAGATCTCGGCCGATACGATATGATCCGCCCTTTCCAAAATCAACGGATGCGATCAGATCTTTCCAAAATAACGTCGCACGCTCTTAACCGCACGATCTCGATCTAACGGCTGACAGCGCTAGGGTTTCGCGATGAAGAAAGCGCCGATTGAAATCAACACCGAAGCGCGGCGGCGCGGCTGGCTGCACGCTGGGCTCACGCAGCGTACTGATCTTTGGGCTCGGCCCGATCTTTATTCACTTAATTTCTAACGCTTTTCGATTTAAAAATAATTCTCGAAATTAGATTAATTTATTTAAGGCAATTAAAATATCAGGAAAAATCCAAGAAAATCCTCATAAATACTTTGAGACATTTTGAGTTCAAATAAAATATTTTTGGAAAAACTTTATTTTGACTATGCAGATATTTAATTGGTTTTCTCAAAGAGTCTAATTACTTAATTCTCAAAATAAATTCCAATAAATCTAGAAAAATCCCAATAAATCTCAAATTGCATAAATGACAATAAAATAACACTTAAAGCAAAAATTGGGGTGTTACACTGATCTAGTTATAAATGGAGTTCTCACCCTCGGTAGCACCGGTTCTTTAATGAACTCAGTAGTATCGCCGCAGTGGAGCGGTAGTACCGACCCTTAGTCAGCACTACTGGCCTGACCAGAGTAGTGTGCTGCCCAAGTGTGGCACTACCGATCTAGTACATGCGGTACTGCCGCCCTTGCTGCTGAACAATCTAAATTTTCTGCATTTTCACCAAAACTCTAAAACTCTCGAGTTCCTAGTATCCTTGCTTATCAATCCTTTCATCTTTTGATCTAGTAATCATGTCGAGAGTGAAAACCCCCTCCAATCCCAAGGCTCCTCGTGGTGGAGGTGCAATTCGCAAATCAACGTGAAATGCTGGAATTCCTACACAATGCAGTGATAGTGAGGACTCTAATACTCGTATTGCAAGAGATGAAGAGATAAGGAAGTTGGTGTAGTATGAGTTGGGGACAGGGGGAAGCAGCTCTCAGGCTGACAAAGGGAAAAGAGTGGCGTCTTAGTCCAGTGAGGACGATGAGGAGGATGAGGAATACATGGATGTGGATGAGGAAGGAAGATGAGGAAGATGAATCAGAGGAAGAGGAAGGGCTCCCAGGCTTTGATCCTCAGGAGGACTTGAGATAGATAAAGGCTGACAAATATTACTCTCTAAGGGAGAAAATCAGTATAAGCTTCCAAGGATAGCATCAGAAAAGTACTTCAAGACCCTCTTTAAAGAGAATGTATTTCATGAAATTTATTCTGATAAGGACTTTGCTGATCAAAAATGGATTGATTGGGACCACATCAGGAAGTTGCCGTTGTTTGCTGGCATCCCAGAGTTATTTGATGGAGCAGGATTGACGAACTTCGTTTCTCAAATATGTGATTTCGAGGAGGATATGATACGCCAATTCTATGCCACGATTCACATTCCAGATTCATATTACTCTATTACCTGGATGACCAGTGCCAAGACTTACACTGCCACCAAGGATTAATTCGAGTGGGCTTTGGGCATCTTTCACAATGGTTATCCAAAGATTCACAGTGAAAGGCCACTTGGAGTTGCTTGGCAACTGGAGTTCTATGACCCAACTGCTAATGTGAGGAGGCCAAGAAAACTGGCTGGGCTTTTACCTCAGGCGAGCATAGTGAACAGAATCATTAGGGTTACTATTTATCATAAGAGTGGTAATTTTGATGACATTCGAGGATATGCCTGGAATATCATGAGTAAGGTGATGCACATGGAGAAGTTCGATGTAGTTGACTTCATAATGAGGGAGATGGGTTCTTCAGCTCGCGAGCGAGGCAAGACCACGTACTTTGCTCCATATATCATGAAGCTCCTCCTTAGGAAGATTGGATACAAGGGTGTATGTGGCTATGCCCACAAATAGTACAAGCCTAGGGAAGATCCTTCACAAGTAATTGGTCATCCAACTCAGCAGCTATGCCAGTAGCAGCCTCAGGATGTGCCTTAGGATCCGTCTCAAGCTTCACATGATGTTCCTCAGGATGCCTTTCTGGCAAGCCTGGACTCCCTTCGCCTCGATATGATGGCTTAGGTTTCTTCTCTCAGCTCCGACATCATGAGTAGACTTCATGAGGAGCATCAGTATCAGATTCAGACTTGAGCCATGGTAGAGGAGGTCAGAGAGCATCTGGATACTATTGGGGCCACAGTGGATCTTCTTCGAGACGAGCTTGTTCCCGTTCACTTCCGTCGTTTTGGGCATGGTCATGGACACAGTCGCGGTACTCATCCACCCTCCTAGACATCCCATGATGACCCCTCTTTTGGTATTTGATGCCAAAGGGTGAGAAGAAGAAAAAGGAGGAGGAAGAAAAACGAATAGTTCAGATGCTTAGAGGATTAGCTTATGTCTTATATTTATGTATGCATATGTAAGTTAATGAACCTTGTATCGTTTAGGTTGCTTTTGGATGTGGTTTGGATATTTATGTGGTTTAAATGTTTCATGGTTAATTAGTGGATGCTCAATGGTTATTTAGGCTTATTATTGAATCTTTATCTATGGTTTATTGTCTCATATTGGTACTTCATGCTTAATACATTCATTGCTTATATATTGACATCCTCAGACTCAATATTTAAGGGAAAACTCTGTCAAAATTTCCAAATTCCCAAAGAGTGTAAATTTCATATCTTTACTCATATGCACATATTTAGGGGGAGTCTTTCAATTAAATACTGTGGCTTTAGTAGTGTTTTGCTCCAAAATTCATTATCTTTTTCATCAAGAAGCAAAACACCGTTAAAGCAAAAATTCTTGAGCATACAACATACTTTACTTGTTGCATACTCAAAATCAAATTCAATTCATTATTTATGTTGAGGTTGTCATCAATTACCAAAAAGGGGGAGATTGAAAGCATCTAGGCCCTTAATTCGTTTTGGTTTTGGTAATTAATGACAATCGTGATTTGAGGACTAATGTTTTTCTTGAGATTGATGAAAAATAGGTTGGTCCTTAATATGGTTTGCATTGAAGTATGAAAATGAAACTAAAAAAGATCAACACGTCGAGCTAAAAGCCAAGGTACAAACTTAAGGACCTTTTCATAGCTTTTGCCGATCTTGGTGTTTTGGAGAAAGATCGGATTTCTAGATTAGGTGTCGTACTATTAAGAGGGACTCTTGGCTAGTAGCTTGAAGTTTAAATTGTGTCAATGGCTCAAATCCATGCTCATATCTTGATCATTTGCATTTGTTGGAAATACCTCTTGAAAAACCCTCATGTGCTCTATATTGTCGGCACTACTGTGTACATAGGAGCGGTACTACCGCCATGTCAGTAGTACCGGCTCAAGTACGGTAGTCTTTTAACAGAGGATGGCACTGTTGGTCCAGCATGGCTGGCACTACCGACCACATGGGTGCAGTATTGCCGCAAGGGCGGCAGTACTTGCTCATACGACCGGTAGTTCTTTTACAGAACAGGTGGTTTCTGGGAATTGTTTGGCCAACACTACCGCCCTCATGGGTACGGTACTGCCACTTGGCCGGCATCACCGGCCCCAAATGGGTGGTAGTGCCGGGTCACTGTAGCAACAGCTAGTCAGCCTCAACATTTAATGCTGCTGTCGATCGTTGGACCTAAGGCCTGCACTATCGACCCTACATGGGCGGTAGTGCTGACTTACCTGAATTTTTCAGGGTATGGTAACAACGGCTAGAATTTTTGGTGGAGGCTATAAATACACCCCACCTACAGCAAGGAGGCGCTCTTGGACACTTATTGCACATTCATGAGCCCTTGCTAGTTTCTCTTCTACTCTAGAGCATTCAATTCTCAATTTGTGAGTAGTTGAGAGAAAATCAAGTGTGTGCATTCAATTGAGCCATTTAGACACTTGATAAACCTCAAGCGATCGTCAAAGTTTATTAGTCTTGGAGGTTGCCGCCTCCTAGACGGCTTGGAGGCATTGTGCGCGGTGAGCTTCTCAACGGAGGTTGTGAGAAGCCCCGGCAAGCTTGTGAAGGCCGGAGTTTGCCCACTCGAAGCAGGGAAGAACTACCAAGTGATCGAGGGAGGCTCAATTGTGAAAAGGAGCCGACTTGAAGTTGATCAAGCTTCCTCAATGTCGATTAGGGGAGACCAGCAAGTCTCTGAGACCACGGGATAAACATTGTGTCATTCTCTCTTGTGGTGCTAAGATTCGTAGATCATCTTCCTTCTCCCAGGTAGCTTCTTTTAGGGAATGATGCTTCCATTGGACCTTGCAAAATCTGATGGATCTTTTTCTATGCTGATGATCTTCTGTGACTAAGATTTTGATTGGACGTTCTTTATAGGTAAGGTCAAGTTGCAAGGGAATGTTGATGTCTGATATGTGGTAGGAAGGTTCTTGAAGACAGGCTCGAAGTTGAGATAAATGGAAGACATTGTGGATTTTAGATAATTATTGTGGTAGTTCCAGTTGATAAGCTGATGTTCCTTTCTGATATGAGATTCTGAATGGTCCAACATAGAAGGGACTTAGCTTTCCCTTGACTCCAAATCGGTATACTCCTCGCATTGGTGACACTCTTAGATAGAAATAATCTCCCGGTTGAAATTTAAGACTCCTTCTACTCTTATCTGCATAGCTTTTCAGTCTACTCTGGGTGATTTTCAATTTTTCTTGAATCAGCTTTATCTTTTCATCATTCAGACGAATCAGATCGTGTCCAATTAATGATTTCTCTCCTACTTCATACCAGCATATGGGGGATCTGCACTTTCTGCCATATAATGCCTCATATGGCGCTTAGTGATGGCATTGTCCTTGCAAATGTTCAGTAGATCTATTGCTCTTTTTATACAGATCACTTTATTGGAATGATGTTTAACTGATTGCTTGTTCATGCTTTAACAGCTAATATTTGAAGAAATAGAAGAATGAACTTGGTAAAACCAGGATTTACATTTACTCTTTTTTGGGCAGATCACAGAATAGCTTGAACAGAGATGCTATAAATAACTGAGATATGAAAATTTCACATTGGCCAAAGTTGTGCCATGCATCTATAGGAAACTTCTGTGTTCATGCAAGGAGCATATGTAAGTGCCAAGGTTTTGTTCTGCAGTGACCCATCCATAACCAATCTCAGCTACTATACTGATCATATTATTCTGCAGTGACACATCCATAACCAATCTTAGGTATTTATGTAGGTTGACAGCACACATATGTTTAGCTGAGAAGGCCTCGTACCCAAACTTTGACAAATTGGTGAAGAACTAAGGGAAGAGGACAACGGGCTCCGTCATCGAGCTGTTGCACTTCAAGCTGTTGCTTCTATGGTAAGACATTTTTTTATGTTAATTGATCTAATGAAAAGGATAAGGCAGTCTTATGTGGTGTGGTGCTAGCATTACCGATTCTTCCTAGCAAGTAATATTATCGGAGCTGTATAGTGATTAAGTTGGCAATAAAATCTGTAACCCTAATCTGTAGAGAAAAGTAGCACACTAAATTAATTGAAGGTGGGTCACAAACATCAATTCATGAAACAAAATATTAGCAAAGGTATTTTCAGTTTCAGCTGAAGTAGCATCTCAAAGTGGTGATCTGATTAATTTCTGAATTAACCAACTAATCGGCTTGAGTACAATATCTTATTGAGTACAATAAACATAATGCCTAATTGAATTGATGTAGTAAGGAGAATGCATACATAGCAATGGAAGGTACAAGAATTATCATTCCATCTATATCTATCTATCTATACTTATACTTATGCCGCATGGAATCGCCGGGCTCCAACCGATGCCACCTCAGTGCTTTGAGCAGAGAAAACCCTCCATTTTTCGTATTTGTGTGCATGTCCACGTTATCTTGGCCGTTGATCTTCTTGGTTCGTGTCTATCCGCCCGTCCATGCGTCTCGAGCCCCCAGCCGCTTGACCCTTGCGCCGCATTTTCTTTCGATGGCTCTTTGTGCGTCATTGATTCCAACTTCGCTCGTCCCACGCACCTACTCATGCGCTCCATCCCTCGCGCGTTCCACCCATAAGCTCCCCTCTCATGCTCTGTCGGTGCCATGCTCACCTCCCGCAAACCCTACGCGCCACTCGGCTTGCCACCACTTGCCTTCCCCTGCTTCGCTCACGCCTGCCGCGGTGTCCCCCTCCCTCACTGCCGGCACTGTGTGCAGGCGGCCCCTCCTCCTCGGTCATCACCCGCACCCTGATGATGCCGCTCGACTCATTCACCGCCCCCAACTAAGGGTGCAATCAACTCGGGTTCGGACAGATATCGCTCTTTCCATATCCTAAACCATATTTTTTATCGGATTCGGAATCGGATTCGGATTGTACCGGATACGAATACGGTGCGGATAATATCAGTCGCGGAGTCGAATTGAATACGAAGCGGAATCAATATGGTATTGAATAATTTTTATCGGATAACGCGTGAAAACAGATACCGCATAAAGCACACATATAGTACTGATTAACTAACTGTATAAGTTTAACATGCAACAAGATTTGAAGGCTTGGATCACGCGCCAATCCAGGAACCATGCGATCGAGACTTTTGTCTAGGAACTAAAGAACAACAACAAAAGGGAAATCCATTTAGGCAGATAAAAAGGGCATAAACTAAATCTGGAACAGATCCTTCGACGTGAATATTGGAATTATACAGATGTACATGTGTAAGGAGAGTTACAGCATGCCAATTATACCTAAAAGCGGGCTCCCTTCGGAAGATGGCTTGAGCTCCAAAGTATCAGAACATGCATTAGAGCTCCTCACCACAAGCGTCTTGCTTCTCGAGGAGCCCGTCCTCAAAGCACCGGGAACGGACAAGACCTTTGTGAAGTCGACGCTCCTCGTGAAGCCGATGCCACCATCACGGGCCCTAACATGTGGGAGAGGCGCCGGCGCCACCCCGGTCTCGGTGGCCATGGCTACGTCCAAGCACGAAATGCTCACTCCGGCAATCCCACAAACACCTGCAGGGCAACCAACCAACAATGGAGGTGAGCAGAGGCTTATCCTTGTGGCCTTATAATTGGCACAAGATGGAATATTCCCCTATTGCTCGGTGTGCAGGAACAGGACAACATTGGTGTGTGCCTACCAAAGCAGGGTATTTAAATAATTCCACTCAAAATTTGACGACATACTTACGAAATCAACCTGGAACAAAATTAAGTAACCCGATTCTAGTGCCTTTCATGGTGACGGAAAATAGAGGAAAAATGGCATAATCCTTCTTGTCAAAAGAACGATATAGGATTGAAATCCTCCTAACCTAAAGATAATTCCCTCTAAACTCGATCAAATTATGAGTTCGCAACCAAACGGGGGCAGCAGCCTCCGATCCTTGCAGCCACAAGATTCAAAGTTTCCAGCCCAAGAACGTGAACAATAACCACAAAATCGATCCCTGCAACATCCCTCCCAGCGCCAATTTGGCCAAAACCGCAACAGAAATTTGGCCAATCCGAGGCTGGCGTACCTCATATCTGGCGACGCCGGCGACGGCCCGCAGATCCGACGTCTGTTACGGGCGCTGTACCATCCCTAGAACTACTACCTCGTTGGGGTCGTGGGGGAGGAGGAGCGTGAGGATCTCGAGGCCTTCGTGCTTGGCGAGGAGGCGCCGTGACGGTACGGCAACGTGCGGGCGACGGCGGCGACGTGGGAGTGGGGCGCGGTCTTGCGCAGGGCCCCACGGAGCTGGCCGGGACGCTCCACAGCGCGCCCTTCTACTATGGGAGTTCGAGGGGTGGAGCTGGTTCATCAATCTCAGTGCCTCTAATTACCCGCCCGCTCATGACATAAGATGGTTATCCGGTTATGCGTGGTAAGGATAGGATATCTGAATAACTTTTATCGAATATATCTGATTTTTTTTTTAAATATTTTGAATCCGAATCCGAAATAAAATATCCGAATCCAGAATAAAGTATCCGAATCCGATACCGAATACAAAAACTATCGGAAAAACGGCAACCACCTCTTCCACGCCGCGACCGTCACAGTCGCCACGCCTCAGCGTCACTGCCAAGAGTGCCACCATCACCGTGCTCCTCTACCTTGGCGACCTTGCCTGGAGCTGGGCGCACCCCACCCCTCCTCCACCGCTCGACCAGGTTGCGCTCACCGGCTACACTGCTCGCGTCGTTGATGTTGAGGTCTCCCTCGCTCGCACCTTCCAGACCCCTATAGTCGGCATCTCCTCAGTCTCTGAGTGGTGCGGCGTGTGCCTCGGCGGCTTGGTCTCGACACAAGCCGGATCTGTGGCCAGGAGGTGGCTCTTGGCCATGTTTCATCTCTGACACGATGCCTGGGGTGCTCCATCCTTGCAATCGTGATGCCGGCGTGAAGGATCAATGCCCTACTACAACCAAACACGGCGTTGCCGGCCGTCCTACCACGCCCCTCTGCCATTAGTGGATGTTCCAGTGTGCCCCATCTATCTATCCCATGGTCTGGTTTTCTGTTATTTTTTCTTTTCAACATTGTTGCATTCTTGCAGGTGATTGCTATTTGGCAGCTGACATCTAATTTGTTGACACTGCCGTCCGAGGTTGCCACTATGCGCCTGTGCCTCAAGCGGCATGAGCTCAATAGCTCAATGGGTTCCCATGGCCTGCACCTGTAGGTTTCATTATTCCATCTGCACATTCTTTCTAGCTTTCGATTAAGAAATAGATAGTTGAAGTGTCTTCTTCAATCAAGGTGATGTGCCTACTATATTCACATGATGGGATTGATGTCTTACTAATTAGAAAAATTTGAGTTCCGCTTAAAGCTTTAGTGGATGCTACATTCTTATCGTGGGTCATGCAACTTTCCGACCAGAGTTACCGAGGAGGTTCGTATGCTCCTCCCTTTTCTACCTATATTTTGTTAGCATGGTTTGTGAGCTGATTTAGCAATAATTATCTCTTTGTTGTCTGTCTACATTAGCAGCTTATTGCACTTCTATTTGTATCTGCAGGAGTTTGTCCAGCATTTGTGCTATATAGTTCAATTATTTATAACCTCTGTATTATACAGTGAAGGTGGCAATATTTGTAGAGAGGCGAATCAGAAGTGTTAATATATATCTCTTACAAAATTTGCACCCATGATGAAGGTATCAATGTGATGAGATTTCAATTCTTGGCGCTATCAGTCATTTGGCATAGCAGGTGCTTGATCTTGATGTAGCATCTTTTTTTCGGTTTTCCTAGGTGCCTCTGTGGAGGCTATAACATATTGGAATTTAATGTTTTGAGTATATACTGGCACCATTTTACGATTGCCTATACAACCAGAGCAATTTTTAAATTAGGTAATATGTTGATCATGTTTGTATTTTGGATAGTATTTGCCTCAAGTGTTGCATTTTTTAGAGACTGTCTTTGGCTAGTTTGCTATTTTTTTAACCATTTCGTTGATGAATATATGACGATACACTTGTTCGCTGTCACCGATCCTATTCACAACGGCGCGGCATAGCGCGCTACTATGCCTAGTAAATGCTATGTTGCTATGGGCCGATGATTAGTGCCGCAAGGCAGGTCAGTTAATGATCTTTTAAGTTAGAGTAGTGCTTCAATGTTTTCCCTCTGAATATAAGTTGTGCAAATCTTTAAGCAAGGGAAGAGATAAGTAATCACTATATACTTTTATTCATGCTTTAATATTTGTGCAACTGTAAAAAAGAAAGGTATGGAAACACCCTCTTTTAAGTTATTATAGGTAGTATGTGCAAAGCTAAGTCATGCTCATGTCTCGTTTTGCAAGTATTCTATATATAAATAGCATGACTCTAAAGTTGTCATAAGAATAAAAAGATGTGAGGATCAATGACCCTAGCCTCGACGCCTCCGATCTCGACGGACATAAACATGTGTTAACAGCATGGCCTCCGCATGTCTAGCTCTCTGCCTAGAGGCAATGCCTCAGCAGGTC
This sequence comes from Otatea glauca, assembly GCA_036346275.1. NCBI lineage: Eukaryota > Viridiplantae > Streptophyta > Magnoliopsida > Poales > Poaceae > Otatea > Otatea glauca. The sequence continues at coordinate 29,332,445 of CM070731.1, read as the reverse complement.
GAGCATCTCGCATTTAGTCACGCGTCCCACTATTGAGTCTGAGGCTTCTGTGACTTTCCCAGTGAAGGCTTCACCCACCTCTATTCCTCCAGTCCCTGCGCACATAAACATGTGTCAATGGCATGGTTTCTGTATCTCTTAGCTCTCTACCTAGAGGCAATGCTTCGGTGGGTCGAGCATCTCGCACTCAGGTGCATGTCCCACTTGGGAGTCGGAGGCTTCGGTGACTTTCCCAGTGTGTGTGCTTCACCTACCTCGACGCCTCCACAACAGACATAAACATTAATCGATGGCATGGCCTCTGTATGTCCTAGCTCTCCGCCTAGAGGCAATGCCTTAGCGAGTCAAGCATCTCATGCTTTGGCGCATGTCCCACTAGGGAGTCTGAGGCTTCGATGACTTCCCCAATGAGTGCATAGCTCTGTGCCCAGCGTATACCTCGACACCCTGCTCGAGTGCTCAATGTATAAATTAAAACCATCGTGCATGTCCCAAGAGCACTGACGTACAACTCGATGCCCTATGCATGCTCCATGTGTAAACTAAGACCATCGTGCCTGACCCAAGTGCCTCGACGTACATCTCGATGTTGGTGATATGCCCTTGAGGCAATCATAAAGATGATTGTATCACGCCTTATGTTTATGGAACAGTATAATTGTTTGTCCTTTGAATAAATATTGATTGGATTAATCAATAAGTAAATGACTTGTTCGTGCAACTTTTTTCATATATCGATGTTATTCAAGTTATCCCTGATCGGTTATCATAAAATTGGACAATTATGCTTCATAGATCAGCACATGTATTGATTGATGATCAAGTTTCATGTGTCATAGAGATACGAAGATATCTAATCAATAATGTGGACACACGTTAGAGAACATGCGTTGGATAGGCCCATATGAGACACTGCAAGAATTGTTCTTATGTGTCATCAGTTGATCTCATGCATAGTGTATGTATGATCCTTAGACCTGGATTGTCATTGGTTTCCTAGATGTGTAATGGTTCACTTAGGAGCTCTCAAACGCTACTCTTTAACCAGGTAGTTATAAAAGAAGCTTTCGGGTTTACCATGAAACATGCAGAGGTACATGAATGATCAAGATGGAATTTTCTCATTCTATATAACAGAGAGATATCTCTGGGCCCTCAAGATAGATGGATTAAGGAAGTGCATGGCCATGTCGAATGTGATTGAGAGTCAATCCAGATAAATTATTCCACTACGGTATGAGTGAAGAGATCGAGCTGTCACAGGATGACACAACTCTCGCCTTGAGCTCGATCTGATATCGTGAAGCAAAGGGAACATTACATTATCACACTATAGTAGGTTCGTCCAATGCTTTATAGATATTTGGGAATCGATATGTACTGCTAGGTACCGCTGTCAATTATCTGTCGGAAAGGTGTTTCTGAGTCGTGTCCAAATATGCATGAACCTACAGGGTCACACACTTAAGGGGTTGGAATATAGTGGTATGGATTGGATCCGTCACTAATAGGCCAAGTGGGCTTTGTCCATCAGTTGGGCCCTAATGTAGGGTTCCACCATGAGGGAGGGGGTGTGTAACATCTCAAAATTTGGGTTTTGGAATGTTTGAATTCAAAAATAAACCATTTGCATTTTCTTGAATTAATTCCAGCTTAATTGGAATTTTCTATTAACAAAAGGATTTAATTTGGTTAATCTATTTATCAAAATAAAGATTTTCAGTTTTAGTTGGGTTCATTGTGCTTCAAGGAATTTTTATGAATTTTTGGAGATTTTTCTGAATTTATTTACTATTTATTTGAATTTACTTGCATTTATACGAATTTTTGGATTTTTCTTAAATTGGAAAATGTCTTTTTTTAATTTCAAATCTCCTCGGGCCGTTTTTCTCCCGCTCGGCCCGGCCCAACTGGTCTCTCATGGCCCGCCGCCTTGGCGCTCGCTCCGCGGCCAGCTACGCTCCGCGGCCGATCCGCCCCGCACCGCCAGAAAACCCTAGCGCCGCCCGCGTGGAAACCGCGTCCGCCGCCGTCTCGGAGTCCGCATCCGACACGCCTCCTGAGACGCCTATATAAGCCGCCGCACGCCTCCCGAGGTTCTCCTCTCCGCGCCGCCTCGTTTGCCTGTCTCATTGCCGCCGCCGCCATCGCTCGCTGAGCTCGCCTGCAGCTTCCGCCGCGTGCGAGATCTTCCGCCGCCAGGATCTCCGCCGCCGGTCCTCCTCCGCCGCTATCGTCGGTCTCTTTGGGTGCGTCGCGAGACCCTCTTCCCGATCCGCTTTGTCTTCCGCCCGAACCGGTCCTCCTCTGCCGCTTGCCGTGTCATCCCCTTCGGCTTCGGTGGAACAGCGCCGCCGCCTCGCCGTCGCGTTGCGTCGAAGAGCTTTAGCCTCCGATTGCCAGCCGACGCTCCAGATCGTGCCGCGTCCTTCGCCGCCCGTGCACTGTTTCCAGCCGTCTGATCTCGCACCATGCCACCGATGCGCGACACGTGGCCGCCACGTCAGCACCACGTGGACGCCTGTGTCAGCCGCCACCTCAGCTCTTTTGCCGACGCAAGCGCCGACGTCAGCCGTGCACCGGGTGCACGGTGAACCGGGAAGTGCCGTGGACCCAGTCCATCAGATTCTGGATGACGTCAGCGATTGCGCAATAAATCGATTTTTCTGTATAAAAATAAATCCATAAATTCCGATTTTCTGATTTTCAGCATTTTCTCTAAATTTAAATTTCCAGAAGCTCGTTCTCCCTCATACGAACTCCGATTGAGGCGATTCAAGTTTCTAAATTTTTCTAAAATCAAGATCTATCTTCCAGAGCCATTTAATTTCAGTTTTGAGCTTGTTTGTGTCTCTGTTTTGTATTTATTTGATTTCGTTGCTTCTTTTCCGGTATACGCTAATTCCGAGGGAGCGAACGAAGACTTCAAAGACCAAGACTCAACATTAGATCAGCAAGGCAAGTCGTAATCCTTTGACCATATTGATCCTATGTTTGCAAAGTAATTTGTTTTATACAATTGCATGCTATTTGTGTATCAATGATTATTTCATGGGAATAGCTATATACCTAGTTGTCATTATGTCACCTTGATTAATTGGGATGCCATGTATCCATTGCTAAACCTAGGTTGGGACAATACTAGTTGGACATAATCATTATATCAACATTGGGTTATCGCAGTTATGCTTAGACATGCTTAGATATACGTTGGGATTCATGTCACATATTGAATAATGTTAATCTTGACTTAATGAGATATTGAATCGTGGCCGTTAGCCACTGTTGAAAAATTTGTTGTACCATGGCGGGGTTTGCCATTGGTCTTGGTTGAACGAATTGTTTTCCCTCGTGCAAGTGATCGTGCAGTAAAGGGGGTGCTTTCTAGCACATTGGGATGTGGGTGTCTTGCCTGAGACAATTAAGGACTTAATCTTGTGCGCCATTGAACTGGGCCTAACCGTACTACCACAAGTCTGGTATGGGACAGACCTAGCTGATTAATTTGCAATGTCTATCCTTGAGTACTGCCAATTGGTGGTGTGGGTTCCGGGATGGACGGGTAGATTCGTAAGGCGCAAGAGGGGGCCCTAAGGGGCGAAACCTTAGTGGGTAGTACCGAGTTTAGACAGTGCATTGTAAAGGCTTTGTCATGACATCTCTGCGACACACCAAAGGAAGTGTGTTAAGATCGATTGCACAAAGAGATGGTCATGTCTTGTGGGTAAAGTTGTACAACCTCTGCAGAGTGTAAAACTATTCGAATATCCGCGTCCGCGGTCATGGACAAGCCCGGAAATTTCACACGGGGTATAGAGTATTTCATGAAATGTGGAATGTGGGATTTTGGGATGTGAACGGGGAGTTCACTGTTGTTTTGTTGTCTATCATTGATCTATCAATTATTTATTTATCTTTTCATAAATATGCTTTCAATCTATTTATTGTATTTCAATACAAGTTATTGCTTTCTGCAAATGAACTATATAGCCATTCTTGTCAAGCCGTGCATGAATATATTGCATCAATTCCCTACGGCTTGCTGAGTACTTTTTGTACTCACGGCTTTATGCCCTTGTTGATCAGTTGCTGAAGGAGATAATGAATGTCATGAGGAGGAATTCTATGAAGACTACGTGGATTAGGAAGGCGTTCCCCAGACGATTGCCTGTGGCATGTCGAATGGCTCAAGTTATCTTTTCCGCTGCAATAGTATTTGTTTCTTAAACCCTTAAGGCATAATGGTGTAAACATTGACCATAAGGTCGTTTGTTTTATTCAATAATAATTTGCTTCTTCTTAGTTAATTCGTTGTATGGAATGATATTTCATCTATGTTTCCACTGTGTGTACTAGCGTGATCCTGGACTAGTGCAGTATACACAGAGGGTTTCGGATTTTCAAATCCGGGTCCCGACAGGGTGGCTATATAAAGGGGTTCGTGATTGCAATAGATCAGATAAGAGGGTGCAGCCACCGAAACCCTAGCTGTCACCACTTGAGCCTTCCCTTGCGCTCTGGTGCTGGCACACCAACGCACGACGTTCTTTTCCCCGAACGTGTGGACACCGATAGAGGTGTTGCTGCTACTGCAACACTGTTCGGGACGATCAACTACCGCATGAGGAGGATCGATCACCACAACTAGGAAGATCACCACTGCAACTGGACGTGTACTTCGTTGATTCGGGCTGCATCAACTTCCTTCCGTTGCACTGCGCGTCTAGTGGTAACGATCCATGATCATCTACTTGCATGGCTTTCTAGTTTACGAGGTAGAAAATTTTATTGTGCGCTAGTATAGCCTACCCGTATCCCTTCACTCGATGCCCCACGTGAGTGCTCAGTGTATAAACTAAAACCACCATGCATGACCCAAGAGCCCCAGCATACAACTCGATGCCCCACAATAGTGCTCGGTGTATAAACTAATACGTCACACGTGGCCCAAGAGCCCCGACGTACACCTCGATGCCCCACGTGAGTGCTCGGTGTATAAACTGAAACTGTCATGCAGGGCCCAAGAGCCCCGACGTACACCTTGACGCCCCGCATGAGTGCTTAGTGTATAAACTAAAACCGCCACACATGGCCTAAGAGCCTCGATGTAAACCTCGATGCCCCACGCGAGTGCTTAGCGTATAAACTAAAAATCACTGTGCATAGTTATGAGTCCCAACATACACTTGATGCTACATGAGGAGAGCTCTGTGTCTATACAAAACCGTCATGTAGGGCTCTCGCACCTGTGCATATACCTCAGATCATCATACACCTCGAAAAAACTGGACGACGCCTTGTAAAAAAGATAGGGATGACCTCTTCACCCTGAGGACCATACCTCAACAATTAGGGAGTCTCCTGCTTCGAAGGCTTTGCCTTGGCCAGAAGACCTCACATGTTGTGCCATCATGCAACCAATGTTGCCTTGAGGGCCGCACCATGAATACTATGGAGTTTCCTGCCTCGAAGGTCCCCTTCTTTCCACACCATCTAGTGATTAGGCGTCGCGTGGAGCCTTGCCTCGCGCCACCGAGCACGTGGGCCCCAATGGTGGGACCTAGGTTTTGCGGCTGGAGATCGAATTTTTTTCTTTAATATGTTTTTTAATTTTTTTCGAAACAAGTTTATGAAAATTGCAAAAAAGGGTGCCCGTCGCCCATATATAGGTCGATCGCCCCATATACGGGCGATCGGTGCCAGATCTAACGGCCACTTAACGGAGCGGAAGAAATCGTCCCATACAGGGGTGACAGTTTTTTTCTTTGTAATGTTAATTTCTAATTTGTTTTTCGAGAATAATCAATAGGAAAAAATAACGAAAATGGCCATAATATTGATTTACTTTAATATTTTATATCTTTAAATACTTGATACCTCTTAGTATTGATTAAAAATAAATACTAATGAAAATGGCCATAAGTTAAAAACATTAATCTTTAAATACGTGATACCTCTTAGTATTGATTTACTGTAATATTTTATATCTATTGGCCAAAATATACCGTAAGTTAAAAGCACTAATATTTAAATTTTTGATACCTCTTAGTATTGATTTACTGTAATATTTTATATGTAAGTGACTCGAAGTCGTAGCTTTCGCAGGAAGTCAAAAGCGAGCATTTATCTCGTCAGTCACACACATGCTACAGCCGCGCCCGACTACATCCGAAGTGCGCCGCGCACTGATCCCACGCGCATGGTATATTAGTGCTATTAAAATATCGGGAACTACCGTTAAATGTCGTCGATACCGATCAACAAGCGATTAGAGGCAGCCACATTACTAGGAAGCTCCAATTAGAACAAAATAAATTTTAAAATATTTATTAATATATAAGGATTTACATTATGTTGTGAAAAGTACTATGTTCCATGCAAATTTAAATTGTATAAATCAATTTTACTTAAAGACCATTTAGTGTATTATGAAGAAACTATACAAACCATGGCTCAAAAAATCCTGAAATAAATATCACTTGTTCGTAGGGTGTTAGGTGTCCCATTTTTTCAAAAACATTTAGGAATAAACTCAGTTGAATAAACCAAATGACTATAAGTAGCCTCACTTGCATGAAACACTTAAGCCTTTTTGGCAGCCCGTGAAATATCATGTTTAAATGTAATTTTTAGGGAGAATGGGCCATATTTGCTCTTTGATATATGCACTACCATATGGTGGGAAAATATTCTATTTACACCTTGCTTTGCATATTAATTCTACCAATGCAATAATCCTAAGTATTATGGTCGAGGCAACAATGAAACTCTTAAGCCTTTTCGGCAGCCCGTGAAATATCATGTTTAAATATAATTTTTAGGGAGAATTGACCAGATTTGCTCTTTGATATATGCACTACCATATGGTAGGAAAATATTCTATTTACACCTTGCTTTGCATATTAATTCTACCAGTGCAATAACCCTAAGTATTATGGTCGAGGAAACAATGAAACGCTTAAGCCTTTTCGGCAACCCGTGAAATATCATGTTTAAATGTAATTTTTAGGGAGAACGGGCCATATTTGCTCTTTGATATATGCACTACCATATGGTGGGAAATATTTTATTTACACCTTGCTTTGCATCCAAATTGTATTAGTGCAATAACCCTAAGTATTGCAAAACGAGGGTAAGAGGGATATTAGAGAGCGGTCGATTGACAAATCAGAAGTTACTGCGGAAAATAAGGTAGATCACACTCTTAATTATGGCTTAAAACTGAAAGGAGTACTACGAACAAGGAAAATAATAGTTAAAACTAGACGTCTACTGAGTGCTTCAAGACCAATTCCCATTCGCCCATGCCTCCGGTGGGGCTTCTCTGGCACGCCGCGCCCTCTCGTTTCCTCTCTCTCTCTTGGCCTCCTTCTCCTCCGCTTCCTTCCTACGTGCCTCCTCGCGTGCGGCATCACGCTGCTCTTGAAGCTGCCGCGTGAACTCCTCCTACCGGTTGGCTTGATCAAGGAGCCTTTGGTCTTCGGTGTTGATCTCCAAATCAAACCACTGCTCAAATTCACATAGTGGCAGAAGTGACTGCATGAAACATAAATTAGCAAAGTTTCATGTACAAATATTACGTAACACGTAAAATTGTTACCATCTGGCGATCCTTCAGGCTATTCTCCGGTGGATCGAAGGCGTAGTTGCGGCACTTCCAATACCTCCTCTTCCAAGTTAGAATTTCCCAAGAGCGAACAAGCCTGCAAGGATCTTCGCACATACACATCGGTGCTACAGCTCCACGAGGTAGGAAGAGATCTGGGTATGCTAAATTGCGCGGGCATGCACTTCCTTCTTCGTTTTCTTCCCCTTTCCCTTTTCACTTGCACGCCTCGGCATTTTCGATTGATCCTCTACTTATTTTTTTCTCCCTCCTTCCCTCCTCTCTTCTGTTCTTTCTTCCTCTTTCGCTGCTGCCTTTGCGAGACCGCGAGCGAGAACGAATGTTATAAAGGGTAGATATCACCAGGATATGGAGCGATCGCCCCGTATTAGGACGATCGCCCCAATTAGAAGCGATCGCCCCTATGTAGGGCGATAGGTGCACCCAGCCATTAATGGCCGTTAATGCTGACCTCTCCAGCCGTTATGGCCGGTGGTGTGTTGTCACGTCGTGTGAGAAAGTCAAAGCGATGACAGCACAATTAATAAAACATAAATGGATGTTCACAATTTGAAGTGATAAGGCACTCATGTTACTAACTCAGATAGTTATACAATATAGTACTGAACGTAAAGGCATTACAAAAATACATGTGTACAACAAATCAATCACGGCCACGCTTCCTGATCTGGCCCGTGGGGTACGTGAGTGGCAACGGCGGACGGGTGACCCTCCTAGGCCGGCCCTGCAGCGCAGGGGTAGAGTGGTGTGGCGGCAACCCGGGCGTGTCCTGGGGCGGTGCTCCCGAGAGCTGAAAGGGGGTGAGGTAGTCGGTCGACAGGTACTACTCCAGGTCGAACTCGACATCCGCAGGGTCATCGAAACCACAGGGGTCCTGGTGGGGCGCGAGACGATGAGGGAGACTCCTCAGCCCACTGTCCCCACTGCTGCTGCGTGGGAGCGTAACGAGGAACCGCTGGGGTAGGGCGAGACGACGAAGGAGCCTCCTCAGCCCACTGTCCCCACTGCTGCTGCATGGGAGCGTAACGAGGAACTGCCGGGGTAGGGCGAGGTGCTGGCCCGCAGGGACGTGGTGCGCTGCGTCCGACGATGTCTCCACGCCCCCGGCAGGTGGCCAGGCGAACCAACCGCCTCGCCCTATCGACGATCCGCTCGTAAGATGCCTCGATCTTAGCGGTGGTCATCTGTATGCCCGCCCGGACGCGCGCCAGTAGGGACGTAGCCTCCACATCCACCTCCCCTGCGAGATGTGCTTGCATGTAAAGCCGGATTGATATTAATAATTTACATGAAAAAACATACCTATGTAGCTTCGATTGTGACACTGTAAGATCGATGATGCCGACTAGAGGGGGGTGAATAGGCGACTATAAAAACTTCTTCTATGATTAAAGTCTCGCCTAAGTACCCTTATGTCAAAACCTAAATGATAATAAATGCGGAAACGATAAACTAAGGTTTTGACAATTTAAAGCTTAAATCAACTAGGCTCACTAAGTGCACTAGCTAATTATGTCTCTACTCAAGAATATATAATTCTAAAGACAATCAAGCAATTTAATTCTAGGAATGTAAATTGCAACAATGTAAATAGATAATTGAAAGAAAACACAAAGAGACACACCGATGTTTTACCGTGGTGTTCAGAGACTTGCCGGTCTCCTCTAATACACGTTGAGGCTAGCCCAAACCTCTTTGGACTGGCTCCACAAATTGAGCACCCGCCTCGATTCCACTAGTGGTAGCTCTTTCCTGCTCTGGGTAGGTGAGCTCCGACCTTCACAATTTTTCTAGGCCTTCTCACAATCTCCTTGAGAAGGTCACCGTGCACGACGCCTCCACACGCCGTCTAGGTGTCGGCAAACACCAAGAGTAACAAGTCAAGCCCTTTAGCTTGATCCTCACCAAGTGCAACACATGCACAAGGGTGATCACCGAGTGCAACACATGCACAAGGCTTCCCTCAAGTGCAACACATGCACAAGAGGCTATCAATCCTCTTCTAAATGCAACACATCCAAATAGGGCTCACTCTTAGCTCAAAAACCAAATGAAAGAGAGCAACACATGTACAAGAGGCTCTCAATCCTCTCCTAAATACAACACATGCACACAACTCCCACAAACCTTCCCCAAGGTCAGCAACTGCCAAATAATAGCCCCCAAGGATCCCTTTATAGCCTCTTCAAAGAAAACTAGCCGTTGGGGGGTAAAACGGGCAAAAAGTGCAGCAAACCCGGTTGTAACATCCCAAATTTTTTTTGCTTATAATGTTATTGTCTCACTATTTGTGCATTTTATGTTTTTCTGAACTTATTGGATTTTTTTGGAATTTATTTGAATTTACTTTAATTAAGTATATTGAACCTTTGGTGAAAACAAATTATATATAGATAAAACTAATATAAAGTTTTGCCAAAAATATTTTATTTGAGTTCAAAATGTATCAAAGTATTTATGAGAATTTTCTTGGATTTTTCCTGAAATTTTTATTGCCTAAAACTAATTAAAATAATTTATGTAATTATTTTAAAAGTTAAATTGAGAAAAATCGTGGGGAACAGTACTGGGCCGAAGCCTAGCACTGTGCACGTGTGAGCCCAGCGCGTGCAGCCTGTTCGGCCCGCTCCGCCGTCGCCTTCGCGCTCGACCGTTGGATTTCCATCGGGCGGCCTTCTTCATCGCGGAACCCTAACGCTGTGAACCGTCGGATCAAAATCGTTCGGTAGCGGTTCGCGTTGCGTTATTTTGGTAAGAGTGGATCGTATCCATTGATTTTGGAAGGTGCGGATCGGATCGTATTGCGTTCGGGGAATTTCGGCCGTTCATCGCAGATCGAACGGATCGCAGTCATCGTCTCAGATTCGGTTTTCTAATCCGCCGTCGTTTAGCCGCCGCCTCGTGATTTAGGATTTCCATCCTAGCACGCATGCTGAGGCTATAAAAGCCGTAGCCCGCACCCCGATGATCGCCATCCCAGTGCGCACCCAGCAGCCTAGCCTCTTTGCCAGTTTCGCCGCCGTTGTTGCTCAGGAGCTCGCCGTAGTTTCCCGTAGCGCCGCCGCTAGTTTTTTCGTCGTTTCGCCGCCGTCAAGCCGCTGTTCGCCGCACGGGTTCCAGATCCGAACTCCACATTCTAAGCCGCATCGAAGCTCCCACTTCTTCACGTCGGAGTTGCGCCGAAACGCCGTCTTGGTGGTCATCTTCCTTCGCTCCGGTGAAAGTCCGTCGCCGCGCCGCCATCCGTGTTGGGAAGCTTCGTCGACCCTTGGATCCTCGTCGAACTGCCACGATCGTGCCACATCACTTCGCCAACAGTGTTTCGCTCGGGTAAAGCTCTGGCCGTTAGATTTGAATAGACGCTCGGGATTGAGCCGTGGGTGCGTAATGCGATAGCCGTTGGATCAACTCGTGGATGTGCGACGCGTGTCGGTGTGGAAACCGAAGTGTTGTGCGCTGGGTGCACGGTGGACAGGCGCATGCCGTGGACGCAGTCCGTAGACCGAGCACCGTGGCGCAACCCGATTGGTCCACGTGTGCAATGACGTCATGCTGACATCATCCGGTCCACAGCACAGTACCTCGAGTCCACGGTGGTCCAGCGTGATTTCGTGGACTGAGTCCATGTAACGAAGCCACGTGTCAGTCCCTGATTGGTCCACGTGTCGTTTGCGCATTAATCGGTAATTTCCAGTCGAAAATAATTCTGGAAATCGGATTTTCTAATTTCTGTATTTTCAGTATTTATTCAAATATCAAAAGGCTATAACTTTTGCATTTTAACTCAGATTTGAGTGATTCAAGTTTCTAAAATTTTTTAAAATCAAGATCTATTTAATGTTGCTTTTTATTTGAATTTTTGGAGCCTATTTTCTCTATGTTTTGGGTATTTATTGCTATTTTTCTCGATTCGCGTAGACGTTGAATTGCTCGTTGCTCTAGAGGAAGATTCGTCGCTTCAAGACCCAAGTTCAGAGCAAGACCAGCACCTGTTCTAAGGCAAGTTGTGCTTTGATCATGTTGCACCTAATTTCACAAAAATTGCTATTTTGTCTTTAAAATTTATGCATGATATTTTATGTGTATAAATGATTTCAATTAATCTGGGAAGTAGAGAATATGCCTATTTGAATTAAATCATACCTTGCCAATTGTATGCCATGATCTAATTGTCACCCTAGGATATGGAACTATAGTTGGTTAGTATTAATAATCAACATGGGATTAGTTAGACCGTATTAGTTGCTTAGCTATGCCACGTCATCACATGTATCTGGAACATTAACATTTAATCTTGACTAATGGAATATGGAACAATGTTTATAAATTGGTGTGTCATGTGTTGTCACACAGTGATATTGAGTTGTCGTGGCGAGGAGGTCACACAACCAGATTGAATTGCTGATGGCACGTGGTGCATGGTAATCAACTGGGATGGTAATCATTTTAGATCGGGGCAGGTAGCAAGGGGCAGTATGCCAAGGTGAGCCTGTTGGGCAGGGGTATGTGGAAGTCTTGCCTCGGTTACTTTAAGAACTTAACCTTGCAAGTGTTTGACTTGAGTCTTTCTTGCAACCACACGTTTGGAATGGGACAGCCTAGCCGACTAATTTGTGATGTCTAGATTTCAGTACTGCTACGGTGTATAGTGAGTCCCGGGTGTCCGGGTAGACACACATGGCGCAAGAGGGGGGCCCGGAGTGAGGTAACCAGTCCCTTCCGTGTTGAAACCTCAGCGAGCAGTACAACGTCTAAACAGAGCATTGTAATGGCTTTGTTATGGTCACCCACCTGTGTGGTGCTTGATTATATCGTGTGGGTAAAGTGCATAACATCTGCAGAGTGTACAAACTATTCGAATAGCCGTGCTCACGGAATTGAGCAATGCTCGGAAATTACAGTCAAGGGTTAGACTTTTGTTAAATAAAAACTTGTTGGGATGGTGGATTGCCATAAAAACCTGGAATTGACTTAGGATGGAAAATCCTGTTTACTTGAAAAGTCGAATCTATTATTTACCAATATTTTTTTACTGTCTTTCAATTTATTTACTGTATTCTTTTATAAATGCTGCCTACTGCAAAATTGCCATGTTAGCCTTCCTTGGAATAAGCCAAGCATGTAGAATAGTAGACTTGCTATACTGTGCACAACTTGTTGAGTCTTTATGTACTCACCCCGCAACAACAAACTTCAGAAGAGGAGTCTGCAGCATTCTTGGAGGAGAAGTACCATGACGCTGGTGCTTAGGGTCCGATCCTCGTCAGTTGCCTGTGGTGAACTGGGGAGCTGCTACGTTTACTTCATTTTCGCTGCTGCTTAATTGCTATTTCTTAGTTAAGCCCTGTGAGGCAATAATCATGTAAGACAACAGTTATTATTAATTATTGAAGTTATGCTATATTCCGCTGTGTATGACTGTGATAGCATCTATGTTGAGCCTGTGTGCACTAGCGTGATTCTGGACTAGTGCGATATACACAGAGGGTCTGGATTTGCATATTCGGGTCTCGACAGAGGAGGTATCAGAGCCGTGCTGACCATAGGTTTGGCCCTAGGTAGTTGGTTTGCCAAAAACTATTTTCTAAAAGAAAAATATAAATTTGGCTAATAAGAAACTCTTGACTCAGCCTATTCTTCTACTCTCATCTTTGCTGAAATTTTTGTTTTCTCGCTGCCAGTCCTTTGAGGAGAGGCGAGGTGGCTATGCCATGGAGCTTTGGAGAGTCCTTCAAGTGATTGGAGGTTTTGACCATCCACTTTACCGAGGAAGCAGTTGGAATGTCAACGGTGTGCATCGAGGGTTCTTTTGCAAGTTGACCATCTTCGCTCGAGAGCGCGACGAGACCACCAGACCGATCCACATCACTTTCAGGAGGTTCACGTACGAGGCTGGAATTCAAGAGGCTACCAGACTTGCTTTTCGACGGATCTGCCACAACTACGCCGACGAGCTCCACGACACCGTGTTCCGTCTTCACCCGACCGTGCAAGCATGCCATCGTCGACATATCGTGGAGGGGAGTGTGCTACCATAGTGCACCTTGCTGAGTACGCCATCGCCCAGGAGGAGCACATGAAGGACACTGCTCAGGAGCTGGAGACAGCGTACGAGGTGCTGCGAGTGACAAAACGGGAGCTTCAGAAGACCCGTGTCACAGCCGCCAGAGTCATCGAAGAGCTGGAGGAAGCCTTGCAGGTAGCCGAGGAGGTGGCAGATCAGGTCCTTCAGGAGCCAAAGGAGAACGCCAAGGAAGAGGAGGAAGACCCAGAGGAGTGTGAGTGGGAGCCTGAGGAGCCAGCAGAGGGTCACCAGGATGCGTTCGCACCCATGCCAGCCCACCCACCAGTGTATGCGCCGGATCAGTCTCAGCCAGGGTGGCTGGATGAGTGAGAGTCAGTCTTAGAGTTGTGTCAAGACTCGTGTGTTGAGTCGTGTCTTAAGTTAGTCTTTACCCTTTCTTAGACATTAAGGTGCATGTTTAGTTTGGTTCTTAATTGTCTGCTGAGTGTGCAGTATGTGTTGCAAAGCTCTTAGGCATTGTAAGCAACCATACCAAGTATTAATAAGATTATTAAGTTGGGTTTAACCTGTTTCCCCTGCCTTAGAAATTCTTGTATCTTATCTATGCTACATCTATCTTTCCTAACCCAAGAAGAAATTGGCAGATGGTGAACACCCGCAGCAACAACGGAGCTTCAGGAAGTGGTCTGTGCTCAGGCAACAATCTCAATGAAGGAACACCACCGCAGCAAGCACATCCAGTGGATCTGCAGAAATTGGGAGCTTTTCTCACTGTGCAAACTCACTTGATGCAAACCATGATGTAGCAGATGCAGCAGATGACCACCAGGGCTGCAGCCAACAACCCTGTGGCCCAAAATAACAATGGTGGACCTCGTTCTTACTCAAAGTTGTCTGATTTTATGAGGACCCGACCGCCAACATTTTCAGGCAATGTCAACCCCTTGGAAGCCGATGATTGGCTAAGGACCATCGACAGGAAGCTGTACATCACCCAATGTGAAGGACACGAGAAGGTTCTTTATGCATCCCATCAGCTGGAAGGAACTGCTACAGAGTGGTGGGAAAACTACTGCGCGGCTCATGACGCACCAATGGAGATCACTTGGGAGGAGTTTACCACAGCCTTTCGTTAGTACTATGTGCCAGAGGGGATGATGAACCTAAAGGAGGAGTTCAGGGCTCTTAAGCAAGGAGGCCAACCTGTGGCCGAATACTTAAATAAATTCACGCAGTTGGCTCGCTATGCTTCGAAGGATGTGGCAATGACAAGGCGAGCGATCTGCTTCATGAAGGGGTGAATTGGGATCAGAGGTTGGGCTGATCACCCACAGTTTCCCAGACTTCCAAGAGTTGGTGAATAAACCTTTAATCCTGGAGGATAAGCGCAAGGAGCTCGGGGAGAATCGCAAACGCTTAATGACCAACCAGGGTGGACGTCCTAACCACTTGCGAATGAGAATGACACCGCAACAGTTCTCCAAATTCCAGCCACCAGCCGCCAACAGGACATTGACACCTGCGTCGCAACCATCTGGACAGAATCATGAGACGCCGGCCTAGGGAAATAATGCTCCAGGAGGTGTTCAACAGACGGCCGCTAGGAGGTGCTACAGTTGCAATGAGTTGGGGCACTTTGCTAACAGGTGTCTGTAGAAGGGAGGCGTCATGCCAGTGCGTTTCAATCTTGGAACAACACCTGCTAAGGTGCCGATGATAGGAGCAAACCGGGGAGTTGGTCAGGTGGGAGCAACGCCTCAAGCTACGGTAAGGGGCAGAGTCAACCACATCACCGCAGATGGAGCCCAAGAATCATCAGACGTCGTACTGGGTAAGTTTTTGGTAAACTCAGTACCTGCAATAGTTTTATTCGATTCTGGAGCTTCGCATTCATTTGTTTCTTGAGCTTTTGCAACTGAAAATGGTATGAGTGTGAAAAATCTTAAATGTGTGATGATAGTCCAAGCCCCAGGATCTGAGTTAAGATCTAGCCTTGGGTGTCTGGGAGTTAAGCTGCTAATTAATGGGGTAGAGTTCCTAGCGAACCTAATCATTTTTGATACCCAAACCCTAGACGTTATTCTTGGAATGGATTGGTCGTCCAAGCATAAGACAATATTGGATTGTGGTCGAAGGGTCGTATCAATCGAGAGCCCTAAAGGAGAGAAGGTGGAATTTCAAGCGACAACAGTTCGTGATGGGAAGTTAATGGTCAATAGCGTGAAAGCCACCAGCATAGAGGATGTACCAATAGTCAGAGAATATGCAGATGTATTTCCAGAAGATTACCAGGTATGCCACCGGATCGGGATACTGAATTCGTCATTGAGTTAGCACCGGGAACAACACCGATAGCAAAAAGACCTTATCGGATGCCTACTGATGAACTAGTAGAAATGAAGAAGCAAATTGAGGAATTGTTAGAGAAAGGCTTTGTAAGACCAAGTTCATCGCCATGGGGAGCACCAGTATTGTTTGTTAGGAAGAAGGACGGAAGTCTAAGGATGTGTATTGATTATCGTGCACTTAATGAAGTAACGATTAAGAACAAGTACCCGTTGCCAAGAATCGATGACTTATTTGATCAGTTGAGAGGAGCAGGAGTTTTCTCCAAGATAGACCTTCGTTTAGGATATCATCAACTGAAGATTCGAGCAGAAGATGTCCCGAAGACCGCATTCTCGACGAGATATGGACATTATGAGTTTACAGTCATGTCGTTCAGATTGACCAATGCGCCGCATATTTCATGAATATGATGAATAAGGTTTTCATGGAGTATCTGGATAAGTTTGTTGTTGTCTTTATAGACAATATCCTGGTTTACTTGAAGACAGAAGAAGAGCATGCTGAACATTTGAGGTTGGTTTTAGAAAGGTTGCGAGAACAATAGTTGTACGCTAAGTTCAGCAAGTGTGATTTTTGGAATGAGAAGGTTGAATTTCTTGGTCATGTGATGACTACGAAAGGAGTGGCAGTGGACCCGAGCAAGGTGGAGACAGTCCTGCATTGGGAGCAACCAAAGTCTGTTACCCAGGTGCGTAGTTTCTTGGGAATGGCAGGTTACTACCGGCGGTTTATAGAAGGATTCTCAACAATTGCAAGACCTCTCACGCAACTGTTGAAGAAGGAAAAGAAGTTCGCATGGACGCCAGAGTGTGAGAAGAGCTTTGGGGAATTAAAGAAGCGTTTGACGACAGCCCCAGTATTGGTATTACCTGATGTCCAGAATGGCTTCGATATATACTGCGATGCGTCGAGACAAGGTCTTGGATGTGTATTGATGCAGAATGGTAAAGTTGTCGCGTATGCGTCAAGGCAGTTAAAGCCGCATGAAGGAAATTATCCTACTCATGATTTGGAGTTGGCTGCCGTAGTGCATGCCTTGAAATTGTGGCGTCACTATCTCATTGGTAATAGATGCGAGGTATATACGGACCACAAGAGCTTAAAATATATTTTTACCTAGTTAGATCTTAACATGAGGCAAAGGAGGTGGTTGGAACTGATCAAGGATTATAATGTTGGAATTCACTACCATCCGGGAAAGGCTAACGTAGTGGCTGATGCTTTGAGTCGTAAAAGCCACGTTGCAAATATGATGGTGCAAGATGATCAGTTGGAGCTGTGTAAGGAGTTTTAGAGGTTAAAACTGGAAATGGTTCCAGAAGGATTCGTAGCTGCTTTGGAAGTGAAGCCGACGCTTGAGGATTAGATTCGGGAAGGGCAAAAGGATGATGAGAAAATCAATCGGATCAAATCTAAAAAGGATGAAGGTTTAGCCTCAGATTTTTCGGTGGATGATCAGGGTACTACGTGGTTCAAAGGGCGAATTTGTGTGCCAAACAAACCGGAGCTTAAGCAGCTAATCTTAGAAGAGGCGCACGATTCCAAGTATTCAATTCATCCAGGAAGCGCCAAGATGTATCAAGACCTAAAAGAGAGATTTTGGTGGCCTAAGATGAAGCGTGAAGTTGCTGAGTATGTTGCCCTGTGTGATGTATGCCAAAGAGTTAAGTCTATACACCAGAGGCCAGCAGGTTTGCTACAACCATTAAAAATTCTAGAATGGAAATGGGAAGAAATTGGTATGGATTTTATCACCGGGTTGCCAAGAACTCAAAATGGGTATGATTCTATATGGGTCATTGTGGACCGATTGACCAAGGTTGCTCACTTCATACCGGTTAAGACAACTTACTCGGGGGATCGATTAGCAGAGTTGTACATGGCCAGAATTGTATGTTTGCATGGTGTACCTAAAAAGATAGTGTCCAATAGAGGTACCCAATTTACCTCGAGGTTCTGGGATAAGCTACATGGAGCCATGGGAACCCGATTAAATTTCAGTACAGCATATCACCCGCAGACAGATGGTCAGACAGAAAGGGTGAATTAGATTCTTGAGGACATGTTAAGAGCTTGTGCATTAGCTTATACTGCTTCGTGGGACAAATGCTTGCCGTATGCGGAGCTCAGTTATAATAACAACTATCAGGCCAGCTTGCGGATGTCACCATTTAAGGCTCTGTATGGTCGTGCTTGTCATACCTCGTTAAATTGGAACGAGACAGGAGAATGATTGGTATTCGGACCAGATATACTCAAGGAAGCTGAGGAACAAGTGGCTATGATAAGAGAGAGATTGAAAATCGCACAGTCAAGGCAAAAGAGCTACGCTGACAATCGACGTCGTGATTTGAATTTTGAGCCACGTGATTTTGTGTATCTTAGGGTTACTCCTGTGAGGTGTGTTAAAAGATTTCACACCAAAGGGAAGCTTGCTCCAAGATATGTTGGACCATTCGAGATATTGAGTCGTCGAGGAGAGGTAGCATATCAGTTGGAATTACCGCCGTCTTTGGCAGGTGTGCACTATGTGTTCCATGTGTCACAGCTTAAGAAGTGTCTTCGAGTGCCGGAGGAGCAGATGCCATTGGAAACAATTGAACTGTAGAAAGATCTAACCTACAAGGAGCACCCGATAAAAATTTTGGATGTCATGGATCGCAGGACCAGAAACAAGTCTGTTCGCTTTTGCAGAGTTCAGTGGAGTAATCATTTAGAGAATGAAGCAACTTGGGAGTGAGAGGAGGATTTGAAATCGGAATTCCCAAACCTATTCCTTAGTCAGCCTTGAATCTCGGGGTCGAGATTCTGTTAAGGGGGGAGGTCGTAACATCCAAAAAAATTGCTTATAATGTTATTCTCTCATTATTTGTGCATTTTATGTTTTTCTGAACTTATTGGATTTTTCTGGAATTTATTTGAATTTACTTTAATTAAGTATATTGAACCTTTAGTGAAAACTAATTATATATAGATAAAACTAATATAAATTTTTGCCAAAAATATTTTATTTGAGTTCAAAATGTCTCAAAGTATTTATGAGAATTTTCTTTGGATTTTTCCTGAAATTTTTATTGCCTAAAACTAATTAAAATAATTTCTGCAATTATTTTAAAAGTTAAATTGAGAAAAATCATGGGGAACAGTACTGGGCCGAAGCCCAGCACTGTGCGCGTGTGAGCCCTACGCGTGCAGTCCGTTCGGCCCTCTCCGCCGCCGCCTTCGCGCTCGACCGTTGGATTTCCATCGGGCGGCTTTCTTCATCGCGGAACCCTAACGCTGTGAGCCGTCAGATCAAAATCGTTCGGTAGCGGTTAGCGTTGCGTTATTTTGGTAAGAGTGGATCGTATCCGTTGATTTTGGAAGGTACGGTTCGGATCGTATCGCGTTCGTGGGAATTTCGGCCGTTCATCGCAGATCGTACGGATCGCAGATCGTACGGATTGCAATCATCGTCTCCGATTTGGTTTCCGAATCCGACGCCATTTAGCCGCCGCCGCCACGTGATTTAGGGTTTCCATCCTAGTGCGCATGCCGAGGCTATAAAAGCCGCAGCCCGCACCCTGATGATCGCCATCCCAGTGCGCACCCAGCAGCCTAGCCTCCTCGCCAGTTTCGCCGCCGTTGTTGCTCAAGAGCTCGTAGTAGTTTCCCGTAGCGCCGCAGCTAGTTTTTCCATAGTTTCACCGCCGTCCAGCCACCGTTCGCCGCACGGGTTTCAGATCCGGACTCCACGTTCCAAGCCGCATCGAAGCTGCAACTTCTTCACGCCGGAGTTGCGCCGAAACGCCGTCTTGGTGGTCATCTTCCTTCGCTCCGGTGAAAGTCCGTCGCCGCGCCGCCATCCACGTCGAGAAGCTTCATCGACCGTTGGATCCTCATCAAACTGCCACGATCGTGCCACGTCGCTTCGTCAACAGTATTTCGCTCGGGTAAAGTTCTGGCCGTTAGATTTGAATAGACGCTCGGGATTGAGCCGCGGGTCCGTAATGCGGTAGCCGTTGGATCATCTCGCGGATGTGCGACGCGTGTCAGTGTGGAAACCAAAGTGTTGTGCACTGGGTGCACGGTGGATAGGCGCGTGCCGTGGACGCAGTCCGTAGACCGAGCAATGTGGCGCAACCCGATTGGTCCACGTGTGCGATGATGTCATGCTTACATCATCCGGTCCACAGCACAGTACCTCGAGTCCACGGTGGACCAACGTGATTTCGTGGACTGAGTCCATGCGCCGAAGCCACATGTCAGTCTCTGATTGGTCCACGTGTCGCTTGCTCATTAATCGTTAATTTCCAGTAGAAAAATAATTCTGGAAAATCGGATTTTCTAATTTCTGTATTTTCAGTATTTATTCAAACTTCAAAAGGCTATAACTTTTGCATTTTAACTCGGATTTGAGTAATTCAAGTTTCTAAAAATTTGTAAAATCAAGATATATTTAATGGTGCTTTTTATTTGAATTTTTGGAGCCTGTTTTATCTCTATTTGGTTGTTTATTGCTATTTTATCTCGATTCGCGTAGACGTTGAATTGCTCGGTGCTCCGGAGGAAGATTCGTCGCTTCAAGACCCAAGTTCAGAGCAAGACCAGCACCTGTTCCAAGGCAAGTTGTGTTTTGATCATGTTGCACCTAATTTCACAAAAATTGCTATTTTGTCTTTAAAATTTATGCATGATATTTTATGTGTATAAATGATTTCAATTAATCTGGAAACAAGAGAATATGCCTATTTGAATTAAATCATACCTTGCCAATTGTATGCCATGATCTAATTGTCACCCTAGGATATGGAACTATAGATGGTTAGTATTAATAATCAGCACGGGACTAGTTAGACCGTATTAGTTGCTTTGCCATGCCATGTCATCACATGTATCTGGAACATTGACATTTAATCTTGACTAATGGAATATGGAACAATGTTTATAAATTGGTGTGTCATGTGTTGTCACACAGTGATATTGAGTTGTCGTGGCGAGGTGGTCACACAACCAAATTGAATTGCTGATGGCACGTGGTGCATGGTAATCAACTGGGGTGGTAATCATTTTAGATCGGGGCAGGTGGCAAGGGGCAGTATGCCAAGGTGGGCCTGTTGGGCAGGGGTATGTGGAAGTCTTGCCTCGGTCACTTTAAGAACTTAACCTTGCAAGCTTTTGACCTGAGTCTTTCTTGCAACCACACGTCTAGAATGGGACAGCCTAGCCGACTAATTTGTGATGTCTAGATTTTGGTTCTGCTACGGTGTATAGTGAGTCCCGGGTGTACGGGTAAACTCACATGGCGCAAGAGGGGGGCCCAGAGTGCGGTAACCAGTCCCTTTCGTGTTGAAACCTCAGCGAGCAATACAAGGTCTAAATAGAGCATTGTAAAGGCTTTGTTATGGTCACCCCCTGTGTGGTGCTTGATTATATCGTGTGGGTAAAGTGCATAACCTCTGCAGAGTGTACAAACTGTTCGAATAGCCATGCTCACGGAATTGAGCAATGCTCGGAAATTACAGTCAAGGGTTAGACTTTTGTTAAATAAAAACTTGTTGGGATAGTGGATTGCCATAAAAACCTGGAATTGACTTAGGATGGAAAATCCTGTTTACTTGAAAAGTCGAATCTATTATTTACCGATTTTTGTTTTACTGTTTTTCAATTTATTTACTGTATTCTTTTATAAATGCTGCTTACTGCAAAATTGCCATGTTAGCCTTCCTTGGAATAAGCCAAGCATGTAGAATAGTAGACTTGCTATACTGTGCACAACTTGTTGAGTCTTTATGTACTCACCCCGCAACAACAAACTTCAGAAGAGGAGTCTGCAGCATTCTTGGTGGAGAAGTATCACGACGCTGATGCTTAGGGTCCGATCCTCGTCAGTTGCCTGTGGTGAACTGGGGAGCTGCTACATTTACTTCATTTCCATTGTTGCTTAATTGCTAATTCTTAGTTAAGCCCTGTGAGGCAATAATCATGTAAGACACCAGTTATTATTAATTATTGAAGTTATGCTATATTCCGCTGTGTTTGCTGTGATAGCATCTATGTTGAGCCTGTGTGCGCTAGCGTGATCCTGGACTAGTGCGATATACACAAAGGGTCCGGATTTGCATATTCGGGTCCCGACACCGGTGCTACTGCCCTACTAGAGCCGGTAGCACCGGCCTCTAGGCCAACAACGGCTAGAAAAACTAGCCGTTACTCAGTAAATCCGGTGCTACCGGGCTTCGAGAGGTAGCACCGGGCCTTTTTTCTTTTTCTCGGTCTAAAAACATGCATTCTGGACTTTTTACACCGCCCTTTGGGCCGGTAGCACCGCTCGAGCCGGTGCTACCGCCCATCTAGGGCCGGTAGCACCGCTCGGCGGTGCTACTGCCCTACTAGGGGCGGTGCTACCACTGGTCTAAGCACTAAAACACTCATAACTTTTTACTCCGAACTACGATTTAGGTGATTTTTGATTCTATGCGAAGCTTATCACGAGGGATACAATATACACCCATTTTTAAGATTTAATAAACTATAGGTATTTTTAAATATTAAGAAAATAAAGACTCTAATGTAGTTATTCATGTCTAAAATCTGATTTCTCGAAATCCCTCACATAGATTTGATCAAGAGCGTGACTACAAGCTAGAGAGAGTCAATAAGATCAAATATTATACCATTTGGTGATCAACTCATGATCAGAATAATTTGCAAAATATATTTGCAAATAAACCGAGAACCCATGAGATCAATCCTCTAGCCATGTAAGTATCAACACATGATCCCGACATTTTGCAAAACACATTTGCAAATGCCAACACATGCTATAGGATCAAAACCATAACCACTAGATTATTTGCAAAATACATTTGCAAATAGACAAATCATAAACTTTACTTAGCCTTGTGATTATCAACACATGATCAAATCACAAGCTAAAATACCGATGTATGAGCTCTCACCTTTTGCAAGACTTGCAAAACTTAGCTTCATACAAAAACCACATAAACCAAATTACATGAGCTATCTCCCTTTTGCAACACATGCAAATCCATAGCTCCATGCAAAAACCAAATCGATTAAGATTCAATAAAAAGCGAGCGTGAGCTCTCTTATTTGCAACACATGCAAGAACCAAATAGAGAGTGAGCTAGAGTGAACCGGATTGAGTTCATCAACACATGATGAAGCTCAAGCTAAAATACTTAACCCCTCTTAATAGTACGGCACCTAACTAGCAACCCGGTCTCTCATCCAAACACCGAGACCGGTAAAAGACTAGGAACAGATCCTTAGCCCTAGCTAGTTATACCTTTGCCTCTAGCACATCCACTTGGAGCTTTTATGATTTCCATCATCTTCTCTCCAAGTCGGAATCTTCGTCTTGTTCATCAACACATGAAGAACTCCCCTTGTCTTAGCTTCGGGATCCACTTTTGAAGCTTATCAACACATGATGACGTACTTGTCCCATTTATCCATCTCAACCTTGGACTTAACCTATTTCAAACTCATTGAAAGTGTTAGTCCAAAATGCATGGTTGTCTCAATCGTCATTGCACTCCATTAATACGTAATGGATGCTCCCAAGATCCTTTCATCTTTTCCTTTGATGATTGACCACAACTCAAAGACAAATGATTGAAAGATTAATTGTGTCTTGAGTATACTAATGTAACTAATGCTTCATATACACAAGAACTTTCGATTGCCCTAGGATCAACAAAGTGAACCATCAACACATGACTAGTTCTTTGTTGATTGAATGGCAATCGAACACAATTTAAATTGAATTTAAATTGTCATGAGTATATATTAACTACACAAGTTTCATATACTCAATTCGATGGAATCTAAAAGTAATGATCCAATTTATATAGAGTGGTGGAAAGGGATCAATACTCTTAAGACCATTAATTATAGACTAAACTCCGTTAGATGTGTGCATGCAAATAATTGAACTTGAATCAATATGCACATATTCAAGTTTTTATTGCTTTGGAGTTTATCCTATATTGCCATGAGTATACTACAACTACACAAGTTAAATATACTCAAATGGTTGTTTCAAAGTAATGATCCTTAATATAGAAAGATGGATTAGATCAATACTATTGAAACTTCAAGATTAAGCATGAACTCCCCCTAAATGTGTTCATTCATGTATATATGGAGTTGGAAATAAAATGCTATATTAAGGTTAAAACTAAGGTGGAGTTCACCCTTTGTCTTGAATCCAAGGAATGTACCTAGAAATAATAAAGTTGCATTTAATACATACCTTTTGGATTTCCATTTTTCTTTTTCATGAGACTATTCAAAAATATACTCAATAAACACGTTAGTCTCATATTTAGATTTATCAATAAAATCATAACATATTTGACATCAAAGAATGCAACAAAATATGATAATATGAACATGAATGCATACCTTTGATATTCCCATCTTTTTATCCAAAAGAGACTAATGAGAGTTAAGCTCAACAAAAGAGTTAGTCTTCTAAAAGATTTGTCATTAATTAGCAATTGAGACTAATCAATATTATGATTATCAAAAGAGTTAGTCTAAATACTAGATTTGTCATTAACACCAAAACCAACTTAATGGAGCTTTGAATTTTCAGACACTTACCACGTAGCTGTCCCTCTGGGACATCTGTGAAGGGTACGTGTCCGTCACCGATGCCTGCCGTGCAACATACGGTGCTGGTGTGTACCCCACCCTGAGGCGAGTCCGTGGGGCAAACCACTCCATTACTCATCGTACATGTCATGGTCGTACGCCCGGGTCTCGTTGACCCTCTCGTCGAGTGCAGCGTCCCACTGCACCGCCCATGGCTGCATGCGGTGCGCGAACTGAGTGCCCACTGCAGCACCCATCCGGGTCATCTTGCAGTGCAAAAACAGAAAATACATACAACATTCATTCTGCAGAAATGTGAAGTCCTCAGCTCAGGAGACGTACCTATGAGCGTCACGTGCGACAACGTGACGAGGCGGCAAGGGAAAAGATTGCAATAGGCCGAACTGCTA
The DNA here is from genome assembly GCA_036346275.1 of Otatea glauca. Lineage (NCBI taxonomy): Eukaryota > Viridiplantae > Streptophyta > Magnoliopsida > Poales > Poaceae > Otatea > Otatea glauca. The sequence goes on along the minus strand of CM070731.1, from coordinate 29,307,430 downwards.
CAGCACTCAGTGCGGCGAGTACTCCTCGACACACAGGTCGAAGACGAGAACCTTACGGGTAAGCCAGAACGGCTCATCTCGCGTGCAAAGCACGGAGACCCTGTAAGGTGCTTGGGCGTGGACGTCGTACACACTGTATGGTGTTCACTGCACGTCCTCATCGTGGAGGTGGTCGAACTCCCAAAAAAACATGAGGTAGGACCTCCTCACCTGTCGGTGCGCGTACGTCCGCTGCGGGGAAATAAGAAATGGCGGATGTTATGGAAGTGCGTAAGTGGGGAAATAGATACTAGGGAGCGTACCTGTCGTTCGACCCAGTAGTGGCCCATGGTGGGCGATCCACCGGTCGTCTCGTGCAGTCCTGCGGTACGTGCAGCGGTGTCAACGGCGAAGCTGGCTGACGGAGAAGTGCTCCTAGGACCACAACTAGAGCAGTAGGACGCAACCCGACATCGTCGCGTCCTGGTCTGCCCGAGAGACTGCGTCGCACAACCCTCTGTACATCGCTGCAAGCACAACAGAGGCCCACGACCACTGCACCATCTGTTCACAATGAGGAAGTTAGACGTGTCATGTATGGAGGAGATTTCAACATAGTGTCTTACCTCATCCACCGGGGTGTCGGCGATGTGCTGGGCGTATTCGATCAGGTGTCGGTCCACCGTGTTCCCGTGGGAGGACGGGAACATCACCCAACCGAACAGCAAAGGAGGTATGCCTCCAGATGGCCGGCCACGTCCTCCTCCTCGGCATGCGGGTGGAGCAGCTCTGCCTGTAGAATTTGGCACAAACATTATCTACAACTTAGCGCTTCTCTGTTAACTTGCAACGAAAGAGGTACTAACCATGGAACTGGCGACCACGCTTCGTCGATCCGTGCGGCTCACCCCGCCTAAGGGGTGGTAAGTCTTTGCCGGGTCTTGTGCACCTCGGCGAACCGCGCGGATAACTCCGCGTGCCACGTGACTGAGGCGTCGTGCGGCACAACTGCGGGACCCACACTGGGGAGTCCTAGGAGGTAGGACACATACTGCAGCGTCGGGCCATCTCTCTGCAGGGAAGGTGGAACGTGTGTGTCTTCGGTCTCCACCGGTCCACGAGTCGCGACCAACGAGGACCGATTGTACCCAAAGCGTGGGACTGCACGCCCTCTAACGGGTGTGACACGCTCCACCATCCTACTGAGAGGCGATAAGCGGCCGCCGCCGCAACTTGCATGCGATGTATTTGCGTCGTTAGAATTGCATTCACAGGTAAGTACATGTATATACAAGAGTGCGAGCGTTGGCAGCTTACCGTGGAACCCAGCGTGGGTCAACGCGAAGCAGCTCGTTGTGCACCCAAACCGAAGTGTCCCTAGCTGTTGGTTCTCTGCGGAGTACCTAGACCGGTGGGTCGCATCCACGGTCGCGTCTAGCAGCTCAGGGCAAGGTCGCGCCATCGTCGCCTGTTACAAAGCAAATACAACAAATTTGTCAATAATTACATGTGCACACAAAATTAAATGCAAAATTACGAAATGTTGCATATTTAACTAACAATACAACGGAAGTCCAGAGAGCTAAAAGAATCTCATGTTACAAACATAACAAACATGAAGATATGTTCGATGAAGCACACAACGTCGAAAATTACATTATCCGCATAGCAATTAACTGGTACATCGAAAATTACATGATGCGAACAACAACTAACTGGTACATCAAAAATTACACGATGCGAACAACAACTAACTGGTACATCGAAAATTACATGATTGGAACAACAGTTCACTAGTACATCGAAAATTACATGACGCGAACAACAACTAACTGGTACATCGAAAATTATATGATTGGAACAACAATTCACTGGTACATCGTAAATTAAATGATGGGAACAACATCGAAGATTACATTAACCGCAATTGCGACGGGCTTCGGACTCGTCCATATTGTTCCAAATACACCTTGTCCTTCGACGCCCGACCTTCTGCTTCAACATTCGGATGTCCGGTACCCATCGATGGTCCGAAGGGGGGGCTGTTGTGAACGATCCGTCCACTCGGTATCCGTGCACCTCGTGATGCCACGTGCTCAGAACACTTTGCTTGTAGTAGTAGGGGGAGATGTACGGACGACAAGATTGATGCGTCTCGGCAGTTGCGGCAATGATGTGCGAGCACGGCAAGTGCAGCAGGCATGGTTTATGGCAGGAGCACTCGCAGTCAGCTGCTTGGAGTATGCACAGATGGGAAGTCCTCTCCCGGTGGGCACCTCTGCGACCTCGGTCACCGCTGTGCACGTGGTATCTCCGATCCACGCCACTCTCCGGTGTCACCCGATGTGTCTGCGCCTTTCTTGTTTTCTTAGATATATATGTAGATACAACCGTTGAGTACGATAGTCGATTGTCCCATATACATGCTGCGGAGTTCTTGTATCGCTCAATGAAATATTTTTGTGTCCCTAGTAAGACACCTTCAACTACAGCCACCAATAGAAGGCATCTGGTGCCTTTTATTACCTAGTTGTAAATCTCCGCCAGGTTCGTTGTCATGATTCCATAACGCGAACCGCCCTCGTCATGCAGAAGGGACCATTTCTCTAAAGGCTCGTGTCGTATCCAGTCGGTGAAACTCTTTATGCTGCTCCCCGGCCTACGCCGAATGTTTGGGGCGTCTGTTGGGAGCGCACACAAGGCTGTGGGGTCCTCTCCTTGCTCGTGGTAGACCATCGGGTTCCTTGATGAACTTGCGGTATCTTTTGGATTCATTGATTGCTTCTTCGTTAGTTCATCCAACGTCCTCCAAAGCGCGTCGAACTTCCTCCGTTGGTTCTGTTTGCATAGCCGCTTGAACATGTTCATAAGCTCCTTGTTCCTGAACTGACGAAAAAAATTGGCATCCATGTGCCTCATGCACCACCTTCTCTTCAGGTCTGGCCACTTTGCTGCTCCCACGACGTCGGACCCTTGTTGCATATCCACGATCGCCCTTAGCAGCCCTGCATGTCGGTCATGGATGTCACAAACATCAGACCTGTCCAGAACAACTGCCATCTTCATTCTTTTAAGGAAATAGTACCAGCTCTTCGTGTTTTCCCCCTCCACGAAGGCCAATGCAATCGGTAGAACTTGGTTGTTGGCGTCCACCGCGATCGCAGTTAGAATCTGGCTCTTGTACTTCGCCGTGAGGAATGTGCCGTCCATGCAAATGACCGGGCGACAGTGCTAGAACGCATTTATGCATGCGCCAAGGGCGAAGAAGGCATGCTGCAAGACCCACTTACCCACGCACACACCACCCGCAGAAAATTCTGCAAGGTCGACGGATGTATCGGGGTTCCTACGTGCAATTGCCCTGAGCAAATGGGGAATATTCTCGTAGGAAGCCTCGTACGTCCTGAACTGTATTTCCAAAGCTGTCCTTTTCGCTCTCCATGCCTTTCCGTAGCTAATCTTGTACTGAAACCTCTCCTCCACGGCTGTGATAATAGATCGAGGCTGCAGGTGCGAATTGTCCATGATCTGAACATAAAACACTTTTGCCACCCAAGTGGATGACAGATTGCGGTGTCCCTGCTCCGCTTCTTCCAGCTCGCAGTTATGGTCCATAACTATGGAACATTTCCAATAGTCCTTCCACTTCCCCTTATATGCATGCACCCGCCATGGGCATGAATCAACTACGCACTTCACGTCATACTCCTTTTTGCTAGACTTCACTACCCTAAATTGCCGTTAGAGAAACATTGCCCAGTACTTCACCGCATCCATCACAGCCTTCTTGTCTTTATATATGGCCCCCTGCGTCACCTCGTTCTCACGATACTCCTATGCATCAATGTTCCCTTCATTCATTGTTAGGTCTTCGAAATTGTAATTGGTCCACGCGCCAGGAATAGGCACCTCAGGAGCATTGTCCTCCTCGTCGGAGTGTTCACCATCAGGGACTTCCTCATCCGCACGGTCCTCCTCTTCCATCAGGTGAACTATGCCCTTCACCTCCTCCCCCTCGTCGGCCACCCCTCGCGCCTTCACCACTGTCTCCTCTGCCCCCTTGATCCCTTCGCCATCGCCAGTCTTGTGCTCCTCGTCTTGGGGCTCCTCGCCACCTTCATCTTCGCATCCTTCTACATTTGACGTCCCCTCCCCCGTAATATCCACCCCGACATCACGAACTTGCGACACCGATGGAGCTACCGGGCAGCACTGTACCAACAACATGAGCGGCCAACCCTGCTCTACGGCAAAACCAACATAACTCCTCCATGTTGATGTCGAGTTAATAGGAATCAACTCTCCGTAAAAACAGTCTTGCGCACGGCTGAAAGTTCAAGCTCTATTAAGTTGGTTTTGGTGTTAATGACAAATCTAATATTGAGACTAACTCTTTTGATAATCATAATATTGACTAGTCTCAATTGTTAATTAATAACAAATATTTTATGAGACTAACTCTTTTGTTGAGCTTAACTCTTATTAGTCTCTTTTGGACAAAAAAGATGGAAATATCAAAGGTATGTATTCGAGTTCATATTATTATATTTTGTTGCATTCTTTGATGTCAAATATGTTATGATTTTATTGATAAATCTAAATGTGAGACTAACATGTTTATTGAGTATATTTTTGAATAGTCTCGTGAAAAAGAAAAATGGAAATCCAAAAGATATGTATCCAATGCAACTTTATTATTTCTAGATATATTTCTTGGATTCAAGATAAAGGGTGAACTTCATCATTGTTTTAACCTTAAGATGTGCATTTTGTTTTCGACTCTATATATACATGAATGCACACATTTAGGGGGAGTTCATGCTTTACCTTCAATAGTATTGATCTAATTCATCTTTCTATATCAAGGATCATTACTTTGAAACAATTCCTTGAGTATATTTAACTTGTGTAGTTGTAGTATACTCATCGCAATATAGGATAAACTCAAAAGCAATCAAAAATTGAATATGTGCATATTGATTCAAGTTCATTTATTTGTATGCACACATCTAACAGAGTTTATTTTGTAATTAATGGTCTTAACAGTATTGATCCCTTTCCACCACTCCATATAAATTGGGTCATTACTTTTAGATTCCATCAAATTGAGTATATGAAACTTGTGTAGTTAATATATACTCATGACAATTTAAATACAATTTAAATTATGTTCGGTTGCCATTCAATCAACAAAGAACTAGTCATGTGTTGATAGTTCACTTTGTTGATCCTAGGGCAATCGAAAGTTCTTGTGTATATGAAGCATTAATTGCATTAGTATACTCAAGACATCTAATTAATCTTTCAATCATTTATCTTTGGGTTGTGATCAATCATCAAAGAAAAAGATCAAAGGATCTTGGGAGCATCCATTCACTACAAGAAAAGTGATTTTTAATGACGGTCCAAACTTGTCATCATTAGTCCCGAAATCGTCATTGTAGGTTTTTTATGACGAATTTATGACGAAATTCAACTTGTCATAGTAAGTGCGTCATAGAAAGTTTTCAATGACGAATTACTTTTTTTCGTCATAGAAAATCAACTTTTCTGTGACGAATTACATTTTCGTCAACGAAGAGGTCATTTCTATGACGAATATATCCGTCATTAATTGTACCCAAAACGTCATGAAAAATATCAAATTCGTCATAAAAGAACACTCCGATCGGCCAAAAATGGCGTTGACCATTTTATTTATGGCGAAATTGTTAAATCACGATTGTTGCCACGTGGACATGCATTTTCGTCAATGAACAGTGCAGTGCCACGTCAGCAGCCAGGATGTGAGGTGACGTGGCACGTGTTGTGACGCAAATGTTTCGTCGTAGATAAGTGCCACGTGGACATCCATTTTTACAGCCACAACACACAATACATCTCGACACAGCACACAATATTTTCAGGAGATCAATCAATACATTGCACATAACCATAGATATATTAAGAGACACAAACTTTGTTCACAGTACTTTTAGTTAGTACATACTTGAAGCTATTGAAAATAAATCTATAGGTCACAAAGTTGAACCACGTTACCTAAACTCACTAGTACCAGTGAACCAGGTTAGCAGCCCTACAAAATAAGTATCCATGCAAAATAAGTGAACAGGTTCACAAACTCACTAGTTGTCTTGACCAGCCATTCGCATGAGATGACGAATAATTGCATCATTCTCCTCTTGCCTCTTCTTTAAATCTCCCATTTCCTTTTCGATTTTGATCAGTGCTTCATCTGATGCTTATGCTTTTAGCTTCAAGTCTTCTACTTCTTGCTGCTGTTGCTCAACGGTCTGTCGAAGTTCAGCTGCTCCTCGTCTCTCCTGCTCAAGCTGTTCCTCAAGAGCTTGTTGTTTGGAGTCCTTTGCAGAGTTCAGAGTGGAAGAATGTAAGCCAACGTTCTTCAAGAATTTGCTGGTGGCGCTACTTTGAGACAGAACCTTGTCAACAATCTCGGTAGTAGACATTGTTGGCTGACACTCTACATCAGGCACCATCATAGCTTCCATCTCAGCCTAAGACATAAAACATAACAGAATCAATAGTGATAACTTGAGAATAAAAGGCTTATACAAAAAAACTTTCATCCAAATAGAACAGGACACAACAAAGGTAACCTCTGGTGATTACTTGAAAAATCACTAAATTTGCATTCAGAAAATTTCATAAAAAGCACATGAAGAAATGGATTAACTTTTGTATGCTGATACAATGAATCTCTCTATTCAATGTGGTCTAGTTACTTATATGGTATGGATGCAAGAAAGCAATTTTGTAAGCACAACAGAAGAAACAGATATTTTGATGAGTCCATATATACTTATGCAGTGAGGTGACCATAGGTGCTATCATCTGGAAATACCCTCTATAGGATACAATGGCAGAAGAAAAAGGAGGAATTGCATGGACTTACAATTGCGCGTTGCACAGGTTCAGCGAGTCCCTTCTTGCTGTTGTGGCACTCCTTGAACATGTCCACATCAGTGAATTATTGATCTTTGTTTTTCTCCTTCTACAATTGGAAGAAGAAACAAAATAAAATGTATCAAGTAGAATTTTTTTTATTAACTACATATGGCTTTATTATAGGCAGGGCTTGAACTAAATAAGTGCATCTAATTTTATCTCTTTGGTTATCAAGGTTTCCTTGGCTGCCTACTAGCAAGGTTCCTATCAAGTGTTGTGGATGGAAAATGAATAATGAGACGGTGAATAGTACTTACCAGAGCATGGTAGTGTGCAATGTAGCTGCGAGACCCTGTGGCTTGATGGAACTTGACTTTATACGATTTTGCTTGTTCTTTTGGATATTTCCTCAGCAGATGGTTCCATTAGGCACATTCATGAATGGAATTTGAATAGAACTATATATTCATAGACCGTACCTTGGTTTTCGGGTCAGACCATTTCTGGACAAGTTTTCTCCACTCCTCATCTGTCATGGTAGGTACTGAGGATGTTGTACTAATTTCGTTTGCTGGGATACCATTGAAAAACCACTTCTTCAGCAAATACCTAGATTGTCACACCCCACCCTTCAAAATTTCAGCACATGCATCCTTGGTTGTCCTATCACTGGTGTCCAAGGCCAGCCGTGTCTAGCAGGTTGAATGAACCACATTAATGAATTATGCAATCTAATGTGGAAGAAGAGTAATTGTTTGTGGCCAAGAATGAAATAACTTATAGACAATTTTCCCATGAAATTATCCAAATGAGCTGTGTTGTTCTTGTACTCCTTCCAACTAGTGAGGATAGGGACATGATGCCTAATTTGAGCATGGACTCGATGCAAACTTTGCGACTTCCAACGGCTTATGTGGCCTTCTCATCCCCTCGGCAAATTGGACTGGCAACCTTTTGCCCATAGTTCTAGTCATGTTCTCAAGCATTTTCCCCATTGTTGATGCCCTCTTCCCTCTTGTAGAAGTATTTGGGGGATCTACGAAAAAGGCATTGAAGGGATTAGTTAAATGCTTAATGTTTGTAACCTATGAAAACAATCTGAAATATTGTTCTATAACACAATTGTAATAAAGATGAAAAAGAAGAATGCCCAAAAATAACTTGCGTTCATCATTTTGTTGCTGTTCTGCACCATCTTCCGAATAGGACCAATCCATGACCGGACTCGTAGGTTGAGCAATGGGTTCTTGTTCTTTTGTCCGAATTTGATCTTCATGGACCACTTGCTCGGAGGATTCAGTGGTTGTATCTTCTTGAAGTGTAGGTAAGGCCACTTTTTTTGCGGACCATGTTGTGACTCCAGTGGGTTCCTCTGCTGCTGTAGTTGCCCTCACTCTCTTTGAAGCTCTTTTACCACCTGGAGGCATGTTGTCGGTCTTCCTTTTTATGGGCCTTTGAGCTGGTCTTTTAACGCATGTTTTAAAATACTAGACGAGAAGAAAATTTAAGTGTAAATATGTGTACAAAATGAAATAGACAGCACAACAATAACATAAATGAAGCAACCTAAAGAAATTAAATAGATGCAATGCAAAACAATACATGCAGCTAACATCCTTAGCCCCGACAAGAGATAGATCGGCAAGCACCTTTGTTGGTGAAGGGATCTTTGTGATTCATCTCCTCGGCCCCTTATCCTCTTCAGGATCGTAATCAGAGTCATCATTGTTTCTACCCTTTTTGCTATCCTTTTCAGTTGTAGTGGGGGTTGAAGTTGAATCCAGAAGGTTTTTTAATCTGTTGATACCTAGAGATTGAAATTTGGCTTGAATCGCTGCGGTGTTTGCTAGCCGTAGCTTCTCATATTTGCATGGTTCAGGTTCTATATAATGAAAACAACAGTATTATTGTTTGAGACATAGGTGAGCATATTTTAATAGTCAAGATTTCAATTGCAGGACTATAGGGCCCTATTCATGCACAAGCATAGTAAAATTGTTATATGGAAAGATAAATACAGATCTTACCTTTGCCTTTGCTGCGTCGTGTTCTCATTGGCTGCTCCTAGTTGGATAATATGATATTCTGGTTACAGAAAAAGAAAAATTGAAATAGCAATAACTTATTCACTTCAGACTATTTGAGTCTCTTCCATAATTTTGCTTTTTTGATGTTTCTACTAGCTTCTGATACAAACTCTATTGCCAATTTAGTGATTGCAGTCTAGATAATTCAGCACTCCATACTGATTACTACACCTCTCATTGTGCACTCCATACTGGTTACTACACTCCATACTGGCTACTAGTCACACTTTAGACAGCAAAAGGTAAAACTTGCATAACTTTTCAATGGTTGAACCAAATTGAGTGAACTCAGATTATAATTAATCACAAGAGAATAATCTACAACTATATTATAGCCATTTATTCAGAAGATGCATTAATAGTTCCCAGATTAGAGATGAATAGAGGTTATATACATTAACAGTAGTTCTGAATAGCAGGTACTAAAATGAACATAACTTTTAATTGGCTAAGTAAAAATTTGCATTCTTAGGCTCCAAATGATCATAAGAGGATAACCTATAGTTACCCCATAACCATTTTCTCAACACCTGAAAGTTAAGTCCTCAAACTGCCCTCTGAACTTCAGACTAACTCTGAACTTTCAGCAGAAATTTCAGTTCTGGACAGCAACTTCAACAGGCCAAAACTTTTGATTCCTAACACCAAATCAAGGATACAAATACACTTTATAAATCTACAGGAAATTTCCTACATTTCTCTAGGCAATCAAAAATCCTAATTCGGCCTGTTGCTATATCAAATCTTCAGTTGAACATTTCGGACGCAATCCACAACCTAATCTGGACAGTGAACACCAAAAATGGCATAACTTTCAATTGGCTGATCGGATTTTAGTGTTCTTATACTCAAATTAAAGGGGATTCGACTATATACAACTTTATATATAGCCAAATATCCAGGAAACGCACCAATTAATCCCAGATTTGAGATGAACAGAAGGAAGGAATCTGATCGAAAAACAGAACTGCACAACTTCTAGGGTTCCATCTCTAATCCATTCCATACACAACCAAAACACCATTAAAACTCCATGGAATGAACCCTAACCCAGCCACCCAACCACACCCAAACCCTAGATTTTTTCCTCACCTTGGCACAAGGGAGAAACCGCAAGGGGAAGGGAGGAAGGGCGCCGACCATGGGGAGGGAGGCACCGCCGGAGCTGGCCAGAGGATGGCCGGAGGGGCAGCGGCGCTGGCTGGAGATACTCCAAGGGGAGGCGCACGGGTGGGAGGAAGCAGGGAGGGGGTCGGCAGTGGAGGGGAGCAAAACGATTGGGAAAAGGGAGAGAGAGGAGGGGATTAGGTGGGAGGAAAAAATAGATTAGGGCCTTCCAGCAGCCATGAGGTTCTAGCAACGATCGCTTCCCAACCTGAAAAAATGCGACTCATTTTCTATGACGATTTGTATTTTAGTTTCATGACGAAATTTTATGTTTCGTCACAAAAGTACATGGGGCGACGGCGCATGATACAATTAATGACGAACATAAACAAGTTGTCACAGAAAACAGATTTTTCATGACAAAAGTTGAGAACGTCACGATGTTTTCATCACAGATAATCACTTTTCTTGTAGTGATTATGTGTTAATGGAGTGCAATGATGATTGAGACAACCATGTGTTTTGGACTAACACTTTCAATGAGTTTGAAATAGGTTAAGTCCAAGGTTGAGATGGATAAACGGGACAAGGACATCATCATGTGTTGATGAGCATCAAGAGAGTATCCCAAAGCTAATACAAGGGGAGTTCATCATGTGTTGATGAACAAGATGAAGATCCTAACTTGGAGAGAAGATGATGGAAATCATAAAAGCTCCAAGTGGATATGCTAGACGCAAAGGTATAACTAGCTAGGGCTAAGGATGTGTTCCTAGTCTTTTACCAGTCTTGGTGTTTGGATGGGAGACCGGGTTGCTAGTTAGGTGCCGTACTATTAAGTGGGGTTAAGTATTTTAGCTTGAGCTTCATCATGTGTTGATGAACTTAATCCGGTTCACTCTAGCTCACTCTCTTGTTTGGATTTTGCATGAGCTAAATATTTGCATGTGTTGCAAATAAGAGAGCTCATGCTCCCTTCTTATTGAATCTTAACCGATTTGGTTTTTGCATGGAGCTATGGATTTGCATATGTTGCAAAAGGGAGATAACTCATGTAATTTGGTTTATGTGGTTTTTGTATGGAGCTAAGTTTTGCATGTGTTGCAAAAGGTGAGAGCTCATGCATCGGTGTTTTAGCTTGTGATTTGATCATGTGTTGATCATCACAAGGCTAAGTAAAGTTTATGATTTTTCTATTTGTAAATGTGTTTTGCAAATAATCTAGAGGTTATGGCTTTTATCCTAGAGCATGTGTTGGCATTTGAAAATGTGTTTTGCAAAATGTCGGGATCATGTGTTGATCCTTACATGGTTAGAGGATTGATCTCATGGGTTCTCGGTTTATTTGCAAATGTGTTTTGCAAATTGTTTTGATCATGAGTTGATCACCAAATGGCATAAGAATTGATCTTATTGACTCTTACTAGCTTGTAGTCACGCTCTTGATCAAGTCCATGTGAGGGATTTTGAGAAAATCAGATTTTGCACTTGAGTGACTACATTAGAGTCTTTATTTTTGTGATATTTAAAAATATCTATGGTTTATTAAATCTTGAAAATGGATGGATATTGTAGCCCTCGTGATAAGCTTCGCATAGAATAAAAAAAAACCTAAATCGGAGTTCGGAGTAAAAAGTTATGAGCGTCTCCAGAGAAGGGTTTTTTGGTGGAAATGGCCGGTGCTACCGGTCCTAGATGGGCGGTAGCACCAAGGTACTGTAGCAACGGCTAGTTTTTGGTGTTTTTAATGCATGAAAGTGACGTTGGCCTAGTGCCAGGTGCTACCGGCCCTAGTAGGGCGGTAGCAACGGGTTTGCTGCACTTTTTACCAGTTTTACCCCCCAACGGCTAGTTTTCTTTGGACAGGCTATAAAAGGAGCCTTGGGGGCTGTTATTTGGTGGTTGCTGACCTTGGAAAGGTTTTTGGGAGTTGTGTGCATGTGTTGCTCTCTTTCATTTGGTTTTTGAGCTAAGAGTGAGACCTATTTGCATGTGTTGCATTTAGGAGAGGATTGAGAGCCTCTTGTGCATGTGTTGCACTTGAGGGAAGCCTTGTGAATGTGTTGCACTTGGTGAGGATCAAGCTAGAGGGCTTGACTTGTTACTCTTGGTGTTTGCCGACACCTAGACGGTGTGTGGAGGCGTCATACGCGGTGACCTTCTCAAGGAGATTGTGAGAAGGCCCGGCAAAGTTGTGAAGGTCGGAGCTCGCCTACCCGGAGTGGGAAAGAGCTACCACTAGTGGAATTGAGGCGGGTGCTCAATTCGTGGAGCCGGTCCAAAGAGGTTTGGGCTAGCCTCAACGTGGATTAGGGGAGACCGGTAAGTCTCCGAACACCACGGTAAAACATCGGTGTGTCTCTTTATGTTTGTTTGCAATTCTCTATTTACATTGTTGCAATTTACATTCCTAGAATTAAATTGCTTGATTGTCTCTAGGATTGTATATTCTTGAGTAGAGACATAATTAGCTACTGCACTTAGTAAGCCTAGTTAATTTAGGCTCTTATTTGTCAAAACCTTAGTTTATCGCTTCCGCATTGATTATTGTTTAGGTTTTGACATAGAGATCAATAGAGCGTATATTTAGTGAGAAGAATTTTTAAAACCACCTATTCACCCCCCCTCTAGTCATCATCCTCGATCTTACAACGGCTTACTACTGCTCTGACCCGCAATCGAACAGTCTGGGCATCCAAACTGAATATCCGAGACATCCATTCCAATAAACCTCTGTATGTCTTATCGCTCGGTCTAGATATGCCCCGTACGACTCTTGAAAATGATGATAAATCCACCCTATCTGCCCCCTGTGCTATCTCCCCATCTCTATAAAATATTTCGAAATACAATTTCTCCGACATGCTGCAATGTCCGACGGAAAAATATTACTCTAAAATACAATATACAAAACGTACATTGATCGTACTACTAAATTCGACTATAAATAAGTCATTCGACTATAAATAAGTAATTCAACTTGCCTACAATACGGCCTAATATTATATTTGTGCCACATTACATTAACCCTACCAAATTAAAATTGTAAATATTGCCTACTATTTCCACTGTATTCAATTTCTATATACTGAATACTACATTAAATTTGTAACGTACTAAATACTACACAATCCCGAAATTTCTAAAAACTAAATACTACATTAAAGTTCTAAACAACACTCTCCGAAAAATTCTAAACACTACACAATCCTAAAATTTCTAAACACTACAATAAATTTCTAAATATTAAATGCTACATTAAAATTCTAAGTACCACACAATCCTAAAAAAAATTCTAAACACTAGACAATCCTAAAATTTCTAAACACTAGACAGTCCTAGAATTTCTAAACACTACACAATCCTAAAATTTCTAAATAATAAATGCTACATTTAATTTCTACATAACTAAACAATCATAAAAAAATTCATAAATTTACCTTCACAGAAACGACGAATCGATTTTTTTCTTCCCCTCTTCTTCTTCTTCTCTTTTTCTTCTTTCTCTTCTTTTCTTCTTCTTCTTCTTCTTCTTCTTCTACTTCTTCTTCTTCTTTCTCTTCCTCTCTTCTTCTTCTTTTTCTTTTCTCTCGGCTACCTCTCCCTCAGCCGAGTGTGCCCGGGTTTAAAAGGCCCCTGTCGCCCCAGCACTCGACGATCGTCCCAGCACTGGGCGATAGGTGGCTGGGGGGTAACGGTTGGCGTTAATGGCCTTTAACGGCCGGTGGCGCAGGCACCTATCGCCCAGTGCTGGGGCGACGAGCGACCAATTCTGCAATTTTAAAACCCCAACGCCTAGTTTCGAAAAAAAGTTTAAAAATATATATTAAAGAAAAAACAATTCCACATGGTGAGGGCACACCAATGTCGCACTCTATGCGGTCCATTTAGGCCGGTTCGGGCCTAGCCCAACACTGTGCGGTCCATTTAGGCCGGTTCAGCCCAGTCGGCCTGGCTTCTAGAAGGACATCGCCAGCGCTGTAGATCCTTGATCGTGCGGTTGGTTTTGGTTGGAAAACCTAGCGCTGTGCGCCATTGGATCAAGATCGATCAGTGCCGATTGAGCCGCGTTATTTTAGTAAAGGATCAGATCGCATACTTTGCTTTTGGAAAGGAGGGATCGGATCATATCGCGTTCGGGGGAATCTCGGTCGTTCATCGCAGATCGGACGGACAACACTTGTCGTCTCCGATTCGGTTTCCAAATTCGCCGCCGCCGAGTGATTTAGGTTTACCTTTTTCGTGCGTATGTTGAGGCTATTTAAGGGGCGGGACCCCAAGAATTCCCGTTCTTTTGCGCATCCGTAGTCCTAGCTGCCATCGTTGTGCCACCGCCGTTCGTTCGCTAGAGCTCGCCGGAGTTCCCGAAGCGTCGCCATTCATTTTGTTCGTTTTGCGCCGCCGTTGAGATGTCTTTCGCCACACCGGTTCCAGATCCAGACTCGTTGCGTCAAGCCGCGCCGGAGCCGCCACTTCATCGCACCGGAGTTGTGCCGAAACGCCGTTCCGGTGGTCTTCTTCCTCGCGTCCGGTGAAGCTGCGTTGTCGTGCTGCTATCTACGCCTCAGAGCTTCGAACAGCCGTCGGATCTCCATTGAACCGTCAAGATCGCGCCGTGTCATCATCTTCAACAGTGAACCTCTCCGATAAGATGGACCGTTAGATCTGAGGTGAGCGGTCAAGATGGTGCCGCGTAGGAGTAGATCGGTGACCGTCGGATCGTAGAGCAGATGAGTGACGCGTGGCAGTGCGGGAACCGAAACGTTGTGCACCGGGTGCACGGTGGACAGACGTTGTGCCGTGTACGTGGTCCGTAGACCGAGCGACGTGGCGCGATCCAATTGGTCCACGTGTCACGATGATGTCATGCTGACATCAGCCGGTCCAAGAGCACAGTACCTCGAGTCCACAGTGGACTTGTGAAGTTTTGTGGATCGGGTCCATGTGCCGAAGCCACGTGTAAATCTCTGGTTGGTCCACATGTCGCTTGCGCAATAATGCGGTTTTTCTTTATAAAAATAATTCGGGAAATTCGGAATTTCTATTTTCTGTATTTCCAGCATTTATTCAAACTTTGAATAGTTATAACTTTTGCATATGAACTAGGATTTGGGTGATTCAAATTTTTAAAAATTTGTAAAATTAAGATCTATTTATTGGTAAATTCTACATTATTTTTGGAGTTTGTTTACTCTCTGTTTTGGTGTTTAATTGCTATCCTTGCCTCGATTCGCGTAGACGTTGCTTTGTTTGATACTCCGGGGGAGGATTCATCGCTTCAAGATCCAAGTCCAGAGCAGGATCAGCACCTATTCTAAGGCAAGTTGGGCTTTGATCATGTTGTACCTAGTTTTATAAATTCGCTATATTGTCTTTAAACTATTGCATGATATTTCATAAGTATAAATAGTTTTGATTACTTTGGGATCTAGCTATTATGCCTAGTTGAGTTATACCCTACCTTGTCAATTGTATGCCACAATCTAATTGTCACACTAGGATGGTTAAATTACTAGTTGGTTATTATTTAACAATCAACATGGGTTGGTTAGACCGTGTTAGTTTGCTTAGCCATGCCACGTACCTGTCACCCTTTTAGAATGTTGAAGGTTAATCTTGACTAATGGGATATGGAACCATGTTATGAACTTGTGTGTCAAGTGTGGTCACACAGTGAGGTCGAGTTGTAGTGGCGGGGAGGTCACACAACGAGATTGAATTGTTAATGGCACGTGGTGCTTGGTAATCAACTAGGGTGGTAATAATTTAGATTGGGGCAAGTGGCGAGGGGCAGTGTGCCAAGGTGGGCCAGGAATGACAGGGGTATGTGGAAGTCTTGCCTTAATCACCCTAAGGACTTAACTTTGCAAGCCTTTGACCTGAGTCTCTCTTACAACCACATGTCTGGAATGGGATAGCCTAGCTGATTAATTTGTGATGTCTAGATTTCGGTACTGTCGTGATGATTAGTGAGTCCCGGGTTTACGGATTAACTCACATGGCGCAAGAGGGGGGGCCTATTGTGATTTAGCCCTTTAGTGTTGAAACCTTAGCGAGCAGGACTGGGTCTAGGTGGAGCATTGTAAAGGCTTTGTTACAATCACTCGCCTTTGTGGTGTTTGGTTGTATCGTGTGGGTAAAGTGCATAACCTCTGCAGAGTGTATAATCTATTCGAATAGCCGTGCTCGCGGTATTGAGCAATGCTCGGAAATTACAGTCAAGGGTTAAACTTTTATTTAATAAAATCTGGAGGGGATGGCGGTTCGCCATTGGAATTTGAAAAATGGTTAGAAGTTAAACTATGTTACTTGAGAAATGTTACAAGTTACTAATATTGATAGTTGTTTTACCACTTTCAATCTAATTACTGTATTCTTTATTAAATACTGCTTTACTGCAAATTAGCCTTGTTATCCATTCCTTTGGAATAAGCCTTGCATATAGTTATGGTAGAATTGCATAATGTGCACAACTTGTTGAATGCTTTATGTACTCACCCCAACAACAATAACCTCAGAAGATGAAGAGGCTATCCTTGCTGTAGAGGAGGAGTTCCATGATGATGCGAATGCTTAGGATTCAAACCTTGTCAGTTGCCTGTGGTGAACTGGAGAGCTGCTACGTTTATTTTTATTTTCGCTACTGCATATTTCTATTTCTTAGTCTAAGCCCTGCGTGGTAATAATCATGTAAGTCACAACAGTTATTACTAAATAATAGAACTATTATCTTATTCCGCTGTGTATGATTGTGATAACATCTATGTTGAGCCTGTGTGCACTAGCGTGATCCTGGACTAGTGCGGTATACACAGAGGGTCCGGATTTGCACATTCGGATCCCGACAGTAGTGGAGGTAAGAGCTAGTCTCTAGCAACCCTACATCGAGTGGAGAGGAGGCTAAAAATCTAATTTTCAGTAGCCCAACACCTGAGAGCAATCGAAAACACTCTTTTGTTCATTAATATATTTAGAAGACATGATTCATAGCGTAGTTCAAATAAAATTTATGATATTCTTTATCTTTTTTATTATGTCAATTTTGTTATCTTTGAATTATGTAATTTTCATCATATTGTTATTTGGGATTAGTGTTATATGCTTGCTCTTATTATCACAATTTGTACAACAATCCAAAAAACCAATTTTAGCTTCAATGGCTTCAGTGTCCTCAGACACGATCAAGCCAGAAGTGTTTGATGGGGCTGGCTTTAAACGTTGGTAGGCTAGGGCGAAGCTTTGGCTGATTCAACTCGGATTATTCTGGGTCATCAGTGAAGAGATGCCCACCCCTCTAGGGTAAGATGTTACCGACGAGGTTGGATTATCTCGCTTAACGGCGAGGAGGGTCAATTGGGAAAAGGCCCACACTTCTGTGTTGGCTCACATCTTAGCTATGACATCCAATAGGCTGTTCAATGTGTATGTGAACTTCACGGAGGCACGTAGTATTTGGGTGGAGCTCAATGAGAAATATGCTAAGAGTGACAATGGAAATAATTCCTTTATCACGGTAAAATACCTAAATTACCAAATGGTTGAAGGCTGATCTATCATGGAACAAACCTATGAACTGCAGCTCCTCGTACGCGACTTAAGTCAGTACGAGTGTGTTCTTCCAAAAGGGTTTTCAAGTGATTGCCATCCTAGCTAAATTGCCTTCTTCATAGCGTGACTTTGTCACAGCCTATCAACATTTAAATAAGCGATTGACAGTTGGTGAACTAGCCGCTGCTATTAATGTTGAGGAGAAGTCCAAGAATAGCTATTGAGAGATGAAGGCTCCCGCTCAGGCTAATCTCATTGAGCACAAGAACCCAGGCAAGAATATGAAGAAATTCAAGAAGCCATCTCCTGTGAACAATGTCAAGACTAAGATCATGAAAAAGAAGAAGACAAAGATTGTCTGCTTCGTTTGTGGTGAGCTTGGCCATAAAGCCAATCGATGCTGCAACTGAAGGGGAAAGGAGCCGACGCTTGAACAACAGAAGGCTGCTAAGGCTAAGGTGCATGTGGCTATTGCAGAGATCGGAGGCCCCGGTGCAGGCACTTACACTAGTGGGTACGTACCTATGGCCTTTATGGCATATTCATCATTTGGCTGGTGGATCAATACGGGTGCTACTAGACACATATGCGCTGATTAGACATGTTTCTCCTCTTTTCAGGGTGCAGCAAGTGGAACCGTTCTGATGGGAATGATGCAGTAGCAATAGTACGTGGGATAGGACAGGTATGTTTGAAGTTGACTTCAGGCAAGACACTTGTTCTTAAGGATGTGCTGTACATGCCTGCCATGACTCACAATCTGTTGAGCGGGTCGATGCTATGCTAGCAAGGAATAAAGTTAATCTTTGAATCCAATAAGGTTGTGTTGACCAAATTTGGTTTGTTCTTAGGAAAAGGCTATGATTGCAGAGGTATGTTCCGCATTTCTACACTTGATAATGATGTAAACATTTTTCAGTCTTCATGATAATAACAATGATTTTTTGCATTCTCGTCTTTGTCATGTTAATAATGAAGCTATTGTGCGGTTGAGCAAGATGGAGCTTATTCCTAAATACAACTATGAGAAAAATCACAACAGTGAGGTGTGTGTATAAGCTAAAAAACCTCATAAACCATTTCATACTGTTGAGGTTAGGACCATCTTACCACTTGAGCTGATCCATTCTGAAATTTGTCAAATGAATGGAATAATAACTAAAAGTGGCAAAAAGTACTTCTTTACTCTCATAGATAATGCAACTAGGTTTTGTTACATCTATTTACTTAAAACCAAAGATGAATCACTAGAATATTTTAAGATCTATAAGGCTGAAGTTGAAAATCAACTAGAAAAGACAATAAAGAAGTTAAGATTAGACAGGGGAGGGGAATACATTCCTAAGGAATTCTCTCAATACTGTGAAGAAAGTGGTATAATAAATGAATTTACACCACCATACTCGTCTCAATCTAACGGAGTGGCTGAACGAAAGAACCAAACTATTTGTGACTTAGTGAATGGTTTGTTACAAAGTTCACGTATAGCCAACACATGGTGGGGTAAGGCTGTTCCCACAGTTAATTATGTCTTAAATAGGGTTGCACCTCGCAATCGTGAGGTCACACCTTATGAAGGTTGTCGGGACCGGATCTCCAAGTCCGAACCCTCTGTGTATAACCTGTGCTAGTCCAGGAAAAGCTAGCACACACAGTGAAAACAGTGATGACAACACATCCATATCACGAATCAAATAATATTAATTAAGCAAAAGAGTATTAGCCTTATAGCCAATTATTACAAATAAGCAGCATCATAGCATGAGT
The DNA here is from genome assembly GCA_036346275.1 of Otatea glauca. Taxonomy (NCBI): domain Eukaryota; kingdom Viridiplantae; phylum Streptophyta; class Magnoliopsida; order Poales; family Poaceae; genus Otatea; species Otatea glauca. The sequence continues at coordinate 29,288,036 of CM070731.1, read as the reverse complement.
TCAATAAGAAACAGCGGAAACGAAATAACAAAAGCAAAGTAAGCCCATCCATTTGCCCAACAGGCAATCGACAGGGGTTCGCGTCCTAGCATTCTGGATCGCCTTCGTCGTAACCACAAGCATAGAAATCGTAGTCACCTTCAGCTTCTGTGAACTCCTCTGTGGAAGGTTGGGGATGTTGCAAGGGTGAGCACAAAATGTACTCCGCAAGTCTTGGAAACATAATGCATGATAACTATATGCAAGGCTAAACAATTGAAGGCATAATATGGCTCTTTTAGCATAAAGCAAAGTTTAACTGTAAATACCAATAGTAATTTCATAAAGCATCATTTAATCAAAAGGTAATAGCATAGTAATTGAATTTGATATGACAATTAAAATAGGTTCCATCTACCTGACTGGCTCCATCTGCCAAACCATAACCCGAGAGTTCCATCTGCTCACGGATTCCCAAACCAACATTTTCCTTTAAAAGAAAACCATAAAATCTACAATGTGCAAGCGTACCTCGCCTGCCCTTGAACGTGGGCACGACTACTTAAGTAGTTTTAACTCTGCAGAGTGTGTACACTTTATCCACAAGACATGATCGACTCTTGTTGCCATGCAATTAACACACTTCCTTTGGTGTATCGGCAGAGAGATCATGACCATACCTTTACAATGTACAACCCCACTATTAACCTCGCCCGCTAAGGTTTCACCGCTGTTAGGGTTCTAGCTGCCCAGTACAGAAGCCCCCTCTTGCGCGTTCCAACATCTGGCACTCACCAAATGGCGAAGCTAATAATGAGACGCACAAATTAGTTAGCCAGGTCGTACCCATATAGACTTGTGGTTGTACGGTAGTGCTCGGTCCATGGTAACACACGCTTCGGTCCTTAATTGAGTAGGGCGGAACATTCACATACCAATGTCTCGAGCTTTCTGCACCCGCCAAACATCCATCCGCCCCGGTCTAAACCATTTCCACTTTATTTTACTTAAATCACAGCAGCAACACCAATTGCCGCGATTTCACAAATAAGTTTAAACAACATTTGAGATGTTTCCCATGATGGCACAATATCGAAACGCTTAAGCTGGACTAAGCAATTCTACCATTCCATGCTAATCTACTGGATATCACCAAATAAAATAGCTAGTATATATCATCTAGGGTGTCAAAGGTTCGACATGATCAATACAAATGAGGGTATAACAAACTGGAATTTAACTAAACCATAGGACTACATTTAAAGTACTTTGCATAAGAGTAAGCATGCATAATTTAAAAACAACATAACATTTTCATAAAATTTGGGATCGACATGTTCAAGGAAGACTTGCCTTCGTTGCTTCCTGCAGGATCTACCTCTGACTGTTGATTTGCTTGCGCTTCGACTGCGTCGTCTACACGCGAAACGAGAGCAAATAAATAAAATAAATTCAAATAAAATTCCAAAATTGAACAGAATGGTACTGAAAGATAGATCTTTAATTTAGATGAATTTATAAATTTGAATCACTGGAATCAGAGCTCGAACGGGGAAGAACGGGCTCCTGGAAGATTCCCAGATCAGAAAATCAGAGAGGCTGACACGTGTCAACACGTGATTGGCTGGAATTTCCTGATTTTTGGAAAATTGGAAAAAGGAAAAGAAATACCGTTGACACGTGGGACCCACGAGTCAGAGACTCGGCTCATGGTGGACTGCGTCCACCGAGCGGCTTGGAGGATGACGCGGCAGACCGACCGACGTGGAGAGCCACGCGGCGGTTAGGGCAGACGTGGCTGGCCACGCGGCCGCCGTAAGCCGCCGACGCTTAAGCCGGTGGTGGCGGCGTTGGCGTGGGTATGTAACATCCCAAAATTTGCCCAAATAATATTTTATTGCTTAAATGTGCATTTATGATTTTCTGGAATTTATTTGGATTTTTCTGGATTTATTTGAATTAACTTTAAATTAAGAATATTGACCTTTTGTTCAAATCTATTAAAAATTGTGCAAAGTTAAAATAAAGTTTTGCCAAAAATATTTTATTTGAGTCCAGAATGTCTCAAAGTATTTTTGAGATTTTTTTTGGAATTTTTCTGATTTTGTTATTGCCTAAAACAAATAAAATGAATTTCTGTATTTATTTTAAATCGGAAATCTTTTAAAAAAATCTGTGAATAGTGTCGGGCCGGCCCACAACTGTGCGGCCCAGATAGCCCACGCGGCCCACTTCAGCCAAAACCTTAAACCTAAGGAAGCCGACCGTTGGATCGAGATACAACGGCCGAGATTTCGCCGCGTCGCCGAGCGCTCAGGGCCGTTGGTTGAGCGACGCGTGGACGCCCCGGATGAAGCCGCGTCACCTTTCTGAGTCGCCGCCGGAGTCCGCCGCCGCCACGGAGCTGTCTTCGGAGTTCGTTCCTTGCACGCCTTCCCGTGCGGCTATTTAAGTCACCGAGGCGGGCGCTGAGATCCTCACCTCGTGCCGCGTATTCTGCGCAAATCCCAAGCCCTGTGTCGCCACCATTTCTGCGAAGAAGCTCGTCGGAGTTGTGTAGGAAGCCGTCGCGGATTTGGCCGTTTTCCGCCGTCACCGAGTCGTCTTCCGTCGCGTGTGTTCTAGATCGGAGCTCTTCGGGTTGCGCCGCATCAGAACCGCAAGGTTTCGTCGTCCAGAGCTCGTCGGAACGCCTCGTGGAGTGTCGTCGTCTTCATCGCCGGTGAGATTCGTTTCGGCGACGCCAATAGCAGCGGGAGAAGCTTCGGACTATCGGATCATCGCTCGACGTCCCAGTTTCAGCCGCGTAGTCTCGGTGAGCAGTAAACCTCTGTTAAACGCTGTCCGTTAGACCTAAAACCCTCGCTTGAGATCTTGCCGCGTGTGCTTCGGTCGGCAACCGTCCGATGGGATCTGGGTGCACCAGATTGCACCGTCGCCGCAGCCAATCGTATCGTGCCACGTGGTGGTACGGGCGCCGAGGCGTCGTGGACCGGGTCTGCGGTAGACCAAAGGAGGTCCCGTGGACCAGGTCTATGCACCGGGGCCACGTGGCAGAGCCTAATTGGTTCGGGTTAGGGATGACGTCAGCATGACGTCACGCTTGCGCAGTAATTCTATTTTCAGTTTAAAAATAAATCTGTTAATTCTAATTTTCTGATTTTTGCAATTTCAGTATTTATTTCAAACTTCAAAAGGCTATATCTTTTGCATCGTAACTCGGATTTGAGTGATTCAAATTTCTAAAAATTTGTAAAATTGAGATATATTTAATGGTGAATTTTATTTGATTTTTGGAGTTCAATTTCTCTCTGCTTTGGTATTTATTTGCTTTTTTCCTTGGTACGCGTAGACGTTGAATTGTGCGACGCTTCGGAGGAAGATTCAACAACTCAAGAGCAAGTTCCAGAACCAGATCAGGACCTATTCCAAGGCAAATTGTGCTTTGATCATATTGAACCCATGTTTATAAAATTGCTATATTTGTTTTACCCTATTGCATATTATTTCATGTATACAATTGTTTCAAATTAGATTGGGTTTAGCTAATATACCAGATTGATCTATACCCTACCTTGTCATTGTATGCCATGATCTATTGTCACCCTAGATTGGTTCAATATAGTTGGTTAGTACTTATAATCAACATGGGATGGTTAGTCCGTATTAGTTGCTTAGCCATGCCACGTCATCACATGTGTCAGAATCATTGATAATTAATCTTGATTAAGGGAATATGGAACAATGTTATGAACTTGTGTGTCATGTGGATCACACGATGAGATTGAGTTGTTGTGGCGAGTCATGTCATAGCGATGTTGAATTGTTGATAGCACGTGGTGCTTGGTAATCAATTGGGTGATAATCATTTAGATTGGGGCAAGTGACAAGGGGCGAGGAGGCCAAGGTGGGCCCGATGGGCAGAGGGTATGTGGATGTCTTGCCTTGATCACTCTAAGGACTTAACCTTGCAAGCCTTTGACCTGAGTCTATCATGCAACCACATGTCTGGTATGGGCCAGCCTAGCTGAGTAATTTGCAATGTCTTAACTTTGGTACTATCGTGGTCGGTGTGAGTTCCCGAGTTATGGAGTAATTCACATGGCGCAAGAGGGGGGCCCTGGATGTGATAACCAGTCCCACCAGTGTTGAAACCTTAGCGGGTAGTATCGGGTTAAGCCAGCGCATTGTAAAGGCTTTGTTATAATCACTCGCCTTGGTGGTGTTTGGTTGTATCACGTGGGTAAAGTGCATAACCTCTGCAAAGTGTGAAACTATTCGGATAGCCGTGCTCGCGGTATTGAGCAATGCTCGGGAATTACAGTTAAGGGTTAGCTTAATTAAATGGACAACTTGGTTGGGATTGCGGAATGCCAAGTGGAAGATGGAATTTGACTTAGGATTGGAAACTTGGTTTACTTGAGAAATACTGAATTATTTATTACTGTTATTTGTTTTACAGTCTTTATAATCTATTTAATGTATTTGCTCATAAATGCTGCTTATTGCAAAATAGCCATGATAGCCTATCCATTGGAATAAGCCTTACATATAGTTACATAGAATTGCATTCTGTGCACAACTTGTTGAGTGCTTTAAGTACTCACCCTTACCAAACAACAATAATCAACAGTTGAAGAATCTACACCTGTGTTGGAAGAGGAAGTCAAGAGGACGCGAGTCATTAGGGTCCGAGCCTTGTCGGTTGCTGTGGTGAAGCGATGAGCTATCTCGTTTTCTTACATCCATTGCTTAATTATTAGTTTATATTTTTAGTCTTGCCCTGCGTGGCTTAATAATGTAGTTGGTCATAAGATCATACATTTAGCTATATCAATAAATGAACTATTATTTCTATTATCGTTGAGTATGATGTGATATGTACCAATGTTGAGCTGTGTGCACTAGTGTTGATCACGGGACTAGTGCGGTAAACACGATGGGTTCGAATCGATGGATTCGGGTCCTTACAGGTGGTATCGAGCATATTGTTGTAGGTCTTGGCCTAGATAGTATGAAGGTGTCCTGTGTGAGTCCAAAACTATTTTCTAAAGGAAAAATTTAAATTTGACTAATAAAACACTCTTGACTCATCTCATTCTCTACTTCTCGCCTTTGCTGAATTTACCGATTTACTTGCCGTTCCGGGTGGAGAACTTATTCGAAGTTCTTGTGGAGCAGATGCCGATCGTTCCAACCTTCGAGGAGTCAGCTGGTGGCTACGCCATGGAGCTGTGGAGAGTTCTTCAAACGCTTGGAGGCTTCTATCGTCCGCTTTACCGTGGAGGCAGTTGGACCGTCACTGGTGTACACAGAGGATTTATTTGCAAGCTGATTATCTACGCCCGGGAGAATGATGAAGCTAGCAGGCCAATCAACATCTCCGCCAGAAGATTCTCGTATGAGGTTGCAATTCAGGAGGTTGCCTGACTTGCTCTTCGCCGTGTCTGCCGCGACTACGCCGACGAGCTTCACGACTCAGTGTTCCAACTTCACCCAGACGTTCAAGCTTGCCGAAGCCGATGGATCGTGGAGGACGAGTGTGCCACTGCAACGCACCTTACGGAGTTCGCCCTTGCCCAGGAGGATCATATGAGAGAGACTACTCAGGAGCTGGAGACAGTGTATGAGGCACTCAGAGTGGCAGAGCAGGAGCTTGAGGTGATCCGTGCTTCAGCCATCGGGATGATCACTGAGCTGGGAGAGGCCCTAGAGGCGGTCGAGGACGAGTTGGAGCGCGTGACCCAAGGAGCTCAGGAGCCCGCCGAGGAGGAGTCAGAGGAGGATCCCGAGGAGCGAGAGTGGGAGCCCGAGGAGGATCAGTCTTAGAGTTGTGTTGAGACTCGAGTGTTGAGTCGCATCTTTAAGATAGTCTTTTACCTCTTTAGTGGACGTTAAGGTTTCATGTTTAGTTTGCTTCTTTGTAATGCTGAGTGTGCAGTATGTGTTGCAAAGCTTGTAGGCTTAAATAAGTAGCCATACCAAGAATAAATAAAGAATTATTTCAGTTGGGTATAACCTATTTTCCCCGCTTTAGAAATTCTTACTTCTTATTTATGCTACATCTACCTTTCCTAACCCAAGAGGCAATCATCAGATGGTGAATACTCGAGGGAACAACAGTGCTTCAGGAAGTGGACTGCGCCAGAATGACAACCCCAATGACGGAGGCAGCCCTCAACCACCGCCAGTGGACATGCAGAATCTGGGAGCGTTTCTTGCCGCGCAGACTCAACTAATGCAGACTATGATGCAGCAGATGCAGCAGATGACCAATGTTGCAGCAACCAACAACAACCATGCAGCTCAGAACAATAATGGTGGACCTCGACCTTACTCCAAGCTATCAGATTTCATGAGGACTCGGCCACCAACTTTTTCAAGAAATGTGAACCCTTTGGAAGCCGATGACTGGCTTAGGACTATTGAGAAGAAGCTGCACATCACGCAATGTGAAGGTAATGAGAAGGTGCATACGCCTCTCATCAACTGGAAGGAACCGCGAGAATGGTGGGAGAATTCTTGTGCGCACATGGAGCCCGCAAGAAATCACGTGGGAGGAGTTTACTATCGCTCCGCCGCGATACCATGTTCAGAGGAATGATGGATCTTAAGAAGGAAGAGTTCAAGGCTCTGAAACAAGGAGGCCAACCAGTGGCCGAGTATCTGAATAAGTTTACCCAGCTAGCTCGCTATGCCCCTGAAGACGTAGCGACAGATAAAGCTAGGCAGTCTCGTTTCATGAAGGGACTGAATTCAGGACTGCAGGTGGGACTGATTACCCACAATTTCCCAGACTTTCAGGAGCTAGTCAATAAGGCTTTGATCCTAGAGGATAAGCGCAAAGAGTTAGGTGAAAACCGTAAGCGCTTGATGACTAATCAGGGTGGACGTCCAAACCATCTACGTTTGAGGATGTTACCACAACAATTTGCTAGATTCCAACCACCAGTCGTGAACAAGACATCAACCCCTGCACCTCGCCCTGCCAATCAGAATTTTTAGACTCTAGCACAGGGCAACAATGCGCCAGGAGGGAGTCAGCAGTCTGCAGTGAAAAGATGATATACATGCAATGAGCCAGGGCAATTTTCTAATAGGTGTCCACAGAAGGGAGGCATCACGCCAGTTCATTTCAACTTGGGAACAACACCTGCCAAGGCACCAGCCTCAGGAGGAAATCGTGCGCCAGGTCAAGCTGGAGCAACACCGCAATCAACAGTGCGCGGGAGGATCAACCACATCACCGCAGATGGAGCTCAAGAGGCTACAGACGTCGTACTGGGTAAGTTCCTAGTTAACTCAGTAACCGCTACAGTTTTGTTTGATTCTGGAGCTTCTCATTCATTTGTTTCTCAAAGTTTTGCAACCAAGAATGGATTTAAAGTGGTGAATCTTAAGTGTGTACTCTTAGTCCAAGCCCCAGGATCTGAGCTTAGATCTAGCCTTGGGTGATCGATATGGCCTAGAGGGGGTGAATAGGCAATTTCACAAATTCTTGCAATTTTAATTTACTAACTTATTTTAACAAGAGAAACTTATAGCAAGAGTAAAGCAGATATCAAGCAACAAACAAATACAGCGAAAGCAATAAAAGAGAAGATACTGGAGAGACAAAGAATTTATCCCGTGGTTGAGCCGCACTCCTAATCCACGTTGAAGCACTTCTTCCAAGTTGACTTCTCCAAAGCTAGTCATGATAGCTCTGGTGTTCACTCGGGTAACTCTTTCACTTCTCGGTGAGGTGAGTTCCAAACCTCTCACAAACACAGTTGCCTTCCACAAACACCTTTGGACGAGTCACACTGTTTTACTTCCTCCAAGTGTCTAGGATCACCAAGATCCAAGAGTAATAAACCTCGCACAAGTTACGTCTCTTGGTTCACTATGCAAATCACAAAACTAGACACTTGCTTGGAGCTTACACACTTAGGGAAGTATGAAGATTTTTGTGTGAAAATGAAGCCTGAGACTCCTTTTGAGAATGAGAGCTATATGTCAATGCCAAAATGTAAGGAGTTCATGTATATATCAGGTAGATGGCTTAGGAAATGCTTATATAGCCATTTTGAGTGAATATAGCCGTTACACACTTTCTGAAGAGCCGTTGGACGTGTCGGATGTCGAAACAACGAGAAAAACACACGTCAATGGACTATGTATCGATGCTTAGCGATCTTGGGTATGTGTATGACGGACTAAATTTTGAGTTCACGACGGACCAAATATTTTGGTCCATGATACATGGGTTGATCAAGAAGATGGTCGGCATACAAGCGGGAGATATATATGAGTATCGGACTAAGTGACTTGGTCCGTTACACATGACATTCAAAAGATTTTGCTTAGACATAGAGATCTATATACGCGGACCAAAATTTTGGTCCGTCATATATGGACTAAGAAACAAATTTGCGAGGATAGAGACACATGTATTTTGGACCAAAAATTTGGTCCGTGATACATGGACTTTAGAGAAGATAGGTCTTGGCGAGAAGACACATGTACTTGGACCAAATTTTTGGTCTGTTGCATGGACTTCACGAGAAGATTTGTGCCAAGAACCTTTTCTATTATAGATATAAATTATCACGGCTTTTCAATCTAGCAACGATTTTAAAGAAATTAAGCACAAATATTTTGTCCGTTTCCAGAGTAGAGACTTCTTTTGAAGATAGAGAATACCCTCTTTCTTTTTTTGGTTTCGATTTAGAAAGAACATCAGAGATTTAGTCCGACCAACACTTGTACAGGAAAAGGAATGCCGGACCAAATCTTTTGGTCTGCTGAGAACAGAAAACCTAGGACATCTTTGGTCCGATACTGAGGAGTGAAAAATGCATGTATGCCGGACCAAAAATTTTAGTCCGTCATACATAGGCAGGCTTCTGACTAAGATGATTTTCAGGGAATGTTTGTCCAGGAATATGAGGATATGAAAGCGAGTATATTTTAATCTGAAAAACAGATGTATAAAGGAAGTTTTGACAAAGAATAGATTCAAGGTTTGCAACAGACTGAAGAATATAGATAGGAAATTTTTGGTCTGTTGAACTGAAAGGTATATTTTCAAGAGGGTAAAGATTTAGTGTCTTTTGCTCCAAGTGGTCTGGTTTTGTCTTTGCCTAACAAACTATTTCCTTGTGCAAAGTCCCTCTTTTGGACAGCTATACAAAAACAAAACACCTACGCTATTTGACTTAGAACACTTTCCAAGTCATAAATTATAAATCAAAACCTTAATCTTGTTGTCCCACTTATCTCATCATAAGTTCCACTCACTTTCTTTAGGCTTTGAATATTACTAACTTAGTCATCAATACCAAAACCATAACAATATAAAAATAAAATTGAGGGGTGCCTAGATGCTATCAATCTCCCCCTTTTTGGTAATTGATGACAACATACCTTTTAGTTAGTAATATCGTATATATTCTGCAAAACAGAGTTAGCTGGAAATACTGACAGCAGAGATAGAGAGTGAATTTGCTCCCCCTTAATGAAAGCATTCATATTAAAGTAGAGAATCTGAGCATGTTATCTAGACAGTTGAACCAATCACACCATAAACATAGCACAAAATAATTAATACTCAGAACAAATACTCAAACAAATACTCATAATATTCATATAGATAAGCCAGCGTAGCCTATAGAGGAAAACTAAGATCTTCTCTCCCCCTTTGGCATCAATAGCCAAAAAGGGGCCCCTACTTTCGCCTTGAAAAGAGTCTTTGAGCTGGCCCTGAGCTTTGCTTTTCTTTGGTGGAGAGGCAGGTTGTTCATCAGTATCTTCTTGGCTTGGATTATCTGGCCCTTGAGACATAGCTCGATCATGCCAACTTGGATAGTCTGGTTCTCTGGTTTGGATAACCAACATTGAAGATCGATGAATCTGGTCCAAATAATCGCTCATATTTGAGTCTCGGCAAGGACGTCGCCCACATCATATGTGACATTATGTGCCAAACGAGTATAGTCGAGCAGGGCATCTTCAGTGAATTCAGACAGATGATCTAATTGATGTCTCATCCACAAGTGATCACTTTTATGTGATATACTTTCAGCGTCAACCTGATTTCTCAGTTTCTTGTACTGATCATCCATTTTCTTGTTCATGTCATACAATCATCCTTGATCGATTTTGAGCGATATCCATCATTGGACATCTTTGTCTAAGATCTTCTTGATTTTTGCTAAGGTGGTCAAATCTTGACATGGCTTCATTAAAGAATTTCATTTCTTCCTCATGCCTGTGAGCTGCTGTATTCTGATCTTCCATGTATCTAGCTTGAAATCCCCTTTGATCGGCATAGTATTGTTGCTCAAAGTTGGAGAACCAGGAGGGCTGAGTTTCAAAGATGTTTTCTTGAGCCTGAAATGTGTCGTTTTGTCCTTGTTCATCATACTTGAGAGAGGATGAGTTGGGGTACTGATAGTCAAACAAGCTTTCCCAACCAGGAAATGTATCCTTTGATCATGCTCGGGATGAGTGAAGTTGAAGGATAGACAGTTTATATGGTTGGGGTACTTGGATGGCATACGGACCCTCCACTTCATTTCGTTTGCTCTGATGCGAAACTCTGCGCTTAGTGAACCTTGTCTGCTGCAATTGCTTCTTGAAGTTGATAAATTTGATGTTCTTCATCTAAGGTTTTATCAATCGAGCTTGAAAGCTTTTGAGTAGCAAACATCATCTGTGTTCCATGATTCACTTCCATAAATTACTTGATTGCTTCTTGAGATGGTGGCTCGGTGTCTTCCCTTTTCCTTTTGAACACTAGGTTCTCTGTCATTTCTGCTCGATCGGACATATGATGACTTTCATACTCTTGATGATAGCTTCCATAGGGTGATGCCAAAAATCACTTTGTTGTGCTTGGGAAACACTTCTAGCACTATTTCTATCAAACTCATTTTCAACCTCAATCCTTTCTGCACTTTCTTCTTCGGGTTCAAATGGTTGATTCTCAACCACTCTTTGAAGGAGCCCAGAAATCCTTAGATTTTGTCCAAGAGCTTTGATGCATCTTGTATTTCTTGAAAGCATTTGAATTCTTTATTTAGGTCATCTTGAGAAATAATGCCTTGAGCCAACAATACACCGTGATTAAGTGGGCAAAAGGCAGAGAGCTGCTGAACCTTTTATAGATGGCTTCCTCCATCTGTCCAAAAAAATAATCAGCTAGATCTATAGGCTGTCTTGACAGAATTAGGTGTAGCAACCAAGCTAAAACTGAGGTGATTCCTTCTTTATATCCAGACTTGGGATATATAGAGTGTCTTAATATCAAGAGCAGAACCTTGGCTTCTTCAGACAGACAAGACACCCTATTTGGATTAAAATCCTTACTTGAGGTATCTTTGTATATATGCCCTGACACTTGTAAATCTGGCAAGTTCCCACTTTGTCTCCACCTTTGATGTGGATACATCTTTTCAAAGATCCTTGTCCTATTTGCCTGAGGACTAGAAGCTCCTATTGCTGATTCAAACTGGGATGATCTGATTTTCCTCATTTTTCCATTTATAGTGAACATGATATATTTCCTTTGTTTGTTCACTAGAAGAGAAGCATAAAACTCTAAAGTCCTTGAAACACTCCATGGAATTGTTTTATTTGACATGATTCCTACTAGTCCAGGAGTGGAGTTTATGCAATCATACAACCCAGATGATCCAATGATATTGTTCACTTGATCCCAATCTATATATTGGTGATTTGACAGAGCAGAAATCGGCTTTCCTTTTCCATCTCTTACATTTAGATAGGCATGGAAAATGTTTTTGTGTAAAAGAGACACAAAGTTTTCACCTCGGAGCTGGCCTTGACTCAGGGAACCAGACCTTTTCACTGACCAACCGAACTGCTCTTAACTTCTTAGAATTAAGTTTTCCCAGTTCTTCACTACTAAGAACATCAATCTCAGAGATCAGTTCCGTGCTTTCTGAGGATGATTCACTGTCGGGTTCATAGGGAATATCCTCAGAGGATGATTCAGAGTCAACTATCTGCTTTCCTTTTCTTGGATGAGAGGTCACTATTTTGCGGTTTGGTCGACCAGCATTATGAACATCAGGGATTATAACTGGTCCTTGAGGTTGTTCAGGCATATTTGTTTCAGAAGATGAACTAGATCTTCTTTGCTTTTTACTCTTAACTTTATCAAAGATTTTTCCAAACAAGCCCCTTTTGTCAGGATTTTTTGACCTCATTTTTGCTTTCTGACTTAAACACGGACTAATTGCTCAGACTCAGGACCAGGCTCTCTTCAAACAAAAGAACAGACCTAAAAGGAAGAACTAAATCTAAGCACTAGGTCTAAGTTTTTTAAAAACGAGACAAAGAGAAGTTCTAAAGAACTTACTGAGTTTGAAGGAGATTCTTTGCGCACAAGGTTGAGCGATCACCGTTGCCAAGATCCGATCAGGATTTGCTTCGGTGAAGAGAAGAAGGAAACTTCTGGTTTAGAGAAGTTTTTGCGCAAGCAAGGCAATAACAAGGAGGTTTTTGATGGAAGAAGTTACTGCATTGAATGCATTGGCAGAAGTAAAAGCCTTGGAAACTGACACCTTTTAACCAGGGTGGTTGAAGAGGAACAGAGCGATGGGACCCTTCATTTAAAGTCTGTTTGAGCAGGTTCAGAGAGTCCTAAAGAGATAAGGACAGGATAGCAATAGGTAAGACCTAAAGTAATAGGTAAGATCTTTGAATGACTTTTGAAAACTTGAGAGGAGAACAAGGAAATTTATTTAAGCTTGGTGCAAATTGTTTGAGTTTAGATAAGAGTTTAGACTTAGAGGTATTTAAACATAAGGCGATTTGACTATTAAAAGAATATGGACAGATTGCACTTTGGGTTGGACCAAAAGTTTTGTACTCACTGGACGATTTAGTCCGCTTGGTATTAGGACCAAAGCTCCTATTATCGACGGACCAAAAAAATTTAGTCCGTGAGCATTGTCGATTATTTTGAGATTAGTCCGATCCAGCAGAACTCGTATCTTTTAGTTGTTCTCGTTTGCATCATGTCTATATTTCAATATTTTAAAGATAAAAGATATATCTAAGATCAACAACCAAATTCAATCAAACAACCGATTTGATTAATGTTTGAGTTTGTAATCAAGTAAGCTTAAGTATTTCTTTAAACTAAGCTTATCTGAAGAACTCAAGTACTTTAATATGGACACTATGCAAAAGAAATTGTTTCTTTATAATTTTGATTAGATAGGGATGAGCATAGAAAGATGAGTCTTGTAGCCAAATTTAAAAAAATTATTCAAAGAGTCATTTTAACTTGACATGTTACTTTATCCATATTGTGTAGTCGAAACGATGAATCATCGAACTAGAGCGCGAAAGATCATATCGTGTTATGCGACTAGTCGAAGTCATGTTTTAGCGACATACACGTATGAATAGAGTTTTCCTTATAAAGTATGAGAGAAAAGAAATGACTCAATAGATCATTTTAGAACACCATCATTTTATTTAAATACTGAGTCCCGGATTACATGATCAGAGGAAATGGGACAAGACAAGAACAGACACTAGTTTTCTCCCTACTAGCGCGCCGAGAGCCTCTACGAGAGCATCTCCGCCCCGAGGAGAGTGGGAAAGCCTCTAGAAAAGCATCTCTGCAGCGGTGTCCTTGACAACCTTCCTTTCTTCTGCCATCTCCTCAAGATAGCGATCGAAATCCTTCCGAGCTCACCACTCTGGATCATCTCGATCGTCTCCATAGGGCCTTTTCGGCATGGTGGCGAACTTTAGAAAAGAGGAAGCTACGAGATAGATTGTATCTTCATAGCCTCTTGTACGCCTTTTATAGCCATTGTGATAAGAAAGAAGTAAATACAACAAAATCCGAGCGACCTTGAAGTTTGAGAAGATACGGAAAAGCGGGAGTTACGAAACCAAACGATTTTTGACAGAAACTCATGCACAGCTGGGGTAAGAAATCAAGAAAGAAAGAAAAAGATAAACATGGTAAACAAATTGCTCCCCCTTAGTCAGACATTATCGAGCAATATTTGAAAAAGCAATGATATTTAGTTCATTTCTTAATTTTGAAAATTTGGCCTCATCAAGCGGCTTAGTGAAAATATCAGCCAATTGGTCCTCAGTTCTTACATGACTAAGCATAATGTTTTCTTTAGCAACATGATCACGAATAATGTGATGTCTAATTTCTATATGCTTAGTTCTGGAATGTTGGACCAGATTGTTTGCTATTTTCACTGCACTTTCATTATCACATAACAGAGGTACATTATCAAATTTTATACCAAAATCCAAAAATGTTTGTTTGATGAATAAGATTTGAGCACAGCAACTTCCAGCAGCCACATATTCGGCTTCGGCAGTGGATAGTGCTACTGAATTTTGCTTTTTAGAAAACCAAGAAACTAAAGACCTTCCAAGCAAATGACAGCTCCCTGAGGTGCTCTTACGATCAATCTTGCATCCGGCATAATCAGAATCTGAGTAGCCTAGAAGCTCAAAGGGAGCACCTTTGGGGTACCATAAACCAATATTAGAAGTAAATTTAAGATATCTAAATATTCTTTTTACAGCACTCAAGTGAATTTCTTTAGGAGCAGCTTGAAATCTAGCACACATACACACACTAAACATGATATCAGGCCTAGATGCTGTCAAGTATAGTAAAGAGCCTATCATGGATCTAAAAAGCTTCTGATCTACAGACTTACCTCCCACATCTTGATCAAGATGTGTATTAGTAGCCATGGGAGTCTTTATGATCTTGCATTCTTCCATTTTGAAGCGTTTGAGAAGATCCTTAGTATACTTTTCTTGCGAAATAAAGGTTCCTTCCTTTAGCTGCTTGATTTGAAATCCCAGAAAGAATGATAGTTCCCCAATCATAGACATCTCGAACTCTTTGGCCATCATATCACCAAATTCTTTACAAAGAGAAGTATTAGTACACCAAAGATAATATCATCAACATATATTTGACAAATCATTAATGTTCCATTGATGTCTTTTAAAAACAATGTTGGATCAACCTTTCCAGTTTTGAAGTCTTTATTGAGTAGAAAATCTCTAAGGCGTTCATACCAAGCTCTAGGAGCTTGTTTTAGACCATACAGAGCCTTAGATAATTTATACACGTGGTTTGGCAAATTTGGATCTTCAAACCCAGGTGGTTGTTCAACATAGACAGTTTCATCAATGAATCCATTTAGAAATGCACTTTTTACATCCATTTGAAAAAGAATGATATTAAAATGAGTAGCAAAGGCAAGAAGGAACCGAATTGCTTCAAGACGAGCCACTGGGACATAGGTCTCTCCATAGTCCAGTCCTTCTATTTGAGTAAATCCTTGAGCTACTAGTCTGGCTTTATTCCTTATCACCACTCCATTTTCATCTTGCTTATTTCTGAACACCCATTTTGTACCAATAACATTGTGATCCTTTGGGCGATTGGTTAAACTCCAGACTTTGTTTCTTTCAAAGTTGTTAAGTTCTTCTTCCATAGCAATAATCCAATCAGCATCTTCTAGTGCTTCTTCCACTGTTTTAGGCTCAATACACGAGACAAAGAGTAATGTTCACAAAAGAAGCTTGTCTAGAACGAGTTTGAATACCCTTACTGAATTCACCAATGATTTGATCGAGGATGATCTTTAGCAATGGTATGATGGCTTTTGATGAGAACAGGATGATCTTGCTCTTTTTCATCTTCTTCTTCCTCTTGTGTTCCATCATGAGGCACTATTGATTGAGTGGGAAGTTCATCCTTGTCTTCTTTTGGTCGAATATCTCCCACTTCCATCTTCTTCATTGCTTGTGCCAAGCCATCGTCTCCTACATCATCTAAATTCTCATGCTCACCTTGTGAGCCATTAGATTCATCAAACTTTACATCATAAGTTTCTTCTACCAGTCCAGTGGTATTATTAAAGACTCTATATGCTTTGGATTTAGAGGAATATCCTAGCATGAAGCCAGGGTCACATCTAGTTTGAAATTTTCCCAAATGAGTTCTCTTTTTATAGATATAAACTTTACAACCGAACACACGAAAATATGATACATTTGGTCTTCTTCCTACCAAGAGTTCATAAGGAGTTTTCTTAAGCAATCTATGAAGATATAGTCATTATGACATGACAAGCAAGATATTAATTGCTTCAACCCAAAAAGCATCAGAGGTTTCATATTCATCTAGCATAGATCTAGCCATTTCAATCAAAGTTCGATTTTTCCTTTCAACTACTCCATTTTGCTGGGGGGTATAAGTTGCAGAGAGTTCATGCTTAATTCCTAATTCATCACAGTATTCAATAATATTTGTGTTAACGAACTCAGATCCATTGTCACTTCTTATTTTCTTGATGGGACAATCAAATTCATTTTGAGCCCTTTTTGCAAAAGTTTTGAAGATTTTTCCAACTTCACTTTTGTTTGGCAGAAAGAATACCCAAGTAAATCTGGAAAAGTCATCAACTATTACTAAGCAATAAGAGTTACCACCGATCCTTGGCATTTGAGGTGGGACCAAACACATCCATATGCGAAGCTCAAGTGGTCTAGTGGTGGACATGATACTTTTAATTGGATGAGAATTAGCTACTTGTTTGCCTGCTTGACAAGCACTACATAGCTTATTCTTTTCAAATTTAACATCTTTCAAACCCACCACAAGCTCATTTTTGAAAAGCTTCTTTAGGTTAGACATACCTACATGCCCCAAACGCCTGTGCCAAAGCCATCCGAGGGAGACTTTAGCTAATAGGCAGGTTGAGATACATGAGGAGTTAGATTTGAAATCTACTAAATAGAGATTTTGAAATCTGAATCCTTTGAATATAAGTTTTTCATTTTTATCAAATACAGTTACCCCATCAGAAGTGAAGTTACAATGAAATCCAAGATCACACAATTGAGCAACGGACAATAAATTGAAGTTTAAGGAATCAACGAGAAGAACATTGTCAATAGAGTGATCATTTGATATGGCAATCTTACCAAGACCTTTTACCTTTCTTTTGCTGTTATCTCCAAAGGTGATTTTGTGACTTGGATCACTTTCTCCTTCAATTGAGGTGAACATTCTTGAGGTACCAGTCATGTGTTGAGTGCAGCCACTGTCAATGACCCAATGTCTGCCTCCACTCTTATAATTTACCTACAAGTTCATTTCTTCACTTTAGGTACCCAAATATTTTTGGGTCCTTTGATGTTAGTTACAGCCATCTTAGGTTTGAAAGGGTTTGTCAACATGGCCTTAGGTACCCATACTGACTTTAAGCTTCTTATTTAAATTTGAGGGACCTACATATTTCACATTTGTTTTGCCCTGAAATCTTTAAATAGCATGTAATGGGCATCTACCATGCAATCCCTTTTGGTATGAGAAACATTTGCAAGATAGCAATTTTGGATTCATAGTTTGATTTATGACAATAATAACAATGAGTGTTTTTCTTGACAAAAGCTTGTGTAACGTGACTGCCCATTTTTATTTGGCGAAATGACGGGTTTGTAACCCAAGCCCTTTTGCCCAAGTTTGGTCTTTGTTCAACAAGAATTTTGTCAAGAGTAGCACTTCCAGAAAACATTTTTCTAAGCCTTTATCAAATGTGGCTATCTGAGCTTTTAGATCTTTATTTTCAACTTCAAGCTTCTTAACACAAGAAGCATATTTGCAATTTTCTTTGCAAGCATCAGAAGAGCCACAAGTTAAGAATGAAGAGCCACTTGAAACAGATGTATTACTTGAAGAGACATGACTGGATTTGTTAGACATCATTTCATTTTCAATTTCTAGTTCACAGTAATTGATTTGCAAGTCTTCATAATTCTTAACAAGCAAAGCATGACTTGCAACAAGGTCATCATGAATTTGTACAGACTTTTTATGTTCATGCATAAGGTTTTCATACTTGTCTGTAAGCATCCTTTGATCATTAAACAAGCTAGAGATAGTCTTCTTAAGAGTTCTAGTTGAAATTGTTTTATCATGCAAGGCATTATTTAGTTCTTCAACTAGTTCTACCAACTCGTCATAAGAAGGAGAGTCACTCACCTTTTCCTCATCTGATCTTGCCATAAGACAGAGAGGGAATAATGGTGGCGGTGGAGTTGACTCATCTAGCGCGAGTCCAGCTAGCCCCTTTGACTTTGGACTTTCTTCTTCTGAGGATGAGTCTTCACTTTCACTTTCATCGTCGGTGATCCATTCTCCTATGTGAGCCTCTCCTTTTCCTTTCTTCATAAATCTCTTAGAGTAGCTCTTCTTGAAAAACTTCTTCTTTGATTTTTCATGAGTCTTTTCTTCATCCTCGTCGTCCTTATTCTTGTACTTGCTCTTTTTTTTTATTTTGTTTGGACACCGAGCAGCTATGTGTCCCTTTTCATTGCAATCAAAACATACAACATTAGAAAAGGATTTTCTTTGAGTAAGAGTTTGACCTTTCTCTGTCTTTAAAATTGACCCTTCTCATGAGTTTGTTTGCTCTTCTCATGAGTAGAGCTAACTTCCTCACATCTTCATCTTCATCTTCACTTGACTCATCATCATCTTCTTCAGATGAATCTTGAACAACTTCTTTTGCCTTTAACGCGATGGATTTCTTTCTTGGTGCATCTTCATCAGCCAAGGTGAGCTCATGAGCGATATTTTGCCCAAGAGTTCGGTTGGAGTAAGCCTTTTGAGATCACCACTGTTGGATAGATAAGTGATCAAGCTGTGATATGATCTTGGAAGCACTCTGATCATCTTCCTGCACACTTCAACATCTGAAATTTTGGTACCTAGGCCTTTTAGTTCATTTACAATGGGATTTAGCCTAGAGAACATATCATTTGCATTTTCTTGAGGAAGCATTTTGAATTGATCAAATTTTTCCCTAACAACATAGTATTTTTCTTCTTTTACATCGAGGTATCTTCATGAATTTCTTGTAATGTTGTCCATATATCATATGCGTAAGTAAGATTACTTACTCTATCAAAGACTTCTAAGCTAAGACAAGAAAATATGGCATTTCTAGCTTGGGCATCATATTGCATATTTTGAATTTCACCCGAGTGGGTTCTCCATATGCAGATTGCCCTTCGTGTATGACACGAGGAGGCATAGGTTTCTCTCAGAACCTCCACACATCATACCCGATGACTTCTAAATAACATCTCATTCGATCTTCCAATAAGCATAGTTTGTGCCATCAAAACAGGTACTCTACCAATACTAACGAGAGAGAACCATTTCCTCACCATTTACCAAAGCTAGTTAAGCTAAACAAGGTAAACCAATGCTCGATACCACTTGTAGGATCGATATGGCCTAGAGGGGGGGTGAATAGGCAATTTCACAAATTCTTGCAATTTTAATTTACTAACTTATTTTAACAAGAGAAACTTATAGCAAGAGTAAAGCAGATATCAAGCAACAAACAAATACAGCGAAAGCAATAAAAGAGAAGATCTTGGAGGGACAAAGAATTTATCCCGTGGTTGAGAGCACTCTAATCCACGTTGAAGCACTTCTTAGAAGTTGACTTCTCCAAAGCTAGTCGCATAGCTCGGTGTTCACTCGGGTAACTCTTTCACTTCTCCAAAGTGAGGTGAGTTCCAAACCTCTCACAAACACAGCTTGCCTTCCACAAACACCTTTGGACAGTCACACTGCTTTACTTCCTCCAAGTCGTCTAGGATCACCAAGATCCAAGAGTAATAAACCTCGCACAAGTTACGTCTCTTGGTTCACTATGCAAATCACAAAGCTAGACACTTGCTTGGAGCTTACACACTTAGGGAAGTATGAAGATTTTTGTGTGAAAATGAAGCACAGACTCCTTTTTGAGAATGAGAGCTATATGTCAATGCCAAAATGTAAGGAGTTCATGTATATATCAGGTAGATGGCTTAGGAAATGCTTATATAGCCATTTTGAGTGAATATAGCCGTTACACCTGCTACAGTAGCCGTTGGACGTGTCAGATGTCAGAAACAACAGAAAAACACACGACAATGGACTATGTATCGGTGCTTAGCGATCATCGGGTATGTGTATGATGGACCAAATTTTGAGTTCACGACGGACCAAATATTTTGGTCCGCATACATGGGTTGATCAAGAAGATGGTCCGCATACAAGCTGGGAGATATATATGAGTATCGGACTAAGTGACTTGGTCCGTTACACATGACTTTCAAAAGATTTTGCTTAGACATAGAGATCTATGTACGCCGGACCAAAATTTTGGTCCGTCATATATGGACTAAGAAACAAATTTGCCAGGGATAGAGACACATGTATTTTGGACCAAAAATTTGGTCCGTGATACATGGACTTTAGAGAAGATAGGTACTGGCGAGAAGACACATGTACTTCGGACCAAATTTTTGGTCCGTGTTGCATGGACTTCAAAGAAGATTTGTGCCAAGAACCTTTTTCTATTATAGATATAAATTATCCTGGCTTTTCAATCTAGCAACGATTTTAAAGAAATTAAGCACAAATATTTTGTCCGTTTCCAGAGTAGAGACTTCTTTTGAAGATAGAGAATACCCTCTTTCTTTTTTTTTTTGGTTTCGATTTAAAAAGAACATCAGAGATTTAGTCCGACCAACACTTGTACAGGAAAAGGAATGCCGGACCAAATCTTTTGGTCTGCTGAGAACAGAAAACCTAGGACATCTTTGGTCCGATACTGAGGAGTGAAAAATGCATGTATGCCGGACCAAAAATTTTAGTCCGTCATACATAGGCAGGCTTCTGACTAAGATGATTTTCAGGGAATGTTTGTCCAGGAATATGAGGATATGAAAGCGAGTATATTTTAATCTGAAAAACAGATGTATAAAGGAAGTTTTGACAAAGAATAGATTCAAGGTTTGCAACAGACTGAAGAATATAGATAGGAAATTTTTGGTCTGTTGAACTGAAAGGTATATTTTCAAGAGGGTAAAGATTTAGTGTCTTTTGCTCCAAGTGGTGCAGTTTTGTCTTTGCCTAACAAACTATTTCCTTGTGCAAAGTCCTCTTTTGGACAGCTATACAAAAACAAAACACCTACGCTATTTGACTTAGAACACTTTCCAAGTCATAAATTATAAATCAAAAGCCTTAATCTTGTTGTCCCAGCTTATCTCATCATAAGTTCCAGCTCACTTTCTTTAGGCTTTGAATATTACTAACTTAGTCATCAATACCAAAACCATAACAATATAAAAATAAAATTGAGGGGTGCCTAGATGCTATCAGCTAAGTTGCTTATGGATGGGATAGAATTTCTAGCGAATCTTATCTTGATAGATGCGCAATCCCTAAACGTCATCCTTGGAATGGATTGGCTGTCTAAGCATAAGGTTGTTTTGGATTGTGGCCGAAGGATTGTAACATTGGAAGGCCCTAGTGGCAAAAAGGTGGAATTTTAGGCGACCGCAGTTCGTGATGGGCAGTTAGTGGTCAACAGCGTGAAAGCCATCAACATGGAAGATGTGCCAGTAGTCAGAGAATACCCGGACATGTTTCCAGAAGATTTACCAGGACTGCCGCCAGATCACGATATCGAGTTCGTTATCGAGTTAGCACCAGGGACAGCACCGATATCAAAGAGACCATATCGGATGCCTACGGACGAGTTAGTGGAAATGAAAAAGCAGATTGAGGAACTGCAAGAGAAAGGTTTCATTAGACCTAGTTCATCACCATGGGGAACACCAGTTTTGTTTGTTCGTAAGAAGGATGGAAGCCTTAGGATGTGCATTGATTATCGTGCACTTAATGAAGTAAAGATCAAGAATAAGTATCCGTTGCCCAGGATCGACGACTTATTTGATCAGTTAAGAGGAGCTGGAGTTTTCTCCAAGATAGATCTTCGTTCAGGATACCATCAGTTGAAGATCCGAGCGGAGGATGTGCCTAATACTGCGTTTTCTACGCGATATGGACATTATGAGTTCACATTAGAAATTCAAATAAAAGCAATTAAATACAAATAAATATCAAATAAATTCAGAAAAATCTCCAAAAATACAGAAGAATTCCTTGCAGCATAATGAAGCCAACTAAAATTAAAAATATTTTGTTTGATGGATAGATTAGTCAAATTAAATCCTTTCATAAATAGAAAATTCAATTTAAGCTTTGATTAATTCAAGAAAATGCAAATGGTTCATTTTCAAATTTAAACATTCTAAACTCAAATTTTTGGAATGTTACAAACCTCCCCTCCTTAAAAGAAATCTCGACCCCGAGATTTCGACGGACTAGGGAAAAGGGTTGGGGTACTCTTCTCTAAGATCCTCTTCTCGCTCCCAAGTTGCTTCCTTTTCTGTGTGGTTGCTCCACTAAACTTTGCAAAACTTGATTGTCCTGTTTCTTGTTCTGCGTTCTGCCTCATCCAAAATTCTGATCGGATACTCTGGGTAGGTAAGATCATCCTGTAGCTCAACATTCTCAATCTGCATTTGTTCTTCTGGAACTCCGAGGCACTTTTTCAACTGCGACACATGGAACACATTGTGAACATTAGATAACTGTGGTGGCAGCTCCAACTAATAAGTCACTTGTCCACTTCTGACTAGGATTGGGAATGGTCCAATTAATCTTGGTGCTAACTTTCCACGAACTTGAAATCGACGCATTCCTCTGAGCGGTGAGACTTTCAAGTACACATAGTCACCAGGAGCAAAGGTTAACTCTCTCCGACGATTATCAGCGTAGCTTTTCTGCCTAGACTGCGCTGTTCTCAATTTTTCTTGAATCATTTTTACTTGTTCTTCAGCCTTTTGCAAAATATCAGGACCAAAGACTTGGCGATCTCCTGTTTCATTCCAACAGAGAGGTGTTCTGCACTTTCTTCCATACAAGGCTTCAAATGGCGACATTTGCAAACTTGCTTGATAACTGTTGTTATATGAGAATTCTGCATAAGGTAAACTTTGATCCCAACTTGCCGCATTGGACAAAGCACAAGACCTTAACATATCTTCAAGGATTTGGTTTACTCGCTCAGTTTGTCCATCTGTCTGAGGAATATAAGCTGTACTGAAATTCAGGTTGGTACCTAATGCTTCTTGCAACTTTTGCCAGAACCTTGGAGTGAATTGAGTGCCTCGATCTGATACAATTCTCTTTGGCACACCATGCAAACACACGATTCGTGACATATACAACTCTGCAAGTTGATCTCCTTGGTAAGTTGTTCTCACAGGAATGAAATGTGCAACTTTTGTCAATCGATCCACTACAATCCATATTGAATCATAACCTGATCTGGTTCTCGGAAGCCCTGTAATGAAATCCATTCCAATTTCTTCCCACTTCCATTCAGGCACCTTTAACGGCTGTAGCAATCCTGCGGGTCTTTGATGTTCAGCTTTAACTCGCTGGCATACATCACACATAGCTATGTACTCTGCGATTTCCTTTCTCATCCTTGGCCACCAATATATACCACGAAGATCTTGATACATCTTAGTATTGCCTGGATGAATTGAGTACACTGACTCATGCGCCTCCTTTAATATTAACTGCTTGATCTCTTTTTGATTCGGCACATATATACTTTTTCCAAGCCAAACAGTTCCTTCTTCATCCTCTGAAAATCCTGGGGCTTTACCTTCCTTTATTCTATCCTTGATCTTAGCAGCTTCTTTATCTGACTTTTGCATCATTTTGATCTGATCTTCCAAGGTTGGTTGAATCTCCAAAGCAGCAACAGAACCTTCCTCTACTAGTTCCAAATTCAAACACTGAAATTCCTTATGAAGAGCAGGTTGATCTTCTTGAATCATCAAATTATTGCAGTAGCTCTTCCTGCTTAAGGCATCGGTAACTACATTAGCCTTGCTAGGATGATAATGTATTCCCACATCATAATCTTTGATTAACTCTAACCATCTTCTTTGTCTTAGGTTGAGGTCTGCTTGAGTGAAGATATACTTCAAACTCTTATGATCTGTTAAGATCTCACAACGATTCTCAATAAGATAATGTCTCCACAACTTTAGTGCATGCACAACTGCAGCCATTTCCAAGTCATAGGTTGGATAATTTTCCTCATGTGGTCGCAATTGCCGAGAGGCGTATGCAACTACTTTGCCTTCTTGCATCAAGACACATCCAAGTCCCTGTCTTGAGGCATCACAGAAAATCTCAAGATTCTTCCGAATATCTGGTAAAATAAGCACTGGGGCTGAGGTCAGTCTTTTCTTTAATTCCTGAAAACTTTGCTCACAAGCTTCAGACCATTCAAACTTCTTTTCCTCTTTCAGCAACTGGGTAAGCGGTCTTGCAATCTTTGAAAATCCTTCTATGAATCTTCAGTAGTATCCCGCTAAACCAAGGAAACTTCTGATATCAGGCACTGACTTGGGTTGCCTCCAATCAAGTACACCTTTCACTTTTTCAGGGTCTACTGAGACACCTCCAGCAGAAATTACATGATCTAAGAAAGCAACTTCTTTCAACCAAAACTCACACTTGCTGAACTTAGCATACAACTGATGATTTCTGTGCTTTTCTAACACCATCCTCAAATGACCTTCATGTTCCGTTTCATCTTTAGAATAGATAAGGATGTCATCTATGAATACTACCACAAACTTGTCCAGGTATTCCATAAATACTTTATTCATCAAGTTCATAAAATAGGCTGGTGCATTGGTCAGACCAAATGACATAACTGTGAACTCATATAGTCCATATCGGGTAGCAAAAGCTGTCTTCGGAATATCCTGTGACCTTATTTTCAACTGATGGTATCCAGATCGAAGATCGATCTTGGAGAAAATACATGCTCCTTTTAACTGATCAAACAGGTCATCAATCCTGGGCAACGGATAATTATTCTTGATTGTGACTTCATTCAGGGCTCTATAGTCCACGCACAAATGCAAACTATTATCCTTCTTCTTTACAAAAAGAGCTGGCGCTCCCCAAGGTGACAAACTTGGACGAACGTATCCTTTTTCTTGCAACTCCTCAATCTGTTTCTTCATCTCGGCAAGTTCATTGGCTGGCATACGGTAGGGTCTCTTAGAAATAGGAGCTGTACCAGGGACTAGCTCTATGACGAACTCTACATCTCGATCAGGCGGCATACCTGGCAAATCTTCAAGAAATACATCTGGATATTCTTGCACCACATGCATACTTTCCAAAGTTGATTCCTTCAAACTGTTCAAAGCACACTTCTCACTTGAAGACTCATCAGGCATATACTCCACTCGAATGCCTTCTGAATTGGTAAGGGTGATGGCTCTACTGGCACAATCTATTTGACCTTTATACTTGATTAACCAATCCATCCCTAGGATGACATCTATTCCTTTTGAATCCAAGATGATAAGATTCGCTAGGAATTCTACCCCATTGATTTTTATGGTTGCACTTGGGCATACTGAACTAGTTCTCAATGCTTTTCCCGGTGATTGAACTATCATAGGACTCTTAAGGGTAAAGATTTTCCAACCAAATTGTTCAACAAAATTCTTCGATATAAAAGAATGCGATCCTCCAGAATCAAATAATGCTGAGGCAGGTATTGAGTTAACAAGGAACTTACCCAAAACCACATCTGATGCCTCCTGAGCTTCTTCGGCGGTCACATGGTTGACACGTCCTCTTCCAAAGGATTGCGGAGTTCTTAGCGTCTGGGGTGTTCCACGACCTTGTCCTTGCGTAGGAGCTCTGGAGGAATTGGATCCCAAGTTGAACGGCTTCGGGTCACTTGCGACACTTCGAGGACGATTCTTTGGCATAATGTCCCATCCGTGACAATGGAAACATCAATTCTGCGACATTTGAATTCCCTTTCTGCGGCTGAGCACTGGAATTATGCTGAGGTCCTTGAGCAACTGGGCGAGGTCCGAAATTAGGAGTACGGGGTGCTCCTTGAACAGGTGTCCTGCTGACCTGCTGAGATTGGATGCGCTGACAAGAACCACTCGTTCCATGCTGAGCCTAGAATTCCATCCTTCTCTTGCGGGACTCCCGCTGTTGGCGCTGAGCATCATCTTGCACTAGAGCCTTGTTCACCATATGCTGAAAATTTGGAAAATCCAAAGCAATTAGCTGCACCTTGATGTCAAGATCAAGTCCCTCCATGAACCTCCAGATTTTAGCACTTTCAGTAGCCACATCTTCTGGTGCATACCTCGACAATTGGGTAAACCGGTTAAGATACTCAGAAACACTCTGGTTTCCCTGATGCAGCTTGCGAAATTCTCTTTTCTTCATTTCAATTATGTCGACAGGCACATGAGCAGTACAGAAGGCTTCAGAAAATTCCTCCCACGTTATAGCTTGAGCATTCTGATGGGCAGCACAAAAGTTATCCCACCAAGTAGCAGCTACTCCTTTTAACTGATGACTCACGTAGAGAACCTTCTCATGGTCATCACACTGAGCCAACCGGAGCTTTTTCTCCACATCTCTCAACCAATCATCTGCCTCCAAGGGTTCACCCGCTCCCGTGAAGGTAGGCGGTCTAGTCCTCATAAATTCTCCAAGCTTTGACTGGGACGGCATCACTGGTACTGCGGCTGGGGCTGGCTGCAGATTGTTCACCATATTCTAGGCAAGGGCCTACAACAACTGAAGCTGCATTGCCATCATCTGCTGGATATCTGCGACTGGGGGTTGGACTGGCGGCGGCGGTGGCACTTGCTGCTCTTGCTGATCTTGAACATCCTGCTGCTCTTGTGGCTTTGCCTGGCCACAACCACACCACGACCTCCTACACGACCTCCTCTGCAACCAGCTCCACGACCTCTTCCTTGACCTTCCATCTGAAGCAATGGCCAGGGATAGGTTAGCAATAGATGAGAGGGAAAGAGCAAAAGATGAGAAGACTAGGGAGGTAGCCATTCCAAGACCAAACAAGCTATAAAACTCCAAAAGAAAGGTGGCTACAACACAATGCTAGCGCAAGTGTACAACACACCCAACAAACAGGCAACAAAAATCCAAATACACTTGGACTATACGTTGCTAAACTAGAAAGGGTGACCTGAGCACTATAAACCTATCTTACATGGTAGTCTCCTGGGATATACTATTTGATGACTTGATCATTTTCTCCATTGATTTGGATTCTTGCAGAAGGCTTGTCGGGACCCGGATTTACAAATCCGAAACCCTCTGTGTATACTGCACTAGTCCAGGATCACGCTAGTGCACACAGTGGAAACACAGATGTAATATCATTCCATACAACGAATTAACTAAGAAGAAGCAAATTATTATTAAATAAAGCAAACGACCTTATGATCAATGTTTACACCATTGTGCCTTAAGGGCTTAAGAAACAAATACTATTGCAATGAAAAGATAACTTGAACCATTCGACATGCCACAGGCAATCGTGCGGGAACGCCTTCCTAATCCACGTAGTCTTCATAGAATTCCTCTTCATGAGATTCATTATCTCCTTCAGCAACTGATCAACAAGGGCATAAAGCCGTGAGTACAAAGGTACTCAGCAAGCCATAGGGAATTGATGCAATACATTTATGCACGGCTTGATAAGGATGGCTATATGTTTCATTTGCAGAAAGCAATAACTTGAATTGAAATACAATAAATAGATTGAAAGCATATTTATGAAAACATAAATAAATAAGCGATAGATCAATGATAGACAACAAAACAACAGTGAACTCCCGTTCACATCCAAACAATTCCACATTCCACATTTTATGAAACACTCTATACCCGTGTGAAATTCCGGGCTTTGTCCATGATCATGACGCGCTATCCGAATAGTTTTACACTCTGCAGAGGTTGTACAACTTTACCCACAAGACATGAACATCTCTTTGTGCAAGCGTTACTAACACACTTCCTTTGGTGTGTCGCAGAGATATCATGACAAAGCCTTTCCAATGCATGTCTAAGCTCAGATCGCCCGCTAAGGTTTCGCCCATAAGGCCCCCTCTTGCGCCATGTGAATCTACCCGTCCATCCCGGAACCCACACCACCATTGGCAGTACTCAAGACTAGACATTACAAATTAATCAGCTAGGTCTGTCCCATTCCAGACATGTGGTAGTACGATTAGACCAGTTCAATGGCGCACAAGATTAAGTCCTTAAGTTGTCTCAGGCAAGACATCCACATCCCAACATGCTAGAAAGCACCCCTTTATCGCACGATCACTTGCCCGAGGGAAAACAATTGTTCAACCAAGACCAATGGCAAACCCGCCATGGTACAACAAATTTTACAACAATGGCTAACGGCCACGATTCAATATCTCATTAAGTCAAGATTAACATTATTCAACATGTGACATGAATCCCAACGATATGTAAGCATGTCTAAGCATAGCTACGATAACCCAATGTTGGTATTATGATTATGTCCAACTAGTAATGTCCCAACCTAGGTTTAACAATGGATACATGGCATACAACGAATCAAGGTGGCATAATGTCAACTAGGCATACATCTACTCCCATTAAATAAACATTGATACGTAAATAGCATGCAAGTGTATAAAATAAATTACTTTGCAAACATAGGATCAATATGATCAAAGGTTACGACTTGCCTTGCTGATCTAGTGCTGAATCTTGGTCTTCGAAGTCTTCGTTTGCTCCCTCGGAATTAGCGTCTACCGGAAAAGAAAACGATGAAACCAAATAAATACAAAACAGAGACTCAAACAAGCTCAAAACTGAAAATAAATGGCTCTGGAAGATAGATCTTGATTTTAGAAAATTTTAGAAACTTGAATCGCCTCAATCGGAGTTCGTATGAGCGAGAACGGGCCTCCGAAAGATTAAATTCAGAGAAAATACAGAAAATCAGAAAATCAGAATTTTGGATTTATTTTTGTACTGAAAAAGCGATTTATTGCGCAACGCTGACGTCATCCGGCTCACGGTGGACAAGGTCCACGGCGCTGCGCCGGTTCACCGTGCACCCGGCGCACGGCTGACGCAAGCGCTGACGCGGGCGGCTCGGCTGACGCGAGCGCTGACGCAAGCGGTGACGCGGCAAGCCACGCTGTCGCTCATCGGTGGCACGCCAGATCGGGCGGCTGGAAAAATAACGCGGCCGGCGAAGGACGTGGCGCCATCCGGACGCACCGCGAGATCGAACGACCACGATCGCCGACACAAGACGACGGCGGCGGCGGCGGGCTCACCGCAACGGAGAAGAAGACGCGCGATCGGCGAAGGATGACCGGATCGGGCGCGAGACTTGGTGGATCGAAAGAGGACGACGCAGGAGCTCAAGAGACCAACGGTGCGGCGGAGGGGCACCGCGGCGACGGAAAAGGCGGCGAAGAGCTCGGGCACGGCGAGAACTTCGGCGAGGGCGCGCGGCGCAACGGGCGGCGGTTAGGGCGCGAAAAGGAGGGCAACCGGCGGCGGAATACGGCGGACCTCGGGCGGGTGCGGCTCGGCTTTATAGCCTCGGAGGACGACATCGGACGCGCAGACGACGCCGAGGCGTCTGCGGCGGACTCGAATCGGCTAGGGTTTGGCTGCGGCGCGCTGGCGCGATCGGGACAAGACACGCGCGCCGCAAGACGGACGGCAGATCGCTACGGGTTTACTGGGCTGCGAGGCGGCAACGGGTCGGGCGGTGGGGTGAAGCGGGCCAGGAAACGGGCTGGGCCAAGAATCGGCCGAGAAGGTTTTCGAAAATAAAATCATTTTTCGATTTTAAATAATTCCAGGAATCCGAATAAAACCAAATAAATTCAAATAAATATCAAATAAATTCAGAAAAATCCCCAAAAATACAGAAAAATTCCTTGGAGCACAAGGAACCCAACTAAAACTGAAATTCTTGATTTTGATGGATAGTTTAGTCAAATTAAATCCTTTTATTATTTAGAAATTCAAATTAAGCTGGAGTTAATTCAAGAAAATGCAAATGGTTAAATTTTGAATTCCAACATTCCAAAACTCAAATTTTGGGATGTTACAAACCTCCCCCCTTAAATGGAATCTCGACCCCGAGATTCAGCCAGCTAGGAATAGGTGGGAAACTCGGACTTGAGATCCTCTTCTCGCTCCCAAGTTGCTTCCTCTTACGAATGATTGCTCCATGGACCTTGCAAAACGGATGATCTTGCTTCTTGTGATACGCTCGCTATATCCAAAATTTTCACTTGGTTGCTCCTTGTAGGTAAGATCCTCTTGCAAATCAATGGCTTTCAATGGCATCTGTTCCTCTGGCACACGCAGGCATTTCTTCAACTGCGATACATGGAACACATCATGGATTCCGGCAAAAGACTGCGGCAATTCTAACTTGTAGGCAACCTCGCCTCTTCGTTCCAAGATTTTGAACGGTCCCACATATCTAGGGCAAGCTTTCCTTTTACTTGAAATCTCTTAACTCCTTTGAGAGGGGTAACTCGAGGTAAACATAATCATTGGGCTCGAAACTCAAATCTGCGCGACGATTATCGCATAACTCTTACATGCTCTTTGAGCTATCTTCAAGCGGTCTCGAATTAATTGAACTTGCTCTTGGCTTCTTGCGATATGGCAGGACCAAACAATTGTCTTTCTCCGACTCCTTCCGGTTGAGAGGGTTCGCACTTCCTTCCATATAAGGCTTCAAAGGCGACATTTGCGATGGCTTGATAACTATTGTTGTACTAAAACTCGGCGTAGGGCAAACACTTGTCCCACTTGACACCATAAGTTAAGGCACAAGCTCTTAACATATCCTCAAGAATCTGATTCACACGCTCAGTCTATCCATCGGTTTGAGGGTGATAGGCAGTAATGAATCGAGATGAGTTCCCATGGCTTCGTGCAGACTCTGCCAAAAACGAGAGGTAAACTGGGTTCCTCTATCAGACACTATCTTCTTAGGCACTCCGTGAAGACTGACGATCCTTGACATATATAACTCGCTAATTTATCTCCTGCATAGGTAGTCTTAAACTGGAATGAAGTGAGCTACCTTAGTCAATCGATCCACTATTACCCAGATCGAGTCATAACCTGCTTGGGTTTTAGGAAATCCGGTAATGAAATCCATACCAATTTCTTCCCACTTCCACTCTGGAATCTTCAATGGCTGCAGCAATCCTGCTGGCCTCTGATGCTCTGCCTTGACCTTCTGGCAGACATCACAAAGTGCAACATATTCTGCAATCTCACGCTTCATACTAGGCCACCAATACCTTTCCTTGAGGTCTTGATACATCTTGGTACTTCCAGGATGAATGGAGTATAAAGTCTCATGCGCTTCCTTGAGAATCAATTCCTTAAGCTCTTTCTGATCTCGTACGCAAATACGCTTCTCATACCAAATAGTACCTTGTTCATCTTCAGAGAAACCTGAGGCTTTTCCTTTCTTCATATTGCTCTTAATCTCCTTAATGTCGGCATCATCTACCTGTGCTTCTCGAATCTGATCTTCCAACGTAGGGCGTACTTCCAAGGTAGCTAAATACCCTTCCTGAATCAATTCCAAACTAAGCTTCTGAAATTCCTTATAAAGGGCTGGCTGACTTTCCTTAATCATCAGAGTGTTGCAGTAGCTCTTTCTACTCAAAGCATCGGCTACGACATTGGCCTTGCCTGGATGATAATGAATCCCAATGTCATAGTCCTTGATCAATTCCAACCATCTTCTTTGTCTCATATTGAGGTCAGCTTGGGTAAAAATATACTTCAAACTCTTGTAATCGTGATAAACTTCACAACGATTACCAATGAGATAGTGACGCTAAATCTTTAAAGCATGCACTACGTTTGCTAATTCCAAATCATGGGTAGGATAGTTAACTTCATGTGGCCTCGGTTGTCGTGAAGCATACGCTACAACCTTCTTATCTTGCATTAGCACACAACCGAGTCCTTGTCGGGATGCATCACAGAATATCTCAAATCCTTCCTATTATCCGCGCGAATAAGCTTCGGGCGGTTGTCAAACACTTCTTTAATTCTTGAAAACTTTGCTCACACTCGATGTCCAAACAAATTTCTTTTCCTTCTTTAAAAGTTGAGTGAGCGGTCTAGCTTTTCTAGAAAACCCTTCTATGAAACGGCGATAATATCCTCGCCATTCCAAGAAAACTTGATTTGGGGTACCGTCTTGGGTGACTCCCAACTTAGCACATCTCGTACCTTTCCGAGGTCAACAATGACTCCTTCTCCCGATATGACATGTCCTAGAAAGCAACTTCTTTCATCCAGAACTCACATTTACTAAACTTTGCATAAAGCTGATTCTCTCTTAGCTTCGTTAGGATTTGGCGCAAGTGATCCTCATGTTCTTCCTCACTTTTGGAGTAGATTAGAATGTCGTCAATGAAAACAACAACAAACTTGTCCAAATATTCCATGAATACCTTATTCATCAAGGTCATAAAGTAGGCAGGGGCATTAGTCAATCCAAAAGACATCACGGTATACTCATACTGTCCATACCGAGTAACAAAAGCTGTTTTGGGTATATCCTCTTGACGAATCTTCAACTGGTGATATCCTGATCTCAGGTCAATCTTCGAGAACACTCCGGCTCCTTGAAGTTGGTCAAACAAATCATCGATTCTTGGCAGAGGGTACTTATTTTTGATGGTGACCTCATTGAGTGAGCGATAATCTACACACATTCTCTGAGTTCCATCTTTCTTTTCAACTAGAAGAACTGGCGCTCCCCATGGCGAAGAACTTGGTCGAACAAAACCTTGATCTTGCAGCTCTTTAATCTGTCTCTTTACTTCGGCTAACTCATTAGCTGGCATCCTATAGGGTCTCTTGGAAATGGGTGGTGTTCCAGGAACTAGTTCTATCAAGAACTCTATATCTCGATCCGGTGGCATCCCAGGCAACTCATCTGGAAACACATCAGGAAATTCGCAGGCGACTGGCACATCTTCCAAACTTATTCCTTTGGCACTACAAACTTTAATCCCTTCTGTCTGATCTGAATCGGCCTGAACTTTTAACTTAGTTCCATCTGGGCTGGTTAAGGTGATCTCTCTATTCCCACAATCCAAAACTGCTTGGTTCTTGGAGAGCCAATCCATTCCTAGGATCACATCTAGGGACTTGGTGTCTAGGACAATAAGGTTGGCTAGAAATTCTACCCCTCCAATTAATATCTTAACTTCGGGGCAGCCTTGGTTCGTACTCAAATCAGAACCAGGAGATTGCACTAGTAAAACAGTCTTAAGAGGCATTGTCTTTAATTGATGATTTGCAGCAAAACTCCGAGAAAGAAACGAATGCGTAGCTCCAGAATCAAACAAAACCATGGCAGATGCTGAGTTGACTAGGAGCTTACCTAGTATGACGCCCAGTGCGGTCGGGCATCCTCGGTGGTGACGTGATTCACGCGCCTCTTCCAAAGAAAGCGGCGGAGTCTCGTGGCTTGATTAGGAGTTTGGGGCACTCCACGCCCCGCTCCCGGGCGGGGTCTTGGTGGCGTAGATCCCAAATTAAAACGGATGGCGCCACGGCTTGCTTTTCGGGGCAATTGTTGGCATAATGACCGAGTTCATGACGGTTGAAACAGTGACTCCTGCGGTGGATTCTTGTTCCTCCGAGGTGGGTTCTTTGTTGGTGCCGAGGTTGCGATTGCACGGAGGAGCCGGGCGAGGTTTGGTGCGGGGTCTGAATGTATTCGGAGGAGTGAAGCGAGCAGGCTGTTGAGCATTTGTTCTGACTCTCTGCTGGTGACTCTGATGGGCTCCATGCTGCATCATCTTTCTCTTACGGGATTCTTCCAATTCCCGACGAGATTCCTCAATGAGCATAGCCTTATCTACCAGATGCTGGAAATCTGCATAGTCATTGCCAATGACTTGCACCTTTAATCCTGGATTGAGTCCACGCTTGAACTTCTTCTGACGAGCATCATCTGTGGCTACATCCTCTGGTGCGTAGCGAGCGAGTTGAGTGAACTTATTAAGGTATTCACTCACTGACATTCCTTCTTGCTTAAGCTCTCGAAATTCATTCTTCTTCATTTCCACTTTTCCATCAGGAATATGAGAGTGGCGGAAAGCAGTGGAAAACTCTGCCCAAGTGATAGTCTGAGGATCATCATGGGCAGCACTGTAGTTCTCCCACCATTCAGCGGCGGTGCCCTCCAGCTGATGAGCGGCATAGAGAACCTTCTCACGATTGGTGCACTGGGCAATTTCAAGCTTCTTCTCAATGGAGCGGATCCAATCATCGGCGTCCAATGGTTCTGAAGAATTGGAGAAAGTTGGCGGACGAGTCCTCATAAATTCTGCTAGCTTGGACTGGAGACGAGCTTGAGGAGGTGCAAGAAGAGCTTGGTTTTTTGGTTCAACAGTTGGCTAGAGCAAGCTGCGATGCAGTTCTGGCGATTCATCATGTTGTTCATGTTCTGCATCATTGAGTTCATAAGCTGAGTCTGAGCTGCTAGAAAATGTCCCATGTTCCAGTGCACACGCTGGTGGTGGTGGTGCATTGGGGTTGGAGTTGGTGTTGGCACTGGCACTGGCATCCACTGGCGATCCACGACCGGCTCCAGAACGAGTGTCAACCATCTGAGGTGCAGCGCAAGGGTTTGATAGGTAAGAGGGAAAAGCAGTAGATGCGTGGTAAGATCATCTAGGGGAGAAGGTAATACCCAGGGACAAAAGGATACAACCGAAAGGCTTCAAACTAAAGAGGCAAATAAAGCTTTTTCAACTAAAGGTATGGTTGCGACACCGTGCTTGGGCAAGGGTACAACATACCAGGCACACAAGCAAAGAAAATCCTAGTATACGCGGACTAAACGTAACTAAACTGAAAAGGGTAACACATGCTCAAACACCGCTGAGCACCAAAAACCTATCTTATTTGGTAGGCTTCTCGGATATGTCTTTGATGGCTTGATCATCATCTTCCTTGATTTGATTCCTTGCAGAAGACTCGAGGCTTTGAGAAGTTTCATAGGATAAGATCAATTTAAATTTCGAAACCATGTTTCAGCAAAGGAAAGGAATAAGAACCTAAGAATAAGTTGAGAGGAGACGAAAACTATTAAGTACCAATTTGTTGGTTTAATTTAGAAAATAATTTTGAAGACCATGCTAACTAGGATAGCGACCTACGGTCGATATGGCTCGATACTATCTCGTCGGGACCGGATTTACAAACCAAACCCTCTGTATATCTTGCACTAGTCCAGATCACGCTAGTGCACACAGTGGAAACACAGATGTAATATCATTCCATACAACGAATTAACTAAGAAGAAGCAAATTATTATTAAATAAAGCAAACGACCTTATGATCAATGTTTACACCATTGTGCCTTAAGGGCTTAAGAAACAAATACTATTGCAATGAAAAGATAACTTGAACCATTCGACATGCCACGAGCAATCGTCTGGGAACGCCTTCCTAATCCACGTAGTCTTCATAGAATTCCTCTTCATGAGATTCATTATCTCCTTGAAAGAATCGATCAACAAGGGCATAAAGCCGTGAGTACAAAGGTACTCAAAGAAGCCATAGGAATTGATGCAATACATTTATGCACGGCTTGATAAGGATGGCTATATGTTTCATTTGCGTAAAGCAATAACTTGAATTGAAATACAATAAATAGATTGAAAGCATATTTATGAAAACATAAATAAATAAGCGATAGATCAATGATAGACAACAAAACAACAGTGAACTCCCTGCTCACATCCAAACAATTCCACATTCCACATTTTATGAAACACTCTATACCCGTGTGAAATTCCGGGCTTTGTCCATGATCATGACGCGCTATCCGAATAGTTTTACACTGCAGAGGTTGTACAACTTTACCCACAAGACATGAACATCTCTTTGTGCAAACGTTACTAACACACTTCCTTTGGTGTGTCGCAGAGATATCATGACAAAGCCTTTCCAATGCATGTCTAAGCTCTAGACGCTCGCTAAGGTTTCGCCCATAAGGCCCCTCTTGCGCCATGTGAATCTACCCGTCCATCCCGAACCCACACCACCATTGGCGTACTCAAGACTAGACATTACAAATTAATCAGCTAGGTCTGTCCCATTCCAGACATGTGGTAGTACGATTAGACCCAGTTCAATGGCGCACAAGATTAAGTCCTTAAGTTGTCTCAGGCAAGACATCCACATCCCAACATGCTAGAAAGCACCCCTTTATCGCACGATCACTTGCCCAAGGGAAAACAATTGTTCAACCAAGACCAATGGCAAACCCGCCATGGTACAACAAATTTTACAACAAATGGCTAACGGCCACGATTCAATATCTCATTAAGTCAAGATTAACATTATTCAACATGTGACATGAATCCCAACGATATGTAAGCATGTCTAAGCATAGCTACGATAACCCAATGTTGGTATTATGATTATGTCCAACTAGTAATGTCCCAACCTAGGTTTAACAATGGATACATGGCATACAACGAATCAAGGTGGCATAATGTCAACTAGGCATACATCTACTCCCATTAAATAAACATTGATACGTAAATAGCATGCAAGTGTATAAAATAAATTACTTTGCAAACATAGGATCAATATGATCAAAGGTTACGACTTGCCTTGCTGATCTAGTGCTGAATCTTGGTCTTCGAAGTCTTCGTTTGCTCCCTCGGAATTAGCGTCTACCGGAAAAGAAAACGATGAAACCAAATAAATACAAAACAGAGACTCAAACAAGCTCAAAACTGAAAATAAATGGCTCTGGAAGATAGATCTTGATTTTAGAAAATTTTAGAAACTTGAATCGCCTCAATCGGAGTTCGTATGAGCGAGAACGGCCTCGAAAGATTAAATTCAGAGAAAATACAGAAAATCGAAAATCGAATTTTTGGATTTATTTTGTATGAAAAAGCGATTTATTGCGCAACGCCGACGTCATCCGCTCACGGTGGACAAGGTCCACGGCGCTGCGCCGGTTCACCGTGCACCGGCGCGACGGCCGACGCGCAGCGCCGACGCTGGCGCTCGGCCGACGCGAAGGCCGACGCATAGCGGTGACGCGGCAAGCCACGCGTCGCTCATCGGTGGCACGGCCAGATCGGGCGGCTGGAAAAATAACGCGGCCGGCGAAGGACGTGGCGCCATCCGGGACGCACCCGCGAGATCGAACGACCACGATCGCTCGACACAAGACGACGGCGAGCGGCGGCGCGGGCTCACCGGCAACGGAGAAGAAGACGCGGCGATCGGCGGCGATGACCGGATCGGGCGCGAGACTTGGTGGATCCGAAGAGGACGACGCAGGAGCTCAAGAGACCAACGGTGCGGCGGAGGGCACCGGCGGCGACGGAAAAGGCGGCGAAGAGCTCGCACGGCGAGAACTTCGGCGGCGGGCGCACGCGCAACGGGCGCGTTAGGGCAAAAAGGAGGGCAACCGAAGCGGCGGAATACGGCGGACCTCGGGCCGGGTGCGGCTCGGCTTTTATAGCCTCGGAGGACGCACATCGGACGCGGCACGGACGCCGAGGCGTGCGGCGGCGGGACTCCGAATCGGCTAGGGTTTGGCTGCGGCGGCTGGCGCGTCGGGACAAGACACGCTGTCGCAAGACGGACGGCAGATCTGTACCGGGCCAGGCCTGGCCGAAGGCTGGCGCAACGGGTGGGCGAGTGGGGTGAAGCGGGCCAGGGAAACGGGCTGGGCCAAGAATCAGCCCGAGAAGGTTTTCGAAAATAAAATCATTTTTCGATTTTAAATAATTCCAGGAATCCGAATAAAACCAAATAAATTCAAATAAATATCAAATAAATTCAGAAAAATCCCCAAAAATACAGAAAAATTCCTTGGAGCACAAGGAACCCAACTAAAACTGAAATTCTTGATTTTGATGGATAGTTTAGTCAAATTAAATCCTTTTATTATTTAGAAATTCAAATTAAGCTGGAGTTAATTCAAGAAAATGCAAATGGTTAAATTTTGAATTCCAACATTCCAAAACTCAAATTTTGGGATGTTACAAGGCTCGAGGCTTTGAGAAGTTTCAAGAGATAAGATCAAATTAAAATTTTAAAATAATATTTTAGCAAAGGAAAGAAGTAA
Source organism: Otatea glauca (assembly GCA_036346275.1). Taxonomy (NCBI): domain Eukaryota; kingdom Viridiplantae; phylum Streptophyta; class Magnoliopsida; order Poales; family Poaceae; genus Otatea; species Otatea glauca. The sequence continues at coordinate 29,250,069 of CM070731.1, read as the reverse complement.
GAACCTAAGAATAAGATGAGATGAGATAATCTATTCACAGCAATTCGTTGGTTTGATTTAGAGAATAATTTTGAAGTTCTTGCTAAGAAGACCAGACTAACTAGGGATGCGACCTACAGTCGATATGGCTCTGATACCACCTCTGTCGGGACCAGATAACCAAATTCGAACCCTCTGTGTATAACCTGTGCTAGTCAAGGAAAAGCTAGCACACACAGTGGAAACAGTGATGACAACACATCCATATCACGAATCAAATAATATTAATTAAGCAAAAGAGTATTAGCCTTATGGCCAATTATTACAAATAAGCAGCATCATAGCATGAGTTCAATAAGAAACAGCGGAAACGAAATAACAAAAGCAAAGTAAGTCCATCCATTTGCCCAATAGGCAATCGACTGGGGTTCGCGTCCTAGCATTCCGGATCGCCTTCGTCGTAACCACAAGCGTAGAAATCGAAGTCACCTTCAGTTTCTGCGAACTCCTCTGTGGAAGGTTGGGGATGTTGCAAGGGTGAGCACAAAATGTACTCCGCAAGTCTTGGAAACATAATGCATGATAACTATATGCAAGGCTAAACAATTGAAGGCATAATATGGCTCTTTTAGCATAAAGCAAAGTTTAACTGTAAATACCAATAGTAATTTCATAAAGCATCATTTGATCAAAAGGTAATAGCATAGTAATTGAATTTGATATGACAATTAAAACAGGTTCCATCTACCTGACTGGCTCCATCTGCCAAACCATAACCCGAGAGTTCCATCTGCTCACGGATTCCCAAACCAACATTTTCCTTTAAAAGAAAACCATAAAATCTACAATGTGCAAGCGTACCTCGCCTGCCCTTGAACGTGGGCACGGCTACTTAAGTAGTTTTAACTCTGCAGAGTGTGTACACTTTACCCACAAGACATGATCGACTCTTGTTGCCATGCAATTAACACACTTCCTTTGGTGTGTCGGCAGAGAGATCATGACCATACCTTTACAATGTACAACCCCACTATTAACCTCGCCCGCTAAGGTTTCATCGCTGTTAGGGTTCTAGCTGCCCAGTACAGAAGCCCCCTCTTGCGCCTGCCAACATCTGGCACTCACCAACTGGCAAAGCTAATAATGAGACGCACAAATTATTTAGCCAAGTCGTATACATATAGACTTGTGGTTGTACGGTAGTGCTCGGTCCATGGTAACACACGCTTCGGTCCTTAATTGAGTAGGGCGGAACATTCACATACCAAGGTCTCGTGCTTTCTGCACCCGTCAAACATCCATCCGCCCCGGTCTAAACCATTTCCACTTTATTTTACCTAAATCACAGCAGCAACACCAATTGCCGCGATTTCACAAAAAAGTTTAAGCAACATTTGAGATGTTTCCCATAATGGCACAATATCGAAACGCTTAAGCTGGACTAAGCAATTCTACCGTTCCATGCTAATCTACTAGATATCACCAAATAAAATAGCTAGTATATATCATCTAGGGTATCAAAGGTTCGACATGATCAATACAAATGAGGGTATAACAAACTGGAATTTAACTAAACCATAGGACTACATTTAAAGTACTTTGCATAAGAGTAAGCATGCATAATTTAAAAACAACATAACATTTTCATAAAATTTGGGATCAACATGTTCAAGGAAGACTTGCCTTCATTGCTTCCTGCAGGATCTACCTCTGACTGTTGATTTGCTTGAGGTTCGACTGCGTCGTCTACACGCAAAACGAGAGAAAATAAATAAAACAAATTCAAATAAAATTCAAAAATTGAAAATAATGGTACTGGAAGATAGATCTTGAATTTAGATGAATTTAGAAATTTGAATCACTGGAATCGGAGCTCGAACGGGGAAGAACGGGCTCCTAAAAGATTCCGAGATCAGAAAATCAGAGAGGCTGACACGTGTCAACACGTGATTGGCTGGAATTTCCTGATTTTTGGAAAATTGGAAAAAGGAAAAGAAATACCGCTGACACGTGGGACCCACGAGTCAGAGACTCGGCTCACGGTGGACTGCGTCCACCGAGCGGCTTGGAGGATGACGCGGCAGACCGACCGACGTAGAGAGCCACGCGGCGGTTAGGGCAGACGTGGCTGGCCACGCAGCTACCGACGCGGCGGCTGGCGAGGCATTGACGTGGACTGGCCATGCGTCGCGCATCCAGCGGCCCGATCGGATCGGACGGCGGAAGGCCGAGACCGAGACGGCGGCGACGTGACGCGATCTGGCGCGCACGCAGAAGATCGGATGGCCACGAACCGGCGGACCAAATCGACGGCGAGGCGGCGGTGATATTCCGCCGGAGGCGAGGAAGATGACGCATTCGACGGCGGTTTTGTACCGGATCGAGCACGGGGTGTCGTGGATCTGGAAGAGGGCTTCGCGACGAACTCGGGCGCACAACCGATGACGGCGGAGGTGGACCGGAGCGGCTAGACGACGGAGAAGAAGCACTCGGATACGGCGGACGAACTTCGGCGAGCGATATCTCCATGATGAAGGTGGCTCGGGCGGCGAGGCTTGAGGCAGCGGGTGCGGCGCGAGGAGGCGAACCTCAGGCTGGGTGCGGCGGCGGCTTAAATAGCCTGGGTAGGCGTGCAAATCCGGAAACTGAGGTGGCGGCGGCGGAATTGACGCGGAGGGAACGGGCCGAGCGGAGCGGGCCGGGCGGTGGAAAGAGGAATGGGCCGACGGTTGGATTCTGCCCGAAAAGGGTTTTGGAAATAAAAACATTTTTCAAGTTAAAGAAATTCCAGAAATTCAAATAAAAGCAATTAAATACAAATAAATATCAAATAAATTGAAAAAAAATGTCCAGAAATACAAAAAAATTCCTTGCAGCATAATGAAGCCAACTAAAACTAAAAATATTTTGTTTGATGGATAGATTAGTCAAATTAAATCCTTTCATAAATAGAAAATTCAATTTAAGCTTTGATTAATTCAAGAAAAATGCAAATGGTTCATTTTCAAATTTAAACATTCTAAACTGAAATTTTTGGAATGTTACAAAGGTGAAAGACCATGTGGAGGTCTACCCATATTTGTGGTGAGTAATTGACTGTATTTGAGCTTGTGGTACAAAAGTTTGAGTTTGATTTGGACAGTTTGTAAACTGGTTGGGACTAGTTATGAACTGGTCGGAACAGTTTGTGAACTGGTTAGGACTAGTTGTGAACTGGTCGAGACAGTTTGTAGACTGGTTGGGACTGGTTGTGAACTGGTCGGAACAATTTATGAACTGGTTGGGTAAGATTGTAAACTAGTCGAGACAAATTGTGTATCTTTTTGGCTATGTGTTGATTGGATTGCATATGTTGTTGGATATTGTTATGTGATGTGTTTTTCTTGTCTATGATGGTTGCAGGACTTTAGATTGTGTCTTTATTGGATATGCTCATCAGAGCACTACATATAGGTTTCTAGTGGTCAAGTCTGAGGTGTCAGACATTGCCGTAAATACTGTAATGGAGTCTCGTGACGCGACATTCTTTGAGAATATTTTTTCTATGAGAGCAAGAGAAGATATCACATCTAATGGTTCTTATGAATACTCTACTCCTTCTAGTGTGAATGACATAGCTCCAGAATGGGAGTTGAGAAGGAGTAAGAGGCAAAAGACTGAAAAGTCCTTGGCGATGACTATGTCGCCTATGTCATGGATGATGAATCATGAAGTCTTTTAGAGGCATATGCATCATCAGATGCAGAGTACTGGAAGGAGGCAGTCCAGAGTGAGATGAACTCCATCATCTCTAATGGGACTTGGGAGATAGTAGATCTTCCAATTGGATGCAAGCCAGTGGGCTGCAAATGGATCTTTAAAAGAAAGCGCAGGCCCGATGGTACAATTTAAAAGTAAAAAACTCGTTTGGTGGCTAAGGGCTTCACGTAAAAAGAGGTCGAAGATTACTTTGACACTTACTCTCCTGTGGCCCTGTGGCCAGATTACCCACAATCCGAGTGCTCTTGGCACTGGCAGTTTCTTATAATCTCCTAGTACATCAAATGGATGTAAAGACCGCTTTCTTAAATGGAGAGTTGGATGAGGAGATCTATATTCAACAGTCGTATGGATTTGTGGTAAAAGGATAGGAAAACAGAGTGTGTCATTTGATTAAATCCTTATATGGTCTAAAACAAGCTCCCAAGCTGATAAGTGTGTGTACTATCGATTCAAAGGGAGTGATGGTGTCATTCTATGTTTATATGTGGATGATATATTACTATTTGGGACCAATTTGGATGTAATTAATTCAACAAAGTCGTTCCTCTCCCAGAACTTTGATATGAAAGATCTAGGTAGAGCTGATGTAATTTTGAACATAAGCTTATAAAGGGTGAGAATGGGATTACACTGTCTCAATCCCATTATGTGGACTAAGTCTTGAGTCGTGTTGGCTTTATAGATTGCAAGCCAGTTGCCACACCGTATGATCCAAATATTAAACTAAAAAGAACTTAGGTCAAGGTAAAGACCAACTCAAGTATTCATAAATTATAGGTTCCCTGATGTACTTAGCTAGTGCAACGAGGCCAGACATCTCATATGTTGTATGTAGGTTGAGTCGTTATACGTCCATCTCAGGAGATGAATATTGGATAGCACTTGAGAGAGTTATCAAATATTTAAAGGGAATAATGAATTTGGGAATACATTATTCTGGTCATCCTACAATCTTGGAAGGATTCAGTGATTCCAACTGGATCAGTGACTCAGATGACATTAAGGCTACAAGTGGCTATGTTTTTACTCTAGTAGGTGGGGCTGTATCATGGATGTCTTCAAAATAGACTATTATTACATGATCCACCATAGAGGTTGAGTTAGTAGCGCTAGACTCAGCGGCTGTAGAGGCAGAATGGATTAGAGAGCTCCTTTCTTACCTACCAGTGCTAGAAAAACCTATGCCAGCTATTCTTACCTACTGTGATAATCAAACCATTCTAGTGAAGGTGAAGAGTAGGAAAGATAATATGAAGTCATCAAGACACATAAAGAGGCGACTAAAATCGATGAGGCATGCCGGAGAGACGGGTGTCATTACTGTAGAATAGATCCAGTCTGAAAGGAATTTGGCCGATCCTTTCACTAAAGGAATGGCGCGAAAGGCCATCCTTGCAACACCAGGGGAATGGGATTCATGCCCACTTGAGTGGATCACATCAGTAGTAACCTATCCTAGAAGATCGGAGATCCTTTGATCTAAGCTCTAGGAAACCAAACGGTGTGGTCTAGAGAGCACATCTAAGGGTCCCATTAGCTGTAGTGCTTGTAACACTCTGGCCCAAATTTCACTCATGGCCTAGCCCACCGTGGGGCGGGCCCACGCATGCATAGTACCCCACTTACACTTTCGTCCTCGCTTTGTATAAAAGGGTTAACCTGAAGGCCCAAATTTCACTCATGGCCCAGCCCACCATGGGGCAGGCCCACGCATGCATAGTACCCCACTTACACTTTCGTCCTCGCTTCGTGTAAAAGGGTTAATCTGAAGGTGCTATGTTTGGACCCAACAGGCATTATATACTACTACAACTCACTTTGTGCAAGCAATATGGGACTAATCCCACCACCGCTCCACAAGGGCCACATGGGCCTTCACATTAACAGGCCAGGGGGTATTACACTCACCCCCTTAAGGGCTAACGCCCTCGGCAACACACCGTATACACAGCAAATACCCAGAACCAACCCTCGGTATGCGGAAGTGTGTCCAATGCCGGCACATATGTCATGTTGTGTGACCACTCCGGATCCACACGTGCCATGCGGCATATGCCCGTGCCCATATCCCACATGCGCCCGTGCAGCGAAGGTTGATGCTCTGATACCAACTGTAACACCTTGGCCCAAATTTCGCTCTTGGCCCAACCCACCATGGAGCGGGCTCACGCATGCATAGCACCCCACTTACACTTTCGTCCTCGCTTCGTGTAAAAGGGTTAACCCGGAGGTACTATGTTTGGACCCAGCAGGCATTATATACTACTACAACTCACTTTGTGCAAGCAATGTGGGACTAATCCCACCACCGCTCCACATGAGCCACATAGGCCTTCACATTAACGGGCCGGGGTATTACACTACCTCTATCGAAACCTAAATATACAAATATAGACACTCTGTGTATTCAGCACTAGTCCAGGATCAAGCTAGTGCACACAGTCTCAACATAGATGAATAACACAATCATACTCAACGATACCATAATAAGACTTCATCAAATTAAATATAACTTGTTAGACGACCTTATAGTCCACCTTACATGATTACGCCTCACAGGGCTAAGACTAAAAAATAAATAAATTGCAGCAACAATAAACTTATTCGTAGTAACCCTTCAAATTGACACAGGCAACTGACAAGGTTCGCACCTTAGTTGTCCGCTTCTTCCTGATACTCCTCCTCAAAAGCAGGTGTAATCTCCTCTCCAACTGGTGATGTTTTGTTACAAGGGTGAGTACATAAAACACTCAACAAGTTGTGCACAAAATGCAAATCTAATATACTATATACACGGCTTATTCCAAATGAATGGCTGACAGGGCTATTTTGCAATAAAACATCATTTATGAAATAATATCATAAATAGGTTGAAAAAACAGTAAAAAATAATAACAATATTAAATTTATCAGTTATTTCCCAAATAAATCAACTTATAACCTTAAATCATATTTCAACTTTCATAAGCATACAGCCTCCATACCCACATTGATTTTAATAGAAACTAACCCTTGACTGTAATCACCGAGCAATGCTCAATACCGCAAGCATGACTATTCGAATAGGTTTGATACTCTGCAGAGGTTATACACTTCCCCACAATATACAATCATACACCACAAAGGCGAGTGATTATAACAAAGTCTTTCCAATGCTGTGTCTAAACCCAATACTGCCCACTGAGGTTTCAACACTGATGGGACAGGTTACCACACTCAAGGCCCTCCTCTTGTGCCATGTTAGTTTTCCCATAAAGTCAGGACTCACACCACCACGACAGTACCAAAGCCTAGACATAACAAATTAATCAGCTAGGTCTGTCCCATAGCAAACTTATGGTTGTATGAATGACTCAATTCAAATGCTTGCAAGGTTAAGTCCTTAATTGACCAAGGCAAGACTAACCAAAAAATTCACCATAACCACGAACCATCAATACCATAAAAAGCAATGCAACCACCCAAATGCCACATTGGCCCACCACAATTACATGCCAATTGCCTCAATCTAAATTATTTTACCGCCCCAGTTGTTTTACCATGCACCATGTGCCATCAACAACAACATTGTGTGATAACACCCGACACACAAGTTAATAAACATGTTCAATAATTCATTAAGCAAGATTAACCTTTTCACATAAAATGATGACTCGTTGCATGGCTAAGCATACTACGTGCGTTCTAACTACCCATAGTGGTAATTATAGCTACCAATTAATATGAAACCATTCTAGGGTAATAAATGAAATACGACTGAAAGACCATGTGGAGGGCTATCCAGATTTGTGATGTGTATTTGACTAAATTTGAGCTTGGGTTGCCCTTGTTTGAGTTTGATTTGAAATAGATTTTCAATTGGAAGCAATTTGAGGTCTTCTCTGTTTTTCCGGTGCTACCGGCCAGAACGAGGAAAAATGAATTTTAATGAGTGTACCTTGATGGATTTATTGCACATCTTTGTGGGCATTGCTATGTGAGGAGTTTCCTTGCTTTTCATGGTTGCAGGATGACGGTGCTAGGTCATGGTGTGGTGAAGGTTGGCCGGGACTAGGCGAGGAGCGTCGGAGGTCCAGACGGTCGGGGATCGCCGGAAGATGATCGGAGACGGAGTACGTGCAAACCATGAAGACAAGGAATGGATGTGATGCTAGCTAGATGCTCCTTGGATCGATGAGGGCCGTTGGATTGCGGTCTAGTTGATAGGATAGCGGGTCTAGTTAGTATGGTTTGAAAACCGTGCAAGAAAACCCATTTGTGTGGTGGGTTTTGGGTGAACCCTTGCATCGCTGGTTGAGTGGGTTAATCCTAGCCCTTGATGGATGCTCTAGGGTTTAGAGGCTCATCCAAGGGTGGTAGGTGGCCCAAGAGTTGTATAAATAGGGGTGGAGGGGTAGCCTTCCCCTCTTAAAGGTTTTGAGGTTTTTGATGCTCCTTTGAGCTTTGCCCACATAAAATGTGAGGCTTTGTAACCTCTCCTTCCAGAAATGAAATGTTCTTCATTTGTGTTCATGTTTCATTTCCTTTACGCATTTACATTACGCATTTAAATTACGCAATTTAAATTCAGCATTTACATTCTCGCAATTTACTTTCTCGTAATTTGGATTTGCCTCCCCTCCTTCTAAATGTTGTTCTTATAGGATGTCTTGAGTGTGTTTATTTGGTTTTATATCTTTCTTGCACCCTAGGATAGACTAGAGATCAAGTTCTTATTGAATTGCAAATCTGTCCAGAACTTGTTCTTCGCGCAGCAGTTAGTCTTTGATTTTTATAAAACTTTAGAAAACTCATTTTTCTTTGATTCTTCTTGGAGAAGGTTGACTACTCATATATACATCTGTATAACATTTTTTGAGTCCACTGGTTGCACCGTTTGAGCGCTATGAAGTGAAAACCGAGCCTCAAACTTTCTGGTCGAAGTTCCTGACTATCTGTATTGCTTGATTTTTCATGTTTATTTTACAAACATTTTTGAGGTGATGTTTGGTGGAGTGTTTCAAGACTTAACTTCTCACAGGGAAAAAAGTTCGCACAAATTTTAGAGCAACAGAAACTCACCAACCACCTGCTCCAATTGAGGACAATTTCTTGAAAATCTGCTTTTACTTTTCTAGAAAGAGACTTTGGTGTTTTTGCTTTATCTCTTTTAGAAAAGTAGTCTTTGAGTTGATTCCTCTTTGTTTGAACACTTGACAACCAGGATTGTGATTAAAAATCCCTCACATGATTCATGGCTCTCATCCATGCAAGCTAGGGTTACACATAGTTGTCAAATTGTTCGGGTTTTGGAGGGTGCGCGAATCTGAGAAACGCCAAGTTTGAAGGAAAATCTTTGAGTGTTTCAGATTTTTGTTTGCGAGATTGTTTGGAGTACTTTGAGTGGGGAAACTTTCATTTGGGATCATTCACCCCCTCTCTGATCGCCATTTCGATCTTTCAATTGGTATCAGATCCGGTTTTGCTCTTCCATAGATCTTGACCGGTCTTAAGAGCCATGGCGATGGACAAGTATTCCACCAAGCCTCCTATTTTCTCTGGAGTTGATTTTCCTTTTTGGACATCTCGAATGGTGTCATACATCACTGCCCAGGGCTTCCTGATATGGCAGAAGGTGAAACTCACGTATGAGGTTCCTGCTGATGAAAACGTCATGGCCAGCAATATGGCTGACGTTGAGGCAAACGCTAAGGCAAGGAACATTCTCATACAGGGTCTTAGCCGCAGTGAGTATGATAGGATTTCTCACCTCCGTTCCGCTCACGAGATTTAGGTGACCCTCGATGCTTACCATGAGGGCACTACCCAAATCAAGACGGTTCGACAGGACCAATTCAAGCGTGAGTTCAATAAGTTTGAACAACACGCCGGTGAGAGTCTTGATGAGTGTTTCGATCTTTTTACCAAGATCTTGAGCGATCTTCGAGCAGTTGGTTGCATATACCCTGACTCGGATAATGCTCGACATTTCTTGACCGCACTCGATTTGCGTGTTTGGGAGATGAAGGTGACCACCATCAAGGACACCACCGACTTGTCGACTCTGACTCTTGACGGGCTTTATTCTCGCCTCATAACTCATGAGATCGATGTCGTCTCACGGAAGACGAAATCTCAGTCGATGGCCTTGGTCACCGATCCCATTGGATCTTCTTCTTCTGATCCTTCTATTGGTTTCTCTCTTTCCGCCTTTTGTGAGCTAAGCGATGACCAACTGGAAAAATTTTCAGAAAATGAGCTTGCTCTTCTCGCTCGTAAGTTTTCTCATGCATACAAGAGGATGAGAGAGAGAAAGAGAGGTGGCATGATCACATGCTTCGAGTGTGGTGGCCCCAACCACATTCGGGCTAATTGCCCCAAACTGGAGAAGACAAAGAACGACACCAACGGTTCAGCAAAGAACGACTACATCGACAAGAACCGCAACAAGAAGCCTCCAGTTCATGAGCCGGCGCGTGAGAAGAAGTACCGCAACTTCTCCAAGAACAAGAAGCTCTTCCACCGCGTCCTCGCCGCGCTTGACGACATCAACCTCTTCGACACGGAGACATGGAGTGACGATGGCGAGGATGATCCGCAAGAGAAGAAAGCCGGCGACGACTTCTCCGGCATGTGCTTCATGGCCGACGCCAACGGCATCAGCGACTCTGAGCTCTACAGCGACTCGGACGAGGTACCCTCCTATGACCAGCTCAATGAAGCTTTCTGCAAATTAGAAAAATTTCATGCTAGAGCTAGAGCTAGGTGTATGGAGCTAGAGAAGGAAGTAGGTACCTTGACTCGGGAATTATCTTCTCTTAGATCTTCTCCCTCTCGAGTCACTGATGATTGTTCTTTGTGTGATGCCGTGCTTGAGGAGTTAGAGAAACTAAGGACCATACATGATATTGTGCTTGTTGAACTTGATGGCCTTAGGTTAAAGAATGCTAGCACTAGTCCTATTGATGCTATTCCTGTTGAGGCTAGTTTTCTTCATGCTCACTCTACTTCTTCATGTTCAAATTGCCCTAAATTGCTCGCCGAAATTGATGCCATGAGCGATCACCTTAGGAAGCTTTCTTCTAGAAATGATGAACTTGAAATGCATGCTTCTAAGGACCCAGTCAGCTCATGTGAGGGCTATAGGCAACTAAAACTTGACAATGAATCCTTAAATGTCAAGTGTGCTAAACTTGCTAAGGACTTACTAGATAAGTCACAAGAAAGTTGATTGCGATGTTCTGTGATTGAGGGGGATTTGGATAAAATCCATGTCGAGCTTAGAAAGAAATTAGAAGACCAAGCCCATAGAATTAGAAATGCATCTTGCGTTTCTTGTGAGGCCCTCAAGATTGAGGCAGCCGTCTTTGAGGAGAAAAATGCGTCTACGAGAGAGCTCATCTTTCTGGTTCTTCTTCTCCTGTTCTTCTTGTGCTTCTTTCTTTCGAGATTGCCAGTATATTATGAGCACTCTCGAGAAGTTTGTTGGAGGCAAGAAGAAGCTCAATCTTATTCTAGACCAATCCAAGATTAGTAGATTCAATCAAGGTCTAGGATTTGATCCCTTGGAGCACGCTCGGGCGCATCCTCCCACCCTTGTGCGCGGCTCCAAGAGTGGTGAGATTGTGGTAGCTCCTAGAGTGAGTACCACCGTGTTTAGGTCTGCTAGGGTTGTCCATAGGACTTCTGACCAGAAGGGTGTAACTCCTATTGCTTCTGCCTATAGCAAGGCGAAGTACACATGCACCTTCTGTAAGAAGGATGGTCACCTAGTAGATTTCTGCTTCAGGCGCGCCAAGATCAATCGGCATGAGCGTGTTGCTGCCCTTGAGGGTATTCAGGGTCATCTCCAGACTTTGAGTGCTCCTAAGGCACACACTGCTTCTAGATAGGTTAGAGAGTCGCCTGTTTTTGGGGCGTCCAGGACTCGGTTTTCATGCTAGTTCTTCGAGTTTTAGTCCTGGAGCTGTTCGTAGTCAGTCTTTCCATCGTCCTCTTGATATTCCTCGTTTTTCTCATCGAGGTAGATATCAGCGGCGTGAGGTGTTTTCTGGTAGGAGTTTGAGGCAGCTTCACTGGGGTGGTTCGGCTTTTGCTCCATGGCAGGCCAACCCAGTTTCAGCTCCTAGATCATCTACTAGAGTTGCTACTGATCTTGTTAGGGTTAAACATCAGAGAGACACTCGAGTCCAGTCTTCTTCTGTGACTGGTACTCTGAGGTGTCGTATTGTTCAGTATTGGGTTCCTAAGTCTTCACTCTATCCCAGTACTGAGTCATCTTTCTCTCTTGTGTCTTGATCAGGTTCGTCGGATGGGGAAGGGAGATGTTTGGATTGTCGACTCCGGTTGTTCTCGTCATATGACCGGAGATTCTCGATGGTTCTCTTCCCTAGTCCGAGCCCCCAGTGATGAGTTGATCACTTTCGGGGATGCTTCTTCAGGTAGAGTCATTGCTAAAGGTACCATCTGCATTAATGACAATTTCATTCTTAAAGATGTTGCCTTAGTGAGTAAGCTGCAATACAATTTGCTTTCTGTTTCTCAGCTTATTGATGACTCTTTCGAGGTGAGTTTCAAGAGTAGCGCCTGTAGAATCGTCGATTCTTCGGGAGGGTTAGTTTCTTGGATTTCTAGATATGGGAGAGTCTTTCGTGCTGATTTTTTCGCTTCTTCCGAGACTCTCTCCGTTGTTTGATTGCTTGAGTCCGTGATCTCTCCTTACGCATAGGAGACTTGGTCACATTGGATTTGATTATTTGACCCGAGTTAGCAGTCATGACCTCATTCGTGGTTTGCCTAAACTCAAAATGGTCAAAGACTTAGTTTGCTCTCCTTGCCGACATGGCAAGATGGTTCTTGGCTTCTCATCCCCTAGTCATTGTTGTGATGCTGATGCACCAGGACAGCTTTTACATATGGACACTGTTGGTGCAGCTAGAGTGCAGTCAGTGGGTGGGAAGTGGTATGTTCTTGTCATTGTTGATGATTTTTCGAGGTACTCTTGGGTGTTTTTCAAGTCCTCGAAGGATGAGACTTTTACCCATTTTAGGGGTTTGGTTCATAGGTTGTATTTTGAGCTCCCTGGTGCCCTACGATCTATACTCAGTGACAATGGCACGGAGTTCAAGAACTCCTATTTTGAGATTTTTTGTGTGGAGTCTGGTTTAGAGCATCGGTTCTCCTCTCCCTACGTCCCTCAGCAAAATGGCGTAGTTGAAAGGAAGAACAGGACCCTGGTAGAAATGGCTAGGACGATGCTAGACGAGTACAGTACTCCTAGGAAGTTTTAATGAGGCTATAGCTACTGCTTGCCATGTTTCTAATCGTGTATTCTTGAGAGCATATTTGCACCGCACTTCTTACGAGTTGAGGTATGGGCGAAAGCCCAGTGTTTCTCATTTTTGTGTGTTTGGTTGCAAGTGTTTTATTTTGAAGTCTGGTAACCTGGATAAGTTTAAGTCTCGTTCTTCTGATGGTATCTTTCTGGGTTATTCGACTTCTTCTTGTAGCTATAGGGTCCGGAGTTGCGATGCGCATAGGATCATAGAGACCTGTGAAGTGACCTTTGATGAGGCTAGCACAGGAGCAGACCCGATATTTCAGGCACTTCTTCTTCCTCCGAGACCATCTTTGTAGAGGATGAGGATGATGGAGATGATGGTGTTCCACCTGATCCAGTCCCCTCTACACCTGAGGTGCCTCCTGTTTCCATTTCTGCACCTCAGGAAGGCCAGCCCTTGCCTTCTGACTCTCATTCAGCTAGTGGCTCTGCTCCTACCTCTTATGTGCATGAGGTAGAGGCCACTTCTGCTTCTGGACCTCCCCGTCATATTCAGCGTTCTCATCCACCTGATCAGATCATCGGCGATTTGTTTGAGCGAGTCACTCGCTCAAAATCAGGTTTATCCAGTTTCTGCCTTTGTTGCCTCGTTTGAGCCAAAGGATGTGACTCATGCATTATCTGGTGAGTCTTGAACTAATGCTATGCATGAGGAACTTTAAAACTTCGAGAGGAACAAAGTCTGCCAGCTTGTAGAACGTCCATCTGGTCATAATGTCATTGGGACCAAGTGGGTTTTCAAAAACAAGCAGAGTGAGGATGGGGTTGTCATTCGCAACAAGGCTAGGCTAGTTGCATAGGGCTTTTCTCAGGTTGAGAGCCTTGACTTTGAGGAGACCTTTGCCCCTGTAGCTAGACTAGAGGCTATTAGGATCCTGCTTGCATTCTCTGCATCCCGGGGCTTCAAGCTCTATCAAATGGATGTCAAGAGTGCATTCCTCAAAGGTTATATTGAGGAAGAGGTTTATGTCAAACAACCTCTAGGATTTGAGAACCCCAAGTTTTCGAGTCATGTATACAAGCTTTCCAAAGCTCTGTATGGACTCAAGCAGAACCCCAGAGCATGGTATGAGAGGCTCAAGTCTTATCTTCTCAGCCATGACTTCAAAATGGGTGTAGTAGACAAGACTCTGTTCATCAAACACCATGACTCGCATTTTCTTCTCGTCTAGGTTTATGTGGACGATATCATTTTTCGTGGCTCGTCTCATTCGCTTGTGTCTCAGTTTTCTAAGGTGATGAGCACAGAGTTTGAGATGAGTATGATGGGCAAGTTGAGCTACTTTCTTGGCTTCCAGATCAAGCAGACTCGGGAGGGTACTTTCTTGCATCAAGGCAAGTATACCCGTGACCTCCTGAGGCGCTTCGATATGTCTGATGGGAAGCCAATGATGACTCCTATGGCCACCACTGCTGTCCTCGACCCCGATGAGGATAGTGAGCCTGCTGATCAAAAGGAGTTTCGGAGCATGATCGGCTCCCTCTTGTACCTCACTGCTTCAAGGCCGGACATACATTTCGCTGTATGTCTGTGCACTCGATTTCAAGCTTCTCCTCGCGCCTCTCACCGCCAGGCGGTCAAGCGCATCTTCAGGTACCTTCGTGCTACCACTGATTATGGTATTTGGAACTCTTCTTCTTCTTGTCTATCCCTTCGAGCCTTTTCCGATGCAGACTTTGCTGGCTGTAGGATAGATAGGAAGAGCACTTTTGGCACTTGCTAATTTATTGGCACTTCTCTTGTTTCTTGGTCATCTAGAAAGCGATGCAGGGTTGCCTGATCCACCACGAGGCCGAGTATGTTGTCGCAGCCGATTCTTGTCAGAGCTGTGTTCTCTGGATGAGATCGACCTTGCAGGACTTTGGGTTAGAGATAGAGAGTGTGCCACTTTTCTATGACAACACTTCTGCTATTTGCACTGCTAAGAACCCAGTGCAGCATTCCCGGACCAAGCACATTGATATTAGATATCACTTCCTTAGAGACCATGTGGAGAAGGGAGATATCGCGCTTCAGTTTGTAGAGAGTGGCCTCCAGTTAGCCGATATCTTCACCAAGCCTTTGGATAACTCCAGATTTGTTGCCTTGAGGAGTGAGCTTGGAGTCGTGAGCCCTTACGACCTTTCGTGAGGGGGAGCTGGTTTGTATATTATGTATAATATATTCTCTTCCAGTTTTTCTCTTCTTTGTGTTTCATCTGGGTGATTTTGGGCTTATTTTCTTGAATTGAGTTCACTCACTTAGACTTCTAGTATGCTTTGCATGGACCTCTTATCTTGTGCTTTAGGTTGCTATCATGCGTGATTAGCTGTTCTCTCTTCTCTCTAGGTTGAGTTCCCTCACAGTCTTATAAGTCTAGCAGGTATTGGGCCTCCTGGTAGACAGTGTCTGTGCACTCCTTAGTAGGGATCTAGAGTCACTTCCTATGTCGACCTTGGGGAAGATAAGAGCGAGTCTGAGCCGTAGTGAGTCTCTTCTATCTTATCTATGCTCAATAGCCATCCAGTTTTGCAGTTTCTCGTCTTCTTCTCCTCATTCTGTTTTTCTGGTTGTTATTGAGTTTATTTGGGTTGTCCTTATGCCTAATCTTGATAATAACTCAAATTTAACCAGATTTGAGCTTAAAATTGATTCATTTGTTGAGGGGGAGTTTGGGAATCTGTTCATGCATTGCATTTAGACTGCATTTTCTGTTCATGAGCTTTGTCTATTATGCAATTGATTCAATCTTCATGAAATACATCATGCTATAATCACTAGCTTAGATATGTCCAAGTCCATTTATCATGCTAAGCTTTTTAAAATCTGAAAAAATTTGAAAGCTTTAAATGAAAACTTGACGAAACATGTTGCTTTTACTTACTAAGTTTCTTCTCTAGGGGTTTTTACCATGAATTGTGAAATTTTGGATTTCTCTAGAGTCCCTATAGCAACTTGGGTGAAATTTGTTTGATCCATATTTGAGTACTTCAGAATTGCTCATATGTGCTAAATTGAAAATTAAAAAAAAATTGACTCTTTTGTGCAAAATTGATCTCAACACTTTATATTCACGAGATTGCTTCCCATTGCACTTGGGATGAACTTGGAATATATTGTGTATGACCAAGATCATTCTCTTAAGAGTTACTCTTGAGATGATCAAAAATGGCTTGAGTCAATTTAAAAAAAATGCGAATATCAAACACATAAGTGGGTAAAGAATGCAAATAATGTCAAACATTTGCACCCCGCTATGTTTTTTTAAAGTCTTAAAAAAATTTGCATAAATTGAAAAATGAGCTTGAAGGACCTTATATGCACTTCAAAATTCCCCAAAGTGTTGAGTAGGTTGAACTCTAGGTTTTCCATTTGATCCTTGAGTGGTTTTGTTCTAGCTTTGAAACTTCGCTAAGTTTTGCACTTGTCAAATCATGCAAAAATGAAATATTGTAAAACTAAGCTTTTTCATAAAATGTATTGGTCTTGGACATGTCTTAATTTAGTCATATTCTGAAATTGACAAGCTTGGTGTAACATCTTTCCATTTTGATCAATTGGATAATCTTCAAAGCTCTTTAGATTGCATTTCATGCATACATAAAAAAAATTGATGCCTATATTGCCAAAAGGGGGAGAAAACGTAGAAAAGGCATCACTAAAAAGATAAAAATGTGAATGCTTATTTGGTTATTATGATCTTTGTAAAACTATGCTACTACTTCTTTTGGATCATAATCTCATAATCACATTTGACATGTTTAGTTGGATTTTAGAGTTTTTGTTGAAAACTTGCTCTTTCTTAAATTTAACTCTAAAATCTAAATTCCTCTTCATCAACTTGGTCATGGTTCCAATTTCTATCTTTGGACCAAGTTTGACTTTGCAACAAAAAAAATTGCTTTCTTCTTCATCCTCTTCAAACTCAAATCATATGCCTTTTGTTGTGTTTGTCAATATACTCATCAAGGGCGAGATTGAAGGACCATGTGGAGGTCTATCCAGATTTGTGATGAGTATTTGACTAAATTTGAGCTTGGGTTGCTCTTGTTTGAGTTTGATTTGAAATAGATTTTCAATTGGAAGCAATTTGAGGTCTTCTCTGTTTTCCCGGTGCTACCGGCCAGAACGAGGAAAAATGAATTTTAATGAGTGTACCTTGATGGATTTATTGCAAATATTTGTGGGCATTGCTATGTGAGGAGTTTCCTTGCTTTTGATGGTTGCAGGATGACGGTGATAGGTCATGGTGAGGTGAAGGATGGCCGGGACTAGGCGAGGAGCGTCGGAGGTCCAGACGGTCGGGGATCGTCGGAACATGATTGGAGACGGAGTACGTGCAAACCATGAAGACAAGGAATGGATGTGATGCTAGCTAGATGCTGCTTGGATCGATGAGGGCCGTCGGATTGCGGTCTAGTTGATAGGATAGCGGGTCTAGTTAGTATGCTTTGAAAACCGTGCAAGAAAACCCATTTGTGTGGTGGGTTTTGGGTGAACCCTTGCACGCTGGTTGAGTGGGTTAATCCTAGCCCTTGATGGATGCTCTAGGGTTTAGAGGCTCATCCAAGGGTGGTAGGTGGCCCAAGAGTTGTATAAATAGGGGTGGAGGGGTAGCCTTCCCCTCTTAAAGGTTTTGAGCTTTTTGATGCTCCTTTGAGCTTTGCCCACATAAAATGTGAGGCTTTGTAACCTCTCCTTCTAGAAATGAAATGTTCTTCATTTGTGTTCATGTTTCATTTCCTTTACGCATTTACATTACGCATTTAAATTATGCAATTTAAATTCAGCATTTACTTTCCCGTATTTACATTCTCGCAATTTACTTTCTCGTAATTTGGATTTGCCTCCCCTCCTTCTAAATGCTGTTCTTCTAGGATGTCTTGAGTGTGTTCATTTGGTTTTACATCTTTCTTGGACCCTAGGATAGACTAGAGATCAAGTTCTTATTGAATTGCAAATCTGTCCAGAACTTGTTCTTCGCACAGCAGTCAGTCTTTGATTTTTATAAAAATCTCGAAAAATAATTTTTCATTTATTCTTATTGGAGAAGGTGCACGACTCATATATACATCTGTATAAAAATCTTTGATTCTACTGGTTGCACCGTTTGAGCGCTATGAAGTGAAAACCGAGCCTCAAACTTTCTGGTCGAAGTTTCTGACTGTCTGTATTGCTTGATTTGTCATGTTAATTTTACAAAGCTTTATGAGGTTATTTTTGGTGGAGTGTTTCACGACTTAACTTCTCACAGGGAGAAAAATTCTCACAAATTTTAGAGTAAAAAAACTCACCAACCACCTGCTCCAATTGAGGACAATTTCTGAAAAATCTGCTTTTACTTTTCTAGAAAGAGACTTTGCTGTTTTTGCTTTATCTCTTTTAGAAAAGTAGTATTCGAGTTGATTCCTCTTTGTTTGAACACTTGACAACCAGGATTGTGATTAAAAATCCCTCAGATGATTCATGGCTCTCATCCATGCAAGCTAGGGGTACACATAGTTGTCAAATTGTTCGGGTTTTTGGGGGTGCGCGAATATGAGAAACACCAAGTTTGAAGAAAAATCTTTGGGTGTTTCAGATTTTTGTTTGCGAGATTGTTTGGAGTACTTTGAGTGGGGAAACTTTTATTTGGGATCATTCACCCCCCTCTAATCGCCATTTCGATCTTTCAACGACATACAATATTGTACAACCATAACTGGATAAACCATAATGGGCCTCCAACGTTGCCAACAATGAATTTGGCAAATCCAGAAAAAAGCCGACTTCTTATCACATGCATCATTTGGTAGACGGCTCCCAGAATCATTTTGCCAAGAGCGAGCCGACGGCCCTCTACTAATTGCTCTACCACAAATTGGTACACTTTTGTTGGACCAAGAGTAGCTCCGCAAAATACAAATCTTTCTAGCCACAGGTTCAAGAATGCTACGTGTTCTTCGTCCGATACTAACCCATTCACCTTGTTGTTATGTTGAATATATTTCGTCCATCCCTCGCCCTTGAATCGGATTAGCTTAAATCTGGGTTTACCACTGAAAGCCAATAACTGGTCTCCATCAGGCCTAAGGCAGCATAGCTCGGCTACGTCTAAAAGAGTTGGACCGATTGGACCAGGGCGGAAGAGGAAAGCATTGAAAGTATCCGACCAAAAATAGCACGCTGTGGCCACCAAGGGCTCATTGGCTTCTGGATTGGCTAGGCATAATGGGAGACTATCGGGATCAAGAATCTCTCGATGTGTCAACGCGATCAACAGGTCCCACTGGGCCGAGCAAAGATGGGACTTCGACCACGGCCTAAGCCGCGCCAATCCCTGCACGACCTCGAGCTTGGGGAGTGGAGATCCGACTCCCGCACGACCTCGACCTTGGCTTGGAGGTGTGCGCTTACTCGGTGGTTACCAAGACAGAGAATCCCGAGGTTAAGGCGGACGTGGGCGCAAGATCCGGGGCAGTTGCAGCACGTCTTCAATGTGCACCACGCACTACCCCGGGAATCTCTCCTAGCCATTTCTGGTAACGGCTGGGAGGGGTATAAAATCCCCTGAAGCAGAACGGCGAAGGACACGACATCAACACACAAGCAATAGGACAATAGCCACAATCAGAGCGCTCAAGCTCGAGCTGTAACCACCTCTGTACTCATGAATAGTGACCTCCTCCGCCTCAGGAGAAGACTGGAGTAGAGCTATTACCCCCACGGGGGCTCGAACCAGTATAATTCGCTGTGTCTTGCTCGTTGCCACCTCGCCCCGACCGACGTCCGTTCCTCCGTTGAGCGTAGCTCGTTTTGGGTCCCTCATTCACACTAACCCCGTTTTCATATCTGCGGTCAGGCGATCCCGATCGTCGACAGCTGGCACCCACCGTGGGGCCCGAAAGCTTCGCTCATCCGGAAGAAGTTCAATACTTTCAAGGTATGACATCCTCCGCAGCATTCCGTGAGCTCGGGTTCGAATGCTGTCCCCGAGCATGGAAGCTCCACGTCCCTGTTCTCCCCCTCTCCGCCGCTGCACGACCAGCTTGTTCTCATGGCCGCTAGCCATGGCGCGGGTGTGGAGGGAGGGGAGCGCAGCCCGAAGACCCCCGAGGACGCTCGCCGGATGGCCCAAGTCACCATCAACCAGGCCATAACCGCCGTCCGGCGAGAGGAGCGTGAGAAGGTTGGAACATCGTCAGGGCGCTCCAAGCTCCCTCAATCGAGCGAGCGCCTCCACGCAATGCTCGAGTCATGACTGACCCCGCCCATTCGAGGTCGGGCCTTTTCGGCCGAGCTCTCGCAGAAGAGCTCGATAAGGCCACTACCGAAGTTGTGCCGACGCAGCATCAAGGCCGCCCTTCTGGGTCCTGGTCCCTGAAGAGTGACGGCAGTTCCTCACGCAGGCACCAACGTCCCCGCTAGTCTCCCGCACGCTGACAATCCCGAGACCTGTCCCGTACTCTGCCTCGCCGTCGCTCCCCGAGTACGACTCCGGACGGTGTACGGCGACAGCTGGCCTACAGCAACTCACGCTCTAGCAGCCGCACCTCGGGCCTTTCTCCTGACATTCCCCCAAGGCGTCACCGGGTCCATGAGCGCTTGCAGTACCTCCTGGGCGATGCTCGGGCCCATCACCGCGGCCGTCGTGGTTGTAGGGCGGGACACCAAGGCGATCGAGAATCCAATTCCAGCAGCAGCGATCACCTGTCCAGGCGCGCCACTGTTTCGGCCTACGGCTGTGTAGCGTACTCCGATGACCTTCGACGGGTGTGCTGGCCGTCTCGCTTCAAGCCCGCTTTGATCGAGCAGTTCGACGGGACAAAGAACCCTGATGAGTTTCTTTCGATCTACACCACCGCTATTTTGGCCGCAAGAGGAGACGAGTACGTCATGGCCAACTACCTCCCTACCGTCTTGGATGGTGCCTCCCGCACCTGGCTCTTCAACTAGAAGCCCGGCACCTTCCGCTCGTAGCGTCAAATCCAGAATGCCCTCCGTTCCAACTTTCAGAGTTGCTAGGACCGGCCCGGCAGGGAGAAGGACCTGGACCGAGTTATCCAGGGGAAGAATGAACCTCTTCGCGACTTCGTGCGACAGTTCATCCGCACAAGGAACCTGATTCCAAGTGTCTCCGATGAGGCCGTGATCAAGGCCTTCAAGTTCGGCATCCGGGACCGGTGCCTCACCGAAGACCTGGAGAGTACAACGAGGCTTACCGTCCGCAAGTTGTTTCTCATGGCGGAACGCTACGTGGACGCGGACAACGCGGTTCGCTGGAAGCGCGACTACGACCAAGGTAAACTTGGCATCAACTAGGGCGAGGCTGGCCCCACCAGCACCAAGAGCGCTGACCCGAGCTCGACCGCCAAGAAGCGGAAGAGGGACTGCAAGCGTGGCGAGGGCCAACCGCAGGTAGTCGTTTCGGCAAACGGTCACCGCGAGGTCATGGAGGTGCGAGATCTGGCCCCAGAGGGGGCCCGTCCTCAGTGAAACCGGACACGACCTCAGCAGGCGCAACGTCGACCTCGGCAGGGGGACCGCTGGTCTGGGTCTCGATAGGCCGACGGCCGCCCACAGGATCCTGAGGGGCGACCTCGGTTCAATGAAGACAAATTTTGCTTATTCCAAAGGACTCCGGGCCACGACCTACGAAACTGTAGGGCTTGGCAGAACAAGATGAAGGCCTTCTATGACAGCCACGGAGAGATGCCCACGCTCCCGAAAGAGGGAGATCAACCCGACAGGGTCAACACCAGAGCGGACCAGGCCGACGTCGGCCTAGATTTCCAGCAGGGCGACCGCCGGATCGACGTCATCTTTGGCGGCTCATCAGCGTACTAGTCCCGGCGCGAGATCAAGGATGCCGTGCGCACGGTCTACCAGGCTACCGTTGGGAAGCCCTCGGACCAGCCCTGCAAGTGGGCTGGGGCTACAATAACCTTCATCTACATGATCGGGGGCTCGGGGGTCGGCCCGAACCCGGAGAAGATCGAGGCGATAGAGAAGATGTCCCCCCAAGTTCGATACGGCAGGTGCAATGCCTCACCGGACGCATGGCTGCCCTCAGCCGGTTCATCTCGAAGCTCGACGAGCGTTGATTGCCGTTCTTTAAGGCCTTGCATAAGCAAGGTAGTTTCGAGTGGACTCCTGCAGCGCAGCGGTCCTTCGAACAAGTTGAAGGTATACTGATCAAGCCCACCCTTACTTACGACCCCGCGGCTGGGCGAGCAGTTGTTGCTCTACCTCGTGGCCACCACCCAGGCCGTGAGCGCTGTCCTGGTGGCCAAGCGGGATGCGCAGTAGCACCCGATCTACTACATCGGCGAGGTTCTCCATGGGCCCAAGGAACGCTACCCCCAGGTCCAGAAGTTACTGTACGCCCTCCTCATGGCTTCGCGAAAGCTCTGGCACTATTTCCAGGCTCACTCCATGGTCGTCCCGAGCAACTTCCCGGCTCGGGGAGATCTTGAGGAATCTAGAGGCTGGAGGTCGCATCGCCAAGTGGGCCATGGAGCTGGCCGTCTTCGACCTCCAGTTCGTGGCGCGCACGGCCATCAAGTCGCAGGTGCTTGCCGACTTCGTGGTCAAGGAGGAGAAGCCCTGGGTCATGTACTTCGATGGTTAAAGATCCTTCAAACGCTCGGGGGCTGGGATCCTCATCCTTTCCCCACAGGGTGATAGGCTGAGGTATGTGGTTCGTTTCGGGTTCCCAGCGACAAACAATGCGGCAGAGTACGAAGCCCTCCTGGCGGGACTCTGAGCCTGCAGGGCGCTGGGCATGTGCCAGTTGGTCGTCAAGGGCGATTCTCAGCTCGTCATCAACCAGTTCAACAAGGGCTATCAATGCTCGGAAGACTCCATGGCCAAGTACCTCGCCGAAGCGCGCAAGATGGAGAAGTGGTTTCAGAACCTGGAGATCACGCACGTGCCAAGGAAGGACAATTCCAGCTCGAATTTCCTCTCCAAGTTCGGGTCGTCCGACGATGAGGTTCCTCCAGATGTAATTCTGGAGACCCTGGCGTCGCCCTCAATTTCCGACCAAGGGGCCTCGGTCGCTTTCATCGAAGGTATTCCCTCGTGGGTCGAGCCAATCCACAACTTCCTGGCATAGGGAGAGCTTCCGACCGATCCCGCAGAGAGGAGCAGGATAAAGCGTCGGGCAAGCTCGTACAAGCTCGTGTACGGCAAGCTTTACCGTCGGAATGCTTCCGGACTCCTGACAAAGTGCATAACCACGGAGGAGGGTAAGTACCTGTTAAACGAAATTCATTCAGGTCTCTGTGCGGCGCATTCTTCTTTCAGGACCATGGTCGGAAAGGCTTTCCGCATGGGGTTCTATTGGCCAACAGCGCTCTAGGACGCTCGCAACATCGTCCGTGCCTGTCGAGCCTACCAGTTCCATGCTCGAAAGTCGCACCAGCCTGCCTATGCACTCCAGACCATTCACACTAGGCTCTGCTCGGGTCAGCTCGATCGACCAGATCGACCTCGAGCAAGAACGGTCCCTCGACCTTACCCTGGCGGAAGAAGTAAGATGCCGTGCATTGCTACGATCAGCACACTACCTGCAAGCTCTTCGCAGACATGCGTCTCGATCGGTACGACCTAGGCAGCTCCTTGTTGGGGGCCTAGCCCTAAGACGAATTCAGGGCTCGTCCAACACCAACAAGTTGTCCCCGCGGTGGGAGGGCCCCTATAGAGTTGTTTCAACAGATCGCACGGGGGCTTATCGGCTAGCGATGCCCAATGGCAGAGAGCTCTCTAGCTCGTGGAACATTGACCAGCTTCGCAAATTCTATGTGTAATACCTTTTACCTCAAATTTCAATAAAGTTGTTGTTCAATTGTCATGTTGGTCTTTGCGCCTCTTTTTCATTCCATATTTTGTGTTGGCTCGCGTTCGGGGTTTCTTTGAATCCAACCTGCGAACAAGCATGTGTGCTCTTGGCCCAGGCGTCGTGGGCTTGAAATTCACCCCCAGTGGTCGAGCTACTTGTAAGCCGAATCTCTTCGCATCAAAGCTCCCCCTGCGCCAAGGTTCGAACCAAACCTGCGGCTGGGTCCAATGAGCAAGGCGCAAATCATTGTCAGGATTCGAGAAGTTTGACCTAGAATCAGTCCTAGCACTTTAGCGCCTAAGTCTTTCCTCGAGTGCCCGTGTTGTGCTCCCTGTGGGTTTTTCTCAATCTTGCAGGTCATGGTCTCTGCAGGCTTCTAACTTGCGCCCAAGGCCGGTGTTGCTCGACCTTGGTCCCAACGGGGGCTGGATGGAGATATACTACGAGCAGAAAGGCTAAGTGCATGATTAAGAAGAAAAGAAAATCTCTTGATCGAAAAATCATAAGCAGACCAAGACATTAACTAATCATAAGCAGCCCAAGACATTAACTATTTCTGCCAAAGCAATGTCATTCCATTAAACTTTTGTCTTACAAAAGGTTTTGATTACAGGCAAGAGTCTAAGCTTATCTACAGGTCGGCCATCTCGCGCGTGAGCTTCTCTTGCTCGAGCTCTGCGACCTTGGCCCTTAAGGTTGATAGCTCGCCTTGGAGTCGCAAGGCTTCGTTGGCAGCGTCGGCGGCACGGCGTCGCTCTTCTTGAAGTTGGGCCAGGGTGCTCTTTGCCGCCTTGCTCGCCCAACCCAGTTTCTCCTCGAGCTCCTGGACCTTGGCTTCGAGCTCGCGGGAGGCCCTCGTCGGGGCGACTGCTTGGTCTGCAGCGGCCTTCTTCAGCTCCTCGGTCTTGGCTCGCTCAACCTCGAGCGCTTTGGCCGACCTCGCACGCTCCTCCTCGACGGCCTTGTACGCGTGGTCGCGCTTGGTGGCGACGGCCCGCTGGAGCTCGAATGCGTGAGAGGCCTCGAGCGCCTTCATCGCCTGGCAGAGACCGGCGATCTCGTTGGAGTCGATTGCTGCCTTTTGTGTAGCTTCTCCCCACTCGACCTCCAAAGCTTCTATGAGCCTGGAGCACTGCGCCTCCCGACCCTCCACCACGTCGAGGAAAACCCTCAGTGCATCGGCGTGCGTCTGAAGACCTTGCAGCCCTTGGGCGACGGAGTCGACGGCCTGCAAGGTCCGAAAGGTTAACGCGGCCTTTTTCCAGAAGAAAAGGGAAAGGGAATCCCGAGCTAAAAGCCCGACAATGGCGTGAAGAGACTTAATACTTGGGTAAACCGACCCTCGAAGCTTGCGCGGGTCTACTCGGTGAGTCTGCTACCCGACGCCCCTGGCGCGGTGTTGTCCGCTGCCGCCGCTGGGTTGCTTGGGCACGGACCTCCGGGCACTCCGCCGGGGGCGACCTCGCCCCGGCCCGCTCCCTCGGGGGGCACAAACTGCCCTCGAGCTTGGTCCCGGCAGCTGCATCGGCTTTATCTTTCGTGGTTGGGGCATCCTCTGTCCCCTCTCCTGTGGAGGTCTTGGCCCAATCCTCTACACGATCTTTCGTGCTATCCTGGCCGAGGCATTTCTGACCTCGACGATTGGGGCAGGAGCAGCCTGGGTGGCCTCGGCCGCCGCGGTCGAGGCATCCCGGCCGTCATCTTCTGCGGTGACCTCAGGCGGGTCAACGCTGTTCTCGGCGTTCGCGGAGCCGGCGGCATCATCCTCACTGGCCGCGGGCAAGACATCTTCTTCAGCCAGGTCATCAACCCCCTGGTCGAATGTCGGCACCCGAATTTGCAAATCCGGACCCTCTGTGTATACCGCACTAGTCCAGGATCACGCTAGTGCACACAGGCTCAACATAGATGCTATCATAGTCACACACAGCGAAATATAGCATAAACTTCATTAATTAATAATAACTGTTGTCTTACATGAATAATGCCTCACAGGGCTTAAAAGAGTATCAATGAGAAGCGTGGAAATAGAATAAACGCATGGCGCTCGATTCGCCACGAGCAACCGACGAGGCTCGGACCCTAAGCATTCGCATCCAAGTAATCCTCCTCCATGAATGGTATAGATTCCTCTTCTTACGAAGTTGTTGTTGTTGGGGTGAGTACATAAAGCACTCAACAAGTTGTGCACAACAATGCAAGTCTAATATTCTATATGCTTGGCTTAATCCAAAGGAATGGCTAGTAAGGGTATTTTGCAATAAAGCAAACATTTAACAAGAATACAATAAATATATTGGAAAGCGATAAAACAAATACAAGAATTAATAAATTCAGTATTTCAAATACACCAAGTTTCCAATCCTAAATTAATTTTCCACTTTCCATGGCACCTTGCCATCCCAACAAGTTTTTGTTTAACAAAAGTCTAACCCTTAGCTGTAATTCCGAGCATTGCCCAATACCGTGAGTACTGGATATTCGAATAGATTGTACACTCTGCAGAGGTTATGCACTTTACCCACACGATACAACCAAACACCACCAAGGCGAGTGATCATAACAAAGCCTTTACAATGCTACACCTAGACCCAAGATCTTTGCTCGCTAAGGTTTCAACCTTTGAAGGGTTAAACCACCACAACAGGGCCCTCTTGCGCCATGTGAGTTAAACCGTAACCGGGACTCACTATTCACCACACACGATCGAAATCTAGGTTTCACAAATTATTCGGTGGCGTGATTCCTCCTTTCGGGGACATCTATTAGCATAATGCCTGACTCATTGCAATCGTAGCACCTTCGGCGGCTACCGATCTGCACTCCCCCTTGAGCATTGCTACCTTGGGCCGGCGTCTGATAACCTTGTCCTGATGGTCGCGGTGTAGGTGTTGCTGGCTTGTTAACAGCTTGTGGTTGGAACCTAGCAAACTGCTTGCGGTGTCATCCTCATTCGCAGTGGTTAGGCGCCCACAGGTTAGTCATCAGCGTTGCGATTTTCCCCAAGCTCCTTGCGCTTATCCTCCGTAATCAAAGCCTTGTTTACCAATTCTTGGAAATCGGAAAAGTGTGGGTAATCACCCACTTGCGACCACGAGTTTAGTCCTTTCATGAAGCGGATCGCTCGGCCTTGTTCGCCGCTACGTCCTCGAAGCATAGCGAGCTAATCTGCGTGAATTTGTTTAAGTAATCGCCACCGGTTGGCTTCCTTGCTTAAGCGCCACGAACTCTTCCTTTTTCAGTCCATCATCCCTTAGGTACATGGTATGGCGGAAGGCCGTTGCAAACTCTTCCCATGTGATTTCCATGTGTGCTTCATGAGCAGCACAATAGTTCTCCCACCATTCTCCAGCTGTTCCCTCTAGCTGATGGGATGCGTAAAGAACCTTCTCATGGCCTTCACATTGAGTGATGTACAATTTCCTCTCAATGGTTCTCAGCCAATCATCCGCTTCCAAGGGATTGACATTTCCTGAGAATGTTGGTGGTCGGGTCCTCATGAAGTCCGACAACTTGGAGTAAGGACAAGGCCCTCCATTGTTGTTCTGAGCAGCGGGGTTGTTGACTGCAGCCATATTGGTCATCTGCTGCATCATAGTGCGCATCAACCGAGTTTGCAATGAGAAAAGCTCCCAAGTTACGCATATCCTTTGGCGGTGCTTGCTGCGGTGGTGCCCCTTCATTGGGATTGTTGCTCGAGCGCAGACCACTTTCAAGCCCCATTGTTGCTGCGAGTGTTCACCATCCGCTTGATTGCTTCTTGGGTTAGGAAAGATAGATGTAGCATAGATAAGATGCAAGAATTTCTAAAGGGGAAACAGGTTAAACCCAACTTAAATAATCTTTATTATTATTACTTGGTATGGTTGCTTACAATGCCTAAGGGCTTTGCAACACATACTGCACACTCAGCAAACAATTAAGAACCAAACTAAACATGCAACCTTAACGTCTACTAAAAGGTAAAGGCTAACTTAAGAACGCGACTCAACACTCGAGTCTCAACACAACTCTAAGACCAACTCTCACTCATCCACCACCTGGTGAGATCGATCCGTGCATACACGGGTGGGTGGGCTGGCATGGGTGCGAACCTATCCTGGTGACCCTCTGCTGGCTCCTCAGGCTCCCACTCACGCTCTTCCGGGTCTTCTTCTTCCTCCTCGGCGACCTCATCCGGCTCCTGGACGACCTGGTCCGCTAGCTCCTCGACCACCTGCAAGGCTTCCTCCAGCCCGCCGATGACTCTGGCTGCGGCGTCACGGGTCTTTTGAAGCTCTCGCTCCGCCACTCTCGGCGCCTCACGCTGTCTCCGGCTCTGCGCAGTGTCCTCGGTGATCCTCTGGGCGGTGGCGAACTCAACAAGGTGTCTGCAGAGCACACTCTCCTCCACGATCCGTCGACGCTGGCACGCTCGCACTGTCGGGTGAAGTCGAAACACGGTGTCGCGAAGCTCGTAGGCGTAGTCGTGGCAGATCCGTCGTAGAGCAAGTCTAGCAGCCTCCTGAACTCTAGTCTCGTAAGTGAACCTCCGGGCGGTGATGTGGATCGGTCTGGTGGTCTCGTCGCACTCTCGAGCGAAGATGATCAGCTTGCAGAAGAACCCCCGATGCACACCGTTGACGTTCCAGTTGCTTCCTCGGTAGAGCGGACGATCAAAGCCTCCAATCACTTGAAGAACTCTCCACGGCTCCATGGCATAGCCACCTGTCTTGACTCAAGGACTGGAAGATCGGCATCTATTCAAAACAAAATTTTGAATAAGATCTCCACTCGAAACGGCAACGAAAAGAAGGTAATTTAGCAAGGATGAGAGTAGAAGGATGAGATAAGCCAAGAGTTTCATATTAGTCAATTTTACCGTTTTCTTTAGAAAATAATTTTGGACACTCCTAAGAGATACCAACTACCTAGGGCGAAGACCTATAGTCAGTATGGCTCTGATACCACCTCTGTCGGCACCCGAATTTGCAAATCCGGACCCTCTGTGTATACCGCACTAGTCCAGGATCACGCTAGTGCACACAGCTCAACATAGATGCTATCATAGTCACACACAAATAAATATAGCATAAACTTCATTAATTAATAATAATTGTTGTCTTACATGAATAATGCCTCACAGGGCTTAAAAAGAGTATCAATGAGAAGCAGCGGAAATAGAATAAACGCAGTGGCGCTCCAGTTCGCCACAGGCAACCGACGAGGCTCGGACCTAAGCATTCGCATCCAAGTAATCCTCCTCCATGAATGGTATAGATTCCTCTTCTTACGAAGTTGTTGTTGTTGGGGTGAGTACATAAAGCACTCAACAAGTTGTGCACAACAATGCAAGTCTAATATTCTATATGCTTGGCTTAATCCAAAGGAATGGCTAGTAAGGGTATTTTGCAATAAAGCAGCATTTAACAAGAATACAATAAATATATTGGAAAGCAGTAAAACAAATACAGTAATTAATAAATTCAGTATTTCTGAAATACACCAAGTTTCCAATCCTAAATTAATTTTCCACTTTCCATGGCACCTTGCCATCCCAACAAGTTTTTGTTTAACAAAAGTCTAACCCTTAACTGTAATTCCCGAGCATTGCCCAATACCGTGAGCACGGATATTCGAATAGATTGTACACTCTGCAGAGGTTATGCACTTTACCCACACGATACAACCAAACACCACCAAGGCGAGTGATCATAACAAAGCCTTTACAATGCTACACCTAGACCCGTCTTGCTCGCTAAGGTTTCAACATGAAGGGTTAAACCACCACAACAGCCCCCTCTTGCGCCATGTGAGTTAAACCGTAACCGGGACTCACTATTCACCATGACAAGATCAAATCTAGGTTTCACAAATTATTCACTAGGTCTGTCCCATTCCGACATGTGGTTGCAAGAGAGACTCAGTCAAAGGCTTGCAAGGTTAAGTCCTTAAAGTGATTAAGGCAAGACTTCCACATACCCGCCAAACTGGCCCACCTTGGCACACCGCCTTGCCACTTGCCTCAATCTAAAATCATTACCACCGCTTGATTACCAAGCACCACATGCCATCAACATTTCAATCCCGATGTGTGACCTCCTCGCCACGACAACTTGATATCATTGTGTGACAACACATGACACACCAATTCATAAACATTGTTCCATATTCCATTAGTCAAGATTAAGTATCGACATTCGGACACATGTGATGACGTGGCATGGCTAAGCAATCTATGACGATCTAACTAGCCCATGTTGATTATCAACTATAATTCCACATCCTAGGGTGACAAATAGATCATGGCATATAATTGACAAGGTATGGTTTAATTCAAATAGGCATATTATCTAATTCCCAGATTAATTGAAATCATTTATACACATAAAATATCATGCATAAAGTTTAAAAGACAAAATAGCGATTTGGTGAAAATTAGGTGCAACATGATCAAAGCACAACTTGCCTTGGAGTAGGTGCTGGTCTTGATCTGAGTTTGGGTCTTGGAGCGACGAATCTTCCTCCGGATCACCGAAAGCGGTTCAACGTCTCACGCGAAACGATGCCAAAATAGCAAAAACACCAAACCAGAGAGCAAACAAACTCCAAAAATAAAATAAAATTCACCAATAAATAGATACTGATTTTACAATTTTTAGAAATTTGAATCACTCAAATCGAGTTAAAATGCAAAAGATATATCCTTTTGAAGTTTGAATAACATCAAAATACGAAAATAGAATTTCGATTTTTTTCAATTATTTTTCTATTGAAAAGATCTTTATTGCGCAACGCCGACGCCACGACGACGGGCCAATCGGCCGACACGTCGCTCGTCCATGGACTCGGTCCACGGAACCGCCTCGGTCCACCGTGGACGCGCCCACGCGCCTCGCACCACGCGCCGACACGCGGCGCGATCGATTGGTCTGCGACGCCGTCGTGCCGATGCTCGACGCGCGCGCGCGCATCGCTGCGACGATCCGACGGCCACCGATCTACCCCTACGTGGCTCAATCCGATCGTCTATTCGGATCTAACGGTTAGAAATTTACCCGAGCGAAACATCGATGAAGAAGCGACGTGGCTTGATCTGGACGGTTGGCGAAGATCCAACGGATGCTGTGGCTCCGAGACACGCGGCGGGCTTGCACCGAGCGGAGGAAGACGACCACCCGAACGGCGTTTGACGCGACTCCGGCGAAGAAGGGGCGACTCGACGCGACACGACGCGAGGAACTCGGATCCGAACCGATTCGGCGGGAGGATGCTCGATGGCGCGGAATGGCGTAAAACTTCGCGTGGCACCGCAAAGAACTACGGCGAGCTCTCGGCGATGATGGCGTGAAACAGCGAAGAGGCTAGAGCCACGGGTGCGCAAGGGAACGAGGAACATCGGTCGCGGCTGCGGCTTTTATAGCCTCGGCATGCGCGCAGGAAGGAAACCCTAAATCACGCGCGACGGCGCAAGCGGCGGCGGATTCGAAACCGAATCGGAGACGACGATCGAGACCGTCCGATCCAAGATGAGCGGCCAAGATTAGATCCGGCGATACGATCCGATCCGCTCTTTCCAAATCCAACGACGAGATCTAAACTTTCCAAAACAACGCGTTTATCCCGACCACTTGATCTCGATCCAACGGCTCGCAAAGACTAGGGTTTCGCGAAAGGAGGCAACCATCCGATCTTCATCCAACGGTCACACGCGCGGCGAAAGCGGTGACGACGGTCGCGACAAGAATGGGCAGCGACGCATGCGATCTTCGGGCTTGGCCCAAGATCTTATTCACTCGATTTTCAAAAGCTTTTGATTTAATATAATTCTCGAAATTAGATTAATCTATTTTAAGTAATTAAAATATCGGAAAAATCCTAAAATTCTCATAAATACTTTGAGACATTCGAGCTCAAATAAAATATTTTTGGTAAAACTTTATATTAACTTTATCTATATATATTTAGTTTTCACCAAAGGTTCAATATACTTAATTAAAATAAATTTAGATAATTTCTGGAAAAATCCAATAAATTCAGAAAATCACAAAAATGCACGTGAGCGAAATTATAAGCCAAATTTTGGGATGTTACATCGAACTCCCCAACTGCGGCCCAGCCTTGGGGGTCTGAAGGGGTGTGCCCCCGGCTCGAGGGCCGGCAGGGCGCCAGCATGTAGGAGGTTTCCTCCTCCTCTTCGGACTCGGACTCACCCTGGACAACAGTCATTGTCAAGATGGGCAAGCATTGAGCTCGAGCGCTCAAGGTCTGCTATAAAGGAAGGCTACTAAGCTAAAAGATAGAGAGGAAACTAAGCAGATGAAAAACTGATGGAGTACCTGAGTCGAGAGCCTTCGCCTCGCCGGGGGCTGGCGAGGGTCTTGGCGCCCCGAGGGTGAAGAGGCGTCCCTTCCTCAGGAGCCTCGAGCTTGCGACCTCAGAGCTCGCGGTGGCTCCGGGTCCTCCGTCGAAGTCCTGGCGGCGGCCGCAGCACACTGCTGCTGCGGGGAGAAAGGTGTGTCCGAAGGCGAAAGAGCACGAGCAAAGTGCCTGAAGGCTCGACCAATGAAACTCACCATCGTGGGGTCGCCCCATTCGACGTGCTGCCTCTTCGGGCCCTTGCCGCCCGCTCCGTCCGGTGCTGGCCTCTTGCTCGCCTTTTTGCCCTTGCTCGCCTCGGGTAGCGGCAGCATCTTCCTTGCCATTTCAAGCAACTCTTGCTTGTCCTGCGGGCGCATCGAAGGATCAAGGAAGGCCTTATGCGTGTGTTAACTAAGAAACTCGACCCAGGGTGGCTTACCTCGGCTTTCCGGCGTAGCATGTTCCTCGGAACGGGATCGTCGAGGGTGTAGTCGTGCGCCGCCTTCCCCAACATCTCGCTCATCCTGGCGGTGATCCAGGACTCCTTCGGCGCTGCTGGAAAGATAAATTCGTCAAAGGAACCCAGGGATCAAAACTTGAACAAGCTTCAGGGCAGGAAGACTTACCAGACGTCCCCTCGCGGGTGAGGTCGTCGCGACCTTTGATCTTAAAGAACGGGTGCATCCTCTTCCGCAGAGGAAACACCCGGTTCCTCAGGAAGTCATTGGCGATGGCCTGCCCGGTGAGGCCCCACAAAGCGCAGATGTGGATGGCGGCGATAGCCTCCTGGTCGATCTCCAGGTCATCCGCCTCCGGGGTCTGCTTCTTCCCAGTGATGGGGGTCCTGTCGAACGCCAGCTCGCCGTCTTTGCCCTTCTTCAGGTAAAACCACCGCTCGGTCCACGGACCGAGGGAGTCCCAGGATCGGATTTGAGGGAAGGACCAAGGGAGCCCCGCCCGTAGCCGGAAGTAGAATCATCCGACCACGGGGTCCTTCCCGGTACGGAATAGGGAGAAGAAGCGAAAGAAGAGCGAGGGGGTGGGAAGGATTCCAAGGAACCCCTCGCACAGGTGAGAGAAGATGGAAAGAAGAAGAATGGAATTGGGTACCAGATTAATAAGCTCGATCTCGCATTGGGCGAGAACTGCTGCAAAGAAATCACTCTCCGGCATCCGCAAACCAAAGAGCATGTAATGCTCTATGCTGACGAGTTCGTCGTCCCGCGGCTGTGGCTCGATCTCTCTGCCTGGCAACCGCCATGTCATCGGATCTAGCAGTCCCAGATTCTCGAGCTCTTTCATCCTCGCCGCCGATAGGGAACTCCTTCCGAGCTTGGCCATGGCGGTTGAGGGGGTGCTTGGTCGACAAAAGAAGAAGAAGAAGGGCTCGGGTGAAGGGCTAGGAGGAAAAGACTGCAAGAAGGTCAAGAGTTCTTTGAAGTTGCGGTAGGGTCAGGTTTTATAAGCCCAGATCGTTGCTGGCCAGAGGTTAGGGCATCTCAAAAGGCGCGCCCGTCAGGCGATTCGACAGGTGCAATTAAGGGTTGAGCGGTGGGATTGAGGCGTTGCAGATGGTTCCGCTGCTCGATCGTGGCCGTACCAAAATTCTGAAGATCAAGGGGGTGCCAGGTGTAATGACACTAAAACCCGTTCGTAGGTCTCCGTTCGACCTCGACTTTGGGTTCGAAATTTCCAGAAGGTCGTCCCCTCTGTCCGTACAAGAGAGGCTCGAGGTCGACCCAAGTTCTTGCCACGACCTCGAGCCTCAGGGGCTAGCTGTCGAGGATCAAGAATCTCGACAGTCAACGCGATCAACAGGTCCCGGCTGGGCCGTGCAAAGATGGGATTTCGACCACAGCCTAAGCCGCGCCAATCCCCGCACGACCTCGAGCTTGGGGAGTGGGGATCCGACTCTCGCACGACCTCGACCTTGGCTTGGAGGTGTGCACTTACTCGGCGGTTACCAAGACCTGGAATCCTGGAGTTAAGGCGGACGTGGGCGCTAGATCCGGGACAGTTGCAGCACGTCTTCAATGCGCACCACGCACTACCCCGGGAATCTCTCCTGGCCGTTTCTGGTAACAGCTGGGAGGGGTATAAAATCCCCTGAAGTAGAACGGCGAAGGACACGACATCAACACACAAGCAATAGGACAATAGCCACAATCAGAGCGCTCAAGCTCGAGTTGTAACCACCTCTGTACTCACGAATAGTGACCTCCTTCGCCTCAGGAGAAGACTGGAGTAGAGCTATTACCCTCGCGGGGGCTCGAACCAGTATAATTCCTCCGTTGAGTGTAGCTCGTTTTGGGTCCCTCATTCACACTAACCCTGTTTTCATATCTGCGGTCAGGCGATCCCGATCGTCGACAGAGACATTCTGCTATGCCCATTCTCTCCCACTCTAATTTCTTCTGAGCCGACACTTGGGTATACCAACTTCTCCATCCTTTTAGTGCTGTCGGCCAAGCTCTAAGCTTTTCCCCCACTCTTCTACATTATAACCTTTGGCCGACAAAGGGAGCCTCGGGATTTATTCGTTAATTACTGTATCGGCAGTCAGATTTCCTACCGGTCCTAAATAGTATTGATCATCACTTTCTGGGATTGGAATGAGTACCTTGGAGAAGTCCATTCAGCTGACTAGGGAGATCGTCCGGAAGCCTTGTCGCAAGAACAGAAAAGCCGATTGCAAATGGTTCGAGAGCTCGAAAGCGTGAAAATGACTGTGGGGGTCCCGCATATTTATATGCACGGTGAAAAGTTAAAGGGGCGGGAAAGGGATTCGGAGCGACACGTGCAATTAAACCGCACTGAGATTTTTACGGCGCAATTAATGCAGCGGTTACTGGAGCAATTCTTTTAGCCGATAAATGAAGAAGCCAATAAATTTTTGGAAGACAACAAGTTATCTTCCAAAAATAGGGGCATATGTTTACACCAGATTTTTGAAAGTACAAGACAAATCGGTGGAACCACAGGAGTTTGGATAATGCACGGTGCATCTTTGGAAAGTTTGGATAACGGTGCATCTTTGGAAAGTTTGGATAATGTACGGTGTATCTTTAGAAACAAGAAATCAGGAAACCATAGCCGACTCGGATTGTGTTATCGTAACAGAGCCGGACTCGGATCGGCTGATAGGTATATAAGGCGAGCCTGGGCCGCTTGAAGGAGCATCCACAGCAAAAATCACATCTACCAGTTTTTCGTTTTTCCTTTAGCTTTTTAGTCTTGTAATACTATTTTGTAAGTCGACTTCGATCAATAAAGTTGCGAATCGCCGATTGTTGATCGTCTTCGATTTCTTCAGGTCTGATTTGTTCTGGTTTGCTGCGCATCGCCTTCTCAGAATTAATCTACCTTTACTTTTTGGTTAGCCTTCATCGGCTGATCTGTTTGCCTTTTGATCGGCCCTTGGCTAATTCTGATTTAGCCGATAATTCCCTGATATCGGCTTAGAGCGAATTTCACGACTTTTTCCTTATCGATTGCAGGGTCAAATCGATTGGCACGCTCGAACCCTGTATTCGTCCGGTGTGTTGCAATTAAAAACCCTACTTCACGTTTTTGGTGTCAACACCTACCTTATTTTCAGCACTAACATCTTATTTGTGAATCGACCTCCTCGTATCTCCCTCTCCCACCCTCGTTTTGCAATACAGAAAGTTTTTGTGCACTATAATACTTAGGGTTATTGCACTAGTACATTTTAGATGCAAAGAAAATGTAAATAAAATATTTTTCCATAATATGGTAGTCCATATATCAAATGGCAAATCTTCCACATTCTTTCAAAAAATATTTTACAGCCTGCCGAAAAGGCATAAGCGTTATGGTTTTTCCTCGACTATAATAGTTAGGGTTATTGCGTTACTAGAATTTAGCTGCAAACAAAGGTGTAAATAATTTTTTTCCCGGAATATGGTAGTCCATATATCAAACAACAAATCTGCCACATTCTTTCAAAACAATACATTCACAGATGATATTTTACAGGCTGCCGAAAAGGCTTAAGCGTTATCGTTTTTCCTCGACTATAATAGTTAGGGTTATTGCGCTACTAGAATTTAGATGCAAACAAAGTTGTAAAAAAATTCCAGAATATGGTAGTACGTATATCAAAGAGGTAATCTGCCCCATTCTTCCAAAAAAATACATTCAAACAACATATATTTAGGGCTGACGAAAAAGATTCAACGTTACATGAAAGCAAGGCTTCTTATAGCCATTTGGTTTTTTCAACCGAGTTCATTCCTATAATTTTTGTAAAAATAGGACAACTAAGACCCTCAGAAAAAGTGATAATAGTATTTCATGATTTCTGGAGCCATGGTTTATATAGTTTCTTCATAATACATAAAAGGGTATTTAACTAAACTTGATTTTAACTATTCAAATTTCCATGGAACATAGTACTTTTCGTGAGATATTATGAATCCTTATGCCCTAATAAAAATGTAGAAATTTTTCTCATGATTTTTTGAACCATGTTTTATATAGTTTCTTCATAATACATAAAATGGTCTTTTACTAAATTCAATTTTAACATTTTAAATTTGTATAAAATATGCTACTTTTTATGATATATTATGAATGCTTATAGCGTAATAAAAATTTAGAAAAACATTTCATAATTTTTGGAGGTCCCTAACATCCGATATGAATTATTTGAATTATATGTTAATTAAATGGAAAATGGCACTGTGCTGCCATGTGTCAGTCCCAGTATGGCTTACTCGCGCCACCGTGGCGCGACTGGCTCTGTCGCGCCACGGTGGCGCGACTGACCTCTGACTCGCTGCCACGTGGCGTGACTGGAGCACATTTCTGTAAAAAAAATTTCGGGGTATATTTCTGAATTTTCCGATTAAAAAATGTTTATTTAAAAAAAATTCAAATCTCCACCTCTAGCGGTGCGCGGCTCATGTCCACCTCTGACTATAACTGAATGAATGCCTGGGGCAGAAATTGTCCTGCACTACCTTCCTAAGAGCCTCCGCCTCCAATTCAACATTTAGTTTCATGCTTTGCAAGGACGATAGCGATTTCTCGTGGTCCATCTATACGAAGAATTAATGTTGGTTATGCTACCTAAAGAGGATACCACTACCTATTAATTTTACCGAAAGAGAATGCTGTTTATCACTGCCTAATAATATTTTACCTAATAACACTACCTATTAATTTCGCGACAACTAATCGCATTTCTAACTAAATATTAGCTGTATGGCACAACTAAATGGCTATCTGTAACAGCTCAAAACTCTTTAAGTTATTAAGTCACGCATTTCATGTTCATATCATGGTGATAACCTAATTTTCACCCATTTAAAATTTCACTAGTGGCAACCTATTTTGTTAATTTGGAGGATAATGTAATTCCTTGTCATCTACACCCACCCTTACCTTACCCATGGTCAATGACATGTGGGCCAAGACCTACCTTGGAACTTGTGGACTGCACATACCAACTCTGCCATTTCTCACCCTACTCACCTCTACCCACCCCTCTTACCTCACTATGGCATGTGGGACCAAGCCCCACATGCAAGGGATGGAGTGGCAGCCCTGTATAAGAGTTCTCCACCTCCTTTTCTCCTCCAAACCATCTCATTTGCTGCCTACTCCCATCCTAAAAATAGCAAGGGGAGCAAGCCCAAGAACACATTTCCAACCCTCTCCATTCTCCCTCACAAATCTCTCCAAAAACTGAGATTGAGCTTGTGCATCCAATTAACCAGGTACTGGCATTGGCATCAACCCCAAATTCAGCTGTACAAGCAACAGCACGTACCACCATATTTGTTTAATACAGGTGTGTTGGGTACCCTTCCATTTCAGACGATGGAGCCAGATTCTGAATCAGTATAGTTGGATGCCTCAAATCTTGGGTCGAGAAGTGATTCCCCCTGGTACTGCACTGCAGGGGAACACACAGAGAGTGATATAGCACGGGAGGGACGCGACAACCCAAGAAATGAATCGGGGCACTCACTTGACTAGGAATGGTCTTCTTTAATCCTCGTGCTGCTATCTTCCTCATTCATTCCTCCCCATTACTGCATGCGCCAAGTAGCCTACGATGGAGCCAGGAGTTGGGCCTGCCTTGCCCTTGCTTCATCTGAGGAGAGAAAGAACTTAATACTCCACGGTATGTATGGTATCACGTGATATCATACTGGGGGTATTTCAAAATATGACACTCAATTCGTGCGTCTTTCTTGCTGTGTGTATGACATATGGGACTATTTGTGTGCATGACTGTGGGCCAGAGTGCCAAATCCTGAAATGCGAATTTTAAAGAGTGTCATATTTCAAAATCTCTCTATCATACTGTTTCGTGCGAATTCATTATCATAAAAAGTGTATTTCATTACTGGTAGAAGCCCAGATCAAAGCTCACGAGGTGACTCCTGGAGAGTCGAGTTGACACGGCGCTCAACACAAATTAACACTAGTCGAAATAACAAAGGCAGTTCGTTCTGCCCTAACTCTTCAACTATTACTTCAGTCTCTTCGTCCAACATGTGCATTCATAATCACAAACATGTTCTCGTCCAGCAGGCACACGCTACAAATTAAAGCCAACGTCTGCCACAGAGTCTCCATATAAGCTGATAAGTTCTATGAAATATCAAATAATAGTTTTCTACAAATCTCTTGTCCCACCTTGATGCTATCTTAGAGGTAATAGTTTTCTATTAGTTTTGACTCATGTAGCTTAACATGTAAAACACCAGAGCCCACCGATAATACCCCACCAGAGCCCGAACCGATCGGCCCCCTCCTCCCCAAGTCCTTAGACCATCATCAACCGAGTCCAGTCTGTCGTCCCAATCCCGTTCGTATGGAAAAGCGTCGGAGAGAGAAGGTTCCCAGCTCCTCCAACGGCTTCCCTTCCCCGGCCGACGCAGCATGGGATAGGAGAGAGGATCCCTCCCCTGAGGGCCGCGCTCCCCATTCCCCTCACGCTGCCCCGTTGCTGCCGAGGCTCCGCCCCCCCAACCATAGGCGCTAGCGGTGGCGGCTCCGCGTCCTCCCCCCAGCCCTGCTCCACTCCTCCCCCCCCCCCCCCAATCCTAGGCGCCGGTAGCTCCGCCTCCTCCCCCCGGCCCTGCTCCGCTCCGTCCCTCGCGCGATGGGCGACACGAAAGCAAACAAAAGCGGCGGAGGCCTCCGCCGACGACGAATGCGAAGAACCGTGGGTGTAAGTCATACCCTTCTACCTCTCTCGCCGGAAAAGAGATCGAACATCGGGAGTAGATAAGTAAAGGAAGCCCTAGATCGGAGCGTAGCGAGCACAAAACCCAGATTGCCAATTGCGCAGCGAAATCCTTCTCGGCGCGCCCGCCCGCGCGGCGTGACCCCCGCCGATTGGTGGCGTTGGCGAGCCGGTGAGTCATCATCTCGCCGAGCAGAGCGTCGACCGCGCCCGCGTGAGGCGTTGGCGTCGGATGTGACCGTGTTAGTCAGCGAGGACCTAGGGGATTGGGGAAATTCGGTTGCTAGGGTTTGCTGCTGAGATCGAAATTTACCACCTCCGGCGTCGTGTTTATTTTTCATGTAGCTGCATCTGCTGAGCCCTAGCATCCGCGGTCGTTGCGTCTACCGCCTGGTCCTCCCAGTGCCCTTCGCCCCACCGCGGCACCTTTGAGGAAGTCGAACGGCTGCAATCATGTCCATTTGATGGATAATTCTGAAATCCTGAAATTATGCTTTGGATGATAAACGTTTCAAGTGCCCAAATCCTGTTCATTTGGTTCTTAGTGCTGAAATGTTGTCCATTTGGTTCATAGACGTTGGCTGCCGCATCCACATCGAAGTATCCAGCGCCATTTCTTTTTGAACCTATGTGAAAATTTTGGAGTGGGATGTGTATGAACAGATCAGAGCCGTAGAAGAGGGGCAGATCAATAGGATTTTATCCCGCTCGATGAGCACAGGATAGAGAGATGGCTGGGATGGGTATGGAAAGAGGTCATTTTGGGCATTTCCAGTAGGCATGGATTATTATAAAATGGGAAAAGGCATTTTAAATAGTCAAAGTGTCAGATAATCAAGGGTTTCCAGGCTGGCCTTTAGAGTGGCAAATAATGAAGGCCACTCATTGGAGTGGCATATAATTAAGGGCTACTCTATGAAGTGGCATATAATCAATTTCCTCGCTGAGATTTGGGTTTGGGAAATTGGGCATTTGGGGTAGTAGTGTGCCGACCAAGTGAGGGAAGTGCCCAATGTAGGACCGGAGGTGGAAGTATTCGACAGATGGGGTTGTTGGGCTGGCTGGGGTGGGCGGAAGAATTGCTCCAAAACTCACATTTGGGTCAAAATCGGGGCTTTGTCATATGTAATAATAATACATTTTTTATATTTTAAAAAGGATTATATTTTAAAAAGGATCTAATTATACATAGTTGGTTTTTGCTTCTGAAATTTCCGGGTATGCCCAATTGGATCCACCCATGTCTTCAGCTCATGCCAAAGCCCAAGGCTTGTCCCCATGTGTATTGCCTTCTTATGTTTTGCTTATTGATTTATTTGCAGCTATTTTAAGCGGTTTCCGGGGTTCATTTGGCTGCTGCTCGAGACGCCGTCTGGCTTTGAAATCTTTTACGTCCATGGGAGTGACCTTAAAAAAGAGAATGCACTGGAGGTTCGTATTGCTGTGTCTACATTGTTGCTTTCCTCTTTGTCTGCAATCTTGCACCATTGAATTTACTGACTGGTTTCTTTGATTCTTCGCAGAACATATGGTCAGAATTCGTTGAGGGAAATTTCGTTGAGGACTATTTGGGAGTAATGCGCCTCGTATTCTTGCAAAAAACTTCATGATTGCAATTTTCTTTATCTGCAATGCTGGGAAATTTATCATCAAAAACTTTTGCACACAAATTGGGGTTTTGCACACAAGACTTACTGGTTGTGGTAGACAAACGCACACCAATTTCGATAAATTAGTTAGGAAAATATGACTGGTAACGTGCTAATCCTATACATAAAAAAAAATTAAAACTGATTTTATAGCGATTTTGGATGAGTGACACCTAAAGGTGGTTGTATGGCCATACACTATTTTCTAACCCCTAGCTGCTAGAGGGCTGGGTGAGCGAGCCCTAACGTTGTACTGCCACCAACAATGCTGCTGTGGTTTGTTTCCAAAATACCAAGCATGACCACAACATATGAACCGATGGGGAGGTCCACTGGAAGAATGCTCTTCAGTAAACTTAAGCAAGGCTATATCTTTGCAATTGACACACACCTACTGAATTACCCCCTCATGCCACAACCGAGACACATATCATCTCTCATCGTTGTCATCCTTTGTGCATTTCTTTTTCAGATCGCCTGGATGAAAGAATTTCAAGAGTTTGAGGACAAGTCCGCTGCCATTAACCTTACTACTGGTATTGACAAACGGCTGAGGGAGATGCTTGAGAAGTGGTGTTACGGGCAGAAGCTAGCTGTCGGAAGCCCTGAACATAAAACAATAATCGAAGCAGATCAGAAACTGGTGATTTATTCGTGCAGTGGCTTCCTTATCAATTGCCATGTCAATTGCATGCATGTGCGTACAGCATCGATCACCATTTTCACTGTGGTCCTTCCATTCAGGGAATAACCTGCCTGTATGATGATGTTATCATGGAGGTGATGTGGGGCCTGAAGAATCTCATGCATGGTCTAGTGCCTCAAGAAAAGATTGTGCTGACTAAGGAGGAGCGCCTCCCAATGAGTAAAGGATTAGAAATGCTCCTGCACCGTTATAACGTTGATATCAAGCCAGAGATGGTGAGTTGTATTCACATCCTGTCTTTACCTGCTCCTGACATGCAATGTTTCCCTTTTTCTTTTCTGTCATGGCTAGTGTGATGTGCTGCTGCAATTTTGGAACCTCATCAGAAGCCTTCACTACTACAGAATGGTACATCACTATCGCTTTATCTGTGTCGGTTCTTAAGTTTTTTGGAAGAAACGATTGTGATAGATGACTTAGGAGAGGCATTAATCATAATCACTATCGGTTCTCAGGTTAGAAGTGATAGTGATGTAGCACTGGGAACATTACAATCGGTTCTTATGCGA
The DNA here is from genome assembly GCA_036346275.1 of Otatea glauca. Classification (NCBI taxonomy): domain Eukaryota; kingdom Viridiplantae; phylum Streptophyta; class Magnoliopsida; order Poales; family Poaceae; genus Otatea; species Otatea glauca. The sequence continues at coordinate 29,207,778 of CM070731.1, read as the reverse complement.
GAAGTGATAGTGATGTGCATTATCATCACTATCGGTTTTCATATAAGAAGCGATAGTGATGAGCACGTACACATCACTATCGGTTCTTATTTAAGAAGCGATAGTGATGATAATGCACATCACTATCGCTTCTTATATGAAAACCGATAGTGATGACTATGATAATCACTATCGCTTGTCTTGTAAGAACAGACTGTGATGTGCATGATCACATCACTATCTCTTTTTATATGAGAACCGATAGTGATGTACCTCGTTAGGTTATTTATACCACTCGAACTGAGCTCTTCTCTGTTATTGTTCCAGAGGAGGTTTCTCCGCCTCCACCAGAAAAAATAGCTCATATTCTGTGGTTGGAAGCAATACTTGGGTGAGAAAATTTGAAATCCTCAAGGGTGGGTATTAAGAGGGTAAATTTGAAGCCCTAACTTGAGGAGATTTCCCCTCATTTTGCATAATTTGTGGTTTTCTTCAAAATGTGAGCATTCCTTCAAACCCCTTTAATTTTGCACTATGTAATTTTGATATGTCGCGAAGAAAGTTTAGATTGCACTGGTATTGTGTATATCCTATCAGATTTCACACCCTTCATTTCACAAGCATGTACACATGTATTTAATTATCTTAATTTGTAGTGCTTTGATGTTAATATGGAATTATTATTGCTGTCACCTGATGAATGCTAGAGTTTAGGGTGCGGAACCTACGTCTCCCGTTCGAGGATGCTTGTTTATAAATATACCAAACGAAATGGCATATTTATAAGCGAGCAGTCTCGAATTGTCCACGTTCTTTGGATAGTTCGAGGATATGTGCTTGGGCATGTTCTGAAGTGTGTTGTACAAGCTAGAGTAGAGATTTGGTAGCGTCTCCTGGTATTCTCGGATACACACCCTCTTGACTGTTATCGAGGCGTGTATATGGAGAATAGCTGGGAGATCTTCACAAATTTTCTCTGAGTTGTACAACGCAACAGGAACTTGTCGAACCACATATCCTCGAATGGGATTAGGACCAAACCTATTTAGAGATTAGGAGTCATCGTTGGTACCCTTGTATTGTTTCGTTGTAGTCAAAAGATCGTGAGGCTCTTGCACTATATAATTAGATTGTTTGATATCATTGTTCATGTTAAAAATGTATGTCTCTTATCTAGGAAATTGAAAGCTCTAAACCAGGGAAGAATCTAGGTATCGATCGGGAGTACATATTTCATATATGTTGCAGGAAATTGTCATCTATTTTGCAAAGGTAATATTAACTGAAATGATGTCTCAATATTTCAAATAACTAGCTTACTGTCGCTCCAGTTTGTGCATAATTTATTGGGTGAAGTTTAATTGCAGATGAACCATAAGGAATGGATGTATGCAAAAAGTCGTGTGAGTGTTGAATTTCAGAGGAGTGTTAAGGAGTTCAAAAAAATTGCCGAAGAGGACATGGTGAGGAGGGGTGTAAACTTCATATATTGTCCTTGCATTGATTGCACCAATCTGAGAAGACTTAACAACTCAGCTCAAATTGAGGACCACCTGATTCGACGTGGCTTCGTGAGGAATTACACGTGTTGGATCCATCACGGGGAGACAGGTAGTACCCTACCGGTATGCAATGAAGATACGGTGGAACCGGATGATGAGTTGCAATTTGATATGTTTGAGGAGGAGAATTTGGAGCAAATGTTGCGGGATGTGGAGGGTAATTACACAGAAAGAGAGTTTGGAAAGTTTAAAAGCGATGGAAGGCGATGCGAAACCACTGTTCACAAAGTTGCAAAGCGAGAATACACTAAGTTAGGTTCGGTCCTTTCATTGTTCGGCGAAGGCAAAACACCGTTGGACGGATACAAGTTTTAATGCACTTCTAGTTCTTCTATCGGATCTGCTCCGGGAGAAGCGAGTTGCCAACAAGCATTTATGAAGCGAAGAAGCTACTATGTCCCATGGGAATGGAAATAGAAAGGATACATGCATGTCCAAATGATTGCATCTTGTCCGTAATGCACATCGGGAGCTGCACATTTGTCCGGTTTGCGGTGTGCCTCGGTACAAACAAAAGGAGAAGCGTAACGACAAGAAGCGTAAGAGCCGGGAACGAGGGTGAAGAGGTCACTAAAGGTGCACCGCCAAGGTATTGTGGTACTTGCCCATCATTCCCGTCTGGAAAGGTTGTTTGCAAATCCTAGAGAAGCAAAATTGTTGCGTTGGCATTATGAGTCTCGAAAGGAAGATGGCAAGTGAGACACCTGGCGATTCGGCTCAATGGAGAAACATCGATTGGAAACATGAGGAGTTTGGTGCCGAAATGAGAAACATAAGATTTGGATTGAGTACCGATGGAATGAATCCGTTTGGTAGCATGAGCAGTCGTCACAGCACATGGCCAGTTCTATTGTGTATCTACAACCTCCCTCCTTGGTTGTGCATGAAGCGGAAGTATATCATGATGTCGTTGCTAATCTCGGGACCCAAACAGTAGGAAATGATATTTATGTGTACCTCGCTCCATTGATCGAGGATTTGGTAAAATTGTGGAATGACGGGGTCATTGTGTGGGATGCGTACAGAAGAGAGCATTTCACCCTACGGGCTATGGTATTTTGCACCATAAATGATTTCCCGGCTCTTGGTAATTTGGCGGGCTCTGATGCGAAAGGAGCAAAAGCGTGTCCTATTTGTGAAGAGGAGACCGAGAGCCTATGGCTGCCGAATTCCAAGAAAACTGTGTATATGGGTCACCGTAGGTTTCTACCTCGAAGTCATCGATACCGTAAGATGGATGACAAATTTGATGGGAAGAGGGAAGTCCGTTCGGCACCGCAGCCTATGATTGGAAGGCAAGTATATTCACGTGTAGAGGATATCGATGTTCAGTATGGAAAGAGCCGTAAATCTGTTCGTTCTAGGACCATTTGGAAGAAGAGGTCAATATTTTGGGACTTACCGTACTGGAAGGAGTTAGATGTTCGGCATTGTATTGATGTCATGCACGTTGAGAAGAATATCTGCGACAATTTGGTTGGTATCCTGCTGAACATACCTGGAAAGACAAAGGATGGTGTGAATGCTCGTCGCGACATGGCCTACATGGGAATCGAGGCCGGGCTTGCGGTGATAGAGGAGGATGGAAAAGGTCAGTATATCCCATTGCATGCTACACCTGTCCAAGAAGGAGAAAGAGGACCTTTGCAAATGTCTCCATGGTATTAAAGTTCCATCTGGCTACTCCGCGAACATTAAGAAGCTTGTGTCCTTGGATGATTTGAAGTTATTGGGCATGAAGTCCCATGATTGCCATGTCTTGATGACCCAAATGCTCCCAGTTGCAATAAGAAATATTCTGCCAGAGGATGTCGGGTTTGCAATCACGGTTGTGTTACTTCTTCAATGCGATCTCTGCAAAGTTATTGACCCGACGTGCTAGACAACTTGCGAGTGAGGTGGTGCGGACTCTATGTCGACTTGAGATGCATTTCCACCGTCGTTCTTGATGTCATGGTCCACCTTGTTGTTCACCTCGTAGAGAGATTAAGATATGTGGACCGGCATTCCTATGTTATATGTACCCGTTCGAGAGGTACATGGGTATATTAAAATCCTACGTGAGGAATCGGTCGAAGCCTGAGGGTAGTATTGTGGAAGGTTATGGTACTGAAGAGGTTATTGAGTTCTGCGTGGACTATCTCGGGAAAAGACAAGCAATTGGTGTTCCTCTATCTCGTCATGAGGGCAGACTTGCTGGCAAAGGAACCGTTGGATCAAAACTAACGAGGCCACGGTTTGATATGTATTGCAAAGCGCATCGGCGATCTTGCGTGAGAGCGAAGTTGCAGGGTACATCGAGCTGCACAAGTCGATATTACGGGAAGAGAATCCACAAATGGATGAGCTTTCCATCATGCGAGAACACAACGATAGATTTCTCACATGGTTCAAACAAAGGGCGGAGGTCTCTGTTAGTGAGACTATCAAATGGTTGGCTGACGGACCTAGATTTAATGTCTGGACATGGCGAGTGCGATATTAATGGGTACACCTTTTACACTGAAAGTCAGGATGCGAAGAGTACTGTTCAAAACAGTGGTGTAAGCATAGATGCTTTTTCCGATGAACATCACTCGAAAGGAGGATCCTCAATGGCAATGAACTCTTACTTCGGGGTGATCGAAGAAATTTGGGAGCTCGATTACGGAATATACCAAATTCCATTGTTCCGATGTAAGTGGGTGGGACTCCTACATGGAGTGAAGGTCGACAAGAGAGGTTTTACTCTTGTGAATCTCAACAGACTCGCCTATAAAGATGACCCATTTGTACTTGCGAAGCAAGCAAATCAGGTCTTTTATGTGCGTGATCCGGCCAATCCGAGGTTGCACATCGTCCTTCATGGCAAGCGGCGGATCGTTGGAGTCGAAAATGTCATAGATGAAGAAGAATACGACCAATTTGATGAAATACCTCCGTTTGCGGATGGGCCTGTCTTAGTGGCGACGATGACACACATGGAAGAAATTACATGCGTGTAGATCATCAGGAAGGGTTGTATTGCAAATAAAAGGAGTGCATCATTGTATCAGTTGCTATGTGTTTGAAATGTTTGTATTGTACATAACTGTAGTTTCATGTTTGCAAAGGTTACGTGTACTTATGAAACTTTTGCAAATTTTTTTGAATGGATTGTGGTATGTATCATCTACTTGAAGCAAGAAAAAGAAGGCACTCCACACCAAATCATTTCTCGCAATTTTCAAAATACTCGGACTTCATTTGAGAAAGATTTGACTTTGAGACTCTTTGAATAAAAAATCTAGCCTACAAAGTGAATTTGGGCTTTTTTTTTTGCTAACTCTTTTTTCCAGAATCCTTTTTGGAATAGTTTTGTAGTATCACAAAGTACGTTCCTGCAAAATTTCAAAAAATTCCAACTATGTTTGCAAAATTTATGGCCTTTTCACTCTTTGATCAGATATATTTGCAAGTTCAGAATTCATGGTTTATCAGGAAAGCAAATAGTGCATTGAACAACATTTGTATCGGTTTTAGTAAAACACCGATAGTGATTTGTACTTTTTTGTGTCGGTTTTATAAAAAAACCGATAGTATTATTATCTTTTTTGTGTCAGTTTTGTACCAAAACCGATAGTAATGTTTTCAATTTGTGTCGGTTTTTTTTCAAAAAATCGATAGTAAGATATATATTTTTTGGTCAGGTTTGATCCAAAAACGGTAGTGATGTTTATTTTTTTTGTGTCGGTTTTTCAAAAAACCGGTAGTATTATAATCTTTTTTGTGTCGGTTTTTTAAAAAAACCGATAGTAATGTTACTTTTTTTGTGTCGGTTTTTTAAAAAACCGATAGTAGTATGGAGTTATTTGTGTCGGTTTTTGCAAAAAACCGATAGTAATATTAAGTTGTTTGTGTCGGTTTTTTCAAAAAACCGATAGTAATATATATTTTTTTCGTCAGGTTTGATCCAAAAGCGGTAGTGATGTTTATTTTTTTGTGTCGGTTTTTCAAAAAACCGGTAGTATTATAATCTTTTTTGTGTCGGTTTTTTAAAAAAACCGATAGTAACATTACTTTTTTTGTGTCGGTTTTTTAAAAAACCGATAGTAGTATTGAGTTATTTGTGTCGGTTTTTGCAAAAAACCGATAGTAATATTGAGTTGTTTGTGTCGGTTTTTTCAAAAAACCGATAGTAATATATTTTTTTTTTGTCAGGTTTGATCCAAAAACGGTAGTGATGTTTATTTTTTTGTGTCGATTTTTCAAAAAACCGATAGTATTATAATCTTTTTTGTGTCAGTTTTTTAAAAAAACCGATAGTAATGTGATTTTTTTGTGTCGGATTTTTAAAAAACCGATAGTAATATTAAGTTGTTTGTGTCGGTTTTTTAAAAACCGATTGTAATATTAAGTTGTTTGTGTCGGTTTTTTCAAAAAACCGATAGTAATATATATTTTTTTTGGACTCCAAGCCCCTGGACTCCACGCCGCCTAATTACTCCCCACTCCCGACCGATTAGCCCCCAACCCCGCCGCCACTCCGGCCTCGCCCCACGCGACCCGTCGCCCACCCATCCGCCGCCACGCCACCCCGCCGCCCCTCGCGCCGACGCCCCCGCCCCTACTCCACCCCGCCCCTACCCGCGCCTCGGCTGCGCCCCGACTCCACCCGCCCACCTCGCCGCCTCCCCTACTCCACCCCCCGCCACCTACTCCACCCCGCCGCCCCCTACCCCCTACTCCACCCCCGCCCCTACTCCACCCCGCCGCCACCTACTCCACCCCGCCGCCCCTACTCCACCCCCGCCCCTACACCGCCCCTCGGCCTCCGCCCCGACCCACCTCGCCGCCCCTCCACACCCCACTTCGCCGACGCCGCCTCCACCCCCCGCCGCGACGCGCCCTCCACCCCGCCGACGCCCCTCGCCCCCACTTCGCGCGACGCCCTCCGCCCCACGCCCGACTCCACCCTACTCCACCCGCCGCCCCTACTCCACCCGCGCCCCTATCCGCCCTCGGCCTCCGTCCCGACTCCACCTCGTCGCCCCTCCGGCCCCACTCGCCGCGCGCGCCTCCGCCCCGACTCCACCTCGCCGCCCCTCCACCCCACTTCACCGCGCCGCCCCTCCACCCCGGCTCCGCCCCTCCGCCCCACTTCCCGACGCCGCCCCTCCGCCCCACGCCCGGCCTCGCCCAGTGAGTGTTTCGCCATGCTACAATGATTGCCAGTTTGAGCTTGTCATTGCGGTGAAGAAAATGCGCTGCCTTGGTCGGTGTGTGCATATTTGGTATGGGTATCATGCTTGCCATAGAGAACTGTGAACTGCCAAATGCAAATTTGGTATGGGTGTGTGCAATGGGACATCATTTGCAATGAAATAGATAACTTTGATGTAAATGGTGCAAACTACAATAGTGTATTGGAATTGAAGTGGACTAGATTGTTAGTTGTGTGCACATTATAGTGAAATATTGACAACATGATGCTAATCTTTCGAGGTGATAATACGGCAAAAGTATCCCGCGTTCTGGCTACCTTCTTCTTTTTTAAAAAAAGGACAAGGGCACTCTTTTCTTGGTATGAATTAGTTGGTTGCGGTTGTAGTTTCTTCTTTTGAGAGAGGGAGAGGGTTTAGGATGTTCGGTACATTCAACTTGTTATGAGAAAGAATTGTCGACTTAGTGGGGGGTTACATGACCGAGTGGGGGTTCTATTTATCACATAGAAATCTCATCATCCTGTTTCCATTATATATTCAATTGATGGGTTGCCCTCTACATTCAATTATTCATGATATACATGTTCCCTCATCCTGTTTCCATGAATGTTACGATGCTTTTTTCATTACTTTCTCATATGTGCTTCTGTACTCAGCATATGTTAAGAGTTTAGGTTGCGTAACCTACGTCTCCCGTTCGAGAGTGCTTATTTATAAATATGCCGTAATGACATATTTATAAGCAAGCAGTCTCGAATTGTCCACGTTTTTTGAACAGTTCGAGGATATGTGGTTCTTGCAAGTTCCTTAGGCGTTGTATAACTCACAGAGTAGATTTCGGTAGCGTCTCCCTGGTGTTCTCCGGATGCACACCCCTCTTGACCAGTTGTCGAGACGTGTATTTGGAGAACAGTGGGGAGATGCTGCAGAAATTTTCTCTGGAGTTGTACAACACCTCAGGAACTTGCCCGAACCACATATCCTCGAATGGGATTAGGACCAAACCTATGTAGAGATTAGGAGTTATCGTTAAATGCGTATTTAGAACAATGATTTATTATCAAGTTCACATAATAGCTACGAAATTTTCTCTGTAGAACTTTTCTTGAAGATCATTCTTTCCTCTGTTAATGTAATCGCAATATACTAGAACAGTGATTTATTATCAAGTTCACATAATAGCTACGAATTGCTTTCTCTCATGTCAAATATTTGTCCATGGTAGATAGGAAAACTCAAAATGTCGCAATTAGAGAGCATTGGCTCATCGCGTAAAGAGAAGAAGGTGCTCTGAGGGCGCACCAACTTCAAGTGTCGAGCCGACCCAGTTCGAAATGTCGAGGGCCGAGTAAGGTGAGGAAGGCCCGAGGACCGAGCAAAGGGGCCATAGGGAGAACGCTGCAAATTCTCCACTTCAATGCGACGGCGTTTGCACGGGTCCTCTCAAGTGTAAGGCGATACCGCTCATTCCTCGGCAAGCGGTGAGGAGAGAGTTCCCATAACGGTTAAGGATTGGAGAAAGGAGGTCGTCAAGTAAGAAGAACCGGTGTGGGGACGAGGTTAAGGGAAAATGGATTATAGAAGAGGAGGATGAAAACAATGCCGGTGATGCGCCTTGAAGAGGATGGGTGTGGCTCGAGGCACCGTGGTCTACATGCACAGTGAATATGTCTTTGAAAGGCCGTACACCATTCGAGAGGTATCCGTTCGTGACTCCGATGTTAGGGAGGAGTTCACGAGGATCAAGAGTACGCCGGCGCGGAGGAGCCGAGAGAGAAGAACGTTGCTACCTGTGAGGTGAACACGCATGCGCACCACCTCGGTTCAGCGGCTCGAAGGAAGAAAGCGAATGGGCACGACTAGCCGAGGAGTGCGCCAACTCCGGGACAGCGATGCCTTACTCGCACATATGTGAGGAGCGGGCACATGACTGGGTATTAGCGAGGACAAAGAAAACCGCGGACGGGCAGCTGGTAGTACCAAACCCCACTACCGCGCAAGTCATCTCCACCATCGTAAGATATCAAACTTACTACATTGCAGTAGACCATTCCTACTGTATTTCAGATCTAATTCGTACTCGCTTCTTGCAGGAGGAGGTAAGCCAGAGGAAAGAGTAGGGGACCTTTCTTAGCCAAGGGTCAAATGACATCCTATCCACTGCGATCGGGAAGCTCGACCATAAGGGCCGGGTGCTTGCCGCAGGTCTGAGCATCTGAAGAAGTCCTACTTCCAAGATCTTGCCGAGTACGAGATCAAGAACATGGGAGGCACGTGCGGAGCACTGAAGGACACGCAGGGAGCGGTGAGGAGGAGATCTCGGAGGAGATGAGGGAGGAGATGAGGGTGCAGATGATGGCACGTGAGGAGGAGATGAGGGTGGAGATGATGGCACGTGAGGAGCGCCTAAGGGCCGAGATGATGGCGATAATCTCCCAGAGTCAGAGCCAGATGCTCCCGCCTACTGTAGAGAAACCTGTGCCCCCACCAAGTAGCTGCGGTTCCAAAAATGATAAGTTCGGTCCCCAGCTGAAGGTAATAATTAATTTTGCCTTACTTAATGGTGCGAGGGTAACTCTTCATATGTTTTCTCTCAAGTTGCGCACTTTTTGCAGGCGCCTACCAAGTGCCAGCTCACCCTGACGGAAGACGGATTTCCTGTTGAGGCTGCACGCGGGGTTGCATTTCCATGCAAGGAGACCGACACGGTGCATGGTCAGCCTTTGGGGAAGGGCTACATGAGGGTCCAGGTGGACTACGTCCACAAAGCCTTCTTATCACATGTGCTCGAGTTCCCCCCTAACGAAGACATCACCACTCTCGGGCTAGCGCGGATGTCGTTCATCAAGTGACCCACGACAGGCGTCGTACTGGTCAAGGTAAACATCCCTCACGTCTTCTGTACCATTCCAGTAGTATTGCAACAAGTTACTTAATTATGCGCGTGCTTTGTAGGTTCCTACCGTACCTGCGCCTGCTCCCACGACCGTGACGAGCCCTGCACAAAGTCTGAGTGGTACATAAAAGGACTAGCACGACAACCACGTAACCACCGAGGCCTCTGCTAAAAGGCTAGGCTCACAAAGGCCACAGCGCCCCTCGGTACATAAAAGCCCATTGCCCTGACCTCGGAGACTCCTTCGGCCCGTAAAGGAGAGCGGCACAGACCACGAGTGAAGCCTTATGAATTTAAGGCCTACGTACATGGAAAGCCCTTACGCCTCCCGGCAAATTGAGCGCTCTAGGCATATAGACTCGATGACTCCATGGATGGTACATTGACAAAGCGAAAGAGAGCGGCGTGTCGACTTCAATGTTAGATACTGAGAAGGGACATTTCCACCGCGAGGAGGATGGGACATTCGATTAGTTTTGAGGATCTGTTCCGTCTGTACCAACCGATAGCCATCGATATTTCTCTTATGCACGATCACGACGCTGTGAGTATCGCACCACGTTACGACCTTATGACTTCCATAGGATTTTGCATTACGCTTTTGAACATTCAATGCGAGTTGCGAGGCGATGAGGCGCGGGTCGTGACGAATCGACAACTAGTTGGGTTAAATCGACCACGAGCTTGTGTCGCGACGATGGCTAGGCTTCAACCGGAATGGGTTGCGGCTACATCAAGAGGGCATTGCAAGTGAGTCGAAGAAGGGCTTCATTCTATTCCCGTACCACGAGTAAGTACTACTTCACTGTTCAATTACTTCTACACTTTGAAACCGTATGTGAACTTATTTTCTTCGCTGCATACCATTTAATAAGCAACCATTGGGTTCTACTCGTGCTCCTTCCGAGCGACAACAAAGTGTACACTTTTAATTAGCTTGATAAGAGACCGATGGCCTACGCGATCAAGCCTCCTTTGGAGCAGTAAGTGCACCACTCTTATCTAACATTTTCTGTATTTAACTACATTCATTATTTTTTTACTCAACGACATCTTTCCAATGTATATAGGGGTTTCAAGGAATACGTCGAAGCAGGAGGGACACACGACGACAAAAAGGGCTCCAAGCTGGAGTATGTCAGCTTCAAGGTACAAGTGGCTATCATATACACGATTTAGATTTTCTGACATATTTTCTTTGTCTCTTAATTTATTTTCTTTCTTCACAGTGTCATCAATGTAGGCAATGACGATCGCTGTGGTTTGTATGTCATGCAACACATGGTGATCTTGATTGTCGGCTCAGACCGTTTCCCTAAGGTAGTACATGCATATACAATTAGTCTTTCACATGAAAATTTGAAAACTCAAATTAGAGCACTCGTTTCTATCTTGCAGCATACCGTTATGCCCCAGAAGAGTGTAGACAGCACTGCACTCAACAAGATACGAGACCACTTATGCCAGTGGTACTGGATAGAATGCTTATCGGAGGACGGACGGTTTAGAGATCCCAAAAGTGTTAGTGTTATGCCCTTGAGGCAATCATTTAGATGATTGTAACATGACTATGTTTATGAATAATAATATGATTATTGGTCCAATGAATGTATATCATTGTATTGATCAACAAGTATGTGACTTGCTTATGAAGCTCTTACTTAATGATGTAATTCGATAAATATCTCTGATCGGATATCATCGTATAGGACAACGATGAATAGATCAGCACATGTAGTGATCGATGATCATGCTTCATAGATCATGGGATATGGAGATATCATCTATACATTGTGGACGCATGTTGAAGAACATGGGTTAGATAGACCCGCAATGGGACACTGCGAGAATGTTTCATTCTTATGTGTCATCAGTGTATCTCATACCTAGTAGATGTATGATCCTTAGACACGAGATTGTCATATTCCCTACATGTGTAATAGTTTTCCTTGGGGCTATCAAACACTACTTCCTAACCGGATAGTTATAAAGGTAGCTTTCATGTTTACTATGAAACGTGCAGAGGGAATAAGATCAAGATGGGATTTGCCACTCCAATGAAACGGAGATATATGACAAGGCCACTCGTGTGATATGATTAAGGAAGTGCATGGCCATGCCGTGATTGAGAGTCAATCACAACTTATTAATATATCACGGATACGAGAGATGGATTGAATCATCAAAGGATGACATGCTTCTCGCCTTGAGATCAATCTTCATATACTTGGCAAAGGGATTATTACATGAGTACTTTTGATAGGTTCTATCCGATTTGATCATAGTATGTTTGGGAGTTGGCATACTTTGCAAGAAGCCACTACCAACTATTGGATTGAAAAGGAGTTTTTCGAATCCATGTCCAAACGTATGTGAACCTGCAGGGTCACACACTTAATGGGCTGGGACGCATTAATTTGGATTGGATCCGTAATTAATGAACCTCGTGGGCTTAGCACGCTGATGGGCCCTAGTTTAGGGTTTCATCTCGTGGCTATATAAGGAGGGGAGGAGGGAGGGTGCAGGGTGTGCTTTCCCACGGTTTAGGAGTGATTCACTCGAAACCCTAGCCTACTCCTCTCTTGCCCTGCCGAGCGACCGGTGCTTGCACACGACGCGCGGCGTTCCATCTCGGGCGTGTGGACTACTGCGGTGACGCTGCTGCGACTGCGGCGTGCGAGGACGATCCACTACATCGACGCGCAACGACCGCGGCGAACGATCCACTACATCGACGCGCGAAGGATTCCGCAACTGCGCGTCTAGTGGTAATCTTATCTATGATCCCCTTCTTGCGAGTAGCTTTCTGGTTTCGCGGTAGAATTTTTTTGTGCTAGCGTAGCATACCGCGTTCCTCTTCAGTGGTATCAGAACCATCTCGTATAGTTTTGTGATCCGGATGTTGCACATATGATGTGTAAGGTTAGTAGATTGGATCTATTACATGTTCGGCCAGTTCATGTGATGAATTGGTGACGGCGACCATCGATGAGATCGATCGGTTTAGGGTTTGAGAAAGTGCAAACCGACTCAATCTTGATTTAGGTGAGTCCGTTCATGATGCGACGTTACCCTTACCGGTCGGGTTACCGCCATCAGGGTTTCTGAAACGTATCCATATGGGACCAAGCCAATCGGATTGAGTTGGATTGGGTCAATCTGGTTGATCCATGGTCAGCGCAAATAGATTCAATATTGATTTGGGTGAGTCCGTTCATGGTGCGACGTTACCCTTACCGGTCGGGTTACCGCCATCGTGGTTTCAAACGTATCCATATGGGACCAAGCCAATCATATTAGATCGGATTGGGTCAATCTGGTTGATCCGTGGAAATTTTGAGGTGTTTTCCAATGTCGAAGACATGCCTCTAAAATTTCAAGGCGCGCCTCGACCCGCCCGTGACCGCCGCGCGAGGCTCGCCTTGGACCCGCTTGGCGCTGTCCCTCGGACCCCCTTGTGACCGCCGGCCAGGACCGCCGCCAGGTGCTGCCTTGGACCCCTTGAGGCGCCGCCTCGGACCGAGTCGTAGGGTTGCTTTTGTTTAACTCGTTTTGCAGGAATTATGTGAAATGGTATGGCCTATGTGTATGTGATGCATGTAATTTCCACATGGCTGCGTCTTGTGTTAAGCCATAAGGCTATTTAAATTGTATAACGACACTGCGTGTCGACTTGTGATGCTTCAAACCCTCATGTAAAATTCATTATCAAAAGTTGTAAGGAGTTGCATCCATAATGATGAAGACGATGGTATCAAGCAAGATGGCTAGGTGAACAAATCAAGCAAGGTGGCTAGGTGAACAAACAAGCATGATGATGGAGATCTTAATGCTAAGGGCCATGCTATTTCACAGCTTATTTTGATTTTCTGTGGATGTGTGTTTAATCCTTGCTATTTTCTTTATGCTCATTGCATATGATGCCATGTTCATAGAAATCTTTGTTCATCCCTATAGTTAAAAATCTTAAATCAAATTGTCCATCCAATTGTTGCACCTATCAAGAATTTAGATCGTTATTGATATGACTGCCAAAGTAGTATATCAATGGCTATCTGAATAGATGATAGGGATGTGTTGGACACATCACGCATAACAATGGTAGATTTAATCAAGCTATCAAAACGGTTTTGGGCTTGAGGACATAAGTGGTTGGGATTTGATTTGATAATGAAGGAACCTATACAAGACAAGTGGTGTCTAGGAAAACACACATGAGGCAGGTTTCTTAATTGGCACCGTATACGGAAGTGCTCCCTCCTCATGTGAGCCCTTGGGGCGAGTTGACTGGCCATGAGTCAAGTTGATGGAGGCATTCATTACTTGTTTTCATACTCAACAAACAAGAGTTACATATGATGTAATTAGCAAAGGTGTTGCTTACCTATGTCATTAAATTTCTAGCAGTGATGCCAAAGCTCACTAGTGTTTGATGAATATGGATCTTGAATACTCACTATGTGTCTATAAAGGGACATAAAATAGAAGTGTCTTTAATTAAAAAGTTTAATAAAAGTTTTACATAAACATAGTGCTTAGAATCTTTGCATGTTTTTGTTGTAGTTCAATGGCACCTTCTCCTACTCACGCTACTACACTGGTTTTGCTTTGAGATCAGTTTTGGAAAGGAAAAACTGAATGGAACTAATTTTGTTGATTGGTATCGCAACCCGAGAATTGTTCTCAAGCATGAAAAGAAGGACTATGTTCTAGAGAATCCAATTCTGATGAACCGGTACCGAAAATGTTGCTCGCAATTTGAAGGTTGAATATGAAAAGCATGTTAATGCTTCAGAGAGGTCAGTGTCTCATGCTAGTCACCATGGACTCGAGCTCCAAAAGCAATATGAGGACCAGGATGCTTACAATATGATTGTAGGCTTGAAGGGCATGTTTGGGAATCAAGCAAGAGCTGAGAGGTATGGTATCTCAAAGCTTTTATTTGCTTGTAAGGTGGTCAAGGCGATCCGGTCGATCCTCATGTGATCAAGATGATTGGTTACATTGGGAGATTGGAAAAACTTGAGTCTCCCTTAGCCTCGGTTTGGCCACGGATGTTATTCTCGGTCTACGCCTCGAGCTTTGAGCCATTCATTATGAATTTTCATATGAATAGCATGGAGAAGAGCCTAACCGAGCTACATGAGATGCTCAAGGCTGCCGAGAAAGCATTAAGAAAAACCCAATCATGTGATGATGGTTCAAAAACAAGCGCTTTCAAAAAGAGGAAGGCTAAGGTGGGGGAACGGAAAGAGCAAGGGCAAGGGCAAGGGCAAGGCTCAAGATGAGATCGCAAGCCTCAAAACTAAGCTTGAAGCTTAAAGTTGGCCCTCAACACGATACACAATGCTTCTATTGCAAGAAATCGGGGCATTGGAAGCGGAGGCTGCGAAAAGTACAGCGGATAAGAAGAATGGAAATGTGGTTTCCACTTGGTATTAATGTTATAGAAATTAATCTTGCTACTTCTTCACTCAGCTCATGGGTATATGATACCGGTTCGGTTGCTCACATTTGCAATTCGTTGCGGTGATAAAGAGTAGAGACTTGGCAAAAGGAGAAGTGGATCTTGGCGTGGGGAATAAAGCAAGAGTTCTTTGGTCTTGCTGTTGGCACATACCCATTGCATTTGCCTTGAGATTAGTTTTAGAACTTAATAATTGTTATTTTGTTCCATCTTTGAGTAGAAACATTATTTCATCTTCTTGTTTGGAACATGAAGGTTATGATTTCAGAATAAAGAACTTTGTTTGTTCAATATTTTTGAATGATATGTATTATGGTCGTTGCCCCATGGTGGATGGGTTGTACGTCCTTGAACTCGAAGAAAAACCTGTCTATAATATTAATGTAAAAAGGCATGGGCCTAATGATTTGAACCCTACCTTTTTGTGCCATTGTCGCTTAGGTCATATAAATGAGAAGCGCATGAAGAAGCTCCATGGTGATGGACTTCTAACCTCATTTGATTTTGAATCATTTGAAACATGTGAATCTTGTTTACTTGGCAAGATGACAAAAGCCCCTTTCACAGGTTTTAGTGAGAGAGCAAGTGAATTATTGGCCCTAGTACATACGGATGTATGTGGACCAATGAGCTCATTGCTAGGGGTGGGTTTGATGCTTTGTAACTTTTATCGATGACTTGAGTAGATATGGATATATCTATTTAATGAGGCATAAATCTGAAACTTTTGAAAGGTTCAAAGAGTTTCAGAATGAAGTACAAAATCAACTTTGCAAAACAATAAAACACTTACGATCCGATCGTGGTGGCGAATACTTGAGCCAAGAGTTTGGTGATCATCTAAAGCAATGTGGAATCGTTCCGCAACTTACTCCGCCAGGAACGCCTCAATGGAATGGCGTGTCCGAACGACGTAACCGAACTTTATTAGATATGGTTCGGTCAATGATCAGCCAAACAGATCTGCCATTATCCTTCTGGGGTTTCGCTCTAGAGACAGCTGCGTTCACTTTGAATAGGGTCCCATCAAAATCCGTTGAGAAGACGCCATATGAGATATGGACTGGGAGAAGACCCATGTTGTCATTTCTCAAGATATGGGGATGTGAGGCTTATGTAAAACGTTTACAATCAGATAAACTCGCACCTAAATCAGAAAAATGCTTTTTTGTGGGGTATCCTAAAGAAACAAAAGGATATTACTTTTACAAAAGAAACGAGAACAAAGTTTTTGTTGCTCGAAATGGTGTCTTTTTAGAGAAAGAGTTTCTTTCAAAAGAAATCAGTAGGAGTGATGTGTATCTTGATGAAGTTCGAGAATCACATGAATATGTTCAAGCTACCACTGAACCTTCACAAGATATACAAAGTGTTGTACAACCTGTGGAAGAGACTCCAGCCCCACGTAGGTCGGGGAGGCCACGTCATGTACCTATAAGATATGGGAGTGACATATTATTGTTGGACAATGATGAGCCCACGACTTATGAAGAAGCAATGATGGACCCAAACTCGAAAAATGGCTTGAAGCCATGAGATCCAAATTCAATCCATGCATGACAATCAAGTTTGGAACTTGGTCGACTCTCCGATGGTGTAAAAACCATTGAGTGCAAATGGATTTTAAAGAAAAGATAGACGTAGATGGAAATGTTCAGATCTATAAGGCACGGTTGGTGGCAAAGGGTTTCAAACAAGTTCAAGGAGTTGACTATGATGAAACTTTCTCACGGTAGCCATGCTCAAGTCTGTCAGGATCATTTTAGCTATTGTTGCATATTTTGATTATGAAATATGGCGGATGGATGTCAAAACAAACATTCCTTAATGGGAATCTTTACGAGGATGTATACATGATACAACTGAAGGTTTTGTTGATCCTAAATATGCTAAAAGGGTATGCAAGCTTCAAAGATCCATTTATGGGTTAAAGCAAGCATCTCGGAGTTGGAACATTCGTTTTGATGAAGTAGTCAAAGGTTTTGACTTTATCAAAAATGAAGAAGAGCCTTGTGTTTACAAGAAGGCTAGTGGGAGCGCACTTGTATTTACGATTTTGTATGTGGATGACATATTATTGATCGGGAATGACATTCCTATGCTTGAAGATGTTAAGACTTCATTGAAAAGGAGTTTCTCAATGAAGGACTTGGGAGAAGCATGCTATATCTTGGGCAAAAAATCTATAGAGATAGATCAAAAGGTTAATTGGATTAAGTCAGAAGCGTACATTGACAAGATATTGAAAAGGTTCAATATGCATGAATCCAAGAGAGGTTTCATGCCAATGTCACATGGCATCGATCTGCAAGAATCGGTGTCCTTCGACATCGATGAGCGAGCGAGATGAGCAAGATTCCATATGCTTCACTATTGGGTCTATTATGTATGCCATGATCATACACGCCCGGATGTCTCATATGCTCTAAGTGTCACGAGGATACCAAGCGGATCTGGTGATGGTCATTGGATAGCCGTAAAAATATCTGAAGTACTTGAGAAGAACTAAGGGTATGTTCCATGTTTTTGGAGGTAAGGAAGATCTGGTTGCAACGGGTTACACCGATGCAAGCTTCCAAACCGACAAAGATGATTTCGATCACAATCCGGGTTTGTGTTTACACTTAATGGAGGAGCGATGGTGGAAGAGTTCCAAGCAAAACACGGTGGCCGACTCTCGACGAAGCGGAGTACATTGCGGCTTCGAGGCCGCAAAGGAAGCTGTGTGGATTAAGAAGTTTATCACGAGCTTGGTGTGGTCGCTAGTGCCTCTAGTCCAATGGACATCTATTGTGATAATAGTGGTGCCATTGCACAAGCTAAAGAGCCTAGATCACATCGAAGTCTAAACACATACTCCGTCGCTTTCACCTTATTCGCGAGATTGTGGATAGAGGTGGCGTGAGAATATGCAAAGTACATACGAAGCCAATGTGGTCGATCCGTTGACAAAGCCACCGCCACGACCTAAGCATGAGGCGCACACAAGCTCTATTGGTATTAGATACTTAATTGATTGACTCAAGTGCAAGTGGGAGATTGTTAGTGTTATGCCCTTGAGGCAATCATTTAGATGATTGTAACATGACTATGTTTATGAATAATAATATGATTATTGGTCCAATGAATATATATCATTGTATTGATCAACAAGTATGTGACTTGCTTATGAAGCTCTTTACTTAATGATGTAATTCGATAAATATCTCTGATCGGATATCATCGTATAGGACAACGATGAATAGATCAGCACATGTAGTGATCGATGATCATGCTTCATAGATCATGGGATATGGAGATATCATCTATACATTGTGGACGCATGTTGAAGAACATGGGTTAGATAGACCCGCAATGGGACACTGCGAGAATGTTTCATTCTTATGTGTCATCGTGTATCTCATACCTAGTAGATGTATGATCCTTAGACACGAGATTGTCATATTCCCTACATGTGTAATAGTTTTCCTTGGGGCTATCAAACACTACTTCCTAACCGGATAGTTATAAAGGTAGCTTTCATGTTTACTATGAAACGTGCGAGAGGAAAAGCGATCAAGATGGAATTTGCCACTCCAATGAAACGGAGATATATGACAAGGCCACTCGTGTGATATGATTAAGGAAGTGCATGGCCATGCCGTGATTGAGGAGTCAATCACAACTTATTAATATATCACGGATACGAGAGATGGATTGAATCATCAAAGGATGACATGCTTCTCGCCTTGAGATCAATCTTCATATACTTGGCAAAGGGATTATTACATGAGTACTTTTGATAGGTTCTGTCCGATTTGATCATAGTATGTTTGGGAGTTGGCATACTTTGCAAGAAGCCACTACCAACTATTGGATTGAAAAGGAGTTTTCCGAATCCATGTCCAAACGTATGTGAACCTGCAGGGTCACACACTTAATGGGTTGGGACGCATTAATTTGGATTGGATCCGTAATTAATGAACCTCGTGGGCTTAGCACGCTGATGGGCCCTAGTTTAGGGTTTCATCTCGTGGCTATATAAGGAGGGGAGGAGGGAGGGTGCAGGGTGTGCTTTCCCACGGTTTAGGGGTGATTCACTCGAAACCCTAGCCTACTCCTCTCGCTGCCCCTGCCGAGCGACCAGGTGCTTGCACACCGACGCACGGCGTTCCATCTCTGGACGTGTGGACTACTGCGGTGACGCTGCTACGACTGCGGCGTGCGAGGACGATCCACTACATCGACGCGCGAAGGATTCCGCAACTGCGCGTCTAATGGTAATCTTATCTATGATCCCCTTCTTGCGAGTAGCTTTCTGGTTTCGCGGTAAAATTTTTTTTTTGTGTTAGCGTAGCATACCGCGTTCCTCTTCAAGAAGCTCCTACTAGACCAGATGCGATTGCATGTGTACTTATGGTTAAGCATGTTTACGTTCTATTTTGTTAACGAATGTGATATGTGTTTGTTGTAACAAAGTGTTCATGTTCTTTGAATGTGATATGTTGTCTGTAATTTCTGTGTGAATGTGATATGTGCATATTGTGTGGAATATGTGCTGATTAGAATGTGATAGCACACCACACCCCTTCATCTCTGTCGGTTCTCACAAGAAAATGATAGAGATGTGACGGTCATCTCTATCGGTTCTTTGAAAGAAGCGATAGGGATGATGAACTCATCTCTATCGGTTCTTTATAAGAAGTGATAGAGATGAGTATATTCATCTCTATCGGTTCTTTCAAAGAAGTGATAGAGATGATTAGATTATCTCTATCGGTTCTTTTTAAGAAGCGATAGAGATTATACAGTCATCTCTATCGGTTCTTTATAAGAAGCGATAGAGATGATGGTATTATCTCTATCGGTTCTTTGAAAAAAGCGATAGAGATGGTATGGTCATCTCTATCGGTTCTTTATAAGAAGCGATAGAGATAAGACCATCATCTCTATCGCTTCTTACAAAGAACCGATAGAGATGATCATATCATCTCTATCGAGCAAGAACCGACTGTAATAATGCCCGCCTCATCTCTGTCTCATGACTTTGTGTCACCACTAGAACCGACTGTGATGACGAAAAAGAACCGATTGTGATGTATATTTGTGTAGTAGTGCTTAAAACTCAACGGTTCTTCTAGAAAATCCATTTCCCTAATCATTGCGGTGATGAAGTGGTGCCTCTATGTGTCCAGGTCAATGATGCTATAGTGAGAACAGCTTGCATAGTGCATCGTTGCGATTTACTTGAAAAGAAGCATTTCGAGAGCATTCATAGAGTTGATAAGTATCTTATGGAGATATCTGGCTTGAACAGTTTTGATTGGGATGTTACGAAACTCATTACCACTCTGCAGATGATATTTTACCCGGAAAAAGAAATTGAGTATCCCCCTGAGGTGAATCATAGTACTATTTTGCAATTATGTTTTCAGTCACTCTGCACATGCCGTAAACTTGTCATTTTGGTGATGGTCTGAAATGTGTATTTTTGTGTTCCTTTCAGATGTTTTCGCCAGATGAGCTATCAAAGATACGGGACGATGCTTATAAATATAAGGATGTGGTCCTTAATAAGCATTGCATCCCTGTGACCTATCATGATTTGCTCTATGTCTACAAAGCAAAGGCATCCAACCTCGCACACCTGCGGTCCTTGGTCAAGGATGCGAAAGAAGCGGCAGAGTGACGTGGCAGCTGACGATTCCACGACAGACGTTGGCTTTAATTTGTAGCGTGTGGCTGCTGGACGAGAACATGCTTGTGATTACGAATGAATGCACATGTTGGACGAAGAGACTGATCGAAGTAATAGTTGAAGAGTTAGGCGGGCAGAACGAACTGCCTTCCTTTGTTATTTCAACTAGTGTTAATTTGTGTTGAGCGCCGTGTCAACTCGACTCTCCAGGAGTTGAGCCCATGAATCCATTGATCCGGTCGAATCGCTAGCTCCTTCCTCCTAGCTAGGTTACCGCCTGCACTAACCTTAGCGATGCCTCTCCTCTCTCTCCTTCCCTTTGAGCTAGTTGTCATGCGGTAGGAGATGTACGCTCAAGCAAAAACCAACCGGTTCAAGAGAAGAGCAGCCTTGCCTTGGGGACAGAGGGGGTGGCGGCGCCGGCGCCATTGGGCCTTGGGGAGGGCGTTAAGGCGAGTGAAAGGAGAGCAACGTTGATGCCTAGTGCTTGAGACGAGGCCGAGAAGAAAAGATTAGCAGCGGCAGAAAGTAAAATGGGGGAGATGGCGGTCGGATGGGGGTAAAGCGAGACAGGAGATTGAATATATTGCTCAGCGTCGACAGCCTTGTGTCCCATTTGATGGAACTAGTTCAGTACCCATGCGTTGCTATGAAAAATAAATTGTTAACGAAACATAAAGGTTAAACAATAACGGAAATTTTGCTACAAGATCAAACATCTATTTCTCCCAATTAAAAAAGCACAAAAGTTAACCAAAGAATAGCAAGCCCGTAAGCTCCACTCACCTCCGGTGCCTCGCAGAGGAGGCGGCCGCACCGCGGAGCGCGGGGACGGGTCCCAGATGTCGGGAAGTCCGGTCCAAGAAGTCGGGCTGCTACTGGTCCTCCTCCTCCGCGTCCCAGCCTTCTCCTCCTCCGCCGCGGCGGTAACCTCCAGGAGCCCGCACGCAGCACGAGAGATCAAGGAGGCATGCGGCGGCGAGCAAGGCTACGGCTGCGCCGCCCATCTCTGTCAAATCTCTTTGTCGCGGGTGGCGTGAGGAGGAAGAGGTGGTCAGGCGGAGCGAAAAAGAAACATTGTTTTTTTTTGGATCGATCCATTTTTTCTGCGGTGATTGTTTTTATAGAGGTGGGTTGGGGGTGGAGAACGGACCGCCACCAACTCTAAATTAGAAGTAGTAGAGTATATATATAACCACAAGTGCGTGCGTGCAAGCACATATCCATCCGCCCATTACAAAACAAAACTAAAACTCACCAACCTGATGATGATGATGATGATGCCCAAAACACCAAACGCCTCTGCCATAGTCATTTGTACGGGGGACAAAGCAAAGCAAAGAAAAAAGGAAAGAAAAGGATCTCCCTTGCAACTCAAAACAAAACCACCGCTAGCTCACTCGTACAAGCATCACATGCATTCCATGACATAAGCACTTCATATTAACTTGCAGTTGTTTCTCCTGACAGCAAAACAAGCAAGACAAATTATTTGGGAACACACACACACACTAAAGAGAGTGCCATGCCCCATCGGAAATGCGGCTAACCTTAGCATAGCTCACGCCTAAATCTTTCCTTGAGTATCCCCGTGCTAAATTTCTCATAACATACTGATTATAATCCTTCAAAATCCTCATTATGAGTTCTGATGTAGATGCCCCATCTGTTCTTTTTGTTTCCTTGAATTTACTAATCTTTTTATTCAACCTAATATACAATAATATAGCCGCCAGTTTGGAAGCAAGGAAGAAGACCTCATCTTTACTCAATACTAGCTGTAGACATGCGAACTTACAAACTCATATACGTCATTTACAGCTCCACTAGTGTCTGCATAACTGCAATGAGCATAAAAATTGAGTAATTAGTTGAGCTCATTAGAGGGGGAGAAGGTAATTTTGGAAATAGCTCTTGTGCGGATAAAACTTACGGCAGCGCATCATGAGCGACATAGTCAATATGATGCTTGTCAATAAACTCTTGTGTGAGAACCCACGGAGCATCAGGAATGACCTCATCAACCAACCTGAATCAGCAGATAAGCATTTAGGCGATTAGCGCAGCAGGAAGGAGCATAGATAAATATCATAAACTTCAGTGCTTGAAAACATCACAACAGGTTAACAACCTATGGAGATTCTAAAAAAGAGAGGCTCAAAAACAAAAACCTAAAGGTGCGGAAGTATGCAAACAGCAAAAAATTAGCTGAGCAGCTGAAAGTGAGCACTAATTATTATAGAATCTCCCGAATTAATTAAAAGAAGGACTCTTCAATTTACAAGGAATCTATTATATATTAAAAGCTCATGTAGAGTTGCTAAGTAAAAAGATAAATAGGCTAAAAATTCTCATAAAAAACAAAACATCTAGGCCTTAATTTGGTGGATCCTAACTAAATTGAACTATAGTACACATTGGATGTTATTATTTAAAGAAAAACATCTAGGCCAATTGTATCACTAGGATCACCATATGAAATACTGAAAATATTTTGTCCTTCGGAATAGAGGAAAGATAGAAGGTTGATGTTCAGCAATGATTTCCTGCAAAGCAACAGGAATTAACAGTTTAACAAGGCCTATTTATGATATAGAAGAAATTGTTACCAGGTGAAGATATAGGCAGCACCTTAAGTAGGGAACGTAAGAGAACCATCCTAAAATTGGTAGAAAGGCGCTTAAGCTGTTCGAAGCATTTTGAAACTCTTTTGACAATCATCAATTATAACCACCTCCCAACCAGTGCATTCCATGATTTCAAGGTGTTGTATATAATGGAACTAAAAAAAGGAAGCAAAATATAGTCTTTGGTGTGTTTCAGATGTTAAGCTACCTGAGCCGAAACTAACAGAAAACTATTACCTCAAAGATAGCATCAAGGTGGGACAAGAGATTTGTAGAAAACTATTATTTGATATTTCATAGAACTTATCAACTTATATGGAGACTCTGTGGCAAATCACTTAGCAACTTACTGTTAAAAATGTCCATAGCAACTCAGCTTGTGTGTGGAATAGATAGCAATTCAAGCAATTCACAACGCAAAGATGTAGGTAACAATTTTATAGTCCAATTCAAATAACAAGGTAGTGTATAGACTTACATTTGAAAGCAAATTATGTAAAAATCATGTGGCAACTTGGTGTCAAGTAGCAACTTAAAATGGAGTAAGAACTTCATCAGGATTACCCTTTTCAATCTGCGAGAGACCAAGAAACACAAGTTATTTGAATACATAACAAGAAGAGGATTGAATTAAGCATAAATTTGAAAAATATTCACCATACAAATTGTGTCTAGAATGTATTTCACATGAAAATCCACCCCTTTCGACGATGCACTTTCAATCTCTCCTTTTATGCGACTCTCTAACATATAAGTCAGATGCTGTGTTAGTGCTTTGTCATCATCAACGTAATCCAAATTCAACAATCTTTGTATAGCTTTTAAATCCACTTGTTTGAGCTTCTGATGGTGTGATTCATCAAATAAAGTAACTACGTGGCAGGGAAACATGCCTATCCAAAACATATTCGGGATATTGTAGCCTAGGTTCTCGTGGGCCATCCGTCTTGAACCAAACTTATACGTGCAGAAAATGGAAACCACATATGGGTTAGGATCCACTAAGCCATATACAAGCACATTTAGATATTTATATAGCTTGCTGTGAGCTGCTCGTGTAAGTCAGGTTGCCCTCTACCCGTTATCATGATACAATGTTGTTTTTCATGAAAACGAAAATGTGTTAGTTCTACAAATATGGTTTCCTTCTCGATTACCAAGATAAATTTTATCTCAGACTTAGCCTCCACTTCACATATCTGATACACTTCCACAGGAATAGTAACACCCCCAATTCCGCTGTTTCGACAGTCAACCGAAAGGCTAGCCGAGGTAATCAATAATATGGGACCGATTATCAAATCTCGCGATGATCCAATAATGTTCAATGATGACCGTGTGACCTCAAACATCAATGATACACTCACTAATGCATCATCAACAACCCGTTGATTTTTTAAAAGAGTTCTGTTTCTATAATAGATTCCTCGTGGCGTAATCATCCCATTATTTTCAAGGAGATCCTTCACGATCGACAATATCCCTGCGATGACTTCACTTTTTCTGCCTGAACAAACATACGTCTTTCCGCGAAGACGTGCCAACTGTAATATGCCCCTATCACACTCAAATTGTGCATTGCCGGTTGATGGCAATGAAAAGGACCATCCACTTGTGTTGTTTTGCTTTAACAAATTGTCTATTTTCTTCAGAAGGGGATCAGCACTAGCATCCTTTGCAATAAGGTACTTGCTTTCTAACTGCTTGAAAAGATCTGGTGTAATAAATTGTGTACAGCGATCGTTGTAAAAACCAATATTCTTTGACAGAAGAGCTTGATTCTCCTCAAAAGAGATAAATTTTCCTGAAATAATAGCAAATAAAATTATGTCAACAATAGGCAAAAGCAAGATAGTAGAGGAGGGGATCATATCACATCAATCAAGTGTGTGTGGCCGCCTGGGAGGAAATTAAGGGAGAAAAACGGGAGGGAGAGAGAAATTATCATCTGTTGATAATTACAGAAATTATCATCTGTTGACCAAAATTACAGAAAAAGAAAAAAGGAGCAAAAATAAAAATACGATCATCCAGTGTAGTACCAACTCATCAATTATCATATGTTGATTTAGTACATTAGGCTATAGCGGGGAAGATTCAAAGATGACCATATCACACCAAAATACTTGATTCGATATATACATGCGTAGCACTTGGTTTAGTAACAGATGCAGGTTAGCACGGTGAAGGGGCTAATTGGTGTGAAGAGACCGGCAGAGTAGCTCACCGGGGCAAAATGTGGTTACTTTCCATGCTTTGTTGCACATGCTTTGAAACTTTATCTATAAAAATATTTTAAACTATATGGATTGGGTATATGAAAACCATATATATAAATTCGTCTTGAAAAACACTTTCACAATATCATATTTTTTTGCGGATTTTATAAATAAATTTCATTAGTAATTGATGGTCAAAGTTGCATTTCGAAGATCGTGCCAATGTCTAAAACGACAAGTATTATGGAACCAGAGGGAGTATCTATAAGTGACATGACAATGGTTAGAGATAGTTGCTGTCTCAACTATTGTATGTGTCTGTTTGCACCAAAATTTGGCAAATCTAGTCAAAATCGGCAAAAAAGTCAGACACGCGGAAATTAACGGATAGGTTGGAAAGATTTGGAGATATTTGGTAACAGCAAGATCTTTAAGGAAATAACTGCACGAGATAAGGCCGATACGGATCAGGACTTGAAACGTGTTGTAAAAGGATACGATCGGCCGATGGGTATAAAAGAAGGGTCGAAGCAAACTGCAGAAGGATCAAACACAATACAATTAGCCAGCCTTTATTTTTCTTACTTTTTCCTGTCGACTAGGAGTAGCCTTTGTAACTTAGTCTTTGTAATTCGATCTTGATCAATAAAGTTGCGCATCGCCGATTGTTGATCTTCTTCAAATTACGCCTGTGTTCGATTTGTTACGATTTTGTTGCGACGCCTTCTTCAGAATCGATCTACCTTTATCTTCTGATTAGCCTTAATCGGCTAATTAGACTTATCCTGTTACTTTGATCTTGATCGGCTTCAAGCTAATTGAGTGTAAGCCGATTGATCTTCGCGATCGGCTTTGTGTGAATTTTATATTTTTTACCTTGTCGGTTACAGGTCAAATCGACTGGCACGCTCTGAACCCGGTGTTCATCCGGTGTGCTGTTGTCAGAAACCCTACCTCAAGTTTTTGACACCAACACACTCTTGGCACACCCAGTGGGACCATGTCTTCTTCATCAGGAAAGTTGATTCCGCCATCCGATCTCAACGCAGAAGCTATAATCGTCCCAACAATAGACGATTTGACTGCAGAACAACGTCAAGAGATTGAAGATCGGAAAACTGCGCTAGAGGAGATGATACTAAGCTGTTATCAGAAAACTAGACGTGGCGTCACTCAAAAATCCGCCGCGACGGTCAACGCATACAGGAGATGCGGGTGTCACAGAACCGGTAAGCCGATATCTGCCTGATCAAGCCGAATTATCGGCTATGATTAATCAGTCTGTGCACCACGCCTTAATAAACCAATCATCGGCTCTTGTGACAACGCTTAAGCCGAT
Organism: Otatea glauca; assembly: GCA_036346275.1. NCBI lineage: Eukaryota > Viridiplantae > Streptophyta > Magnoliopsida > Poales > Poaceae > Otatea > Otatea glauca. The sequence goes on along the minus strand of CM070731.1, from coordinate 29,180,829 downwards.
GATAGCAAATAGTGTTAAAACTATAGCCCAGGAGTTAGCCTCGTCAGGTAGTCTGCTTGACCCATTGCAAGCTCTGCCGAATTATCCTGTTTTTTCAGTAACCCAAAATATGCAGAGCACATCGACCGATCCTAAACCATCGGCTATAACCTCACCCCCTACCATGATGCCTACTCAGCCCACTATAATATTGCCTAGAGACCCTCGGCCAAGTGGGGTGAGCCATTACCACGCCTACACCGACGCCGCTAAGTTAGACGCATCAACAAATCTGCTGCTGTCGGCGTCGTTCTATGCTTTTCCACAATCGGTTTCACATCCGATTGGGTCTGAGAGATACCCACATGAACCTACCCTGCTTAGAAATCCAGGTCCGCATAGGGTAGTAACTTATTCAGAACCTTTTGTCCCAATGCCGGAACCTCAAGTCAGACATAATCGGCACGATCAGTACGCTCGTGTGCTGACGGCTCAACATAATCGGCAACCCGAGCTTGCACTCGGGGGGCAGAATGCCAACTATGACCAATATTATCAAGGGCCCGCTATGCCAGTGGCCGATAATGCAAATTGGGCCGATCAAATCTCCGCAGTCTTGAGGGATCAGTTCGGCATACAGCCAAAGGGGAAGGTTATCGGCTACAGAAAGTCGTATCTTGATTACATAGATCACATGCTTTACCCCCACAATTTCAGAGTCCCGGATTTTGCAAAATTCTCTGGTGACGACTCGACTACCACTCTAGAACACATCGGACGCTTTATCGCTCAATGCGGCGAAGCAGCTCAGTCCGATGGACTAAAAATAAGACTGTTCCCGTTGTCATTGTCCGGGGCAGCTTTTACGTGGTTTACTTGTTTACCTCCAAATTCGGTCCACTTATGGAACGATTTGGAAAGCCGATTTCACGAATACTTTTTTTTCGGGCAGTTTGGAGCTCGGAATTTCCGATCTAAGCTCTGTCCGCCAGAGATTTGTGGAATCGATAACCGATTACATTAAGAGGTTCAGGGAAACTAGAAACCAATGTTTCAGCGTTACATTGCCCGATAATCAGCTTGCTGATTTGGCTTTTCAAGGATTAATTCCACCGCTTGGAGAAAAGTTTGGAGGGCAAGAATTCAACGATTTAAGTCATCTGCTTCATCGTGTATCGGCTCGGAAAAGCCGATTCTCAGATAATAAGGTGTTCAAAGATAGGTTTAAAAATAACGGCAGTAAAGAAAAGGATAAAGTTAAAGTTAACATGGTCGACTATTGTCCGAGCGATTCTTCAGAAGACGATGAAGCGGAAATAAATATAGCCAAATGGGTAAAAGGGTCTAAAAAGTACTTAGTCTGCTCTTGGCTAAAGCCGACTAGAAATAAGTCGAAAGTTAAGTATGTCTTTGATGTTTCAAAGTGTGATCGTATTTTTGATCTATTATTACAAGAAAAGATAATACGGTTACCCGAGGGACATGTCATACCATCGGCTGACGAGATCAAGAAACGCAGGTATTGCAAGTGGCACCATTCTTTTTCTCACAATACTAATGACTGCAATATTTTTCGTCAACAGATCCAGTCGGCTATTGAGGATGGTCGGCTAAAATTTGCTGATGAGCCGACCATGCAAGTTGATGCTGATCCATTCCCAATCAACATGGTTCAATGTTCGGCTAAAGGAAAGGAGCCGATGCATGATGAGCCAAAGAAGGATCGGTAAGTCAACATTCAGTCGAATTCAAACGGCGGCCAGACGTTGAAAATTACAATCGGCTCATTACAAATAGAAGCCGGTCATGAAAGTAAAAATTCGAGAACCATTAAACCCAAGGGAAATCCTCAGGTGAGTAAATGGTACAAAGCTGAAAAATCACCATCAAGGCAGTCAGCTAAAAGATCGGGACCAACGTTTTCACAATTGATGGAGAAATATGAAAGAACGAATAGCCGACCACGATATCCTACTCGCCGATCGGATAATTTATACCACACCGAAAATGTGGAGAAAGCACATAGAAGGTGTCCCTTTTGGCAGTTTTGCTGGAAAAGGGGAGTAGTATTGCCATCGCCGTATACGTGCCCGATGGAGCATTATCCCCGAGATGATTGGCCAAGACAATCGGCTAGAGATAGGCTGTATGGGTTGATTCGAGATCAAGGCAGAGGTTACAGAAGGCCTGTTCACGAAAGAATATCCAAACCAGACCAGGTCGAGACACACAGGCCCAATTCAGACCGGGAAGATTTGGTTGGCCAGATATGAAAGCTAGTAGAGCCCAAGCCTAGATGGTGTCCATCTGGCCTTAGCCGATCGCAGCGCAGATGGCTCCAGAGACTAAGGACTCAAGAAATGCGGGAAGCTGACGCTGAAAAACAGAGGGATGAGGCTTTAAATGAGCTTCGTCCGATCAAGGTCGTTAAGAAAGAATGGAGAAAAAAGGAACAGGCCGAAGAAGATTTTGAGTCGACAGATGATCTAGATTCTCCTGTGATTAGGGATGATACACCCCCAATGGATATCAATATGGTGTTCACGCTGCCGGCCGAATTCAAAATCAAAACTGAGTCGGCTAAAGAAACTTTTGCTCAATCATGCTCGGGAGTCCAAAACGCAATCTTTGAGAAACCGAGAGACGATCATCGGCATCTGAAACCGCTGTATCTGAAAGGATATATAAATGGAAAGCCGATATCAAAGATGCTGGTAAACGGTGGAGCTACGGTGAACCTGATGCCCTATACGACATGCAAGAAACTGGGTAAGTCCGACGAAGATTTGATTAAAACTAACATGGTTTTAAACGACTTCACAGGAGATCCTACAGAAGCCAAAGGCGTCATGGTTACAGAACTGACTGTCGGCAGTAAAACGTTGCCGACCGCATTCTTTGTCATTGACGCCAAAGGAAACTACAATGTTCTGCTTGGAAGAGACTGGATTCACGCCAACTGCTGCATCCCATCAACTATGCATCAAGCGCTTGTACAATGGAACGGAGAAGAAGTTGGAATTGTCACGGCTGACACATCAGCTCATATTGCCATGGCCAGTTCTGATGCGAATTGGCAACATGAAGAAGCTGGATGCATATCGGGAAAAACACTAGAAGACTGTGATTTCATCTGCGTGAGCAAAACAGGACTTGTGCCGATCAGTGTCAGGCCAAGCACGTTTGATCGAGCAAACGAAGTGTTGCGCCGATGGGGACAAGAAAAACAGTAAAGGTATTACAAGACAAAATGCAAAGCTATCGGCAAACAACGGATAGCTATGAGGCTATAGAAGACTTTCAAGAGATTGAAAAGTTGGGTCAAGGCTTCACGTCCACCGATCTGCTTGAAGAAGTTGATATAGGTAGTGGTGATAGAAAAAGACCAACTTTTATTAGCGCGAAATTAGATGTAAAATATAAAGAAAAGTTAATCAAAATTCTTAGAGAATATAAAGATTGTTTTGCTTGAGAGTATCACGAGATGCCTGGTTTAAGCCGACAATTGGTAGAACATCGGCTACACATTAAGCAAGGTTATCGGGCGTTTAAACAGTACCCTAGGCGTTTTAATCCAGCCCTGCGCTGCCATCTCCTCCACGCTGTCGACCTGTGAGCCTCCTCCCTCTCTCTCCTGTACTCAAATCCTCCTCTTAGTATTCAAAATTTCCAATTCGCGTGATTTTGGATTCATAGTTCTTTGCTGAGACTCGTATCTAGGGTTTAGTTTGAATTCGTGTACAATGTGGTACAATTTGAAATTGGTAGTAGGGTTTAGATCTAAATTTGCATGATCCATGATTGAGATCAGTGAGGAACAAAATTAAACCAGAGCTTTCAGATTTGGCCTAGGCTTATAAACACAAGTACTTTCCAAATCTGCACTCTGTACATGTGAAGTGAAGGGATACTTGCTCTTTTGATTTTCATGATACTGCAGGATTGAGCTGAGCAGGAGCACTGTGTTTTGATTGTTGAGGCAGCCAAATTGTAATGGGAATTTTTTTTAACTTCTCATTTATGTATTTGGGTTATACGTAGTGAGCTTAATCAGTAGTATAGTAGTTGAAATGGAGAGAGCTTGGTGTCACTAGAGTTCTATTCAACTTTTTTTAGCACATCAAATGTATGTTTATCATTTTTCTTCTGCATTTCATTGCAAGCTCCTGAATTTCTAATTTACTTTCTGCCCTTGGCTACATGAACTGCACAAATATTACCAACAACATGACTAATACCATGTTAGTACTAACAAAAAGGCCTGTATTTAGGGGTGTAATCGGCTCGGATTCGGTCGGATACCGCTCTTTCTATATCCTAAATCATATTTTTTATCGGATTCGGAGTCGGATGCGGATACTGCCGAATACGGATACGGCGCGGATAATATCGGACGCGGATTCGAATCGAATACGGAGCGAAATCGATACGGTACCGGATAATTTTTGTCGGATATCGCACAAAAATAGATATCGCATAAAACACACATATAACACTGATTGATCAATCATATAAGTTTAAATTTGTCTTATGCATGGGTGCTTTTCAGAGCATGTTATAAGTGTGTCGATAAGTGTAACATTTTTCATTGCTCTTCTTGGATTTGCTAGACTGTTTTCCTTCACCTCCGTCCCTCTCTGCATGCTCTAATCCTACATTTTCAATAGTAGAATCAAGTGTCTGCTTCTGGTCGGTCGTCTCAGTTTATTTCCCTTTTTTCTTCTTCGTCTTGTTTTTCTTCAAATCGGTCAATTGTTTTGACCGATTTTAAAGCTTTTACAGATACAAATAATTATTATTTTAGCTAATTCACTAAAATTCTATTTTTCTTGTTTTTCTCTTTTCTTTTCTCTTATTTTATTTTTCTGATAATTTATTAGTTGCAGTTGTTTTACATGTATTAACGTATAAATTGCGTTGAATTTTTTTCTGCGGTTAATTATTCAATTTTTTACGCGTTTCAGAATTTTTTTCCATTTTCCTATTTTTCTTTCTTTTTCTTTTTCTTCTTCTTAATTTTTCCTTTCTTTCTTCTATCTCTCTCCTTATTTCCTACTCTCTCGGACTAACCTTAGCCATTCGTTCGTTCCCAGTTCTAGCTGCTTCTTTCTTTTCCCCGTTCTGCTCCTCTCTCCTTGCTATTTCTTCTTGCTTTTTCCTCTTCTCTACTCGATCTGGAGACTACAGGTTTGGCCGGCTTCGCCGCCCTTTCCTGCGTGTCCCCCGCCGGCTTGGTTCACTGGCCTAGCCCCGACTCCCCACTCCCGCCGCTCGTGTTACACTGGACCGACACTCGGCTCTCCCCTCTGGCGCTCTCCCTCGCCAGGCCCTTGGTCCACCGCCGCCGGCTCGCCGACCACAGCTGCTGGCGGCGCATGGAGTCGCGCTGCCCCGCCTGGTGGGCTCGATTGAGGTGTTGGGGAGAGGCGCTGGCACCTCCTGCTCCCGCTCGGGGGACTCCTGCTCCGGCGGCGCCGATGGAGCTAGCAGCACCGACGGCGGGTCGTTGGGGATGGGTTAGGGTTTTATGGGTCCAACGTGGTGGTAGGCATCGCCATGGAGGAGGGGCAGATTCGGAAGAGATGCGGGGACACGCAACACGGGGAGACGGGACACGGGAGTGGAGTCGGGAGATGATGTGTTACGGTCGGATATCCGAATAATTGTAACCGGATATATTCGAGAAAATGTTCGGAATTTGCCGATCCAACGGATAACGATCTCCCGAATCCGAAGCCGAATCCGAAATAAAGTATCCGAATCCGATACCGAATCCGAAAACTATCCGAGAAAATTATCCGAATCCGATCCGAACACATCCGGTCGGTCGGTCGGTCGGAAATTATCCGATCCAATTACACCCCTACCTATATTGTAGTTGCATAGTGATGGTATAATGATCACTAACTGTTGCAAAATTCTGATTGCCTCTTCGCACATGCCTGTTCACTTTTGTACTGATGTTCATGAAATTCTGCCCCACTACAGACTATATGTCCAAGTCAAATGAATCTGACAAGGCTACTGATAAATTAAAGGAGAAGAATGGTAGCGCTGCTGCTACATTGGCAAAGCTGGATTACCATGTTAATTCCAAGGTAGCCTCTGGATTGGCAAAGCTAGATCCATTTATGTAGGAGTGTCATTTAACAATATGAATTAATAAGCATCAGAGCAATAAGAGGCGGATGAAACTTTTGCTTACTAGGAAGCTTCCTAGGCCTAACAGCAATCTGAGCACATTTCATCACTACTCTTGGATATTGTGACCTTGTCCAATGAAGAGTGTTGCCTGCTGAACACCTTTACAGATTGACAAGGAGCTGTTGAGTATAAATCTGTGTGCTTTTTCGCGAGACAAGCTCAATACAAATAACCAAAGCAGCACTTCCTTACGAGTAGTTGCAGCTAGTTCACATTGCTTTGCTAATTCAAATAAAAAGGTTCGTTCCCTTTCTAATATAATTAATGGATCATAAATGATTAAATTTGCTATGAAGCATAGTCACAGACTTCTTTGTAGATGCACCTACAAGAATTAAGAGAGCTGCTACATTTTCTAGTTGAAATAATAATCTGGCTAGGATCAATTGCTTTACTGATCCATTTATGACTATGCGTACAGCTCCAACCATGACAAATTACATAATAAATGTTGACTTAATTGATCTATTTATGAGCCGATCGGTTAGTTAATCCTTAAGTTATGTGCAGCATTTTTGTCTGTCTTTTAGAAAAAGGTGCTTCCTTCATGAATTGACTCATTAATATTCAAAGATCTGAAAGTATTTTTTTAGTAGGATTTATCAGTTCACCACTAGTCGTTAATTTTAGTAATGCTATGCAACACAATTTCTGAGAGGCCATTAGAGATTCAGTAAAGTGTTTTGACTTGCAGATTGTGCAAAGATTCCAGGAGCTGTTTTCGTAAACAAAGTAACAGGAAGCAGCCAAGATGATTGCCTACGAAAACTGCTTTTCTGCACACATGCTAACAGAGAATTGTAACACATCGGCATGATATTGAGCTAAAAGAAAGCAAACACTTGCAAACTAAAAATTGGTAACTAAAGACAATTTTATTTTGAGCACTCAACTATAATATACTTGTTAACTAAAAACTTTTACATCATTCTCAGTGTTTACTATAGGCATGCTAGGCAGCCGCCTAGGCAGGATAAATTGGCGTAGGCAGCTAGGCGGGAGGGTCAGCTTAGCGCCTAGGCGAGATATGCGGCCAACTAGGGGAACAGTGATTTCGCATAAGAATGCTTTCTGATAACGATAGAGGCAGTTAGCAAGTGTTCCTTATATAGCATGTTATTATGAAACATCTCAATCAAGAAATAAAATTTGATTTTGCAGAATGATTGTAATTAGTTATCTTCAGTTGTGACTTAATGTCAGATTTCTGATATTTTTACTACACAGTACTAATAAGAAATTACTACAATGCAAGTTGAGTAAAACATTTCTGTATTTTCTTACATGCCTGCTAGTCGTGCAAACAGTACTCTGAGTTGATCAGCTGATGCACAAATTGTCCTTTTTCTCGTATGACCATTGTTTTTCTGCCATAGTCGTTTTGTAGTCTCAAAGATCTGTGCAATGCTTTTCTAATGTCCCTACGACAAATACTTGGGTGTGTGTGTCTATTGAAATTTCAATACTAGTGGTAGTAAAATTTGGCATTCTGTACATCTCTACTGAAGTGTTGGGTGCGCCTAACTTCAGTGTCCAATTATATTGAGTAGTGTGTGCAGTTCTTTATGAATTAGAGATAACTATTAATTTATGCATGCTTTGAAAAGCTCCTTTGTTTTCTCGATTGCAGTGTTTAACTTGATTGACTATTGTGTATCAGGGATTAAATTACTAATATTTCTATGGAAATTTCAAATCTTCTTTGTGCAGGTCTATGGCCTTTCAAAGCATGCCACAAGAAGGTCAAGAGATTATCTATGAAGCATTTATTGTGCAAATGCTTAATGATGCATATTGTTAAATATGCCAGAGATTATCTATGAAGCATTTATTGTGCATTATTGTAAAAACTGAATGTAGGAGCTTCAACAAATAAATTGGCTCCAGGGGTGGAATTTGCAACAACATAGAACTTACAACTGGGTTTTTGACGAACTTTTAGGTGTGAATGGGTTTTTGATGAACTCTCCCACTTGCAAGTGGGGCTTTTTTATTTAAAAAAAATATACCCTTACTCCTTATACGAAATGTTGAGTTTGAACAAGGCTATTGTCACGGCATTGTTTTTTTAGTGCTTTTCGATTCTTGGTTGGATTTAGTTCGTTTTGATATTACTTCGTCATTCTCTTTTGATGTTACTTCGTCACTCTCTTTTGATTGTCACCAAAAATTATTAAGACATTGTTTGTAACGTACGATTTTTTAGGAATTTCATCAGATTGGAATCCTATAGGAATTTTTCCTAGGAAGGCCTTTGGATTGTAGGATTCTTGGCTGCGTGCGTGCTTGAGTTTCTATGCCGTGTTAATTACTCTCTTTAGTCACGAATATATGTCATTTTAGACATCCATACGGTCATTAAAAAGCAACTTTGATCATTAATTTATATTGTAATATACTTACAAAACTCAATAAAATTATAATACTATGATATTGTTTTTTAAGATAAATCTACACATGATTTTCATGTACTAATCTAACTTTAAAAATTATTGATAGTCAAAATCTCGGTGTTTTAACTTGATTGACTATTTGTGACTGATTAACTTGATTGACTATCTGTGACTGAGGGAGTATTTACCCTCTCCATTGTCATCTACATGGTCTTATAATCTAATGTGTGCAAACGTTTAAGAATTTGATGGCTAATAATGAGTGCAGTTAACGTTTTAGAATTTGACTTAAGTATACATGCTGAACTATTTGGATGTCACATTAACTGGGCACACAACAGTTCTCGCAATGTAGGGGTCTTTTTGTTTTTCAATGGATTCTACTCTAAAACTTGAATAAAAAACAAACAACCCGATTCTAAGAATCGATTCTCATAATCTAGTCCATCCATATACACTAAAATTCACAATCTACTTCATATGTTCTTCTATGGATTCTAAGAAATATAAATATGAAAATAGCACTAAAAGTTTCAAGTAATTACTCATTAAATAACATTCTAGAATCTAAAATCAGCTTCTGTAAAGCCACAACCTAAAATAAGCTTTTAAAGAATCAAAAGCAAAAACATAGAGACCCTAAGTCTCATCCTTGAGGTCATCATACAATAGAGGTCCAATGTATAATTATTGTAATATTTTTACCCATATACAGTGTAGCTAATCATTTAATATAAATATACATATCCAATAATGTTATTTTTTTTCTTAGATTTAGTGTCTCCTATAATTTTTTTTTCAACTCATACGGCATTTCGATCACAAAGGGTAACACAACAAAGTAGCCACATGGTTTTAGATCTCAGCGCTCAAATACATTTACAATCTGGGACCTATTGTCAGTACAGTACAACACAAGTTACCAGTTCTTGCTGTAACAACAGGACTTCACCATAATTCAAGACTAATGCACTGACATTTTCATTGTGCATTCACTGCTGTAGAATTTTGTATAGATGACCACCACGAGCATGAACAGGCAACTGAACCTCATCAATCAGTGTGACAGGTGCTCCTTTTGGTCCAGCATTCATGATAAAAAACAGTAAGGTGTACACTAACTAGACCTAAATATGAAACAAAATAAAAAAAATCAAATGAACAAAAAGGTGTTCCTAAAAGTTCTCTTGTTCCCCCTTTGTCTCTCTTCTACACAGGACTCAAACCGTGAAAATGACGTGCAGCCCTACCTCCTATCAAAGTTGCATACGCACAATATCTGGGTTAACCACTCGTTGCATCCTCATGATATCCCCAATCTGCATTGGTCCAATGCTGCAGTACTTTGCACTGATCTTTCACAACTTCTAATGGTATCACATTGACTCTCCGAAGCCAGCCTTTTTCCAGCCATAGTAATGATGCCACAATATGACTCGTTGCAATTCCATAAAAAAAGAAATGCGGATTTTCGTTCCCAAAACCCTCTTATATTGAACAAATCTGTGCAATCAATGAGCCTATCGTTGGCTAGATCTGTGGTTTTGATTCACACATCACACATGATTGAGTTCCATTGCTTGCTGCTCCATCTGGCTCTCTAACTCTTCTGTAGAACAGCACATAAGCTGCACCTGACTTCACATCTTCGTTGATAGCAGAAACATGGCTATCATCAAAATTGTACCACCGGTTCTCATCCAAGAGCTGCACAAAAGGAAACTTCCAATTAGGATGCTAGAATACAGAGAGAAGTAGCAGCCAGAATTTGAGAACACAAAGGAATACTAGACAAATGCTATCAACGACTTTTGATCTCTGACAATTCACAAGCAAAAGAAAAAATTGCAACTGATTATGTCTGCCTGACTAGCCATGCCTATGTTCAAAATATAACTGCAAGATAAAGATTGAACATGAACCATAAAATACTCCGTGATTTATCTAACTTCAGAGTTCAGATCCTACTTCATAAAGTCCAAACCACATCTGCAAACAACCAAACACAAATCCAGATAACTCAACAGGATATACATCAATAGCCCTTTCAATCGCTATCAAACTACGATTCATTCTCTTGCAGCAAATCTAAAATTGCAGAATCAATTTAGATTTTAGAAATGAACCTTTATGTATGCTGTGTAATGCCCACTTGCCATGCTGCCGTAATGATTGCTCACAGCATACAACTCGTATATTTGACGTTGCGAGCTCTTCTTGTTAGCAATATAGTTTGTCAAATCCAAGTCATGTATTGGGAAATTGACAAAAGTTTCTAGCTTATGCTTAGTCGACCTACTAAATGAGAATCTCTTCAAATGTATAACCAACACTTCTGGAAGTCTCCATAAATCCAGCTTTTTGCTAGCTTGCCTTTGCTCCTTGCAACTCGGACAGTACCTATTTCAACAGCATAACTTTGTTACCTAACACTGTTTGAAATGACGGTTATAAACATCAGGCAGGAACACTTATCATGTGCCTGTTCTAATCTGCAACTCTATTTTTTACAAAGCTCAAGAAATAAAATAAGGGATTCGAAAAATAAAAGCTTTTGATACTTTGCAATGAGCTTTATGTTCCAAGATCACTGCACAAGCAATATACTACAATAAACCACCATGCAATACACTAATGCAAATTAAGCTCCCTAGTTTGACGGATGCAATGTTTTATCATGTCAGCATAAGCATTTGAATTTTGAAGCAAAAACAAGTGCAGTTTAGTGATCATATATTTTCTCACAGTGCATTATAGCAGACAAATCAGCGAGCTGACATTCAGCATTATAAAAACTAGTACATGGAACTCCGTTCATCAGCAAAATTGGCATACCACATCAGCAAGCACTTTGCTTGGGCCTAAATGTGTGTGTTAATACTTTCTTAAAACAGCAGGATTGTTTTGCAAACCAAATAGGGCACTGACATTTGTAAGTTTTGAGATTTCATATTCAGCAAAGAAAGATGTTGATGCCAATACCAAATCCTACATCAGTGAATGTGGTTATAACAGCTGAAATGCTAATGACACAGCTACCATACATGACATCATAACTCCTATGTTGGCTGGCACTTAATATCTGCTAGCACCAAGAACTACTGAAGTGAATGGCACTTTTGAGGCGCCAAATGTATCTTCAAGCAAGTAGTATTGAAAACTAACCACATGTCTTCAGGAACAAGAGGTTCTTCTCTCAAGAAAGCATCCAAGCATGCATAGAGCGAGAGAGGTTCACCACGGGTTCTCTTGGCAGGAGGAGCATACTTAAACACCTCCGGAAGGTTCTCCAAATGATGAGTGTTCAACTTTTTCAGATCTGATTTGGACCAATTGACAAAAATTATAGTTGCGACCGAAGATTGCGGGACCCTAATAGCATCATCTGATTGCTGAATGATTGTGTTGCTATCATCAATTAACTGTAGCTGAAATTTGCTGCTGTTGGTATGATAACTTTGTGTTCTTGTGGAAACGGAACTTTGAATGGCCGTATGCTGGGACTCCTGGTCTTTTAGCATGGGCACAAGCATTTTACGGACCATATCATGGATATCAATACCTGTAACAGTTTCATTGCGAGATATTTGTGCAAGAAAAGGAACACCATAGGGTTTCCAAGACGTTGAGCTGCTACTGTTTCCATGGTCCCTATGAAAAGCAAAGCTAACATTATAAGAATTTGATGCGCACAAGTAGTATTTTCCCGTTAGTCCATGTAAATAGCATATGGACATGGCATATGTTGCGTTTGCTGGTATATAAAGCAAGAAATTACTATAGCTATCATTCTAGCATGAACATAATTATAACTAAATTTTTCGTTTTGCTTACAAATCTTCCCGACGATGCACAAATTGAATGTAATTAGCCCTTTTTTCCAACTTTGGGAGCCTATAAACTGCCAGATGATCATCATCTTTGATTGTAGACAGCTGAAGCACTGGATCCTCAAGAAAACAATGGATCCTATGATTACGTATCTGTAAATATAGTTCAAGGAAAATATTTACTTGACAGTCATAAAACGCAACATATCAATTTGTTCAAATGGGCAGTTGTGACAAACCTCGGCAATTAGAAGTCTCTCCCCATTTCCAAGTGAGCATGCATTGCTGAGGGCTTGGATAAGATCCCTGCATCTACCTTGTTTGGGTACACTTACAGTGTATGGTGTTGGTGGAGCACTCCCATCACAAGTAAAGACCATAGTAGTCATGCTTCGGGTTGTAGCGAATTGTAGAGGTAAGGAAAGATACATGAATGGGTCAAAAGTCACTGAAACCTTTCCACATACTGGGCAGACCAAAGTGGATTTATATTGTCCCTGGAAAATCATTATAGAAGACAATTGTTAGCAAGATATCTCTGACCAGCAATCACAGAGATACATACACCATAATTGATGACAGACATATGAACCTCATTTTTCTTTGCATTAATAGCGACTAGGGATATTGGGCTAGGATTTCAAAACAGCCAACAAGAGGACCATTGCATTTGTTGGCTTGCAGTATATCTGAGTTTCTAACACAAAGGCAAGGTCACAGACAAGAGATTCCTTTTCTCTTTTTTACTCTCTTCAAGAACGCTAAATACCTGAAAAGGCAATGGTGCTCACATACGCACACAAGAGGTCGTCCAAAATACCACTTAAAAGTAATAGAGGTAATAAATAGTCATAACGATTGCTACGAAACTAAAACATGACCAGGAGCCTATGCTATGCATCACCACAATAACATAATTCATACATGTTTAGCCATCTGGGACTAACCTGGCATACATCAACAATGATTGAATCATTTCTAGCAATATGATTTGCCCAACACTCATCCGCAACCTCTTCATCTGATCGTCCATCAGCATCTTTGGACTTTATGTAAGGTCTACGTTTTACACGGTTCAAGTCTTCATGAAGTCCATCCAGGAGGAATGCCAACAACTCCTGGAAGAATTTACCAAGATATAGATTTCAGAAAATCTGAAGACAAAATAAAAAAGCTGTCTTCAGAGAGAATTAAACCTGTGAATCATGTTGGTTGTATCCACTGAACTGAGGTGCAAACCGAGAAAGCTTTGTTTTAAAAGGTCGAGGAGAAACTGGGGTACGGCCAGGAGCCCAAAGTTTTCTCAGTAGCTCACCAAAAGCTAAGGCAAGTTCACCCTACATGACTACCATCAGAACTCAGTACAATTAACATGAGGCAGGGATGCAAATGAACATGAAACCAGAAAAATCACCACGCGGTAGCCAAGTTCTTTCTGCAAGCTTAATATGCAACATAGCTGTACAAAGACAGTTCCATAAAAATAATTATAATAATCGTACTGTGTAATCAATCTGCTATATGATGTCAAAACACACGTGAGGTTTTGCGTCTGACTCTGCTGCAGGGAAACTATGAAGAAATTTGATTACAAGCATAACTACATCCTGTTAAAGAAACCAGACAGGTTATCGCAAATGAAAAAGGCAGCAGCACGACTACCAGACTGCAAAAGAATGTAAATAAAAAAACACATATTTAATCAATATCTTAAAAAGACAATTTTTAGAATAACAAACATATAACCCTGAACCAAGATAATGTAATCAAGATGGTAGCAGTACGACTGTCAGACTGCGAAAGTATGCGACACCCATAAAAAATAAATATTCAAGGGAGATAACTAAATTTAAAGAAGCTGTAGATTTTTACTATTTAAGCACATTTAGGTATCTGACACCTTTCAGTGGTTGCTGCATATCAATAGTATCTAAAAAAGCTAAACCTAAAAATTTGACCAATTGTTGCCAACATTATCATGCTCAAGAGGTTACACCGAATGCATATAACAGAATAAGACCCTAGTGTCTCCAAAAAAAAAGGCAAAAGTTCAGGTGTCAAGGCATCAAGGTCATGTTAGTAGAAAGAATACTTACCACCATACCCAGTGGATTTTGCCAATTTATTTCGCGGTGGTAATCTTCACGAAAATATCTAGCAAACTCTGGTGTGTGCACAAGGCATTGTATGGCACTGTTCATGAAACATGTATTTCCTAAGTTAAGCAGCCCTGTAAGACCTAAAGGAGATCCTCTGGTGGTCATGCCACTAGAACCATGCACATTATACAAGTCGCCATTGGAAGATCGCAGGTACTGGCTTTGTGTAAGGCTAGAGCTGTAGCTTCTGGAAGCATAACTATTTGATGCCAAATTCTCATTTGAAAATCCTGATTTTGAAGCATCTGCAATCAAAGAAGTTGATTCTCGTTCAAAAAAATCATTTTCTTGGATCGAACTCATGTATCCACCATCCAAACTACCATTTGCATCAGTAGTAACCTCAACTAGAATCTGTCATAACAAGATAAACAGCTCATAGTTAGATCGTTTACTTTCGAAACGCTCAAAACAATTTGTGGTACAAATTTATTGTTATTATCACCGAAAGGAACATGTCAGAAAAATAAAAGCATAGCTTGCCACTAAAAACTATGATAAGCCCAGTTCTCACATCTTGATCCATCTGGATGTTGGCATCATCAAGGGTTTTCTCCAAGTTATCCATCAAAGCATGCTTCGTTCGACCATAGTAGTCCCAAATGCACACCTGTCAATAATGGCGATAATGACTATAAAAAACTTTTACTTGCAGGAAAACCCATAACTATAGAAATGCACATACAAGAGCTACCTCATCTGGTATCAAATCGAAAACCTCACAGGCCTTCTTATGGAGTTCACCAACTGTATCCTGCATGAATTGATAAATATTCAGTTTGTCAATTCTTTATTATGGAAGCACCTACTGAACTTTTACACGGTTAATAGTGACAGTAAAAGAGTTCTACAGCATTTTTCCTTACAAAGGATTTATCATCTCATAATTTACATATTTCCATTCGTTCTAGTCGATTGATTGAAATGCAAAACAAATGAAAAGTTAATATGTTCAACAGGAGCCAACGAAATAAGAACATACCTTCTTGCTTATCCTTATAACAGCTTGCTCTCCTTTTGGCATCAGAAGTAACTGCAGACGTAAAGGATAAACTTCTATGGCTAAATCAGTTTGAGACAAGCCAGTATTTATTGCCTTTCTTGGTAATGCTGGCCCTCCACCATACCTGTTAATGCATTTTTAGAATAATAAAAAAGGTAAAGCATATAGAAAGAAAACTGAAGATTACTACTAACATTCTATTTGATGTTCTAGTGAGAGTTCCAGCACTCAAATCCAAAAGTAGCTGAATGGTTTGTTTTTGTGTATGCAAACACCAGATCAAGGTATCATAGTTTATTATCGTATCAAAGTATCTCATGTTCTCAACTTCTTAACTCCAATTGGTAGTTTAACATCAAACTTCTTTTTCACGTATTAAGTTCTCCATTTATATTTACTATTAATCCAAAACATATAGGAAGTGACTCACATGGTACGACATCTGTAGCTGATAAAACCACCTTTCTATAAATAAGAACAGTACCCTCAGTTCAAACATGGCTTTTCGAAATGTATATGTGGGTCATGTGCTATCACCACCATCAAATGTGTATCGTGATTGATGCAAACTTTCAAAATTCAAACCACCCTCCCCTCTTCTTATCAACCTATTGCATGAATATTAAGGAACTTCGGAGGGTTAAGATAGCATATGTAACCACATGTGCAAGTGGTTTTGCATTTTCCCCCTTAGTTCTCAGGATTTATGAGATTATTATTGTGAAAAGAAAATTGTCTCTCAGCTGTTTTCTTCATACAATCATTTCAGGAAGTAATATGTTGGATAACTTCCTATAAAAAGGGGATTGGGTCAGATAGTTAGCCGCAATACAATTTTCTAAGACAAACGACTAAAGTTTAATGTTTCACTTAGCACATCCAAGAAAGTGATCTTTGGTGCATACAGGTATATGGACTAAAAGCACCTTCAAGCACAATTAATCCATAAAAATACAACAAGGTAGCACAAAAAGAAAGATAGGTCCATGTGTCTAGAATAGATACATTAAGCTATTAGCAACCACCATAAAAACTCACGATAAAGTGCACAGGGGCATTTGAAAAAAGATAGATCTAAAGAGGATTAGCCTTGTGGGAATCAGATTCTGCGTTCTGAAAAATGTGACGTACCAACCATGCAACTTTTCCCAGACTTGCTGAGGGAGCAGTATATAATCACGGCCCTCAACCAAGGTATCATGTAGTTCAATATCCATATTGGAGTCTTCAGATGCTGTGTCATCTATCAAATCTGTATTGTCAATAGCTCCTGGCCTTCTTGGAGTATTTGAACCAAACTCATGGTGATGAGAACCATTACTTGTTGCACTAGCCAAATCTTGAATGATGTAATCAATCCAACTTTGCCACCACCTATTTGATTCATCCAACAAACTCGTATGTGTAAGACTCAAATGACGAGTCAAAAATGAGATGTGCATGTTATGTAGATCTGCATTTCAGAAGATATCTTCTGAAACGACTATTTTGATGACTTTTATCCCCACTGTATAGCCACGTATAAACCATGTAAATAAAGGGAACAGCTAAAGCATTCCATATCCAAATGAAAGAAGTCAGAAGCTATCTGAAGCATTCCATATCCAAATGAAAGATGTCAGAAGCGATCTTTCATTCAACAAAGTCTTGTTTCTCATGTTAAATAGGCATCCTACAAGCAACCATGCCTTTACTATCCCAAACTATACTAAAAATATCTTAATAACATGGCAAGAGAGATTAAAGGGATAGCTCAATCAATTCTTCGAAACTGGCTCAGATTACAAGGTCATAAAATGAGTTTAGTCCAACACACTGACAAATTACAAGGTCATAAAATGCTCAAACTGGCTCAGAAAGCACAAGCCACAGCAAGAGCTCTACACAGCAGGGTATAAAACTTGGAAAGAATGGTCAAATTCCAAATATTGCGCACTGCAGCCACTAGAACCAGATACAACCAAATTGAAAGTCCTGCAAACTCCACTCCATCAAATTCAGCCAAATTTCCCCACAACTCAAGCGTACTAACTGCATCCATGCCTCATAATTTCCCCAATGAAAAACAGAGCATGCAAAACAGAGAGCCGCATCCTAGGATTATCTATACTCAGTTACTCACAACCACATCCCGAGACTGGAAGCAGCCTCTGCACCGCATCACTCCAGTTCATATCTCCATGCAAAGCACACAAGCAAGCGAGCACCCGCCCCTCGAATCGGCAGCAAAAACGAGCCCCGGGCAGATAAATCTAGCGCGAACTCCCAACACTTTGGACAAGAAACAACTCAAAGCCCGCATCTTGCATCAGGAGGAATCACTCAAATCACGACACCAAATCTGGCCCCCATCCCGACCCAAAATACCTGAAAGCCACTCGAATCACTCGCAGCAGCCAGGTCCAGGCCGGCACGCGCGCCGCAACATATCACCGGTGCATCACCCCCCCCCCCCCACCCCTCCCCAACACCAACAACAGCAGCAAGAAAAAGAAACTAAAAAACCAACCCCTTGCGCACTGCGATCATCAAAAGAAAGCGCGATGCAGACGGCTAAATCCGAGACGAGGTCGAGAGTGGGGGTAGGAGGGAGGAGGTAGCAGCCAGCGGCTGCGGACCTGTTGGTGATGAGGAAGAAGGTGTCGCCCTCCCTAGAGTGGGCCTCCGCGGCGACGGTGATGTCCCGGATCAGCGCCATCTCCTCCTCCGCTGGCAGCTCCGGCGACAGCGCCGCCGCCACCGTCTCCATCGCCCACGCCGGCGAGGAGGAGGAGCCCGCGGGCTAGGGTTAGGGTTTGGGCTTCAGCTTCTTCTCTCCTCTAGTCTTCCTCCGAGCTTCTTGGGCGCCGCCGAGTCGAAGCGAAAGGCGCGGCCTTGTTTCTTCCCCCGAGAAGCGCTTGGCGGAAGCGGCGATGGTGGTGGCGGAGAATGGCGATGGTTCTGCCGGGGGGAGGGAGGGGCGCGGATCTACAAGTCTCTCCTGGGCTGGAAGAGCGGAGCCTGCCTCAGTAGCGTGTTTTTTTATTCCCCCTCTCTCTCTCTCTTCCGTCCCTAAGTTAATGGTCTGATCATATTGGAATGGTCAGGCTAAACCGTTAAGGAACCTCGCTAACGAATAGTTCAGGGTTCCCGAACAGATCTGAATTAGAGAATAGAAAGAGAGAGACACGTGTTTAGGAAAAGTAATAGCGGAAATTCTTTATTGCTAATGATTTCTGGTACATGGGGGGACCCCCTCCTCCTTTTATAGCGCTCTCCTAGGGTTTAGGCTTAAGGGACCAGCATGGACCTTCATGGGCCATTAGGGTTTCCCAACACTCCCCCATGGGCCCTTTGCCACGAGATGCATATGCCTCATTAAAACTCCAGAAAAACCCAGTGGGAAAAATACTTGGAGAAAGAGTACATAGCATACGCTTACTATGTTGCATGAATTGCCTCGTTAAAAACCTTATGCAAGAAAACTTCATAAAAAACTTGCTAAGGAAAAGAGTACAATTCTCCTAACTTCAATTGCTAATCTTCAAGATTCATATTGGGTATTCATAATTCATGCTTGAGATTCATGTGGGAGTATGTGAAATATCTCCCCAAATCAGACTTCTCTAAGTCTCATCATCCCAATTCCTTTCACACACCTTTCAAAGGTAGATCTTTGGGAGTGATTTAGTGAACAAATCTGCAAGATTTTCACATAACTTAGTATGCAATATCTTGATCTCGTTCATCTTATGCAATTCATGAGCATAGAAGAACTTGGGGTTGATATGCTTCGTGAGATTGCTCTTCACATAACCCATCGTGCTTGGGCAACACAAGCCGCATTATCTTCATAAATGATTGTGGAGTTTGCTCAATGTTCAAACCACATGACTTACGGATGTGGTGAACCATTCTTCTGAGCTATGCACATTCACGAGATGCTTCATACAAAGCGATGATTTCCGAGTGGTTTGTCGACGTCGAGACGAGAGTCTGCTTAAACGACTTCCAAGAAATTGCTGTTCCTCCACATAGGAAAACATAGCCAGTTTGGGACTTGCCAGTATGCGGGTCTGATAAATACCCAGCATCGGCATAGCCAACCAAATTCAATTCATTATTTCTTCTAAAGAACAGACCGAGGTCTTTGCTTCCTTGGAGGTGTAAAAGGCATCGGCATAGCCAACCAATGCCTTTTGGTGGGTTCTGCACTGTACCGAGCTAGCAAATTCACAGCGAACGCAATGTCCGGCCTGGTGTTATTTGCAAGGTACATGAGCGTTCAGAGCAGGTATGCTATTTGTAAATATTGTAAGCACAAATTAACTGCGAAATTTATAGGTGAAATGGGGCACTTGAAGAGACATGCTAAGAGCTGTAAAAGAAAAGCGGGGTGACTTTGAGACAAACGCAGCTGCAGTACAACCCCGACTATATGGTACGTAACCGGGACTACAATCCCGAGGTAGCTCGTGAATCTCTTTATCGTTTAATCACTTCTCAAAATATTCCTTTAAACTTTGGTGAGTCACCTGCATTTGAAAACTATATTAGGACCGCCCATAATCCTAGGTTTTCTACAGTTTCTAGACAGACAACAACTAGAGATTTGATTAAATACTATAATAATTATTGTAATAAGCTAAAAGAGCAATTTAGTACCTGTACTTTTCTGTGTCTTTGACATCAGACATATAGAGTAGTAGGGCTAAAGAGGATTACCTTAGTGTAGTTGCTCATTATATAAACAATAATCGGCAACTAGAGAAGAGAATTATAGGATTCAAATTGAAGGACCATGTGGAGGTCCATCCATGTTTGTGATGAGTATTTGACTTTATTTGAGCAAGGTGTGCTAAAGTTTGAGTTTGATTTGGATTGATTTTCAAAATAGAGCAATTTAAGTTGTCTCTACCAGGAGTAGCAGTATCGGTCGTATGGGCGCGGTAGTGATGAGTTGGATGGTTTATTGCATTTCATTGTGAGCATTGCTATGTGAGGGATTTCCTTGTTTTTTATGGTTACAGGACGACGGTGCTAGGTCATGATGAGGCGAAGGATGACCGGGACTAGGCGAGGAGCGTCGGAGCTCCAGACGGTCGGGGATCGCCGGAAGATGATCGGAGACGGAGTCCGTGCAAGTCATTAAGACAAGGAATGGATGTGATGCTAGCAAGATGCTGCTCGGATCGATGAGGGCCGTCGGATTGCGGTCTAGTTGATAGGATAGCGAGTCTAGTTAGTATGCTTTGAAAATCGTGTAAGAAAACCCATTATGTGTTGTGGGTTTTGGGTGAACCCTTGCATGGCTGGTTGAGTGGGTTAATCCCAGCCTTTGATGGATGCTCTAGGGTTTAAAGGCTCATCCAAGGATCATAGGTGGCCCAAGAGTTGTATAAATAGGGGTAGAGGGGTAGCCTTCCCCTTTGAAGGTTTTGAGATTTTTGATGCTCCTTTGAGCTTTGCCCACATGATTGTGAGGCTTTGTAACCTCTCCTTCCAGAAATGAAAAGTTTCCTCAAATCATTTCTTTTCTTTGTGCATTTACAGTACGCATTTAAATTACGCAATTTACATTATGCACTTAAATTCCACAATTAAATTCAGCACTTACAATTCTTGCAATTTACATTTATACAATTTGGATTTGTCTCCCCTCCTTCTAAATGCTATTCTTCTAGGATGTCTCGAGGGTGTTCATTTGGTTTTACATCTTTCTTACACCTTTGGATAGACTAGAGATCAAGTTTTTTTATCAAATTGCAAATCTGTCCAGAACTTGTTCTTCGCGCAGCAGTCAGTGTTTGATTTTTATAACAATATAGAAAACTAATTTTTAAGTGATTCTTTTTGGAGAAGGTGCATGACTCATATATTTATCTGTAGAAAATTTCTTGAGTCTACTGGTTGCACTGTTTGAAAGCTATGAAGTGAAAACTGAGCCTCAAACTTTCTGGTCGAAGTCCTTGACTGTCTTTATTGCTTGATTTTTCATTCTTATTCTACAAAGCTTTCTGAGGTGATTTTTGGTGCAGTGTTTCACGACTCAACTTCTCATAGGGACAAAAATTCCCAAAAAATTTAGAGCAACAGAAACACACCAACCACCTGTTCCTACTGAGGACAATTTCTGAAAATCTGCTTTAACTTTTCTGAAAAGAGACTTTGGTATTTTAGCTTTATCTCTTTTAGAAAAGAAGTCTTTTGAATTGATTCCTCTTTTGTTTGGATACTTGACAACCAGGATTGTGATTAAAAACCCCTCACATGATTCATGGTTCTTATCCATGCAAGCTAGGGGTACACATAGTTGTCTAATTGTTCTGGGTTTTGGAGGGTGTGCGATCTGAGAAGCACCAGTTTGAACGAAAATCTTTGGGTGCTTTAGATTTTTATTGCAAGAGTGTTTGGAGTACTTTGAGTGGGGGAAATTTTATTTGGGATCATTCACCCCCACTCTGATCGCTATTTCGATCTTTCAATTGGTATCAGAGCCGGATTTGCTCTTCCATAGATCTTGACCGGTCTCAAGAGCCATGACGATGGACAAGTATTCCACCAAGCCACCTATTTTTGCTGGAGTTGATTTTCCGTTTTGGAAATCGCGGATGGAGTCATACATCACTGCCCAGGGCTTCTTGTTATGGCAGAAGGTGAAACTCCCGTATGAGGTTCCTGCTGATGAAAACATCACAGCCGGCAATATGACTGACGTTGAGGCGAACACTAAGGCAAGGAACATTTTCATACAGGGTCTTAGCCGCAGTGAGTATGATAGAATTTCTCACCTCCGTTCCGCTCACGAGATTTGGGTGACCCTCGATGCTTACCATGAGGGCACTACTCAAATCAAGACCGTGAGGCAGGACCAGTTCAAGCGTGAGTTCAACAAGTTTGAACAACACGCTGGTGAGAGTCTTGATTAGGCTTTAGTCGGTTTACGAAGATTTTGAGCGACCTCCGAGCAGTCGGTTGCATATACCCTGAGTCGGATAATGCTCGACATTTCTTGACCGCACTTGATCTTCGTGTTTGAGAAATGAAAGTGACCACCTTCAAGGATACTACCGACTTGTCGACCTTAACTCTTGATGGGCTTTACTCCCGTCTCAAGACTCATGAGATCGACATCGTCTCTCGTAAGACGAAATCATAGTCGATGGCCTTGGTCACTGATCCCACTGGATCTTCCCTTGATCTTTCTGCTGGTTTATCTCTTTCTGCCCTTTGCGAGCTAAGCGATGACCAACTGGAAAAATTTCCAGAAAATGAGCTTGCTCTTCTTACTCGCAAGTTTTCTGATGCATACAAGAGGATGAGAGAGAGGAAGAGAGGTGGCATGATCACATGCTTCGAGTGTGGTGGCCCCAACTATATTCGGGCTAATTGCCTCAAACTGGAGAAGACAAAGAACGACATCAGCGGTTCGGCAAAGAACGACTACATCGACAAGAACCGCAACAAGAAGCCTACAGTTCGCGAGCCGGCACGTGAGAAGAAGTACCGCAACTTCTCCAAGAACAAGAAACTCTTCCACCGCGTCCTCGCCATTGCTTGCGATGTTCTATGATTGAGGGGGACTTGGATAAAATCCATGTCGAGCTTAGGAAGAAATTAGAAGACCAAGCCCATAGAATTAGAAATGCGTCTTGCATTTCTTGAGAGGCCCACAAGATTGAGGTAGTCGTGCTGAGGGAGAAAAATGCACGTGCTGAGAGAGCTCATCTTTCTGGTTCTTCTTCTTCTTCTTCCCCTTGTTCTTCTTGTGCTTCTTTCTTTCGAGATTGCCAGTATCTTATGAGCACTCTCGAGAAGTTTGTTAGAGGTAAGAAGAAACTCAATCTTATTCTTGACCAATCCAAGATTAGTAGATTCAATCAAGGTCTAGGATTTGATCCTTGGAGCACGCCGGCGCATCCTCCCACCATTGTCGCGGCTCCAAGAGTGGTGAGATTGTGGTAGCTCCTGAGTGAGTACTACCGTGTTTAGGTCTCACTGGGTTGTCCTTATGACTTGACCGGAAGGGTGTTACTCTGTTATACGCCTCTAGCAAGGCAAAGTACACATGCACCTTCTGTAAGAAGGATGGTCACCTAGTAGATTTCTGCTTCAGGCGCGCCAAGATCAATCGGCGTGAGCGTGTTGTTGCCCTTAAGGGTATTCAGGGTCATCCCCAGACCTTGAGTACTCCTAAGGCATACACTGCTTCTAGACAGGTTAAAGAGTCGAATGTTTTTGGGCAGCGTCTAGGACTCGGTTTTCATGCTAGTTCTTCGAGTTTTAGTCCTGGAGCTGTTCGTAGTCAGTCTTTCCGCCGTCCTCTTGACATTCCTCGTTTTTCTCATCAAGGTAGATATCAGCGGCGTGAGGTGTTTTCTGGTAGGAGTTTTAGGCACTTCTTTGGGGTGGTTCGGCTTTTGCACCACGCGAGCCAATCTAGTTTCACTCCTAGATCATCTACTAGAGTTGCTCTTGATCTTGTTAGGGTTAAGCGTCGGAGAGACACTCGAGTCCGTCTTCTTCGTGATCGTACTGAGGTGTCGTATGGTTCAAGATTGGGTTCCTAAGTCTTCACTCTATCCCGATCTTGAGTCATCTTTCTCTCTTGTGTCTTGATCGGGTTAAATCGGATGGGAAGGAGATGTTTGGATTGTCGACTCGGTTGTTCTCGTCATATATTGGAGATTCTCGATGGTTCTCTTCCCTAGTCCGAGCCCCCGGTGATGAGTTGATCACTTTCGGGGATGCTTCTTCAGGTAGAGTCATCGCTAAAGGTACCATTTGCATTAATGATAATTTCATTCTTAAAAATGTTGCCTTAGTAAGTAAGCTGCAATACAATTTGCTTTCTGTTTCTCAGCTTATTGATGACTCTTTCGAGGTGAATTTTAAGAGTATTGCTTGTAGAACCTTGATTCATCAGGAGGGTTAGTTTGCGGGATTTCTAGATTTGGGAGAGTCTCCGTGCTGATTTTTCTGTTTCTTCTGGAGACTCTCTTCAGTGTTTGATTGCTTCAGAGTTCCGTGATCTCTCCTTCTGGCATAGGAGACTTGGTCAAAAACTTAGTTTGCTCTCCTTGCCGACATGGCAAGATGGTTGCTGTTTCTCATCCCCCAGTCACTGTTGTGATGACTGATGCACTAGGACAGCTTTTACATATAGACTCTGTTGATCCAGCTAGAGGGCAGTCAGTTGGTGGGAAGTGGTATGTTCTTGTCATTGTTGATGATTTTTCGAATTACTCTTTGGTGTTTTTCATGCCATCGAAGGATGAGACTTTTACCCATTTTAGGGGTTTGGTTCATAGGTTGTCTTTTGAGCTCCCTGGTACCCTACGAGCTATACGTAGTGACAATGGCACGGAATTCAAGAACTCCTATTTTGAGAGTTTTTGTATGGAGTCTGGTTTAGAGCATCAGTTCTCCTCTCCCTACGTCCCTCAGCAAAATGGCGTAGTGGAAAGGAAGAATAGGACCTCGTAGAAATGGCGGGACGATGCTAGACGCAGTCTGATACTCTAGAAAGTTTTGGGTGAGGCTATAGCTACGCTTGCCATGTTTCTAATCGTGTATTCTTGAGAGCACATTTGCACCGCACTTCTTACGAGTTGAGGTATGGGCGAAAGCCGGTGTTTCTCATTTTCGTGTGTTTGGTTGCAAGTGTTTTATTTTGAAGTCCGTAACTGGATAAGTTTGAGTCTCGTTCTTCCGATGGTATCTTTCTGGGTTATTCGACTTTTTCTCGTAGCTATAGGGTCTGGAGTTGCGATGCGCATAGGATCATAGAGACCTGTGAAGTGACTTTTGATGAGGCTAGCCCAGGAGCTAGACTCGATATTTCAGGCTCTTCTTCTTCCTCCGAGACCATCTTTGTAGAGGATGAGGATGATGGAGATGATGGTGTTCCACCTGATCCAGTCCCCTCTACATCTGAGGTGCCTCCTGTTTCCATTTCTGCACCTCAAGAAGGCTAGCCCTTGCCTTCTGACTCTCATTCAGCTAGTGGCTTTACTCCTACCTCTTCTGTGCATGAGGTAGAGGCCACTTCTGCTTCTGGACCTCCCCGTCATATTCAGCGTTCTCATCCACCTGATCAGATCATCGGCGATCTATTTGAGCGAGTCACTCGCTCAAATTCAGATTTGTCCAGTTTCTGCCTTCACTCTGCCTTTGTTGCCTCGTTTGAGCCGAAGGATGTGACTCATGCATTATCTAACGAGCCTTGGACTAATGTTATGCATGAGGGACTTGAAAACTTCGAGAGGAACAAAGTTTGGCAGCTTGTAGAACGTCCATCTGTTCATAATTTCATTGGGACCAAGTGGGTGTTCAAAAACAAGCAGAATGAGGATGGGGTTGTCATTCGCAATAAGGCTAGGCTAGTTGCACAGGGCTTTTCTCAGGTTGAGGGTCTTGACTTTGAGGAGACCTTTGCCCCTGTAGCTGGACTAGAGGCTATTAGGATCCTGCTTGCATTCTCTGCATCACGGGGCTTCAAGCTCTATCAAATGGATGTCAAGATTGCTTTCCTCAATGGCTATATTGAGGAAGATGTTTATGTCAAACAACCTCCAAGATTTGAGAACCCCAAGTTTTCGGATCATGTATACAAGCTTTCCAAAGCTTTGTATGAACTCAAGCATGCCCCCAGAGCATGGTATGAGAAGCTCAAGTCTTTCTTCTCCGCCATGACTTCAAAATGGGCGTAGTAGACAAGACTCTGTTAATCAGACACCATTGAAGGATCATGTGGAGGTCCATCCATGTTTGTGATGAGTATTTGACTTTATTTGAGCAAGGTGTGCTCAAGTTTGAGTTTGATTTGGATTGATTTTCAAATTGAAGCAATTTGAGTTGTCTCTGCCAGGAGTGGCAGTACCGGCCGTATGGGCGCGGTAGTGATGAGTTGGATGGTTTATTGCATATCATTGTGGGCATGGCTATGTGATGTGTTTCCTTGTCTTTGATGGTTGCAGGGCGACGGTGCTAGGTCATGGTGAGGCGGAGGATGACCGGGACTAGGCGAGGAGCGTCGGAGGTCCAGACGGTTGGGAGATCACCGGAAGATGATCGGAGACGAAGTCCGGGCAAGTCAAGAAGACAAGGAAAGGAGATGATGCTAGCTAGATGCCGCGTGGATCAATGAGGGCCGTTGGATTGAGGTCTAGTTGATAGGTTAGCGGGTCTAGGTAGTATGCTTTGAAAACCGTGCAAGAAAACCCGGTATGTGTGTGTGTTTTGGGTTAGCCCTTGCATGGCTATGTGTGTGGGTTAATCCTAGCCCTTAGATGAGTGCTCTAGGGTTGAGGGACTCATACAAGGGTGGTAGGTGGCCCAAGAGTAGTATAAATAGGGGTGGAGGGGTAGCCTCCTCCCTTTGAAGGTTTTGAGGTGTGTGAATGCCCCTTTGAGCTTTGCCCACATGAAAGTGAGGCTTTGTAACCTCTCCTTCCAGAAATGAAAGTTTTATCCATCCATCTCTGAATTTATTTTGCGTATTTACATTATGTCTTTACTTTACGCAATTTAAATTCAGCATTTACTTCCCCGCAATTATATTCTTGCAATTTACTGTCACACAATTTGGATTTGCCTCCCCTCCTTCTAAATGCTGTTGATCTTGGTTGTTTTGAGTGTGTTCATATGGTTTTACATCTCTTTTGCACTCTTGGATTGAGTAGAGAACATCTTTTCTTTCAAGTTCCAACTTTGTTCAGAACTTGTTCTTTGCGCAGCATTTAGTATTTGATTTTTATAAAAATATAGAAAAATCCTTTTTAAGTTATTCTTGTTGGAGGAGGTGCGGGACTCTGATATCCACTTGAATAAAAATTTTAGAGTTCACTTGTCGCACCGTTTGGGCGTCATGAGGTGAAAACCGAGCCCCAAACTTTCTGCTCGAAGTTCTTGACTAACTGTGTCCTTCGATTTTTCCTGTTTTTTCTGTAAGGTTTTTTGAGGACAAATTTGGTGAAGTTCTTCAAGACTCTGATGCTCATGTGGAGAAAAATTCTCAAAATTTTGTGAGCTACAGAAACCCACCAACCTCCTGTTCAAATTGAGGACAAGTTCTGGAAATTCTGCTTTTGCTTTTCTGAAAGTGACTTTTGTGATTTGAATTGATGTTTTTTCTAAAAGCAAGAGTTGGATTGATTCCTCTTTATCTTGGACACTAGACAACCAGGATTGTGACTCAAAAATCCTCACATATTTTATGGTACTTATCCATGCAAGCTTGGGGTACACATAGTTGTCTAGTTTTTCGGGTTTTTCACGATTTCCTTTGAGCGATCTTGTCGAGGTTTTTGTTGGAGTATTTTGGGGGAAAATTTATTTGCGACCATTTACCCCCTCTGTTCGTTATCTCGGTCCTTCAACCATGAGTCGCATTTTCTTCTCGTCCAGATTTATGTGGACGATATCATTTTTGGTGGCTCGTCTCATTCGCTTGTGTCTCAGTTTTCTGAGGTGATGAGCACAGAGTTTGAGATGAGTATGATGGGCGAGTTGAGCTACTTTTTTGGCTTCCAAATCAAGCAGACTCAGGAGGGTACTTTCTTGCATCAAGGCAAGTATACCCTTGACCTCCTTAGGCGCTTCGATATGTCTGATGGGAAGCCGGTGATGACTCCTATGGCCACCACTGCTGTCCTCGAGCTCGATGAGGATGGTGAGCCTGTTGATCAAAAGGAGTTTCGGAGCATGATCGGCTCCTTCTTGTACCTCACTGCTTCGAGGCCTGACATACATTTCGTTGTGTGTCTATGCGATTTCAAGCTTCTCCTCACACCTCTCACCGCCAGGCGGTCAAGCGCATCTTCAGGTACCTTCGTGCTACCACTGATTATGGTATTTGGTACTCTTCTTCTTCTTGTCTATCTCTTAGAGCCTTTTCCGATACCGACTTTGCTGGCTGTAGGATAGATAGGAAGAGCACTTCTGGCACTTGCCAATTCATTGGCACTTCTCTTGTTTCTTGGTCATCTAAAAGCGATGCAGGGTTGCAGTCCATCACGAGGCCGAGTATGTTGTTGCTGACCGATTCTTTGTAGCAGTGCTCTGGATGAGATCGACCTTACGGGACTATGGGTTAGAGATAGAGAGTGTGCCACTTTTTTGTGACAACACTTCAGCTATTTGTATTGCTAAAATCCCAGTGCAACATTCCCGGAACAAGCACATTGATATTAGATATCACTTCCTTAGAGACCATGTGGAGAAGGGGGATATCGCGCTTCAGTTTGTAGAGAGTGACCACCAGTTAGCCGATATCTTTACCAAGCCTTTGGATAGCTCCAGGTTTTTTGCCTTTAGGAGTGAGCTTGGAGTCGTGAGCCCTTATGGCATATCTTGAGGGGGAGCTGATCTGTATTATATGTTTATATGTTTATATTCGACATTTCCTTTCTATTTCTTCTGGGTATCTTTGGGCTGTTTTTCACTTTGTTGAGTCCACTTCACCTAGACTTCTGGCATGCTTCTGCATTGACCTCTCATCTTATGCTTTAGGATACTATTCTCTTTTTCTTCTCGGTTGAGCTCACTCACAGTCTTGTAGGTCTAGCAGGTGTTGCCCCCCTGAGTAGACAGGGTCTGTGTTTGCTCCTGAGCTGGAGTTTGAGAGCTAGTTTTCCTTCGTAAGTCATTGGGGAAGATGAGAGAGTCTAAGCTGTAGTGTTTCTCTTCTGTCTTTTCTATGCTCTATAGCCACCTAGTTTGCAGTTTTCTCTACTTCCTCTCCTCATTCTGTGTTTCTAGCTTCTATTGAGTTCATTTGGGTTTTCTTTGCACCTAATTCTACTAATAACTCAATTTAACCAGTTTTATGCTTTAATATGACTAATATGTTGAGGGGGAGTTTGGGAATCTGTTCATGCATTGCATATAGACTGCATTTCCTGTTTAATGAGCTTTGTCTATTATGCAATTGATTTCTTCTTTATGCTATACACCATGCTACATGATATGGAGGAAATCACTAGCTTAGATATGTCCAAGTTCATTTAACTTGCTAAGTTTAAAATGAAATAAGCCTTAAATGAAAAACTTGATGAAACTTGTTTCTTTTACTTACTAGGTTTCTTCTTTAAAGGTTTGTGCCATAATTTGGGAAGTTTTGGAGTTCTCTAGAGTCCCTATAGCAACTTGGGTGAAACTAGTTTGATCCATGCTAGAGTCCTTCAATTGCTCATGAATCATTGTGCTAAAAATGAAAAATAAACAAAATTAACTCTTCTTGTGCACATA
Source organism: Otatea glauca (assembly GCA_036346275.1). NCBI lineage: Eukaryota > Viridiplantae > Streptophyta > Magnoliopsida > Poales > Poaceae > Otatea > Otatea glauca. The sequence goes on along the minus strand of CM070731.1, from coordinate 29,151,032 downwards.
CGACTCAACACCTTGTATTCATAAGGCCGCTTCCCATTGCACTTGGGATAAACTTGGAATACATCGTGTTTGACCTAGACCATCCTCTTAAGAGTTCATCTTGATATGGTTGCATATGGCTTGAGTCAATTGGTTGTCAAAAGAAAATACAAATAAATTAAAAACAAAGACATATGTGGGTAAAGAATGCAAATAATGTCAAACATTTGCACCCCGCTATGTCTTGTATGATGATAAATCAAAATTTGTATTAAGTGATAAATGAGCACGAAGGACCTTGTATGCTCTTCTAGATTCCCCCAAGTGTTGAGTAGGTTGAACTCTAGGTTTTTGTAACATCCCAGATTTTCTGTTGTTCCAAAAATTATTTTAAAATTAATTAAATTCAAAATTTGGATTTTCCTTGGTTTTTTAATTAACCTGGCATCCATACTCTCCCAAAACTGGAGTTCAATTCTTTATCGTCCGCAAAGTTAAAATTCCATATTCCGGTCCTTATTCAAAATTTCACCCGAGTTCCAAAATGTTCCAAAAATCTCAAAATCCATTGAATTAGGTTTAAAATATTCTATAATGATTTTGGGAATTTTTCCAAGATTTATAGAATCTCTTTGCTATTTTATCTCTCGCGCTTTCATCAAATCCATTATATTCGTCCTGAAAGTATCTAAATTTCAAAATTCATCCAAAATAAGTGAAACCAATTTTATTGGGTTCCATTTTACTCATTAGGATTTTTAGGATCTTTTCCAGATTTTTTTAGATCTTGTTATCTATTTTATCCTTCACGCTTTATTCTTAGCACTATTCATTTGGACCCACATGTCAGAGCTACCGTACGTCTTCAACCTCCAGCCCCTGTGTTCTTCACGTATCTCTCCTCTTCAATGTCCAAAAGAATAATATTTATAACTTCTTTATTTTCGTATCAAATCAAAGAGAGTTGAAGCATTGCGACCGTATTGATGCAAGGATTCAATTCCCTGCTGTTACCCATCCTTAATCCGAGCGAAACGACCGCAATTAAGCGTTAATGACAATTTATTGCTCGGTTATTATCTCGGGCGTTTCTTCACCTCACCGGGCGTGTGAGTACTCAAAAGTTTCGTCTTGCTGTCCTCTACGCCGTGCTCACCATTTTTCTTTGTTTCCTCAAACTTTTCCTCTCCAAAACTCACGAAGACCGCAGCCCGTCGTCGACCAAAGACACTGGCGAGCCAACTTTTGATCCGGTGAGCCAAATCAAATTCCGTTCGCGTCATTTTGTGCATCTTGTCGCAAAGATCAAAAGCCCTCAAGAAAATTTGGGTTTCATTACAGGACGGCGACGAATTTGACGTTTGAACACCGTCGGCCTAACCATCTTTGTAGCGTCGATTCGTCATCTCTGGTAAGCCTCTTCAAAATCCGATTTCACCTTTGGATTCGTGGCGTCGAGCTCTACGTGATGCTCGCCCTTTTCTTCCCATCCCATCGCCGCCACGCGTGCGCCCGCGAGCCTTGCTTCCGGCCGCGGGCCGACGCGCTCGGCCGCCTCCGACCGCACCACCGCCGGCGGTGCGCGACTCGTCGCTGCTCCATTTTTCGATCGGCGCGCCGCCCCATGGCCAAGCCTTCCATGGCGTTGCTAGTCTCTGTTCTTATCTCGTATGCAGAGCAATGGAGAAGAAGCACTAGCCAATGACTCGTGGGGCCCGCATGGAAGAGAGTGAGAAAAATCAGGATTTGAGAAAAAGAAAAAGATGCCAAAGGAATATTCCCGTTTTCCATTTTTCCAATCCGATAGAATTCAAACAATTGTTTCTCCTCCGTCGTAACTCCGAATAGAGTGATTCAAATTGATAAATTTATCTAAATTCATCCTCTATCTGCCAGTATTTTTATTATAATTTTTAGTTTCTATTTATTTTATTTTATTCATTTCGTGCACCGTTTGCGCGTAGTCGAAGAAGCGGTCATCGTCGCCGACGAAGAAGAAGACTTTCAGAACAGCGCAGCGCACTCCGTTGACGAAGGCAAGTCTCCTTGACGCACGTTGATCCCATTGTTTATAACTGTTTTATAAAAAAGTTTGCAACTTGCATGGCTATTTACATAAACCGATGATGTTAAAATATAGAATGTTACTTATGCCCATTTCGAAATAACATCCTTGCTGTTTGATTACCATGCCTTTGTAACCTTAAGATTTAATCATGAAATCATGTATTATGTGATTAACCTTGTTTCGTACGATAGACTGTGCTTAGGATTGACGTTTATCAAAATGCCTATGGTGGGATAAATTCTAAAATGTTGTTGAAATGTGTTTTATCGAAACTGTAGCAAGGTGATTGCTGCTGTGATTGTAAAATAAAAACAAAATAAAAATGGTTTAGATTGGGGCGGAATGGTTTGTCGGGCGGGTGCGGATGGAGCACTGGTTCTGATTTGTGAAAGCCGCCCTAATCAATTTAAGGACCGATGCTTATGGCTGTCCATTCTAAGCATTACCGTGCAACCACAAGTCTATAATGGGTACGACCTGGCTGAATAATTTGTAGAAACCTAACTTAGACTCGCCAGTTGGTGGAATGTGAGTGTCGGATGGAGGCATGTCGTATTTCTCACACGGCGCAAGAGGGGCTTCAGATCTTTGGGTGGATGGAACCCTAACAATGGTGAAACCTCGGTGGGTGGGTCGGGTTAGGCGTATACATTGTAAAGGCCTTGTCATGATCTCTCTGCCGGCACACCAATGGAAGTGTGTTCGTAGCGCTTGGCATTAAAGAGATGGTCATGTCTTGTGGGTAAAGCTGTACACCTTTGCAGAGTAAATCTATTCGAATAGCCGTGCCTACGGTCAAAGACAAAGCGAAGAATGCTTTCATACCGGTAGACTTGGTTTTGGTTTTCAAAATAACTGATGTTTTGGGATTCGGGAGTGGTTAGAACTCTTGAATGTTTATTTGGCGGATTGAGCCAATCAGGTAGATGGAACCTGTTTTGAATCATGACAGATGGAGTCATGTGATGGTTTAACAAGATCTTTCAAAATGGGCGGTTAGAGCCTGTGTACTAGTGTTGGTAGTTGGAACCTTCACTAGAGTTAGAAATAATTTTAATTGTACAAATAATTGTTAAAACTTCTTTGTGAAAATTATTATTAATAATGTTTGTTAAATCCGGCTTTGTGCAAAATAACCCTATTAAGCCTTCCTTGGAAAGCCCTTCATGATGCATTTTCCCGGACTTGAGTACGCTTGTACTCACATGCTACACAAAATTTTGTCATCGAGAATTATCAAGATGCAGTCGAAGACAATGAATTCTATGGCGAGGAGTTCGTTGGAGATCGCCAAGATAACTAAGCGCGCGCTCCTAGTCGTCGCCTGTGGTGTCTTTTGGGTTTTATCTTGTTGTTTTTGTTTCATTGCTGAGAACTCGGTCATGTGACCAGAGATGTAATAAATAGCCATGTGGTGGTAATTTATACTTATGCTATATTTTTTTCGCTCGCTCGTTATGATCATCACTGCTTCACTGTGTGCACTAGCAACTGATCTGGGACTAGTATAGAAATACACAGGAGATTCCGGATGGTAAATCTGGGGTCTTACAGTTTTCCTTTTGATCCTTAGAGTGGCTATTCTTCTATTTTTGAAACTAAAGCTGAGTGTTGCACTTGTCAAATCTTGCTAAAAATGAAATATTCAAAACTAAGCTCGTATTTGCACTTGGACATGTCTTAGACTAGTCTAATCTAAAAATTGACTAGCTTGGTGTCATATCTTGTTATTATTAATTGGATAATCTTCAAAGCTCCCTTAAGTTGCATTTATTGGATTCATAAAAAGAGGGAGAAAATTCCATTTTGATGCTTATATTGCCAAAAGGGGGAGAAAATGTAGAAAAGACATCATTAAAAAAAGAGAGATAAAAATGTTAAATCTTTGCTATTTCTTATAGATCATAATCACATTTGGCACTTATGATTGGTTTTTAGAGCTTTTGTGGAAAACTTGCTCTTTTCATGGTCTTACTCTAAATTCTTTCTGCCAACTTGGTCATGATTTTATATCTTTCCCTCTGGACCAAGTTTGGCTTTGCAATCAAATTGCTTTCTTCTTCTCTCATTCAAACTCAAATTTATGCCTTTTGTGTGGTTTGTCAATATACTCATCAAGGGGGAGATTGAAGGACCATGTAGAGGTCCATCCATGTTTGTGATGAGTATTTGACTTTATTTGAGCAAGGTGTGCTCAAGTTTGAGTTTGATTTCGATTTATTTTCAAAATGAAGCAATTTGAGTTGTCTCTGCCAGGAGTGGCAGTACCGACCGTATGGGCGCGGTAGTGATAAGTTGGATGGTTTATTGCATTTCATTGTGAGCATTGCTATGTGAGGAGTTTCCTTGTTTTTTATGGTTGCAGGACGACGGTGCTAGGTCATGGTGAGGCGAAGGATGGCCGAGACTAGGTGAGGAGCGTCGGAGGTCCAGACTATCGGGGATCACCGGAAGATGATCGGAGACAGAGTCCGTGCAAGTCATGAAGACAAGGAATGGATGTGATGCTAGCTAGATGCTGCTCGGATCGATGAGGGCCGTTGGATTGCGGTCTAGTTGATAGGATAGCGGGTCTAGTTAGTATGCTTTGAAAATCGTGCAAGAAAACCCATTATGTGTTGTGGGTTTTGGGTGAACCCTTGCATGGCTGGTTGAGTGGGTTAATCCTAGCCCTTGATGGATGCTCTAGGGTTTAGAGGCTCATCCAAGGGTCATAGGTGGCCCAAGAGTTGTATAAATAGGGGTGGAGGGGTAGCCTTCCCCCTTGAAGGTTTTGAGGTTTTTGATACTCCTTTGAGCTTTGCCCACATGATTGTGAGGCTTTGTAACCTCTCCTTCCAGAAATGAAATGTTTCCTCAAATCATTTCTTTTCTTTGTGCATTTACAGTACGCATTTAAATTACGCAATTTACATTATGCACTTAAATTCCACAATTAAATTCAACACTTACATTCTTGCAATTTACATTTATGCAATTTGGATTTGTCTCCACTCCTTCTAAATGCTATTCTTCTAGGATGTCTCGAGGGTGTTCATTTGGTTTTACATCTTTCTTACACCCTTGGATAGACTAGAGATCAAGTTTTTTTTATCAAATTGCAAATCTGTCCAGAACTTGTTCTTCGCGTAGTAGTTAGTGTTTGATTTTTATAAAAATATATAAAAATCATTTTTAATTGATTATTTTTGGAGAAGGTGAAGGACATATATCCATCTGTAAAAAATTTCTTGAGTCCACTGGTTGCACTGTTTGAGAGCTATGAAGTGAAAACTGAGCCTGAAACTTTCTGGTCGAAGTCGATGACTGTCTGTATTGCTTGATTTTTCATTCTTATTTTACAATGCTTTCTGAGGTGATTTTTGGTGCAGTGTTTCACGACTCAACTGCTCATAGGGACAAAAATTCCGAAAAATTTTAGAGCAACAGAATCTCACCAACCTCCTGTTCCAACTGAGGACAATTTCTGAAAATCTGCTTTAACTTTTTTGAAAAGAGACTTTGGTATTTTAGCTTTATCTCTTTTAGAAAAGAAGTCTTTTGAATTGATTCCTCTTTTGTTTGGACAATTGACAACCAGGATTGTGATTAAAAAACCCCTCACATGATTCATGGTTCTTATCCATGCAAGCTAGGGATACACATAGTTGTTTAATTGTTCTGGGTTTTGGAGGGTGTGCGAATCTGAGAAGCACCAGTTTAAACGAAAATCTTTCGGTGCTTTAGATTTTTATTGCCAGAGTGTTTGGAGTACTTTGAGTGAGGGAAATTTTATTTGGGATCATTCACCCCCCCTCTGATCGCCATTTCGATCTTTCACAAATTAATTGATGTAGCACACACTGATGAAAATATTGCTGATTGTATTGTAAAAGTTGTGGAAGATTTTGGTCTTACTGATAAGATTTTTGCAATAACATTAGATAATGTTTCAGCAAATACTTCTGCCATGAACATTCTTACTCCACTTTTTAATTCGTATACCAAATCTTTCTTATTACATTAACGTTGTGCTTGCCATATTATTAATCTTATAGTTAAATCTAGTTTGAAGAGGTTAGACCAGTACCTTGAACCTTTTCCCACTGCAATATCTTTCTTAAATAATTCTAATCAACGAGTAGCAGCATATAAGACTTACTGTATTGCAATGGATGTACGTCCGCAAAAGTTTGGTTTGGATATGCCTATTAGATGGAACTCTACTTACTTGATGCTTAAGTCTCTCATACCTTATAAGAGCACATTTTTTATTTTTATTAACACGCACTATCGTAGACAGGATGATCAACCACTACTCACAAAGCAACATTGATATGTTGTTGAATACTTGCTGTCATTTTTAGAACTTTTTTTATGATTCCATTGTTGATTTATCTGGAGTTTATTACTCAACCTCTCCTCTAATTGTGCATCATATTCTAGAAATTGCAACCCACTTAAGGAATCACAAAAATGATAATATTTTGCGAACATCTGTTAATGCTATGAAAACTAAAATTTTGAAATATTTGAAAGAAATTCCTATGTTATATGCATTTGCATTTATTTTAGATCCTAGAGTTAAAGTTCGAGGATTTTCTAATATTCTCCCACTTCTAAGTGATGTTGTGGATATTGATTATTCTAGTTATTTTTCAAATATCCATGCTAACTTATCTCAAATTTATGCTAAGTACGATCAGAAGTTTGCTAGAGTTCGCATGTAGCGACCTCCACCAGCACCCACAACAAGTAAGAAGAAAACTACGTGGGGAAAGATATAGGGTGCAGGTGGCTCTTCCTCGAGGAATTGGACTACAACAACGTCAAGTGCGGACACAACAAGTGGTGGGGAGCTAGCTAAATATCTCAACAGCGACAGTATCAACTACCGAGAGCAGTAAGAGAGGGACTTCAACATTTTGCAATGGTGTTACGAGCACAAGATAACATATCTGGTGCTTTCCATATTAGCACGGGATGTGTTAACAGTTCTTTTCTCCATAGTTTCTTCGGAGTGTGCATTCTGAAGGATCATGTGGAGGTCTATCCAGATTTGTGATGAGTATTTGACTAAATTTGAGCTTGGGTTGCTCTTGTTTGAGTTTGATTTGAAATAGATTTTTAATTGGAAGCAATTTTAGGTCTTCTCTGTTTTCCAGGTGCTACCGGTCAGATCGAGTAAAAATGAATTTTAATGAGTGGACTATGATGAATCTATTGCATATCATTGTGGGCATTGTTATGTGAGGTATTTCCTTGTTTTTGATGATTGCAGGACGACGGTGCTAGATCATGGTGAGGCGAAGGATGGCCGGGACTAGGCGAGGAGCGTCGGAGGTCCAGACGGTCGGGGATCGCCGGAAGATGATCGGAGACAGAGTCCGTGCAAGCCATGAAGACAAGGAATGGATGTGATGCTAGTTAGATGCTGCTCGGATCGATGAGGGCCATCGGATTGCGGTCAAGTTGATAGGATAGCTGGTCTAGTTAGTGTGCTTTGAGAACCGTGCAAGAAAACCCATTATGTGTTGTGAGTTTTGGATGAACCCTTGCATGGCTGGTTGAGTGGGTAAATCCTTGCTCTTGATGGATGCTCTAGGATTTAGAGGCTCATCCAAGGGTGGTAGGTGGCCCAAGAGTTGTATAAATAGGGGTGGAGGAGTAGCCTTCCCCCTTGAAGGTTTTGAGGTTTTGGATGCTCCTTTGAGCTTTGCCCACATGAAATGTGAGGCTTTGTAACCTCTCCTTCTAGAAATGAAATGTTCGTCATTTATGTTCATGTTTCATTTCCTTTACGCATTTAAATTACGCAATTTAAATTCAGCATTTACTTTCTCGCATTTACATTCTCGCAATTTACTTTATCGCAATTTAGATTTGCCTCCCCTCCTTCTAAATGTTGTTCTTCTAGGATTTCTTGAGGGTGTTCATATGGTTTTACATCTTTCCTGCACCCTAGGATAGACTAGAGATCAAGTTTTTATCAAATTGCAAATCTATTCAGAACTTGTTCTTCGCACAGTAGTCAGTCTTTGATTTTTATAAAAATCTAGAAAAATACGTTTTATGTGATTCTTATTGTAGAAGGTGCATGACTCATATATCCATCTCTGGAAACTTTTTTGAGTCCATTGGTTGCACCGTTTGAGCGCTATGAAGTGAAAACCGAGCCTCAAACATTCTGGTCAAAGTTCCTGACTATCTTTAATGCTTGATTTTTCATGTTATTCTACAAAGCTTTTTGAGGTGATTTGTGGTGGAGTGTTTCATGACTCAACTGCTCATAAGAAGAAAAATTTCGAAAAATTTTAGAGCAACATAAACTCACCAACCACCTGCTCCAATTGAGGACAATTCATAGAAAATCTGCTTTTACTTTTCTGGAAAGAGACTTTGGTGTTTTTGCTTTATCTCTTTTAGAAAAGTAGTCTTTGAGTTGATTTCTCTTTGTTTGGAAACTTGACAACCAGGATTGTGATTAAAAATCCCTCACATGATTAATGGTTCTCATTCATGCAAGCAAGGGGTACACATAGTTGACTAATTGATTCGGGTTTTGGAGGGTGAGCGAATCTGAGAAACACCAGTTTGAAGGAAAATCTTTGGGTATTTCAGATTTTTATTACGAGATTGTTTGGAGTACTTTGAGTGGGGGAAAATTTTATTTGGGATCATTCACCCCCCTCTGATCGCCATTTCGATCTTTCAATTGGAATTAGAGCCGGTTTTGCTCTTCCATAGATCTTAACCGGTCTCAAGAGCCATGGCGATGGACAAGTATTCCACCAAGCCTCCTATTTTTTGCTGGAGTTGATTTTCCGTTTTGGAAATCGGGGATGGAGTCATACATCATCGCCCAAGGCTTCTCGATATGGCGAAGGTGAAACTCCGTATGAGGTTCTGGCGATGAAAACGCGTCACTACGGCAATATGGTCGACGCTGAGGCTAACGCTAAGGCAAGGAACATTCTCATACATGGTCTTAGCCGTAGTAAGTACGATAGATTTTCACCTCCGCTCCGCTCACGAGATTTGGGTGACCTCGATGCTTACCATGAGGGCACTACTCAAATCAAGGCCGTGAGGCAGATCGATACAAGCGTGAGTACAACAAGTTTGAATAACACTTTGGTGAGAGTCTTGATGAGTGTTTCGGTCGTTTTACAAAGATTTTGAGCGATCTTCGAGCAGTTGGTTGTATATACCCTGACTCGGATAATGCTCGATATTTCTTGACCGCACTCGATCTTCGAGTTTGAGAAATGAATGTGACCACCATCAAGGACACTACCGACTTGTCGACCTTGACTCTTGATGGGCTTTACTCCCGTCTCAAGACTCATGAGATCGACGTCGTCTCTCGCAAGACGAAATCACAGTCGATGGCCTTGGTCACTGATCCCACTAGATCTTCCCTTGATCTTTCTGCTAGTTTCTCTCTTTCTGCCCTTTGCGAGCTAAGCGATGACCAACTGGAAAAATTTTCAGAAAATGAGCTTGCTCTTCTTGCTCGCAAGTTTTCTCATGCATACAAGAGGGTGAGAGAGAGGAAGAGAGGTGGCATGATCACATGTTTCGAGTGTGGTGGCCCCAACCACATTCGGACTAATCGCCCAAAACTGGAGAAGACAAAAAACGACACCAGCGGTTCAGCAAAGAACGACTACATTGACAAGAACCGCAATAAGAAGCCTCCAGTTCGCGAGCCGTCACATGAGAAAAAGTACCAAAACTTCTCGAAGAACAATAAGCTCTTCCACCGCGTCCTCGCCGCGCTTGACGACATTAACCTCTCCGACACGGAGACATGGAGCGACGAGGGCGAGGATGATCCGCAAGAGAAGAAAGGCGGCGATGACTTCTCCGGCATGTGCTTCATGGCCGACGCCAACGGAATCAGCGACTCCGAGCTCTACAGCGACTCGGACGAGGTACCCTCCTATGACCAGCTCAATGAAGTTTTCTGCAAATTAGGAAAATTTCATGCTAGAGCTAGGTGTATGGAGCTAGAAAAGAAAGTAGGTACCTTGACTCAGGAGTTAGCTTCTCTTACATCTTCTCCCTCTCGAGTCACTGATGATTGTTCTTTGTGTGATGCCGTGCTTGTGGAGTTAGAGAAACTAAGGACCATACATGATAATGTGCTTGTTGAACTTGATGGTCTTAGGTTGAAGAATGCTAGCACTAGTTCTGTTGATGCTATTCCTGTTTAGGCTAGTTTTCTTCATGCTCACTCTACTCCTTTAAGTTCAAATTGCCCTAAATTGCTTGCCGAAATTGATGCCATGAGCGATCACCTTAGGAAGTTTTCTTCTAGAAACGATGAACTTGAAATGCTTGCTTCTAAGGACCCAGTCAGCTCATGTGAGGGTTGTAGGCAACTAAAACTTGACAATGAATTCTTAAATGTCAAGTGTGCTAAACTTGCTAAGGATTTACTAGATAAGTCACAAGAAAGTTGCTTGCGATGTTCTGTGATTGAGGGGGACTTGGATAAAATCTATGTTGAGCTTAGGAAGAAATTAGAAGACCAAGCCCATAGAATTAGAAATGCGTCTTGCGTTTCTTGTGAGGTCCTCAAGATTGAGGAAGCCGTTGAGGAGAAAATGCACGTCTTGTGAGCTCATCTTTCTGGTTCTTCTTCTTCTTCCCCACGTTCTTCTTGTGCCTCTTTCTTTCGAGATTGCCAGTATCTTATGAGCACCCTCGAGAAGTTTGTTGGAGGCAAGAAGAAACTCAATCTTATTCTAGACCAATCCAAGATTAGTAGATTCAATTAAGGTCTAGGATTTGATCCCTTGGAGCACGCTCGGGCGCATCCTCCCACCATTGTGCGTGGCTCTATGAGTGGAGAGATTGTGGTAGCTCACAGAGTGAGTACCACCGTGTTTAGGTCTGCTGGGGTTATCCATAGGACTTCTGACTAGAAGGGTGTTACTCCTGTTGCTTCTGCCCCTAGCAATGCGAAGTACACATGCACCTTTTGTAAGAAGGATGGTCACCTAGTAGATTTTTGCTTCAGGTGCGCCAAGATTACTCGGCGTGAGCGTGTTACTGCTCTTAGGGGTATTCAGGGTCATCCCCAGACTTTGAGTGCTCTTAAGGCACACACTGCTTCTAGACAGGTTAGCGAGTCGCCTGTTTTTGGGCAGCGTCCAGGACTCGGTTTTCATGCTAGTTCTTCGAGTTTTAGTCCTGTAGCTGTTTGTAGTCAGTCTTTCCGCCGTCCTCTTCATATTCCTCGTTTTTCTCATCGAGGTAGATATCAGCGGCATGAGGTGTTTTCTGGTAGGAGTTTTAGGCAGCTTCACTCGGGTGGTTCGGCTTTTGCACCACGGTAGGCCAACCCAGTTTCAGCTCCTAGATCATCTACTAGAGTTGCTACTGAACTTGTTAGGGTTAAACGTCAGAGAGACACTCGAGTCCAGTCTTCTTCGTGGATCGATACTACGAGGTGTCGATGGTACAAGATTGGGTTCCTAAGTCTTCACTCTATCCCAGTACTGAGTCATCTTTCTCTCTTGTGTTTTAATCAGGTTCGTCGGATGGGGAAGGAAGATGTTTGGATTGTCGACTCCGGTTGTTCTCGTCATATGACCGGAGATTCTCGATGGTTCTCTTCCCTAGTCCGAGCCCCCGGTGATGAGTTGATCACTTTCGGGGATACTTCTTCAGGTAGAGTCATTGCTAAAGGTACCATTTGCATTAATGACAATTTCATTCTTAAATGGTCAAAGACTTAGTTTGCTCTCCCTGCCGACATGGCAAGATGGTTGCTGCTTCTAATCTCCCAGTCACTGTTGTGATGACCGATGCACCAGGACAGATTTTACATATGGATACTGTTGGTCCAGCTAGAGTGCAGTCAGTGGGTGGGAAGTGGTATGTTCTTGTCATTGTTGATAATTTTTCGAGGTATTCTTGGGTGTTTTTCATGTCCTCGAAGGATGAGACTTTTACCCATTTTAGGGGTTTGGTTCGTAGGTTGTCTTTTGATCTCCCTGGTGCCCTACGAGCCATACGCAGTGACAATGGCACGGAGTTCAAGAACTCCTATTTTGAGAGTTTTTGTGTGGAGTCTGGTTTAGAGCATCAGTTCTCCTCTCCCTACGCCTCACAATTTGAAGTCTGGTAACCTAGATAAGGTTGAGTCTCACTCTTCTGATGGTATCTTTCTGGGTTATTCGACTTCTTCTCGTAGCTATAGGGTCTGGAGTTGCGATACGCATAGGATCATAGAGACCTGTGAAGTGACCTTTGATGAGGCTAGACCAGGAGCTAGACCTGACATTTTAGGCTCTTCTTCGTCCTCCGAGACCATCTTTGTAGAGGATCAAGATGATGGAAATGATGGTGTTCCACCTGATCCAGTTCCCTCTACACCTAAGGTGCCTCCTGTTTCTATTTTTGCAACTCAGGAAGGCCAGCCCTTGCCTTCTGACTCTCATTCTGCTAGTGGCTCTGCTCCTACCTCTTCTGTGCATGAGGTAGAGGCCACTTCTGCTTCTGAACCTCCCCGTCATATTCAGCGTTTTCATCCACCTGATCAGATCATTGGCGATCTGTTTGAGTAAGTCACTCGCTCAAAATCAGGTTTGTCCAGTTTCTGCCTTTACTCTGCCTTTGTTGCCTCATTTGAGCCGAAGGATATGATCATGCATTATCTGACGAGTCTTGAACTAATGCTATGCATGAGGAACTTGAAAACTTCGAGAGGAACAAAGTCTGGCAGATTGTAGAACGTCCATCTGGTCATAATGTCATTGGGACCAAGTGAGTGTTAAAAAACAAGCAGAGTTAGGATGGGGTTGTCATTCGCAACAAGGCTAGGCTAGTTGTATAGGGTTTTTCTCAGGTTGAGGGTCTTGACTTTGAGGAGGCCTTTGCCCCTGTAGCTAGACTAGAGGCTATTAGGATCCTGCTTGCATTCTCTGCATCCCGGGGCTTCAAGCTCTATCAAATGGATGTCAAGAGTGCATTCCTCAATGGCATATTGAGGAAGAGGTTTACGTGAAACAACCTCCAGGATTTGAGAACCCCAAGTTTTCGAGTCATGTATACAAGCTTGCAAAGCTCTGTATGGACTCAAGCAGGTCGCCAGAGCATGGTATGAGAGGCTCAAGTCTTATCTTCTCGGCCATGACTTCAAAATGGGCGTAGTAGATAAGACTATGTTCATCAGACACCATGAGTCGCATTTTTTTCTCGTCTAGATTTATGTGGACGATATTATTTTTGGTGGCTCGTCTCATTCGCTTGTGTCTCAGTTTTTTGAGGTGATGAGCACAGAGTTTGAGATGAGTATGATGGGCGAGTTGAGCTACTTTCTTGGTTTCCAAATTAAGCAGACTCGGGAGGGTATTTTCTTGCATCAAGGCAAGTATACCCGTGACCTCCTGAGGCGTTTCGATATGTCTGATGGGAAGCTGGTGATGACTCCTATGACCACCACTGCTGTCCTCGAGCCCGATGAGGATGGTGAGCCTGCTGATCAATAGGAGTTTCGGAGCATGATCAGCTCCCTCTTGTACCTCACTGCTTCGAGGCCGGATATACATTTCGCTGTGTGTCTGTGCGCTTGATTTCAGGCTTCTCCTCGCGCCTCTCACCGTCAGGCGGTCAAGCGCATCTTCAGGTACCTTCGTGCTACCACTGATTATGGTATTTGGTACTCTTCTTCTTCTATATCTCTTAGAGGCTTTTCCGATGCCGACTTTACTGGGTGTAGTATAGATAGGAAGAGCACTTCTGGCACTTGCCAATTCATTGGCACTTCTCTTGTTTCTTGGTCATCTAGGAAGCAAATCCGAGTTGCCTGATCCACGAAACCGAGTATGTTGTCAGCTAGTTAGTTGTCAGAGCTGTGCTCGATGAGATCGACCTTGCGGGACCATGGGTTAGAGATAGATAATGTGCCACTTTTCTGTGACAACATTTCTGCTATTTGCATTGCTGAAAACCTAGTGCTACATTCCCGGACCAAGCACATTGATATTAGATATCACTTCCTTAGAGAACATGTGGAGAAGGGAGATATCGCGCTTCAGTTTGTAGAGAGTGACCTCCAGTTAGCCGATATCTTCACCAAGCCTTTGGATAGCTCCAGATTTATTGCCTTGAGGAGTGAGCTTGGAGTCGTGAGCCCTTATGGCCTTTCGTGAGGGGGAGCTGGTTTGTATATTATGTAAAATATTGTTCCCTTCTAGCTTTTCTTTTCTCTTTGTGTTTTTTTCTGGGTGACTTTGGGTTTATTTTTTTTCTTGAGTTGATTCACTCACTTAGACTTCTGGCATACTTTGCATGGACCTCTTATCTTGTGCTTTAGGTTGCTATCATGCGTGATTAACTGTTCTCTCTTCTCTCTAGGTTGAGTTCCCTCACAGTCTTATAAGTCTAGCAGGTATTTGGCCTCCTAGGTATACTGGTCCTGTGCACTCCTTAGTTGGGATCTAGAGTCACTTCCTATGTCACCTTGGGGAAGATAAGAGCGAGTCCGAGCCGTAGTGAGTCTCTTCTATCTTATCTATGCTCAATAGCCATCCAGTTTTGCAGTTTCTCGACTTCTTCTCCTCATTCTGTTTTTCTGGTTGTTATTGAGTTTATTTGGGTTTTTCTTGTGCCTAATCTTGATAATAACTCAACTTTAACCAGATTTGAGCTTAAAATTGATTCATTTATTGAGGGGGAGTTTGGGAATCTATTAATGCATTGCATTTAGACTGCATTTTTTGGTGTATGAGTTTTGTCTATTATGCAATTGACTCAATCTTCATGAAATACATCATGTTATATCTTTTGAAGAAAATCACTAGCTTAGATATGTCTAAGTCCATTTATCATGCTAAGCTTATTAAAATCTGAAAAATTTGAAAGCTTTAAATGAAAACTTGACGAAACATGTTGCTTTTACTTACTAAGTTTCTTCTCTAGGGATTTTTACCATGAATTGTAAAATTTTGGATTTCTCTAGAGTCCCTATAGCAATTTGGGTGAAATTTGTTTGATCCATATTTGAGTCCTTCAGAATTGCTCATATGTGCTAAATTGAAAATTAAAAAAATTGACTCTTTTGTGCAAAATTGATCTCAACACTTTATATTCACGAGATTGCTTCCCATTGCACTTGGGACGAACTTGGAATATATTGTGTATGACCAAGATCATTCTCTTAAGAGTTACTCTTGAGATGATCGAAAATGGCTTGAGTCAATTTAAAAAAAAATGCAAATATCAAACACATAAGTGGGTAAAGAATGCAAATAATGTCAAACATTTGCACCCCGCTATGTTTTTTAAAGTCTTAAAGAAAATTTGCATAAATTGAAAAATGAGCTTGAAGGACCTTATATGCACTTCAAAATTCCCCAAAGTGTTGAGTAGGTTGAACTCTGGGTTTTCCATTTGATCCTTGAGTGGTTTTGCTTCTAGCTTTGAAACTTTGCTAAGTTTTGCACTTGTCAAATCATGCTAAAATGAAATATTGTAAAACTAAGCTTTTTCATAAAATGTATTGGTCTTGGACATGTCTTAGTTTAGGCATATTCTGAAATTGACAAGCTTGGTGTAATTTCTTTCCATTTTGATCAATTGGATAATCTTCAAAACTCTTTCGATTGCATTTCATGCATACATAAAAAAAATTGATGCCTATATTGCCAAAAGGGGGAGAAAACGTAGAAAAGGCATCACTAAAAAGATAAAAATGTGAATGCTTATTTGGTTATTATGATCTTTGTAAAACTATGCTACTACTTCTTTTGGATCATAATCTCATAATCACATTGGCATGTTTAGTTGGATTTTAGAGTTTTTGTTGAAAACTTGCTCTTTCTTAAATTTAACTCTAAAATCTAAATTCCTCTTTGTCAACTTGGTCATGGTTCCAATTTCTATCTTTGGACCAAGTTTGACTTTGCAACTAAAAAATTGCTTTCTTCTTCATCCTCTTCAAACTCAAATCATATGCCTTTTGTTGTGTTTGTCAATATACTCATCAAGGGGGAGATTGAAGAACCATGTAGAGGTCTATCCAGATTTGTGAGAGTATTTGACTAAATTTGAGCTTGGGTTGCTCTTGTTTGAGTTTGATTTGAAATAGATTTTCAATTGGAAGAAATTTGAGGTCTTCTCTATTTTCCCGGTGCTACCAGTCAGATCGAGTAAAAATGAATTTTAATGGGTGGACTGTGATGAATCTATTGCTTATCATTGTGGGCATTGCTATGTGAGGTATTTCCTTGTTTTTTTGTGGTTGCAGGACGACGGTGCTAGATCACGGTGAGGCGAAGGATGGTCGGGACTAGGCGAGGAGCGTCGGAGGTCCAAACGGTCGTGGATCGTCGGAAGATGATCCGAGACGGAGTCCGTGCAAGCCATGAAGACAAGGAATGGATGTGATGCTAGCTAAATGCTGCTCGGATCGATGAGGGCTGTCGGATTGCGGTCTAGTTGATAGGATAGCGGGTCTAGTTAGTGTGCTTTGAGAACCGTGCAAGAAAACCCATTATGTGTCGTGGGTTTTGGGTGAACTTTTGCATGGCTGGTTGAGTGGGTAAATCCTAGCCCTTGATGGATGCTCTAGGGTTTAGAGGCTCATTCAAGGGTGGTAGGTGGCCCAAGAGTTGTATAAATAGGGGTGGAGGGGTAGCCTTCCCCCTTGAAGGTTTTGAGGTTTTTGATGCTCCTTTGAGCTTTGCCCACATGAAATGTGAGGCTTTGTAACCTCTCCTTCCAGAAATGAAATGTTCTTCATTTATGTCCATGTTTCATTTCCTTTACGCATTTACATTACGCAATTTAAATTCAACATTTACTTTCACGCATTTACATTCTCGCAATTTACTTTATCGCAATTTGGATTGCCTCCCCTCCTTCTAAATGCTGTTCTTCTAGGATGTCTTAAGGGTGTTCATATGGTTTTACATCTTTCCTGCACCCTAGGATAGACTAGAGATCAAGTTTTTATCAAATTGCAAAACATGTTCAGAACTTGTTCTTCGCGCAGCAGCAGTCTTTGATTTTTATAAAAATCTAGAAAAATCTGTTTTACGTTATTCTTATTGGAGAAGGTCATGGCTCATATATCCATCTCTGAAATTTTTTTTGAGTCCACTGGTTGCACCCTTTGTGCGGTATTTAGTGAAAACTGAGCCTCAAATGTTCTGGTTGAAGTTCCTGACTGTCTGTATTGCTTGATTTTTCATGTTTATTCTACAAAGTTTTTTGAGGTGATTTTTGGTGGAGTGTTTCACGAGTCAACTGCTCATAGGGAAAAAATTCCCTAAAATTTGAGAGCAACAGAAACTCACCAACCAGCTGCTCCAATTGAGGACAATTTCTGGAAAATCTGCTTTTACTTTTCTGGAAAGAGACTTTGGTGTTTTAGCTTTATCTCTTTTAGAAAAGTAGTCTTTGAGTTGATTACTTTTTGTTTGGACACTTGACAACCGGGATTGTGATTAAAAATCCCTCACATGATTCATGATTCTCATCCATGCAAGCAAGGGGTACACATAGTTGTCTAATTGATTCGGGTTTTGGAGGGTGTGCGAATCTGAGAAACACCAGTTTGAAGGAAAATCTTTGGGTGTTTTAGATTTTTATTACGAGATTGTTTGGAGTACTTTGAGTGGGTGAAAATTTTATTTGGGATCATTCAGCCCCCCTGTGATCGCCATTTCGATCTTTCACTTTCCGTCTATCCAAAAGAATAATCGAGGAGATAAGAACAAATCTGACAAGTGATTTGGTGGAAATACTTCTCACTATGAAAGATTGGGAACAAGCTGATCAACGAGCTCAACACACCACAGAAAATTTGAGCTGGCAGAGATATTTGAAAATCTTTATCTAGATAATCAGGAAGAATAATTGTAATCTTCACTTTTATCCTGTATCACTGAGCTATAGGCTGTACTCTTTTTTCTTTGACAAGGTTTTCTCGTGTTGAGTTTTTACTTGGCAAAGTTTTTAACGAGGTAGCCAAATATTAATAAAGCTAATTATTTAATTCCAATTATTTGTCTTATTTTTGAATTTTATTTCATACTTTTAGCTTTTTCCTAATTTACATATATATATATTTTAAAAAATTCTACATTCCTTTGAGTTTTTCTACATATATATTTTTCGAATTTTTTTGGGCCAAACGGGCAAACGGGCCCGCCTTGGCCCATTTTGACCCATCGGCCGGCGAGGACACGGGCTGGCACGGCATAGCCTGTGAGGTCACCGGGCCATGCTTGGGCCAGGGACCCGGCATGTTGGCTAGCACGGCCCGTTTATTAGCCGGGCTTAAATGGGGCTGTGCTGCCCGGTAAACGGGCCGGGCCGTGCGGGGCCACCCGTTTGAACATCACTACATAGCTCTTTTTAGTTTATGGAAGTATGTACGTGAGAAGATGTACAAGATGGGTCAGAATATTGTATGTATTCTTCATGTTATGGCATATTCTCTTTTCTAGACACCTTAAGAACCTCGTGAACCGAGGAAACAGTCATGGGCATGCCTACAATGGTCTACATCAGTCCATCATTGGATTTAGATCGGACGGCATCCAACCTGTGAAGATCCTAGTCTCGGATTAACCACGTTTAGCCACAGATGCATGACTTAACTCTCGACAGCAAAGCTTACCAGAAAGCAACACGTGGACAGGAAAATAGGGAAATACCATTGTACCCCTTGATAACATGACATGTATTAGGGGTATTTTGGAGAGTGTACAAAACACTATGTAAAGGACTATAAATACGCCCTGCTCTAGCATATAGGGGAGGATATTCTCATTACTATTTGGGACGTAACCACAACAATTGGCGCCATCTATGGGGACAACACGTCTAAGCCCGTAGCTCGTTTGCCCTTCATGGCCCGAAAGATGAAGGCGGCCTTAGCCTTAAGGGAGAAAATGAAGGAGATCGTTAGTCAGGCTAGCACCAGAGCCACTACCGCTACTAGTAGGAGACGAAAATCGACACTCTGTGACGAAGGTGAGGACCATGAGCAAAAAAGCTGGTCCTACGGCCCTATGGACCCTATGACACCCACAATGGCCAAGCAACTAGAGGTTTTGCGGCAAGAGCTGTCAGATTATGGTGAGCCATGTTGAAAATCCATGACCTCCGACGTGCACTGAACACCGAGCCACGCCTCATTCAAGAGGGCATAGCATAGGCATCCCTGGGATTCCCTAAGCAATGGGCTCAAGACCCGAGGAAGAGGGGCGACTGAAGCACAACTTCGAAGGTGTGCATGGCCCCAAGCACCCAACGAAGGATAGATGTAGAGTCACCTCTCAACCTAGGATTGCAACAAAACCCAATGCTAAGTGAAGGATGTTAATGAAACCACGATCATAAGCTCTGCCATGACAGAATATAATGCTCGAGCATGAGAAGATTCAGCACGGAGGTACGTAGAATGTAACAGCCCAAAATAAAAAGAAAGCGAAATTAAAAATTTGAATTTGAATTTTGACATTGATTTGAGTTTTCACTGTTCATTGAATTTTTCTGGGTTTTTTCCACTTAAAGAAAAGTTTTAATGGTTAAAGAAGTGAAGTCTCAATTTTAGATTTCAAAATCAAACAAACAAAAAATTTGGGAAAATTTATATAAGTCCTAATTGATCCTCAGATCACCCCCTTAAAGTTTTACGATATTTTGAAATCATTTAATTCCTTTAGAAAATAAAAAAAAGTGATTTAGAAAAGAAAACAAAGACATTGTCAGATTTTTATAAAAATACTTGAGCATGAACAAGATCTTAAAATTTTAAAAAATCCTTCCCAGAACCTCTTAATTTCCTAGTAAAATTTTTAGGATAATTTAACCTCATTATTACCTCTGAAAAATCAAAAACAAAAACTACATAAATGACCCAACAGCCATGTCAGAATTTTATAAAATTGCTCAAGTTTGATCATCATCTGAAATTTTTATGAGAGCCATAGTATTGTCTCAATATCATTCACAAAAATTTCAGAACATTTTGAACTAGGTTATGTAGCTCAAGTAAATTAGAAAGACCTGTTGCCAGAAAATCAAAAGCCAGATTTCCTTTTGATTTTCTCTGTCCTACTGTCATCTTGGGCCCACCCGCCAACTACCTATGCCCTTGACCCACTGGCCCAACTAGTAGTCAGAGCCACTCCCCTGGTCCACCGGTAAGCTGCCCCTTTCTCTTTCTCCTCTTCTCCCTCGCACTAGAGTCTGGCTACCCGAGTTCCTGCCGAACTCTTGTCGGGGCAGCCAAACCCGATGCATCCTCTCACTATGGCAACACTATGTGCCACCTTTCCTTGCCGTAGCAGTCCATGCGCCTGCTTTGCACCGTGCACGCCTAAGAGTAGCGCCGTGCCTTGCTGCTCCGCACCGCACGTGCCCGCAAGCCGCGCCATGCGCGCTCGTGCTAGAAACCGCCTTGCCCTCGCACCATGCACCGTCTTTGCTGTTGCCTCCCTCTTGCGACAAGCCCTACCTGCCAAGCCACCATTGCCACGCCGCCGCTTGCATGCGCTCGCTCTCCTCTTCCTTGCCACGACAACACAACCGACCTTCCCCGTCGACTTCGCGTGCCCACCAAGGCGCCGACCTCCCCTCCTCGTCTATTTAAGCCGAGCTCCACCCAATGTTGCCTCACACACACTCCTCTCACTCCTCTGCTCCCCTCGACCAATGCCTAGGACCACTGAAGCCCACCATTGCCACCATAGCCAGTGAAACCTCGAAGATTCGCCGAATCAAATTGAAGCACCACGGTGAGTGAGAGTCCAATTGTTTTGGTCCAGAGTTCCCTCAACAAGCTCTAAGTTCAATGCGCACCCAAATTCCAGCTCGGAGCCCCGCCGTTGCCACTACCCTAGCCCTGTCTTCCCCAAAGCCGGTGCACGGTGACAAGCCTCCTCAGCCATCCTTTGTGCAAGCAAGGTATAAAAATGGAGCTAGTAGACCTCCTATATGCTTTCCCCCATGGCTATATAGCTTAAGCACCATCAATTTTGTTTTGCGGCTCGCTACCATTTCCACCGCCGCTTGCTCTCGTCGCCAGCCACCACTAGCAATTCTTCTCCCCAACCAATCGGTTCCCTAGGGCCCTCTAGCACCCCTAGAGATCTAGCGACCACCCACTCCCCGTTTGTGACTTCCTCTTTCCGCCGGCAAGCTCAGCTTCTGTCGGCTCTATTATGTCTCGCCGACAGATGGCCCCCTTGTCAGCCCCTACCCCTCACATTCGAGCAAGCCTCTGACCTATGGGGTCCATTTGTCAGTCAGTGCAAATTATTTCAAAAATTCAAAAAATAGAGAAAGGCGCCTTCCAGCCGAGAAAGGGTATTTTCTAATTTTCTAGAATTTCTAGAACCGACATTGTTCATTAGCTCATATATTTAGCTCCAAATTTAGTCAAACTAGTTTCTAAATTCATCTAAAATCATGTATTTTCCAAATATACAAAAATATTTGAATCTTGACCTCTGTGATGAATTTAAATTCAAATTTGAATATGAACCTAGATATGCCCTAATTAAGAATTTTTGCAAATAGTCTTCAAATTTGATGAAACAATTTTTTATATTCTTCTGACACCATAAGGATTCTAAATATGCTAAAATATTTAGATTAGACTTAGTCTGAATTGAATTTATAAATAGGTTAATTTCCATTGCATACAAAATTCAAATGGTCATATCTATTGCAAATAAATTATAAAAATTATGAAACAAGTTTCTAAAGTTTCCTAAAATCATGTACTATATGTTTATGTAAACATAATTGAGTTTAGCCACTGTTTGTACATGATTTCATCATAAAATGGATCTTTCCAGTTTAGGAATGCAAATAAAAGTGGTTAATGAACTTAACACCCAACAATGGTAGAAGCTTGAACTTAAACTTTGTAAAAAGATGCATTTTCTATCCTGTACTAGTAGATTAAAATTTAAACTTCTTATGAATTAAACTTCTATTCAAAGACAACTAGTAGGACGCTTAAAAGTCGAAAATCCACGACTATAGCAAATAACCCTAAAAATCGCAAAACCAAATATTAAATCTTTATAAAATCTTGAGTAACCTATCTTTGAAATTTTATTTCAAATTGGTATTATTTGACTCTTTTTTGCTTCTTTGCTATTGCCTTGTCACGAACGACGTATAGACTCCGACGTTCTAGAGTACGCGATAGTCGACTCTGACTTCGCGACTGAAATCAATGAGCAAGACAAGCACCCCCTTTGATCATATTGATTCTATTATTTTACGGTGTCTATATTGTTTTATCAAAACTATTATGCATGCGTTATGTTCAATAAACATTGCTATATTGTGGGTACTGGTAGACCTATTACTTAACTTGTGGGATTTCCTCAATAAATATTGGCAAGTGAACCTTGATAATCCTAGAATAAGGTTAGACATCTAATAATGTCAAAATAGGTATACACAATTATACATGCATCTATTTAGTATGATTTAGAAATGGGATAAGAATGGTTGGTTATGCTGTTCGTTATGAAAAATGATTTTGGGCATGTTGGAAAATGTGATTACTGGTATTTTGGTAAAAATGAAAATAAAACTATGGTTTTGACGTGGGCGAGTATTGGCAATAACCCGAAGTACATGTGACTTACATGTAGATAGGGGGAGATTTCTCGCCCGAGTCAGATTAAGGACCGAACGTAGTGCTCGTTAAATCCAAGAATTATCGTACAACCACAAGTACTGGTATGGGACATCTTTAACCTATTAAGTTACTTAGAACTATCTTTGCACATTAGAAGGCTGTAGTAGCACATGCTTTCTGAGACAGATTGCTCGTAGGGGTGTCCACACAGAGGTGTGGGTGAAACACATAATAATGCAACGGTGTACCCTTGCTATGGGGAGAAGTGGGGCTCCACAGGAGTGAACTGTGTGAGAAGTACAGTGATTGTGTGAATATCTTTGCCGCCATAGTAAGTGTTTGTCGTCACCGGGGTGGTGCAAAGTTAGGACTAGGTAATTTAACGGTTATGTTATAATCTCTCTGTCGCACACCAAAAGAAGTGTGTTAATCGCGTGGCAAAAAGAGTTGATTGTATCTTGTGGGTAAAGTTGTACATCTCTGCAAAGTGAAAAACTTTTCGAAAAGCCGTTTCCATGGTTATGAGAGTCTTGGTGCGCCAACACTAGTTATAATTTTGATATTTTTATAAAAGGGTTGATTTGGAAATTTTTTTGAAAAGTTCATTTCAGAGATCATGCCATGTGTTGGCAGAATATAGTTCGAAGCTCACATTCATGGAGGAACTATGAGTTATTACATTTATACTATTCATATTTGTTATTTATATACCTGTCAAATTGTTTTTACAAAACTCTGCTTGCAATCTACTATTCAGTATTTACAATTCTACTTAGCTTTCGGTAAATAATCCTAGTAGCCATTTCCTTTGTCATAGCCTACATTTAATTATATTTGCATACACTATAAGTCTTGCTGAGTATGAAAGTACTCAACCTTGCTATCGTTGACATTCAGTTGATAAAGAAACCACGCTCCCTGATGATGAGTACCTTACCGTAGGAATTGGGGAATATGATGAGTCTTACTAGGGTTTAACCTTGTTAGTGTTCTGTGGCAATAGATGAGCAAGACATACTGCTAAGTATTCGTATCTTTCGTTGCTTTTGATTAAGTCTTCATGGCCTTATGTACGAACCAAGTTATATCAATAAAGTTAAGAGTTTGTGCATGGATGTGGTAACAATGTTGTAAATGTGTGTATCAGCCACTGATCATGGGACTGGTGCCATATACACATGGGACCTCCTTGGGAGGGTCCCCACATAGAAGTAGCCCCCTTCATAGGTGAGCCACCGATGCATAAATCCAAAAGAGACCATAAGGGCCATTACGTCTATGATATAGATGAGATGAATGAGGAAACGCGAGGTGTGGAGGCTAGAGGCAGAAACCAGGCTCGACGCTGGGCTCACGGAAGGGTCAGGGTCGTAATGAAGCCTGGTGCGAAGTTCATAGCTCCAATGGCCACACGACTCAAGAATACCATTTTATCATGGCATTACACGAAAGAGTAGCACGCGACGTGGCCGTGATAGCCGGCTCACTATAGGCACCCTAGCTCCATCCCCGCCATGGCACTCGTACCATGCCCCGACCAGTACTATCCATCGAAGACCCAAGTGAGAACCACCTGTGTTGCATAATTAACCTAATCAAGGGGCATCTTAGGGGTTCACCTTAGAGAGGCAATGCCGAGTCTATGTGCGAAGAATGAGCCATGTGGCCGCCTACCCCACGTATTGCCACCCACCATGGGCCAAAGAAGATATCACATTCTGAGTAGAAGGCACCCACGTGGTTGATTTCTCGCACTAAGACCTCCTCATCATCTTAGCAAGCATAGCAGGTTGCAAAGTCTGTACAGTGTTGGTAGATAGCGGGAGTTTGGCCTACCTGTTGTTCATAAATGCCTTTGACCAAATGGGGATCCTCTAGCATCCCAATTTTTGCCAATTTGAAAATCTTTTGGAGTAGTTTAGCCCTCTAAAAATATTCACCATTTTATTTGCTAATTAAAGCTTAATATGGTACTTTCACAAATAAAAAATGATTTAATATGATTAACTATTCAAGTTCATTTGCTATTTTATTTGAGCTCTTTTGTATTTTCTAAACATAAAAACAAAATTAAATACTAGAAATTTGTTTTCGATCGAACCCAACCCAATTGGCCCATTTTCCACTTTGCTCGGTCCATTTCTCCCACACCGACTAGCCTAGCTAGCATGCAACCCATCTCAACTCGCTGCATCGCCTCTACATGCAACTCGTTTCCCCTACCCGCACCTGTGTGCTAATAGGTGTGCCCCACCTACTCGCATCGATAGGAGCTCCTTGTCCAAAGCCCTAACCCTAGCCACCAAGATTTGCCATCATTGAGCTGGATTTGGAGGTTCTTTGTAAGTGACACCACCGAGCTTTTCACCAGATTCCCTCGTCGCTAGTGAGTCTTTTCCCTCTTTGTCTATACCATTAGTTTCGCAATGATGTGTTCTACCTGGTGCCTGCTTTCTCTTCATCGGAGCATTATCGAGGAGTGTTGTTATCGTGAATGCCAAAGCCATCGTCGTTTCCATCACATCACTGCTCATCGCCAGCCACTATTTGTCACGACGTCCGAGTCATCTTGACTGTCTTGTCGAGCTTGTGCTGACGATATGACCGGTGGTCTAGGGGAGGCTTTGGCAAAGATTTTTGCCATTCATCGGAGTTCTCCGCCGTGTATCATCGTTGTATCTTCGCCGGCTATGACCATTGGTCCTCATGCCAATGTGCATCAGGTTTACAAAGTTATCCTCTCTAGATTGCACCGCTTTACATCCCTAGAAACCCAATCATTCGCCATGAGAAATGTCTATGACATGTGGGACCCATATGTCAGTGAGTTAAGCTGTGTATCGAGTTCACTGTAGACCATGCGCTATGTTCCTGGACCTATGTCACATCCCAATTTTTGCCTCTTTGAAATCTTTTTGTCACTGATTAGTGGGACCCACCTGTTAGTCAGCACTGTTCTTTGTCTCTGACTCATAGGCAAGACATTTTCCATGCTGCCATAGTTTCCATGCCTAACTTTGTGAACCACACATCTTGTTTGTGTCTAAAAGTGTCACCATGATCTTCCGCACCCAACCACACATCTTGTTTGTTTGTTTGTGTTTTTGAGTTGTTTTGGGGTTAAATGCTGGTACTATCAATCCTATATGGGCGGTAGTGCTGGGGTACTATAGCAACGGCTAGTTTCAATGCATTTAATGCCCAGAAACTATCTGTTACCTTTGAAGCCAGTATTACCTGTCCTACATGGGCGGTAGTGCCGTTTTGCTGAGTTTTTTTGGATTTTGCCCCAAATGGCTAGTTTCTTTGTGAGGCTATAAAAGGGTCCGAGCTATGAGGGTTTTGTTGCTGCTCTAGCACCTTTGAGGTATTCTTGTTAGAGCAAAAGATCAAGAGCTCATAGAGCTACGATTGAGAGATTTGAGTGGCATTTAAGCTAAAGTTTTCATGTGTTGATCCTTTGGCATTTGATTTGCATTCTCTTGAGCTAGTGCAAGCCTCTCCTCTCTATTGTGCATGTGTTGCACCTTATGAGCAAGGAGAGAAGGTCTCTAGTTGCATGTGTTGCATCTAGAGAAGGATTGAGTGTCCTTGTGCATGTGTTACACTTGGTGAGGATCAAACGAGAGGCTTGATCTATTACTCTTGGTGTTTGCCGACGCCTAGATGGCGTGAAGGCATCGTTGCTCAGTGAATTTCTCAAAGAAGCTTGTGAGAAGGTCTGACAAGTTGTGAAGGTTGGAGCTCGCTTACCTAGAAGGGGAAAGAGCTACCGCTAGTGGAATCGATGTGCTTGGCTTAATTCGTAGAGCTGGTCCAATTCATTTGGGCTTACCACAACGTGGATTGGGGGAGACCGGCAAGTCTCTGAACACCACGGTAAAAAGATTTTATGTCAATCTTTTGGTTTGCATTCTATTGCAATTTACATTCATAAAATTGGATTTCTTGTTTATAAATTTAAGATTGCAAATCGTGATCTAGACTTAGCTTGTTGGTGCACTTATTTGATACTAGATGATTTAGGCTTTAGTTGGTCAAAACCGTTTGTTTATCGCTTCCGCATATAAATTAGGTTTTGGCCAAAGAGCGTTTAAAGATAAATATTTCAAAATCGCCTATTCACCCCCCTCTAGCCGGCATCCTAGATCTTACAAGTGGTATTAGAGTTTAGTCTCTCATTTTGTTAGGCTTCCCCGTCTAGAGAGAAATGACGACGACTAGGAATTTAGTGCGTCGCGGTGAGACACCAATTTTTGATGGCACAAATTATGCTCAATAGAAAATTCACATGTCATGTTATTTTAAGTCCATGAGCCCAAAAATTTGGTGGATCGTACATGCTGGCTTTTCTCCTCGATTGAATTATCTTGCTCCAACTATTGGAGAGGAAAAATGCTTACATCTCGACGCTCAAGTAATTAACACTTTAAGTATAGATGTATTCAATCAAGTTTGCAATCTTGAGAGTGCTCATGAAATGTGGACAAAACTTCAAGAAAGTTATGAATTGTCCACATCAACTAATGAAGATTACATAGATGGAGATGAAATCTCAACCTCCGCCTCAAGCGATGGTAAAACTGAGGTAAATAACGATGATGAGCCCGCCTATGATGAACTTATGGATATGTTAGAGGAGCTCAATGAATATCTTGCGAAGGAGAAAGAAAATATAAAATTTTGAAGAATGAGCATAACTCACTTCAAAATAATTATAATATGCTTAAGGATGAGCATGAATCCCTCCTCAAGGAACTCATTAAGCCTAAGGTGGACATAGGCATCAATTGTGATTTATTAGATGATTTGCCATGCTCAATTTCTAATCCATGCATTTCATCTAAGGTTAACATGTCCACCTCTAGTGATGATTTAATTGACATGCCTTGTTGCTCAAATACAAATTCTTCTAGTTCCTCTATGTCTTTTAAGACTAATCTTACAGAGGAAAATAAAGAGCTCAAGAACCAAGTCTCCAAATTAAGAAGTGACTCGAAAAGGTGCTACAAAGGAAAGGTCACCTTCAATGATATCTTAAGCAAGCAACAGGTCTTGCAAGACAAGAGAGGGATCGACTACATCTCTAAGAAGAAGAAAAATAGCGCGACAAGGCACAACGCAAGACACTCGCAGATAATCAAGTTCTTTGGATGCAACAAGAAGGGTCACTATGCCTCAGTGTGCCCTTATCAAGTAGAAAACAAGTCAAATCATTCAAGGAAGAGGCAAACCGGCTTGAGCAAGACAAGAAGATCAAGAGAGGTCCAAATAGTCAAACTTGCTTCAATTGTCGAGAAAAGGGACACATGGGTAAAAGTTATCCCATGGGTAAATCTCCTAAGCCCATTATTTATAATAAT
The DNA here is from genome assembly GCA_036346275.1 of Otatea glauca. NCBI lineage: Eukaryota > Viridiplantae > Streptophyta > Magnoliopsida > Poales > Poaceae > Otatea > Otatea glauca. The sequence goes on along the minus strand of CM070731.1, from coordinate 29,123,011 downwards.
CAGTATTTGCTTAGGAAAGACAAAAATGGCAACGTGTTTGCCAAAATTGTCAAGTCTCCTAAGTCTAATCAAAATAATGATAACTATTTGCTTAGGAAGATTAAAACTAGAAATATGTTTGCTAGATTTGTTAGTTCCCCTAAGCTTTCTAAATTTACCAGAAATAAATTGCTTAGGAGAAATAACAATGGCAAACTATTTGCTAGAAATGTTAGTTCACCTAAGAATATTGTTGTTTGGGCCATTTGGGTCCCTAAATCTATTGTGACTAACATTCAAGGATCCATCCAAAATTGGGTACCAAAAAGTGCCTAAATATTTATTAGGTACTTGGAGAAGCATTGGAAGCTTGACTCATTCAAAAGGTGGTGAAATTCACCATGTGCAAAATGGGAGGCAAGCATGAGGATGATCATTCCCATCATGAACCAATGCTAACTCAGTAACAAGTATTTAAATTGAATAATCTAGCTTCTAGCCTTGTGTAGGTTATGTTGCATAATCATGAAAATCAATTTAAATAGCTTGTTCTTGCTCGTGTTCAAAATTTTATTATTGCAATCTTGTGCAAGGTGGGGAGTGGTACATTAAGGGGGAGTGATAAATCATAATCATGTATATCGCATCCCTATGTGTGCCCAAATTAATTAAATTCTACTATTAATTTTCAAAATTGTAACATCCCAATTTTTGCTTTTATTAATTTATTGTGTTACTTGTGCATTTTATGGTTTTTCTGAATTTATTGGATTTTATTTGAATTTATTTTAAATTAAATATATTGATCTTTTGTGAAAACTAATTAATTATATATAAAATTAATATAAAGTTTGACTAAAACATATTTTATTTAAGTTAAAAATGTCTCAAAATATTTTTTAGATTTTTCTTGATATTTTCAATGCTTTAAACATAATTAGTTCAATTATCTTATTTAAATTAAATTAGAAAAACCCTGGAAAACTAAAGAACATTAATGGGCTGAGCCCATTACTGTGCAGGTTGTTGTCTTGGGCTACCGGCCTGGTTTCTAGAGGAATCGTCGACACTCATTGGATCACCAAAGGACGGCTGGGATTGAATCGGTTTGTAACTTGAGTGGTGACCGTTAATCTCATGGTGTAGGCCGGATTGTTCCACGCCGCAGCGAATTCGTGCCATTCGTTGTGCCACATGTCAGGCCATCGGTCATCGTCTCTGATGCGGGTCCAATCCGGGCTCTGCTTGCTTGGCCATATACGCCATGGAATCTCCGCCGATTCGTACCCTATCCGGTCGCCGCGTGCTTTAAATAGGGAGGCATTGGTTGTGAAGAGACCTAAGCAACAAAAGCCCCAAGATTTTTCGTCGAATCGTGTTGTGGTTTCGTCGAAATTCGAGGAAGTTCGCAAGTGCCGCCGAGATCTTCTCCCCGTCGTTTTGTCGCTGGTAGTCATTCGTTTGGGGCGTTGGTGGCACTGTCGAGTTCGTCGCAGCGAGACGCAGTTGGTGCGCGCGTTGGATTCAATAAGAGGTTGCCGGAATCGGGGGAAGCCGTGGAGGACACTGCCACTGAGGAAGAAGACATCACTGTTCATGTTTCCGTGCGCAAAACTCAAGACCGCCCGCGTCATCGTGTTCATCTTGACGTGGCAAAACCGTAGGTGCTGATTCTTACTGCCGGTGATGACCTTAGGACCCCGTGCCGTGGTGAGCCGACGTGGTAAATCTCGGTTGCGATGTGCGTCTATATGATGTAAGCGTGATGCGGCAGGTGACGTTAACCTGGCTACGTGTTGGCACTGTTTCGTGAGCCGGGTTCATGATATACCTCGACCATGAACCAAGCCCATGGAAGAGTGGTGCCACATGTTAGCCAGGGGCAGGTTTAGGAATTTTCGATATAAAAATAATTCAGATAATGTTTTGATTTTCCAATTATTTGATTTTTGGATTTTTTAATCTTTCGAGAGCCTGTTCTCCCTCATATGAGCTCCGATTGAGGCGATTCAAACTTCTAAATTTTTTTAAAATTGAGATATTTCTATAATAAATAATTTTATTTAATTTTTGGAGTTCATTTGCTCTCTGTTTTGGTATTTATTCAGTTTTCTCTCTTGTTTCATGTAGACGTTGAGTTGTGCGACGCATCCAAAGAAGATTCGTCAACCCAAGACCAGGTTCTAGAGCAAGTCAAGACCTACTCCAAAGCAAGTTGTGCTTTGATCATGTTGAACCCATCTTTATAAAATAGCTATTTTGTTTCAATCTTATGCATGATATTTTATGTGTACAAATGCTTTTAAATAATTTGGGATCTAGTTAATCTACCAATTTGATCGATACCCTACCTTGTCATTTGTACGCCATGATTTATTTGTCACCCTAGATTGGTTCATTATAGTTAGTTAATATTAAAATCAACATGAGTTGGTTAGACCGTGTTAGTATGCTTAGCCATACCACGTCATTATATGTACTTAGAACATCAATGTTTAATCTTGACTAATGGAATATGGAACATGATTATGAATTGGTGTGACAGGTGTTGTTACACGATGATATTGAGTTGTAGTGACAGAGGATGTCACGCAACGATGTTGACTTGTTGATAGCACGTGGTGCTTGGTAATCAACTGGGGTGGTAATCATTTAGATTGGAGCAAGTGGCAAGGGGCAGTGTGCCAAGGTGGGCCGAATGGAAGAGGGTATGTGGAAGTCTTGTCTCGATCATCTTAAGGACTTAACTTTGCAAGCCTTTGACCCGAGTCAATCATGCAACCATATGTCTGGAACACTACTAAAAAACACCAGATCACTGCCGGTTCCAACTGGCATCACTACCGGATATTGGAACCGGCAGTGATTGGTCTGCAGTGATAGTCCGACTACCAGTGATACCTATATAACTACCGGTTTGTATGCGAACTGGCAATGATAGTCTAAATCCAAAAATCACTCGGTAAAATAAAAAAATATTTGCACATGTACCACCCTGTATTTACTACGCGTGGCCGCGTGCGTCGCAAGTCACAAGTCAAGCGATTTTTGCTTGAAATACGCTCACGTGTGGTTGCTAGGAGTTGAATTGGCGACCTACTTCCCTTCATAACCCCACCTTACCATCTCACCTATCACTCATTTCTCAACTAATATAGGATATATTTTCCTTTTGATCCTTTGTCTCTAAAACTTTTGATGATTATTTGGATATCTAAATGACTTCAAATGGAAAGATTGTCAACTACAAAATTGTATATCTCGTCTAGAGCTACAATTTTCATATAAATTTTATCTCCATCTGACTCCGTATGAAAAAGTTATGATTTTTTGAAAAATGGTGTGACAGCATTATTACTGTCGGTTGGTAATACGAACGGACAGTGATGCCATTATTTGGATATATAAATTACTTCAAATGAAAAGTTGTCAATTACAAATTATAGATCTCACCGAGAGCTACAATTTTCATATAAATTTTGTCTCCATCAGACTTCGTGTGAAAAAGTTATGAGTTTTCAAAAACATTATCAGTGTCAGTTCGTGTCGTCCATTATCAATGCCGGTTCTTGTTCCGAACCGGCAGTAATAAGGGATTTATCACTGTTGGTTCTTCTAAAAAATCGACAGTGATAGTATCACTACCGGTTTTTGTTCGAACCAGTAGTAATAAGGGATTTATCACTGTCGGTTCATCAGTAAAAGCCGTTACTACCAGTTTTTCATCTGAACCGGCAGTGATAATATTATTACTGCTAGTTTTTGATGAACCGGCAGTGATATGGCGGTAAGGATCACTGATTCTGTAGTAGTGGAATAGGACGAACCTAGCTAATTAATTTGCAATGTCTTAGCTTTGGTACTAATAGTGGTGGTGTGTGGTTCGCCTTTTTATGAACCCAGATAGCACAAGAGGGGGCTCTATTGTGGCAACCAATCCCTTCAGTGTTGAAACTTTAGTGGGTAGTACTGAGTTAAGACAGAGTAATGTAGAGGCTTTGTCATGGTTTCTCTGCCGACACACCAAAAGAAGTGTGTTAATCGCGTGGCAACAAGAGATGATCATGTCGTGTGGGTAAAGCTTATAATCTCTGCAAAGTGTAAAATCTATTCGGATAGCCGTGCTCATGGTATCGAGCAATGCTCGGGAATTACAGTCAAGGGTTAGATTTTATAAAATAAAAACTTGGATGGGAAGGGCTAGATGCTATTGGAAGTTGGAATTTGACTTAGGGCTGGATGCCATGTTTATCAAAGAAATGTTGAAAGTTATTACTTATTGATATTTATTTTACTGTCTTTTCAATCTATTTATTATATTCATTCTTAAATGCTGCTTTACTACAAAATAGCCATATTAGCCATTCCTTTGGGATAAGCCTTGCATATAGTTATATAGAATTGCATTCTGTGCACAACTTGTCGAGTACTTTAAGTACTCACCCTTGCCAACAACAACATCACTAGTTTAGAAGTCTACATTAGTACTGGAGGAAGAGTTCCAGGAAGAGACGAATATTTAGGGTGCGAACCTTGTTAATTGCCTGTGGTATACTGAGGGGTTTATCTACGTCTTCATTCCGCTACAGTTTAATTTGTTATTCAGCCTTGTGAGGCATAGTCATGTAAGTTGACCTTAAGGTTATTTAACGAGTATTATTTAAGATATGATGTCTTTCGTAATGTTTTCGCTGTGTATGATTGCGATATTCATCTATATTGAGCCTGTGTGCACTAGCGTGATTCTGGACTAGTACGATATACACAGAGGGTCCGGATTTGCATATTCGGGTACCGACAAAAATTGAGCCATTTAACCAAGAGTTAAAAATTTTGTAACTCTTAGTAATCTTATGAAAAGCTAGTTGAAAAATATATACAAATGCTTCTAAAAGGTTTTCCAATGGTATAAAAATTAATTTCAAAAGAAAATCAGTTTTTAGCCCAAAATCTAGTTACTAGTATCTTGTTTTGGATTTAAACTTGTATTTTGCTTAGAATTAATTGCAAAATGATTTTTAAAATAATTCTAGAGTGAAAAACCTAGAGTTGCTCATTCTTAACAATTCTCATATTCAATAGATTTTCAAAAGACCAACCTATCAAAAGTTAATTGATTTTGAAACTCAACTAAAAACTACTATTGACCTATATTGGTCACATTCTAGCACTGTGAGTTTCACCTCTTGGACCGTATTCTTGGCCATATATTGGTTCAAAATGGTATTTTAAACTCATACATACTAATTCCAATCAAATATCTTCTCATTTGCTTCATTTGATTTCTTTTAGAGTGAAGTTGGCAATGTATACAAGTGTTTTCTTTTAAATGAGCTATTTTGGTCAAAAGTCAAAAATATTTTTTAAAAGGCTCAAATTTGTGAAAATCTTTGTAAAACTAATTAAATATGGATTTCAAATATTTTACAATGCTTTTGGAATAAAAATCCTTATTTTAGAAACAAAATAGCAAACTTGACCTCATATGGATCTTATATGATCTTATTTTTGGATTAAATGATATATTTTCATAAATCAAAATCTATTGAGTTTTTGAAAAAGTTGCTAATACAAAAATCTTAGGGTTGGTCATTTCAAACATTTCCTTAGCTCAAAGTTTTTCCAAACAATCAACCGTTCAAAAGTTTTAGCCATTTGAAATTCGCTGAAATCTTTCAATTAACCAAAAATGACCTATTCTTGCATATTGTGTGTTTTGCAATTTGAGCTGTATTTATTTTTGTATCTTGGCTTAAAATAGTATTTCTAACTCATACAAAGCCATAAAAGTTCAAATCTCCATGAAATTCAAATTAAATCGTATTTTGAGCCTTTGACTGAAATTAACTTTCTTTTCATGCCTACAAAGCGTATTTTACCATATCTTTTGAAAGAAAATTATTTTTTCAAAAATTATTTTTGAGAAACCTTTACGTAGTCCAAAGTTCATTTCTGATAACTTTCAAACCATTTGGATTTTATTTGAAAAAGTTCTGTCTTTTCTTCTCTTTGAATAAAAATCATGCCTACAAAGCAAAAATTGAGATATCTTTTGATTGGAGACTCCTTTTTTGAAAATTCATTTGAAAAAGCTTCTTATGATCCCAAAGTATGTTTCTACACAATTTTAAATAATTTCAACTATATTTGAAAAAGTTATGGCCATTTCTCATTTTGATCAAATGCTGAAAATTCAGAATTTTGCATGTTTTTGAGCTAATTTGTGATTTTATATCTCCAAATTAGATCATAATTTGAGGATATTATTATAATTAAAATTGATCCTCAATAGTTGGTATATTTTACAAAAATTTATCAGATTTTTGGGACCTCATTTGAGTAGATTTTCGGCCCTATTTTAAGCCTAAATGAAATGTCAAAATCTAAAAATCTAAAATTCTAAATCTCTGAAATCTTTGTAGTTTTCATATCTCCAAATTTGTCAAGTTGGAAGAACCTCTCATAACAAAACTTGAGCATGATTAAATGTATTAGCTCCAAGATTTATCTTAGAATCCTTTTGGAGCTTGTTTAATCAAGTTTTGTATGTTTGAAAGAGGCTCTCCTTTTGGCTATGTTATGGTATCAAGTTGATCTTGAATTGACATAGAGTTTTGGTCATTGAGAGTGAGTCCTCATGCAAAGGGTTAATGAGTTCTTACAAGTGATTTCTACAAGTGGTAACAAGTTTTTTTTGTGGTATCAATTGAAAAATAAGCATTACAAGTGGTATCTCTTTAAAAATTGATATTTACAAGGTTTATGTATTATTCAAGTGGTATTACAAGTGATGCTTCTTTAAAACTTTCATACAAGTGATTTCATGAAATGTGAAGCTCATTTAGATGTTTCTCATTTAAGCGCTATTAGGCTCTCAAATACTCCTTTAATGAATTTGTTTGCAAAGTGAAATGCCTAATAAAATGAGAAGTTTATTTGAATGTATTTCAAATATTTTTTCGTGCTTAACTCAAACTATGGCCTCTTTTCATGTTGGTTTACTTTTTTAGGCCATATTACAAAAGTTTGTGGATTTATTGGTCCTTTATTTAAAATCTTAAAACCGATTTCCCAAATTGGTCGTATGCATTTATTTCAAACCTTTTTGTGACCTAATTCGGTTGATTTCCTTGCCAAGCGCTATACTCTAAAAGTCTCCTTTTGGCCTCGTTTTCCATTTTTGGTGTTTAATGCCAGGGGGAGAATTTGTATGCTTAATCCCTCATTTGGATGTAAGGGGTTTTTGGATTTAAGGGGAAGAATTTGGAATTGTTGTGAGCTTAATTCTCATCTATTTGTTAGTGCTTAAATTGCTCAATGACATGCTTACATGTTTAAATAGATTAAATTATCTCAATATGGTTATTTTCATCCAAATGAGATTATTAAGGTTGGATTTGTCATCAATAACCAAAAATGGGGAGATTGAAAGTTCAAGCTCTATTAATTTGGTTTTGGTGTTAATGACAAATATAATATTGAGACTAACCCTTTTGATAATCATAATATTGATTAGTCTCAATTGTTAATTATGATAAATCCTTTTATGAGACTAACTTTTTTGTTGAGTTTAACTCTTATTAGTCTCTTTTGGATGAAAAAGTTGGAAATATTAAAGGTATGCATTCGAGTTCATATTATCATATCTTGTTGCATTCCTTGGATATAATATTCGTGATCATATTGATAAATCCAAATATGAGACTAACTTGTTTATTGAGTATGTTTTTGATTAGTCTCGTCTTGTTGAAAAATAGAAATCTTAAAGGTATGCATCCGATGCAACTTTATTATTTCTAGGTGTATTCCTTGGATTCAAGAAAAAAGGTGAATTCCACCGTAGTTTCAACTTTAATATGTGCATAATGTTTCCAATTTCATATTTACATTATGCACACATTTAGGGGGAGTTCATGCTTTATCTTGAAGTTTCAATAGTATTGATCCCTTTCATCTTGACACACATTGCAAGGATCATTACTTTGAAACAAATCCCTTGAGTATATATACCTTGTGTAGTTGTAATATACTCATGATGACTAAAATATAAAATAAACTCTAAAGCTATCTCAAGTTGAATATGTGCATATTAGTTCATAGCCACATGTGTTGATGGGCATCAAGTCAAGATACGGGATAAAGCGTGTCATCAGGCGTTTATGAGCATCAATAAGAAATCCCGAAGAGAAGAGAGTTCATCATGTGTTGATGAACAAGACGAAAACCCGAACTTGGAGAGAAGATGATGGTCATCATGAAAGCTCCAAGTGGATGCGCAAAAGGCAATGGTATAACTAGCATAGGGCTAAGGATGAGTTCCAAGTTTTTTACTGGTCTGGGTGTTTGGTTGGAAGACAGGGTTGCCAGTATAGATTACTGTACTATTAAGAGGGGTCGAGTCTTAAAGCTTGAGTCTCATCATGTGTTGATAGCTCAATCCTGCTTGCTCTAGCTCACACTCTCTTGATTTGGTTTTTGCATGGAGCAATTATTTGCAAATATGTTTTGCAAATAATCGTAGCTCATGCTTGCTATGAAGGATCGAAATGGCGATCAGAGGGGGGGGGGGGGGTGAATGATCCCAAATAAAATTTTCCCCCACTCAAAGTACTCCAAACAATCTCACAATAAAAATCTGAAACACCAAAAGATTTTCCTTCAAACTAGTGTTTCTCAGATTCGCACACCCTCCAAAACCTGAACAATTAGACAACTATGTGTACCCCTAGCTTGCATGGATGAGAACCATGAATCATGTGAAGGATTTTTTAATCACAATCCTGGTTGTCAAGTGTCCAAACAAAGAGGAATCAATTCAAAGACTACTTTTCTAAAAGAGATAAAGCTAAAACACCAAAGCCTCTTTCCAGAAAAGAAAAAGCAGTTTTTCCAAGAATTGTCCTCACTTAGAGTAGGTAGTTGGTGAGTTTCTATTGCTCTAAAATTTTTGGGAATTTTTCTCCCTGTGAGAAGTCGAGTCATGAAACAGTATACCAAAAATCAAGTCTAAAACCTTTGTAGAATAAACATGAAAAATCAAGCATTAAAGATAGTCAGGAACTTCGACCAAAATGTTTGAGGCTCGGTTTTGACTTCATAGAGCTCAAACGGTGCAACCAGTGGACTCACAATTTTTTTCAGAGATGGATATGTGAGTCTCTCATCTTCTCCAATAAGAATCACTTAAAAATGATTTTTTCTAGATTTTTATAAAAATCAAAGACTAACTGCTGCGCGAAGAACAAGTTATGGACATATTTGCAATTCGATAAAAACTTGATCTCTAGTCTATCATAGGGTGCAAGAAAGATGTAAAACCATATGAACACCCTCAAGAAATCCTATAAGAATAGCATTTAGAAGGATGGGAGGCAAATCCAAATTGCAAGAAAGTAAATTGCGAGAATGTAAATGCGGGAAAGTAAATGCTGAATTTAAATTGCGTAAAGTAAAGACATAATGTAAATGCGGAATTTAAATTCACAATAAGGTAAAGAGTTTTTTTTATTTTCTGTAAGGAGAGGTTACAAAGCCTCACATTCATGTGGGAAAAGGTCAAAGGAGCATCAAAAACCTCAAAACCTTCAAGAGGGGAAGGCTACCCCTCCACCCCTATTTATACAACTCTTGGGCCACCTACCACCCTTGGATGAGCCTCTAAACCCTAGAGCATCCATCAAGGGCTAGGATTAACCCACTCAACCAGCCATGCAAGGGTTCACCCAAAACCCACAACACATAATGGGTTTTCTTGCACGGTTCTCAAAGCACACTAACTAGACCCGCTAATCTATCAACTAGACCAACATCCAATGGCCCTCATTGATCCATGCAGCATCTAGCTAGCATCTCAACCTTTCCTTGTCTTCACGGCTTGCCACGACTCCGTCTCCGATCATCTTCCGGCGATCACCGACCGTCTGGACCTCCGACGCTCCTCGCCTAGTCCCGGTCATCCTTTGCCTCACCATGATCTAGCATCGTCGACCTGTAACCATCAAAAACAAGGAAGCTCCTCACATAGCAATGGCCACAAAGATGTGCAATAAATCCATCAAAGTTCACTCATTAAAATTCATTTTTACTCGTTCTGGCCGGTAGCACTGGGAAAACAGAGAAGACTTCAAATTGCTTCCAATTGAAAATCCATTTCAAATCAAACTCAAACAAGAGCAACCCAAGCTCAAATTTAGTCAAATACTCATCACAAATATAGATAGACATCCACATGGTCCTTCATGCTATCTTATTAACTTGATTCTTTGCATGAGCTAAGTATTTGCGAATGTGTTTTGCATGTAGTTGTTGCTCAAGCTTGATGTTGATTTGCAAATGTGTTTTGCATTTTGAGCTCAAGATCATCTATCTTTGGAGCATGTGAGTAGACTTTGCAAATGTGTTTTGTAAACGGCTAAAGATTATCTGTTGATCATCACATGACTCAAAGATGTGATCTTGATTGTTCTTTGTTGCATAATGGTATTTGTGAAATGAGTTTTGCAAACATATTGAAGTTCATGCAAGAACTCTTCTTAGCATGTGCCTAGAGTTTGCAAATATATTTTGTAAATTGCTAGAGATCATGTGTTGATCATCACATGGCTATGTTTGAATTCATGCGTGTTCTTTATGCTTTTGTTGGCATGGATTTATTATTTGCAAATGTGTTTTGCAAATATGCTGATATTTATGAATTTGGTCTTCGAGCATGTGACTAGGATTTACAAATGTGACCAGGCTCAAGATTTAATCTTGTTGACTCTTGCTAGCTTGTAGTCATGATCTTGATCAAGTCTATGTGAACGATTTCGAGGAAAATAGATTTTGAACTCTTGTGGCTACATTGGAGTTTTAGTGTTCTTTGGATATATCTATGTTCTCTTAAATCTTGAAATTAGGAGGAAGTTGTAGCCTTCTTGATAAGCTTTTAATTGAGTCCAAGAACACTTAAATCGGACTTCGAAGTAAGAAGTTATGATCTTTTTACTGCTGAAAATTATAGCACTACCGATCCTACATGGGTGGCAGTGCCACTCGAGTGGCACTACCGATCCTACATGGGCAGTAGTGCCGCTCGAGCAGCACTATCGCTGAATATTGTGGTAGTTATTTGTAACACCCTGGCCCAAATTAGCTCAAAGTTCAGCCTACCATAGGGCGGACCTACGCATGCATAGCACCCCACTTACACTTTCGTTCTCGCTTCGTGTAAAAGGGTTAACCCGGAGGTGCTATGTTTGGACCAAACAGGCATTATATACTATCACAACTCACTTTGTGCAAGCAATGTAGGACTAATTCCACCACCACTCCACATGGGCCTTCACATTAACAGACCGGGGTATTACACTATTTTCCAGAGAAGGTGTTTTGAGTTGTTTTGGGGTTAAAGGCAAGTACTACCAATCCTACATGGGTTGTAGTGTTGGGATACTATAGCAACAACTAGTTTTTGTGCATTTAATGCCCAAAAACTATTTGTCACTTTTGAGGACGGTACTACCGGTCCTACATGGGAGGTAGTACCAGTTTTGCTAAGTTTTTATGGATTTTGCCCAAAATGGCTAGTTTCTTTGTGAGGCTGTAAAAGGGCCCGAGCTAGGAGGGTTTTATTGCTGCTCTAGTACCCATTTGAGGTATTCTTGTGGGAGCGAAAGCTCAAGAGCTCATAGAACTATGATTGAGAGATTTGAGTGGCATTTAAGCTAAAGTTTTCATGTGTTGATTCTTTGGCATTTGATTTGCATTCTCTTGAGCTAATGAAAGCCTCTCCTTTCTATTATACATGTGTTGCACCTTGTGAGCAAGGAGAGAAGGTCTCTAGTTGCATGTGTTGCATCTAGAGAAGCATTGAGTATCCTTGTGCATGTGTTGCACTTGGTGAGGATCAAGCGAGAGGCTTGACCTATTATTCTTGATGTTTGCCGATACCTAGATGGCATGGAGGCATCGTTGCTTGATGGCCTTTTCAAAGAAGCTTGTGAGAAGGTCCGACAAGTTATGAAGGTTGGAGCTCGCCTACCCAGAGGAGGAAAAAGCTACAGCTAGTGGAATCGATGTGCTTGGTTTAATTTGTGGAGCCGGTCCAATTCGTTTGGGCTTACCTCAACGTGGATTAGGGGAGACCGACAAGTCTCCGAACACCACAGTAAAAAGATTGTGTGTTAATCTCTTGGTTTGCTTTCTATTGCAATTTACATTCTTGCAATTTATATTCATAAAATTGAAATACTTGTTTATATATTTAGGATTGCAAATCTTGATCTAGACTTAGCTTGTTGGTTAAATTATTTGAGACTAGATGATTTAGACTTTAATTCGTCAAAACCGTTGTTTATCGCTTCCACATATAAATTAGGTTTTAGCGAAAGAGCGTTTAAAGATAAATATTTCAAAACTGCCTATTCATCCCCCTCTAGTCGACATCCTCGATCTTACACCTTCTGGTCATAATGTTATTGGGCCCAAGTGGGTGTTCAAGAACAAACAAAGTGAGGATGAGGTACCCATTAGAATGAATGCTAGGCTAGTCGCTCAGGGATTCACAGGTTGAGTCTTAACTTTGAGGAGACCTTTGCTCCTTTAGCTAGACTAGAGGCCATTAGGATCTTATTTGTATTTTTGGCATCCAAGGGCTTCAAGCAGTATTAGATGGATGTCAAGAGTGCATTTTTTAATGGGTATATTGAGGAAAAGGTTTATGGGAGGCAGTCTCTAGGATTCAGAGGGGGTGAGCGGTGGAGCAGAAGGGGAAGGGAGCTGGAGAGGGCGTCGGAGCCAGAGGGGGTAGGAGGAGTCGGTGGCAACATAGGGAGGGGGAGGCGATGCTCGGAGGCAGAGGGAGTCGTGAGCAAGCAAAAGAGAGAGAAGGAGTGGACAGGATGGTGGCGGCTAGAATTGGGTGTTGCGGTTAAGTTTAGGTTAACGTTAGGATAAGGCGAGGTCGATCAAACTAGGTGGGCCGGCTAGTTTGGGCTAGGCTGGCCGGCCATACCGACCGAGCCTGGTGGGCTGGCCTGGGGGAGGAGGGGGATCTCAAGAGCCGTCTAAAACATGTTGGAATGTTTTTCAAAACTGGCAAGCTGGACGGAGCTCACTTAGGCAAGTCGCCCTTTGACCATGTTTTCTGAACTAATTTTTGTGGGCTACGGATTGTTTTGAAATTCTTGCATACAAATAAAAAGGTTAATTTCTAAAAGAAATTAAAATGTGTCTAGTGGATCAGTAGATCCAGTGGGTGGTATTGATGAGGATGGACCAAATAGGTCTAGTGGTAATACTATAATGCAGATAGGGTTATGGAACTATTTGGTGGGTAGAGAAGTTTAGGGGAGAATAACCCAGGTAGGGTTGTTGTGAAAGTCAGGGCTCCTCTACATAGGATGTCACTTAAGGGTATAAACCAAACTAATGCTTACTTCGAAAGAAGTGCAAATCGTGCTGACCATAGACCTGGAATAGGACAGGCTGAACTGAGTAACTAACCAAGTAGCTATCTCTACCTTGGGTGAGAAGGTGGCTGTTTTCAGTTAGGAGCAGTCACCCTAGGGTGAGACTGCTAGGTAGGAGTCTCGACCCATGTGCCTTTGTTGATGTGAGGTGGGATGGGCAGAGGTTAGGGTACGGGTTGGCCAAAGGTTCTAGTTCCTAGGTTTAGTTGTACCCCAAAAGTGATCAGCTCATCACCGGGGGCATGGGCTAGAGAAGAGAACCAACAGGAATCTCCGATCATGTGGCGAGAATAGCTGGAGTCTATAAGCTAAACATCTCCCTTCTCAGCCCTATGAACCTCATCCAACTCGTTGTAGAGGTCATCATCGCTAATGCCATTTTCGTTAAGAGTACGGGTTGGCCAAAGGTTCTGGTTCCCTGGTTTAGTCGTATGCCAAAGGTAGTGCATACTTTGGCCAGACATTATAAGCCAAGTGATGCTATGGGCAAAGTAGTACACCTCTGATCAGAGTAACATGTGATATCACTCTTAGCTTCTGGGTTTGGAAATGCATCGTGTCAGTTTTCCTCTAACATAGGTTGTAAGATCCCATGTCGCTCTATCGTCAGTAGATTTCTAAACTAAAACTTGACCTTTTACAACAAATGGGTAATGGTATGGTTACTTTTGGATAACAAGCTACTTTTAGAAAAACGGCTTGGTGACCAGGAATATATATATGTGTATATAATTCATACATCAACTTTTCGCGGCTTGCTGAGTACTTTTGTACTCAAACTTGCTTTGTTGTTGTTTTTCAGTTGTTGTCAGGCATGTTAACTCTAATGGGAAGGCTAATTTTCATTATAGCGTGAGTTCTGTTGATGTGCTAATGAGGGACTACAACTATTGGAAAATTGGAAGCCCAGACTTTGTGGAAGACCATTAGAAGGGAGGCACTAGAATTTTATATTGGATTGGCGGGCCATGTAGTATTCACCATAACTTGACCTAAGGGAGCACTACATGTGCCATATGAATAAGGTGTTGTCTACTAAACGGTGAAAGAATCTACTTGTGCATGCCAATGTTTCCTTAGCTGATCCTAGTGCAACTATGCTCTGCAACATTCTTCGCTGTGTCTGACCTGGTCGAGCATAGTTGGGGCATCAAAGATAAAGGTGGTATTAGAGCGTGCCTATGGAAACAAGCATGCGCATTAGGTAGAGACTGTATTAGCCCTAAGAAGGTTTAAATTTTCTAGTCTCATCCTAAAATATTCTTTTGTCTAAAAATACTATTTCCTATCTCAACTCAAAATAGTCTTGCTTCTCTTAATAAGAAGCCTTCTTTTTTCTGAAATAATCTCTTATCTAATAATCTCTCTACTTAACTAAAAATCCCTTGTTAACTTAAGAGACACTGCGAATTTAAGTATAAACCAACAATGTTTCTTTAGGCAAAATACCCTTTACATGTTCTAATGCAAACCCTATTCCTAGTAGAAGGAAACAATTCCAGGAAATGACCAGTAAAAAGAGGAATTTTGTCTGCTATGTAGTTTAACTCCTGGCTATCTGAGGGGAACTTGTTTCACCCATTTATGTAGTGGCATAGGATAATCTTGCCGTTAAATTTACTTCCACTATTATTTTTCTTGTCGGAAATTGACCACTTAGGTATGCCATCTGCATTTAGTGACATTCACTTGGATCACTGGTTGCACTGCAGGGTAGGATACATAATACCTATCTTACTATATTCTTTACCTGCCATAGGCTAGTATTTACTAATTCAGGTTAGGCACCATATTATCTAGATAAAGCAAGTAGTACCTTGCAGCCCACAAAATCATTTCTAGATTAGAACCAATCTCAACTCTCATTTCAGCCCTTTTGCTAGCTTCAGTATACACTCCTATCCTTGTTTTTCACTTTGATCACCTGTGTATATTGCTGTATCTACACTCCACTCCACCACCCTGTGTACCTTCTTTTACTTATTAAAGTACCATACTGAGTAGCTCAACCAGACTCTATCTCCATACTCAATGTCTTTAATTAAAAACTACTCATTCTAGATTTCTTCGGAAGACATTTAAATGCTACAAATCATTAGTCATTATATGTCATTTCATAAATACCATATCATATCTACTTCTAATGTAGTTGGTAATTACATCTTCAATAGCACAATCTCCTTTGCTACAAAAATTTGTATATATATACTATGGTTAGATAAACACAATTCAACACCCACTCATATGTTATAGCTCCTACTTATATTCTTATGCTCGTATGTCCTATGCACATATTTAACTCTTCGAGTTACACCTTATACCTACATTATACCCTCCATATTCCAACCCTGCTTCTATTACTTAAGTATACAGGTGTGCAGCAGAATTTATCTCCTTCTGTTCTAATTATAAATTCTATGGAGTGGTCTCTCCCATCTCCACAATTCATACTACCCCTTTACACTCACATTTGCTAAACATCTCTAATCACTAACAGTCTAATGCACATACCCCTGGCTACGCTTCATTAGCATTGTAGATGAGAACTGGGATTGTCCTAGCAAATCTTGAGTTATAAACTTAAATTAATACAGACCATCGCAACTAGTCTAGTTGATAGGTAAGAATGTAGTTACAGTTTATTAGACCGACTTTTGTAGTAAACTTGGGTGTCGTAAAGATATAGTTGATTGTGGCTTCCTTAAGAGTTGACATTTTTTGGCCATCACAATTGTTAACTAAATAATAGGTTATTGTTTCGTCAATGTATTGACACCTAAACTAGGTTAAGTGTGTTAGATCGAGGATGCCGACTAGAGAGGGGGTGAATAGGCGGCTTTTAAAATTTCCTTGTTAATTTCTACAAAGCAATTCACCCCTAATTGTCCTAATACCAAAACCGTAACAAATATTAATGCAGAAGCGATAAACTAAGGTTTTGACAATTGAAGCCTAAATCAACTAGGCTCACTATGTGCACTAACTAATTATGTCTCTAACAATAATTGCAATTCTAAAGACAATCAATCAATCAATTTAATTCTATGAATATAAATTGCTTGAATATAAATAATGAAAACAATGCAAGCTCAAGAGACACAATACTTTTTACCGTGGTGTTCGGAGACTTGTCAGTCTCCCCTAGTCCACGTTGAGGTTAGCCCAAACACATTGGACCGGCTCCACGAATTGAGCACCGACCTCGAATCCACTAGTAGTAGCTCCTTTTCCCTCCTGGGTAGGCGAGCTCCAACCTTCACAAACTTTGCCGGGGCTTCTCACAACCTCCGTTGAGAAGCTCACCGCGCACGACGCTCTACGCCGTCTAGGAGGCAACAACCTCCAAGAGTAACAAGTCAAGCCCTTCTGCTTGAACTTCACCTAGTGCAACACATGCACTTCGGTGACCTCCTAAGTGCAACACATGCACTAGGATCCTCCTCAAGTGCAACACATACACAAGAGACTCTCAATCCTCTCCTAATTGCAACACATGCAATTAGAGGCTCACACTAGCTCAACAAATGGAAGAGGGCAACACATGCACATAACTCCTACAAACACCCAAATGCTCTAGCACACAGCCAACACCTGCCCTTGCCCCAAAGGCCTCCTTTTATAGCCTCTAAGCCAAAACTAGCCGTTGGGGGCGAATTTGGGCAAAGTGCCCAGCAAACCCGGTGCTACCTCCCAACTGGGACCGGTAGCACCGGCCTCCTCGCCAACGGCTACAAAACTAGCGGTTGCAGGATTTCCGGTTGCACCGGCCAACTGGGAACGGTGCTACCGCTCGGGCGGTAGCACCGGCCTTCACCCCGGTAGCACCGAACTTAAGCCGAACTCAAAAACACCTTCTTTGGAAATTTCACACCGGCCAAAGGAGCGGTAGCACCGGACCTCCGGTGCTAACGGCCTTACAAGGGCGGTAGTACCGGCCTTAGGGAGAAAAACAATTTTTCACAAAAACTTTTCTCCAAACCATTAAAGATTTATTCTTTGAGCTATGTGAGGATCAACACATGATCACAACATTATGCAAAACACATTTGCACATATTAATCACATACTCCAAAGAATCTCATTAAGCACAACTTATTTGCAAAACACATTTGCAAATAAACCAAGAACTTATGAGATCAATCCTCTTAGCCATGTGATGATCAACACATGATCAAGTCAATTTGCAAAACACATTTTCAAACCCTATTCACATGCTCTAGGATCGAAACCCATAATCTCAAGTTCATTTGCAAAACACATTTGCAAATAACAACTCCAACTTATTTGCAAAACACATTCGCAAATAAACCACGAACCTATAAGATCAATCCTCTTAGCCATGTAAGGATCAACACATGATCCCGACACTTTGGAAAAAAAACATTTGCAAATGCCAACATATGCTCTAGGATCGAACCTCATAACTTCCAGCTTATTTGCAAAACACATTTGCAAATAACAAGTCAACACTTTGCAAAAACACATTTTGCAACTAAACCAAGCTTAGCCTTGTGATGATCAACACATGACCCAATCACAAGCTAAAACACCAAAGCATGAGCTCTCTATTTGCAACACATGCAAATCTCTAGCACCATGCAAACAACCACAACAAATTCAAGTGCATGAGCTCTCTATTTGCAACACATGCAAAACTTAGCTCCAAGCAAAAACCAAATCAAATAAGATTCAATTAAGACGCAAGCATGAGCACCCTTATTTGCAACACATGCAAATACTTAGCTCATACAAAATCCAATGCACAAGCTTCACCCATTTGCAACACATGCCAAATGGTTAGCTTCATGCAAACATCAAACAAGAGAGTTAGCTAGAGTGAACCGGATTAAGTTCATCAACACATGATGAAGCTCAAGCTAAAAGACTCAAACCCTCTTAATAGTATAACAACCTAACTAGCAACCCGGTCTTTCATCCAAACACCGAGACCGGTAAAAGACTAGGAACACATCCTTAGCCCTAGCTAGTTATACCTTTGCCCTAGCGATCCACATGGAGCTTTTATGATTTCCAATCATCTTCTCTCCAGGATCACCTCTTCTTCTTCTTGGTAATCAACACATGATGAACCTTCTAGCTCTTCTCTTTACTTCGAGATCACCTCTTGAAGCTCATCAACACACGATGACTTCTTCTTCTTCCCGAATCTTCATTATCTTGGACTCAACCTACTTCACAACTCGTAGAAGATTGTTAGTCCAACAAATACGGTTGTCTCAATCATCACCGCACTCCATTAACACATAATGGATTCCTCCAAGATCGATTGTGCACAACCCAAATAAATTTGAATGATTAATTGTTGTCTTGAGTACTTTGATGCAACTAATGCTTCATTATACTTAAGAACTTTTCGCTTGTCTTTAATCAATAAAGAACACCATCAACACATGATGAAATGTCCTTTTATTGATTGAAAGACAATCGAACTCAATTTAAATTTCATTTAAATTGATATGAGTATATATATAACTACACAAGTTTCATATACTCAAATGATTGTTTCAAAGTCTTGATCCTTTATATGTTTTTTAGCAATAAGACATGTCAATAATATTGAAACAACAAGTTAAATTATAAACTCCCCCTAGATGTGTGCATTCATGTAGTATATGAATTAGGAACATAATACACATATTTGGACTAAAGCAATGGAAGAGTTCATACTTTAACTTGAATCCTAAGTATGCATTAAGTCAATAGAGTGAATACAAGTGCATACCTTAGGTTTTCCATTTTCCATCCAAATATGAGACTAATAAGAATAAGGCTCAATTAAACATGTTAGTCTCATAATGATTAGATTTATCATTAAATAATGATTAAACATTAATATTAAACCAATCACCAAAACTAATAGAGCTTGAACTTACAAAGTGGAAGAAGTTATCCCTCCTAACTACAACCATATCATAGTCAGGCACCATAGATAACCCATTAATTTACTAATTGGTAGGTATACTCTTGATTTATTCACATAAAACAGATAAGCATGACAAACCAATAGACTTATAATAAGATACTACGGATGATAATATTGCCTTTTGACCGGCATACTCTACTATTTGATGCCTGATTGGTTGCTTCTTTATGTTCCTTATACCTTCTTTTTATTTAAAGCCTAATCAAATGTCGTAGTTTTAAGAACAACAACAACAACAACAACAACAATAATAATAATAATAATAATAATAATAATAATAATAATAATAATATGATTTGCTAATTGTTGGGTTACACGACAGAATGCGATTAGTTAGCGAGCATATCTAATAACACAATAACAACAACAACAACAACAATAATAATATACCTAACACAACGCTTGGATCAAACGTCTATCAGTCGGTCATGTGACCTCATGCATGGAAAAATAGACCTCTAGACAGTCAGGAAAATCAATAGTGTGGACATAAGACGAACCCTCAATTCTAATAAGGTAGCTACTAGCTACACAACCGCTAACCTTGTTCTAAAAATAAAACGAAGTGTCAAAACTTGATATGGAAATAAACACTTAATTAACTTAATCACTGAAGATTATATCTACTAAGTCATCTAAAACCTTGTATGTACCGAGCACAAGCTTAGTATCACACTCAATCTAACAGATTACCGTAACAAATTTCGAGGACGAATTTTTTAAGGAGGGGGAGTATGTAAAAACTACCAAATTTTCACGTTCAATATTTTTTTTGCTTGTAACAAAATTTAGTTGTTAGCAATGTTAGGTTAATTTCCATCAAGAACAAATGGGACCAAGTCAAAATTTATGATGCTCAACCTCAAGGGTACCAAAATCTGACCATAGTATCGATTTCTACTTGACTTATCACCTCAACCAAAATAAAAATCCAGTAAATCACGACAATAAGATTGATGGTGCTTGTCGGGACCCGAATATGCAAATCCGGCTCCTCTGTGTATTCCGCATTAG
This sequence comes from Otatea glauca, assembly GCA_036346275.1. Lineage (NCBI taxonomy): Eukaryota > Viridiplantae > Streptophyta > Magnoliopsida > Poales > Poaceae > Otatea > Otatea glauca. The sequence continues at coordinate 29,102,623 of CM070731.1, read as the reverse complement.
TCCAGGATCACGCTAGTGCACACAGGCTCAACATTGATGAATATCACAATCATACTTAAAGGTAACATAATAAAGACTTCATCAATATTAAATATAACTGTTGAACGACCTTATGGTCAACCATACATGAAACGCCTCGCAGGGCTAAGACTAAAAGTAAATAAATAGTAGCAGAAATAAACACAATCGTAGAAACCTTTTAATCTGCCACAGGCAACTGACAAGGTTCACACCCTAGTTATTCGCCTCTTCCTGATACTCTTCCTCAAAAGCATGCATTGCTTCTTCTCTAACTAGTGATGTTTTGTTGCAAGGGGGTGAGTACATAAAGCACTCAACACATTGTGCACAGAATGCAAGCCTAATATACTATATACATGGCTTATTACAAAGGATAGGCTGACATGGTTAATTTGCATAAACAACACTTGTAAAGGAATAGCGTAAATAGATTGAAAGACCGTAAAACAAATAATAACAATAATACATTTTCCATTTGTTTTTCCAATTACCAACTCATAACCTTATTCCAAATTTCAACATCCATACCCACATTTGTTTTTAATAAAATATAACCATTGACTGTAATCACCGAGCAATGCTCAATACCGCGAGCACGGCTATTCGAATAGGTTTTACACTCTACAGAGGTTATACACTTTACCACAAGATACAACCATACACCACAAAGGCGAGTGATTATAACAAAGGCTTTCCAATGCCTATCTAAACCCGGTATTATCCGCTAAGGTTTCAACACTGGTAGGACTGGTTACCACATCCAGGGCCCCCATCTTGCGCCATGTGAGCACACCCGTGCGAGGACTGGTTACCACTACTCGGGCCTCACACCACCACAAATAGTACAAAAGTTTAGACTCAACAAATTAATCAGCTAGGTTTGTCCCATAACAGACATGTGGTTGTATGAACGACTCAGTTCAAATTCTTGCAAGGTTAAGTCCTTAATTGACCAAAGCAAGGCTAACTAAAAATCATCATAACCATGAACCATCAATTATCATAAAAAGCAATGCGACCGCCCAAGTGCCACATTGGCGCACCACAGATACATACCACTTGCCTCAGTCTAAATCATTTTACCACTCCGATTGATTTACCATGCACCATGTGCCATCAACAACAACAACATTGTGTGACAACACCCGACACACAAGTTAATAAACATGTTCCATAATCATTAAGCAAGATTAACCATTTTTACATAAAATGATGACTTGTTGCACGACTAAGCATTCTACTTGCATTCTAACTAACCACATTGGCAATTATAGCTACCAATTAGTATTAAACCATTCTAAGATGACAAATGAGATACGACATACGATATGACAAGGTGGATGTAACTCAAAGTGGACAATAACTAATCCCAACATATTTGAAACAACGATACTTGAATTAATATGCAATACTTTGAAACAATATAATATTTAAAGCATAGGTTCAACATGATCAAAGCACAACTTGCCTTCAAACAACTTTGACTCCTGCTCTGGACCTTGCTCGGGTGCTACCTCCTCAAGCACAAACTCACCAGGCAACTCGATGTCTACGCGTAATGAGTGAGAAAGCAATAAATAGCAAATATAGAGAGCAATATAAAATCCAAAAATTAAATAAAACTCACCACTACATAGAGAATGATTTTACACATTTTTAGAAACTGGAATCACCTCAATCGGAGTTCAAATGCAAAAGATATAGCTATTCAAAGTTTGAAATAAAAGATAATTCTGAAAAATAGAAAAAACGAATTACTTTTACACTGGAAAATAAAATTTATGACGTCAGCACCGAATATGATTTTTCGCGAAATATTTTTCTAACAAAAAAATGATATATGATGTCACGTTGACGTCAGCGGACACGTGGCCAAATCGGGTGCTGACACGCGGCACTACCACGGTGCGACACGTGTCACCGGCATATGGACTCAGTCCACGGCCGGCACTAGTCCACGGTGGACCGGCGGCACTGTGCCCGTGCATCGGTTGACGCAAGCACACGTGGCACCATTGGATTGATGACACGTGGCACAGATTCAACGGACGTGATTAAAACACGCAACGATGATGATCTCTACCGTTCATTTCAGATCGGATGGCAGAGATCAAAGGCGATGATGTCAGTGAAACCGACGGTGGAGACGCCTCGGTTTCCGCATGACATGCGGTAGCATGGGACTGGCCCGACGCGCGGTGCGATCTCGACCGTTCGGATTGAATCCGATGATCCAGATGTGATGACACAACGACATCAGTGTGGGACACGCAACACAATTAGAACCGACCGGTGTAGATCCAACGGTGGCGACAGATGGAGCGGTAAACAATGACGCGGAGAGATCTAAATCGCACGATCAAAATCTAATGGTCACAACAGACAGAGCTGTTTACTGTAGATATGGCGACGTGGCTTGATCCTTACCGCTGGTTGCAGATCCAACGTCCTCAAGCTTCGGTGCTCGGCGATGGCATGTGGCAGTGAAGGCTTGCTGGAGATGAGGACGACGACACGGCTGACGGTGTTTCGAGGCGACTCCGACGACGAGGGATGATGGAACCGGCACGTCTCGACACGGCGAAGCAGATGGCGAAAAAAAGACGACGGCGGGGACTCAACGGACGGCGAACCATCGGCGAAAAATGGCGATGAAGGCTTCGACGAGCTTGCACGAGCAGACGAGAGTATCTTGGCGTGCACAATTAGGCCAGAAGATGCAGCGCGTGGTAAAGATCTCAATGGCGACGACGGTGCTATAAATAGCAGCCTCGACTTCTGCGAATCTCACACGAAATGAGGTTTGCTCAGATATGGCAGCGGAATCCGACGGGGATACGGAAGAATGACGTGGTAGCATCGCAGAAGTCCACACGGCGGTGATCGACGGCTTGAAACACGCGGGCAACACGGAGAAGGCATGACCGTTGGATCTCGATCCGACGGTCACGATCCTAGGGTCTTGACCCACATGCCTTTGGTTAGGCGAGGTGGGATGGGCAGAGGTCAATCATGAAGCACATGCTGGTGAAGTCAACGCTACCCTTGGTCTTGTCGTGCAGATCATCCTCTCCATCATCATTGCTCTATGTCTCAGCGTCGGAAAGGGAGATGTCGTCAAGTGCGGTGAGTACGTGGTGGAAGAGCTTATTATTCTTCGAGAAATTGTGTTACTTCTTCTCATGCGTGGGTCCTGATCTGAAGCTATCTTGTTGTGGTTCCTATCGATGTAGTCGTTCTTGCCCTTCTCTAACTTGGGGAAATTTGCCCGAATATGGTTGGGCCACCACAATCATAGCAAGTGACAGATCCACATCTCTTGCTTTCTCTCTCTCACCATCTTATATACATGGGAGAATTTTCTAGCTAGGAGAGCAATCTCATTTTCTGGATACCTATCCAACTCCTCATCACTGATCTCACAAAGAGCTGAGAGGAAAAACCAAAGGACTTCTCAAAAGTAGATCTAGTGGGATCGGTGAACAAAACCAACAACTATGACTTCATCTTACATGAGACGACATCAATCTCATAAGTCTTGAATTGGGAATAAAGACTGTGAAGAGTCAGAGTCGATAGATCAATAGTTTCCTTAATGGACGTCACCTTCATCTCCCAAACATAGAGATTAAGTGCAGTGACAAAATTTTGAACATTCTCCGAGTGAGAGTATGTGGTATCTACAGCTCAGAGATCACTCAAAATCTTAGTGAAACACGCAAAGCACTCGTCTAAGGACTCTCTAGCGTGCTGCTCAGACTTGTTGTAGCCACGCTTGAATTGATCTTACCTCACTGTCTTGATCTGGGTGGTACCCTCATGGTTGGCATCAAGGGTCATCCAGATCTGGTGAGTAGATCTGAGATCAGAGATCCTATCATACTCACAATGGCTAAGTCCACGAGAATGTTCCTAGCCTTAGTATTTGTCTCAACGTTAGCTATATTTTCGGCATTGAAGTTCTCATCAGCAGGAACCTCATATGGAAGCTTAACCTTCTACCAAATCGTGAAACCTTGGGAAGTGATATATGAATCCATCTGAGATTTCCAAAAAGGATAGTCAACCCTAGAAAATATTGGAGGCTTGGTGGAATACTTGTCAGCCGTTGTGGCTCTAGAGACTGGTCAAGATCTAGAAAGAGCAGAATCGGACTCTCATACCAATTGTGGGACCAAGTTAGGCGATCAGAGGGGGTGAATGATCAACAACAATTTCCCCCTACTTACTGGACAAGAAGAGCCAACCAAAACCTCACTTCATAAAAGAGTAGTGGAAAAATACATTTGCAGAGGAAATCATCTAGGGGTGGCACAATCATAGTAAAACCGTAGGAAGTCATCAAAGAGTACTGGAATAAATATTAAAACTACACTACTGCACAAATCCGGTACTACCGAATGAACAGTAAAATCAGCACACATTCAAATCCAAGAATCGATGTAACTTTTGATTGGATGATCTAAATCCACTGAAATTTTGCATGAACCTTCCTATTGATATCAGGAACCTATTCCAATCATCAAACACATAGATTGACATCAAAGTTCTAACCTTTTTCAAATCTAGAGAAGGTTGCACCAAAATTGGGTTAAAACCACAAACTTCAATTTGAGCTTGCTCATGGGGATTAAATGATTACGAGATCTCTCACATATCACAGCAAACAAAAACAACAAAGAAAAAACCCTAAAATGTTCAAAAACAAGATCTACCATGAATCTTTTTCTTTTCAAACCAAAAACTGGTTTCTTACAAAAAAACTTTGGAGTCATGTTAAAGCTTGCCTAGATGATTGGAATATGATCTACAGAGGATTCATCTGTCAACCATTCATCCTTGGCAACACAAGATCAAGAAAGAAAAGAAAACAAATAGAGATAAAAAAAACTCAAGATAGGAGGGAGACCAAAACTTGAGCAAGAACATGAGCACAAATTTGATTTCTATTTCATCTTCAGAGGAATTATTACAAAGCCTCTCCACAGGAGGGCAAAGCTCTCTCTAGAGCACGCACACACACACAAAGACTCCCCTCTCTTTCTCTAGGAGGTCCCTTCTCTCAAAAACCTTATTTTCTCCCTCTACTCTCAACCACTTATATAGAGGAGGCAACCAAAAAAACTAACCTAAACACAAAGTAGATTCCATCCATACTCAACATGGGCTAACCTGCTACCCCAACACCATAATAGGTTTTACACTCTCATATGCATGCTTCTCAAAGTGGCCTTCTCCATGATGCTCCAATTAGCTCTACGAGTCCGAATCGTGTCCATCTCATCTTTGGCTTGACCTAAACTACTTAGGACAATGCGTAGATTTCAAACTGCCTCCACCTCTAGTAATGGATAAATTATCAATATGCACCACTACCGCTCTTTTCGCATTTCGGTCGGGACTTGAATATGCAAATCCGAATACTCTGTGTATACTGCACTAGTCCAGGATCACACTTGTGCATAGTGGCAACATAGATGAATATCACACAATGAAAACATAATAAAAGAGTTCATTTATTGAATATAAGATAGTAGATTGACCTTATGGTCGACATTATATGATTACGCCTAGTAGGGCTCAACTATGAAAAGTAAAATTACAGCGGAACACAAACATAGTAAATAACCCATCAATATAACATAGGCAACTAACAAGGTTCGCACCCTAGAAATTCGCCTCCTCTTGATACTCCTCTAGAGCAGGTGTAGACTCTTCTTTAACTGATGATTTTGTTGGGGCAAGGGGAGTATATAAAGCACTAAACAAGTTGTGCACAAAATGCAAGTCTAATATAACTATATGAAAGGCTTATTCCAAAGGAATGGCTAACATGGATATTTTGCAGTAAAGCAGTATTTACAAATGAATACAGTAAATAGATTGAAATGACAGTAAAACAAATATCAATAATAAATAACTTTTAGGTATTTCTCAAGAATAAACTGACAAATAGCCCTAATCAATTTCCAATACTTCCAATGGCACACAACCTCCCTTCTCAAGTTTCATTTTATAAAATCTTACCCTTGATTGAAATTACCGAGCATTGTCCATAATTAGGGACACAACTATCTGTAAGATCGAGGATGTCGACTAGAGGGGGTGAATAGGCGGCTTTAAAATTTCTTCTACAATTAATTAAAATCTCGCCTAAGTACCCTTTTGTCAAAACCTAAATGATAAAAGATGCAGAAGCGATAAACTATGGTTTTGACAATTAAAGCCTAAGTCAACTAGGCTCACTAAGTGTACTAGCTAATTATGTCTCCACACAAGAATATACAATCCTAAAGACAATCAAGCAATTTAATTCTAGGAAAGTAAATTGCAACAATGTAAATTGAGAATTGCAAGCAAAACACAAGGAGACACAATACTTTTTACCGTGGTGTTCGGAGACTTGCTGGTCTCCCCTAATCCACGTTGAGGCAAGCCCAAACCGCTTTGGACCGATGGCACGAATTGAGCACCCGCCTCGATACCACTAGTGGTAGCTCTTTCCCCCTCCGGGTAGGTGAGCTCCGACCTTCACAACTTTGCTGGGCCTTCTCACAACCTACTTGAGAAGATCACCGTGCACGATGCCTTCACATGCCGTCAGGTGTCGGCAAACATCAAGAGTAATAAGTCAAGCCCTCTAGCTTGAGCTCCACAAAGTACAACACATGTACAATGGTGATCACCGACTACAACACATGCACAAGGCTCTCCTCAAGTGCAACACATGCACAAGAGGCTCTCAATCCTCTCCTAATTGCAACACATGCAATTAGAGCTCACTTTTAGCTCAAGAACCAAATTTGAGAATGCAACACATGCATAAGACCACACAAATACTCAACAAGGACAACAACGACCAAATGCCAGCCCCAAGGCTCCTTTTATAGCCTTCACAAGAAAAACTAGCCGTTTGGGGGTAAAATAGTCAAAAAGTCACAGGAGACCCGGTCATACCACCCTAGGGCCGGTATGACCAGCCTCTGGTCCAACGGCTAGAAAAAATTAGCCGTTACACAGAAAGTCCGGTCATACCGGTGAGCAGTATGACCCACCGCTCACCGGTATTACCAGTCACTGCTACAACTACGAAAAAGCTCATAACTTTTCACTCCAAACTCCGATTTATGTGATCTTGGACTCTATGCGAAGCTTATCTCGAGGGCTACAATCTCCACACATTTTCAAGATTTAATCAACCATAGATATTTTTAAATATCACAAAAACAAAGACTCTAATGTAATCATTCAAGTCTAAAATATGATTTCTCGAAATCCCTCACATAGACTTGATCAAAATCGTGAATACAATCTAGAGAGAGTCAATAAGATCAAATATTGAGCCATGTAATGATCAACTCATGATCAAAACAATTTTGCAAAACACATTTGCAAATTCTAATCACATGCTCCAATATGAGATTCAATTAAACCATATTTTGCAAAAACTCATTTTGCAAATACAAAGCATAAACCTATCTTAGCCTTTGTGATGATCAATACATGATCAAGTCACAAGCTAAGACTCTAATGCATGAGCTCTCTATTTGTAACACATGCAAATATCTAGCTCCATACAAACAACTGCTTAAACCAACTTGCATAAACTATCTCCCTTTTGCAACACATGCAAATCCATAGCTCTATGCAAAAACCAGATCAAGATTCGATAAGAAGCAAGCATGAGCTCCCTTATTTGCAACACATGCAAATACTTATCTCATGCAAAATCTAAACAAGAGAGTGAGCTAGAGTGAACCGGATTGAGTTCATCAACACATGATGAAGCTCAAGCTATAAGACACGACCCCTCTTAATAGTACGGCAACCTATACTAGCAACTCAGTCTCCCATCCAAACACCGAGATCGGTAAAAGACTATGAACACATCTTAGCCCAATCTAGTTTTACCTTTGCCTCTCGCAACCACTTGGAGCTTTCATGATGACCGATCATCTTCTCTCTAAGTAGGGATCTTTATCTTGTTCATCAACACATGATGAACTCCCCATGTCTTAGCTTCGGGATCCTCTTTTGACACTCATCAACACATGATGACGTACTTGTCCCGTTTATCCTTCTCAACCTTGGACTTAACCTATTTCAAATTCATTGAAAGTGTTAGTCCAAAACACATGGTTGTCTCAATCATCAATGCACTCCATTAACACATAATGGATGCTCCCAAGATCCTTTGATCTTTTCCTTTGATGATTAACCACAACCCAAAGACAATTGATTGAAAGATTAATTGTGTCTTGAGTATACTAATGCAACTAATGCTTCATATACTCAAGAACTTTTGATTGCCCTAGGATCAACAAAGTGAACCATCAACAAATGATTAGTCCTTTGTTGATTGAATGACAACCGAACACAATTTAAATTGAATTTAAGTTGCCATGAGTATATATTAACTACACAAGTTTCATATACTCAATTCGATGGAATCTAAAAGTAATGATCCAATTTATATGGAGTGGTGGGAAGGGATCAATACTCTTAAGACCATTAATTATAGAATAAACTCCATTGCATATATGTGCATATAAATAATTGAACTTGGAATCAACATGCACATAATCAGTTTTGAGATTGCTTTGGAGTTTATCCTATATTGCCATGAGTATACTACAACTACACAAGTTAAATATACTCAAGAGATTGTTTCAAAGTAATGATCCTTGATATAGAAGATGAATTGGATCAATACTATTGAAACGTCAAGGTAAATCATGAACTCCTCCTAAATATGTGCATTCATGTATATATAGAGTCGGAAACAAAATGCATATCTTAAGGTTAAAACAATGGTGGAGTTCACCCTTTATCTTGAATCCAAGAAATGTATCTAGAAATAATAAAGTTGCATTGGATACATATCTTTTGGATTTCTATTTTTCTTTTTCATGGGACTATTAAAAAATATGCTCAATAAACAAGTTAGTCTCACATTTAGATTTATCAATAAAATCATAACATATTTGACATCAAAGAATGCAACAAAATATAATAATATGAACTCGAATGAATACCTTTGATATTTCCATCTTTTCATCCAAAAGAGACTAATGAGAGTTAACCTCAACAAAAGAGTTAGTCTTATAAAAGATTTGTCATTAATTAACAATTGAGACTAATCAATATTATGATTATCAAAAGAATTAGTCTCAATATTAGATTTACCATTAACACCAAAACCAACTTAATGGAGTTTGAACTTTCACTATCTAAATAGATTTACACTCTGCAGAGATTATACACTTTATTCACAAGACATGATCATCTCATATTGCCACGCGATAATACACTTCCTTAGGTGTGCGGCAAAGAGATCATGACAAAATCTTTTGGAAACTCTATCCAAACATAGACCATCCCGATAAGCCTGAATCTCCATTTTACTCACCTCACACAGAGCAGAGGAATAGTAGGTACTTATCGTTGGACTAGAAACAATCTTTGTTCAAGATGTGAGGCCGCTGCACACACCCCTCCCCTGATCGCACACAGAGTTTGGTCTTCCGCCTAAGGCATTCCATGTCAAGACTCGGTAACTTACTAAGTTAGGTCTGTCCTATTCCAGACATGTGGTTGCATGATTGGCCTAGTTCAATGGCTTGCAAGGTTAAATCCTTAATTGACCAAGGCAAGGCTTCCAACAATTCACTCATAGAAACCACCTTATATTCACTCACATATCAACATATCAACCCAATGCCACATAGCCACACGACGGCTCACAGCCACTTGCCACTTGCTCTGGTCTAAATCATTTACCACCCCAGTTGATTATTGTGCAACACATGCCATCAATAACTCAACATAATTATGTGAGAACACATGACAAACCCTTTCATAAACATGTTCCATATTCCATTAGTCATAATTGGTTTTGCACTTTCAAAATGATATCAATAACCCGCATGGCTAAGCACACTATTAATGATCTAACCAACCCAAGTTGATATCTATTAGTAATGAACTAAATTATCCATCCTAGGGTGACAAAATAATCATGGCATACAAATGACAAGGTAGGTATAGTTCAATTGGGTTTAATAGATAATTCCAAAAATAATTGAAAACAATTCTACGCATAAAATATCATGTAGTAATTTATAATAATATAGTGTTTGCAAAACTGGGTTCAACATGATCAAAGCACAACTTGCCTTGGAAAAGATTCTGGTCTTGATCTGGAGCTTGATCTTGAGTCAACACTTCACCTTCAAACGATCCGGGCAATACAAAGTCTACGAGAATTGATAGACAAACACCAAATAAATAGAAAACAGAGAGCAAAAAATTTCTAAAAATCAAATAAAATTCACTATTAAATAGATCTTGAATTTACAAATTTTTAAAAATTTGAATCGTCTCAATCGAAATTCGTATACATAAGAACGAGCTCTCGAAAAATTCAAATAAAAGAAAACCAAGAAAAAGATAAATCAGATTTTTCCCGAATTATTTTTTTAAAGAAAAACCTAATAATGATGTAAGGCTGACATCAGCAGGGAATTAAATAAATTTAGAAAATCCATAATAGGCTGACATGTGGGCCCTCGGTCTATGGACTGGGACCACGAATTGGCTTGAGTCCATGGTGTACGAGACTCATGAGCTCATTCTGACCGACAGGTAGGACCACAACTGATGATGTGGCTTGGCTGATAGGGCACAGTGACGCAACACTGACTAGGAGACATGCAAGCTCTTGGGCTGACTTGGTGCTTATAGGGCAATAACGTGGCATCCACGTGTCGGCACTGGGACTATGCACATCAGCGTCGGTGGCGTTGAGACCAAGGGTCGACCGGTGAGGATAGGGTTAGATAGATCTCGGCAAGGCGGTTTGGGTGACATGGTTACCTCCTCCTCCGATACACTGCAACGATGGTGGCGACCACTTGAAAGTCTGGCGGCTAGGGTTCCTTGATGCGGTGACCTTCTCGCGATGCTCCAGCCACGCTAGCACACACACGAGTTACACCTTGAGATGGCAAACTTGATGATGTGCTTGATGGCTCAGAAGGACCCCCAGGTGAATCGACGAAATCCTTTTCTCAGCGGTGACCTTTCCATTATCCGCCATGTCCATCACCAGTAGCTCACGCTTCAGCTACATGTCTTCCAGGCTTGCAGCAACTCCCCGGTCTTAGTCATCTTCCGGCATCACCCTAGCCATCAAGACCTCAGCTCTCCTAGCCTAGTCCTGGTCTCCTCTGCCTCACCATGACTTAGTTTCGAAGTCCTGCAGCCATCACAGATAAGTAAAATGTCATGTAGCATTGCTCAACATAATATTTAATCAATAGTAGTATGAAACATTTCCTTCTGGAAAACAACTACTGCTTTACGAAAGCTGGTAGTATCGCCTTCCTTGTACTACCACATTTTTAATGCCGGTAGTACCACCCTCACTCACACCAGAAAAACACAACTCTTCTGTAAAATAGCTACCACCTCTCAAAGCCCTATAGCACTGCAATCTTGGTATTACAGCCCTTACCTCGTCAGTAGTACCGCCCTGAACTCACACCAATTCAAATTTCTCAAAACCAAAACAAACTCAATTTAAGCTCAAACCAGAGCACCACAAGCTTAAACACAATCAAATACTCATCACAAACATGGGTAGAGGACCACATGGTCTTTCACCCCCTAGCCTTAGCTTTCACCATGAAGCTCCTCCCAACTATTGATGTTCACCATCGTCCAGCTACTCTGAGCTTCCTTCACCGCCTCCGACCATGTCCATGTGATCGTGGTGAGCAACTAACCATTCTGCATTGATTACCTTTACTCGACATGGCCGTTTACACTTGTAGGTGTAATACCCTGGCACTCTATGTGCCCTGAATGTTACTACCATTAGCGTTTCTAACAAACAATTAGGCAATTGCCACAATAAATTTCAGCAACATCATAAGCTTTCAAATTAATCACTAAACACTAACTAAAGGATAGTCATAAGGAAAGACGGTGAAAAGTAATAACACCAAATCTAAACTTGTTTGTATCATGACAACCATAAACCACAAGTTTTAATTATCAAGTCATAGTCGAATGCCACCACCTTACTTAACAATAGCATAACGAATATACTTCACACAAGATTTCTTACACTAAAATTATTCCATGACCGAATCTGTCTAATTAAACCAATGAGTTAAGGATGATCAAAAGCTAAACATCATTATGAAGATAGTGTGGTAACATTGGTCGTGAATGTGCTACTACCCCTTTCCATGCATGCCGGCCTCATTGTACCTAAAACATTAAATAAACAAGCGTGAGTCCAAGACTTAGCAAAGTATATCATAGAATAATATCATAACCATTTAACATATTTAAAACAATAACATAACCATATTTCTTATTTAAAATCAACAAGTACATAAAACAGTAATAACATATCCATTTGTCAAATTCCACTCTTTGATCTTTTTTGGATGAGTCCACGACTCAATAAATTAACCCATTATCACATTGGTCATCATTCACCATTAGAAATGCAATATACTTTCATGCTCAAATGCACCTCTCATAACTTATACTGGTATAGCTTGAGTGCATACCCATCTGTGTCGCACCCTTTCTTTCCCTACCATCCCTGTGGAGGGGCCTACAAGTAGCGCTCACTCCCATCCATATCCGTGGATGGGACTACTTGGTAGATCTTACAAAAGAGCACTCCGGATTAGTCATACGACCTCATATGTCTTTCTCAGCGTCCTGGCTCGAATTTTTTTCATGTCATGAATGCAAGTGATGCAACATATTATTCCAATTTCATTTGCCATGAAACCATATTAACAAATGACCATACACAACCTGCATTCAACCATCATATAAACATCTCATCATAATATGAAAGCAACAAAATATTTCATAAATAAATTCAGCAAGATAACAACTTATTCATTTAACCCGAAGTTCATCTCAACCACCTTCGTTCGTACGATATACTTGCCTCTTTACCACGTGAAGCGGATCGGCGTGAGGTCGAAGCCACTCCTGAAGTCACAACTCCTGCAATAAATATTTATGCATTCATCTCAAGAGAAATCATGCAGCAACAATTCATACAACAACATAACAACCTCACAACTACGTGCCACCCGATTTCAACCTTTCTCACACACCGGACAGACCAACCCCTTGCTGTCCCGGTGGTCAAAATACCATAAATTCTACCTCAAGAGCCCAAACTTAGGAAACCAAGAACTTAATGAAAACTACTGAGGAATTCTCACAAGTTTCTAGTTAACCAACTTTTTCAATTAAACCATCTATCCTTTCGTTTCCTGCCCTGAAAACCAAACTGTTGCCTTACTGAACAGCAGACTTCACCATTTCATAACTATTTTTATACAACTCCAAATTAAGCAAATGATGATATTTATGAAATCTACAGTAAATTTTCTAGCTTTCTCTAGTTATTGAGATAATTTAATTCGGACTCTAAACAACCCTAATCTGCAGATCACCGAGACTGCACCCAGCAGCAAACAGAATCGACACAGCTAGCTTCAACAGGCCATAACTTTCAATCCGCTTAACAAAATTTCACGTTCTTGTACTCTAATGAGACTTAAGAAAAAAATCTACATTTTCTTAACATCCAACCCCTCTGGAACTGACTATAAGAGCCCCAAAACGCGATCTAAAATTCGAAACTAGATCTGCCCGAATTCTGAACTTACCCTAAAACAATCTAGTGATCAAACCAGACCACATCTACCAAGAAAACTATAATAGCAGCACACTACACAGCACCATCAACACCCAAAATCAACCTAATGGTTATACCTTCACCCGTCAATTCGATGGAATGACGACATTGACGATTCCCCTTGGATCGCAGCCCTTTGATCTCCTCTTCCTTGACTTCCACAAGAGCAGCAGCAACAGCGGCACACGAGGATGACCGACGGCTGGCTCGTGGAAGGAGGAAGGGTCAGGGATGGCACACAGGAGGGAAGACAAGGCGCTACATAGGGGTTGGACAAGGGTGGCTGGGTGAGGGGAGGCAAGAGGGAACGGCTGGGGAAAAATGAGGGAGAGGGTGCGGTTGCTGGGAGATGGAAGGGGGTGCGGCTGCTGGGAATTGGGAAGGGTAGGGGAGCAGCTAGGGTTAGAAGGCACAGCCCCTCCCCACCTGGCCCAAGTACAGCCCACGAGCAACCGAAAAAAGCAGCCCAAGAACAGCAAAAAACAGCCCAACAATTCAAGTCTTTTTGAGATATTACATAAGGAAAGACGGTGCAAGGTAACAACACCAAATCTAAAGTTTTGGTTTATATTTTGTCATGAAATAAACAAGTTTAGATTTTGTGTTATTACCTTTCACCGTCTTTCCTTATGACTGTCCTTTAGTTGGTGTTTAGTGCTTAATTTGAGAGCTTATGATGTTGCTGAAATTTTTTGTGGTGATTGCCTAATTATTTGTTAGAAACACTAATGGTAGTAATATTCAGGGCTTATGGAGTACCGGGGTGTTACAGTAGGACCGAGTTAGGCAATCAGAGGGGTGGAATGATGCAACAATATTTGCCTCCAAAAATTTAACTCACTTCTCTTAACTAGCTAAAAGAACCAACCACAAACCTCACTTTTGCGACCAAGTGAAGCTACAAAGTTCAGAGAAAGATTAGCACATAATAAATCATCAAATAAATATTGAAAACCAAAGTTTCAAAAAATCTCAGCTAGGCCGAAACTACCACAAGCAAAAATCTAGTACTATCACGGTCCGGCACTACCACAGGCAAAAATCCGGTACTAGCGAATGAATAGTAAAATCAGGATGAATAAGAAAATCAGCATAATTTCAAAACTAAGAATTGATGTAACTTTTGATCTCCTGATCGAAATCCCATGAAACTTTGCATGCACCTTTCTATTGATGTCAGGAACCTATTTCAATTATCAATCGAAAAGATTGACATTAAAGTTTTGATCTTTTTGAAATCTAGGAAAGGTTGCACCAAAACCAGGCTAAACGCACAAACATTGATCTGAGCTAGCTCATGGGCTAAATATGAGCTTGATGATCTTGAATGACATCCCACAAGTCATAGCAAGCTAAAGAAACAACCCTAAATTCTTAAGAACAAGATCTATTAAAAAGTTTCTTCCTCAAGTCAAAACCGGGATTCTTGAAAATATCAAGAACACGATGTTGCAAGTACAACTTGAGCAAGAATAAGTTTTAATTGATCTTGTTGGGTTGGGACATATTCTAGATGAATTCCTCAACCCCTCACGCATCCTAGATCCAATAAAAATACAAGTGCAAGGAGGGGAAGCAAAGATCAAGTTGCATGAAAGAACCAAGCAAAAATACAAGAAATAAATAAATTTCAGAACATAGATGAACTTGGATCTTGCATTGCTTAGAGAGGAATGATTACAAAGACACACTTCATGGTGGGCAAAGCTCAAAGGAGCATAAGAAAACAAAAAAACCTTCTCTAAGACTTCGCATGGAGGCATCCCTCCACCCATCTATTTATAGCACACTAGGAGCAACCTTCACCCTTAGATGACCTTATTGGCCCTCAAGAAACCTCATTAAGGGTTGAGATTCACTTTCACACTCATACATAGGCTAACCCACAACCCAACAACATAAGGGGTTTTAACTATACACTTGCACGCTTCTCAAATCACCACATAAGTTCAAGATCCAATAACTCTTTAGCACCAACTTAACCTCTACTCCACCTGGGAACCCTTGATCCAATGATTCTCCTTCACTTGAGTATGGCTTAAGTTATCATCTCTCCATCCACTTGTCATCCCATCTTGCAGGAACTCTCTGGTCTTGTCATCGTTCGACGTCATCTTGACTGTCTGGACCTCAATTCTCCTAGCCTAGTCCCGATGTCCTCCACCTCACCATGACCTGGCTCCGAAGTTCTGCAACCATCTCAGACAAGCAAAACATCACATATCATTGCTCAACATAATATGTAACATGTAATCAACACTAGTGTCAATTCCCAATTAAGTGCATCGCTCAAGCTCATTGGGTTGGTCAGACCGACAGCACACTGACAGCAACCCAAAATTACAAATTTAGTTTTCCATGCCCAAAACAAACTCACATAAATCGACACAAGCCTAACAAATATAAAATACTCATCACACATACATGGGTTGACCTCCACATGGTCTTACAGTCTCCCCCTTGATGAGTATATTAACAAACACCGAAAATGCATCAAATTGAGATTGTTTTGAAGTAAATGTAATTTTAGTTACAAGAGCCTCACTTGGTCCAAATCAAAGTGAAATTTGAGAAAAAGACCAAATTAGCAAGATAAGATTTAGAGCAAACAATACGAAAGAAAAAGTTGTCCACAAATGCTCTAAAAACCAAGGAAAATCTCACAAAAGCTCAACTTTGCTTATGATCCAAAGAAAAGAACAATTTTTCACCATAACCATTTTCATATTTTCATAGCAAGATGAGAAGTAAGATAAGAAAGATGCCTTTCCATATTTCTCCCCATTTTGGCAATATAGGCATCAAAACAGAAGAAAAAAACGTATGCATGAGATGCATCATAGGAGAGCTTTGAAGATTATCCAAATGAACATAAAAAACAAAGTATAACATGAAGCTACTCAAGTTCTAATTATGCTAAACTAAGTCATATCTAATTGCATATTTCAATATCCTTGCTAGCAAGCAAAAATAAGGCAATGTTGTCTTTGCATGATTTCAACAAGAGCAATACTTAGCATAATCTCAAGACTAAGCAAAGCTCTGCCATGGATCAAATGGACAACCTAGAGTTCAACCTAATAAAAACTTTAGAGAGTTACAAGTGCATAAGAGAACCTTCATGATCAATTATCTTTTGTGAATGAAATTTTTAGATTTTAACGCACACAATGAGGTTTACAGAGCTTATCCTAGCAATGCACATCCTCAACTAGGAGCCATCGACAAAGGTCTCTTAGGCTTCACTCTCTTCCTTATTTTTGTTTTTATTTGCATTCCTCGATTCTTTATTGACTCATGCCATAGTTGACCATCTCAGGATGACACTTAAAAGAATGGTCTTGGTCATACATAATATATTCCAAGTTCATTCCAAGTGCAATAGGAAGCAGTCTCGTGAATGTATAGTGTTGAGATCAATCTTAGCACATGAAACTCAATACTTGATTATTTTTAGCAATTAGATTCATGAACAAATGAAGGATTCTAGTATGAAATATAATAGCTTCGCCCAATTTGCTCTAGGGAGTCTAGTGGAAATCCAAGATTTTACAAAGCATGGAATATGCACCTAGTGTGAAAATATAGCAAGTAAACCTACAAGTTTCATCAAAACTCAAATTTTAATTTTTAGCAAGCTTAGCATGATGAAGTAATATGAACTTAGATATAACTAAGCTAGCAGTGATCCTCAGAAAAGTATCAAGATGCATAATATGAATGAGAATTCATTTGCATAATAGACAAAGCTCATTTAAGATAGAAAATAAAGTCTATATACAATGCATGAAGAAAGAAAAGCTTATCGCAACTCCCCCTCAGCAAGTGAATTAATTTTAATCACAAATCTGGTTCAAGTTTAGTTAAAGCAAAATTAAGTGCAGAAAATCTCTAAATGAACTTCACTAAAACCAGAAACACAGAATGAGAAGAGGTAGCTGAGAAACTAAAAATTGGGTAGTCTATAGAGTATAGAAAAGATGAAGTGAACACTACGGCTCATACTCACTCTCTTCTTCTCCATATGACTAGCATAGGAAAGCTGACTCAACAAACCCAAGCTAGGGAGTACACACATAGACCTTGTCTACTATCACACCCCCACTATGCTCGACTAGGTCAGACACAGCGGAGAACGTCATAGAGTAGAGTTGCACCATGATCAGCTAAGGAAATAGTGGCATGCACAAGTAGATTCTTTCACCGTTTAGTAGATGGGACCTTATTCATATGGCATATGTAGTGCTCCCTTAGGTCTGGTTACAGTGAATACTACATCGTCCGCCTATCCAATATAAAAATCTAGTGTTTCCCTTCTAATGGTCTTCCACAAAGTCCGAGCTTCCAGTTTTCCCATAGTTGTAGTCCATCAGCAGCAGCATCAACAGAACTCATGCCATAATCAAAATTTGCCTTCCCATTAGAGTTGACATGCTTGATAAAGACTGAAAAACAACAACAAAGCAAGTTTGAGTACAAAAATACTCAACATGTCGTGGAAAGTTGATGCATGAATTACACACACACACACACCCCTTATTCATGGCCACCAAGCCATTTCTCCAAAAGTAGCTCTTCATCCAAAAGTAACCATACCATTACCCATTTGTTGTAAAGGTCAAGTTTTAGTTTAGAAATCTCCTAACAACAGAGCGGCGTGGGATCTTACAACCTATGTTAGAGGAAAACCCACACGACGCCCTTTCAAACCCGGAAGCTAGGAGTGATATCATATTTTACTCTAATCAGATGTGTACTACTTTACCCATAGCATCACTTAGCTTATAATGTCTGGCCAAAGTATGCACTACCTTTAGCGTATGACTAAATTTTAGTCAGATGAGGTTTGTAGGGCCGACAAGGGAGATGTTTGGCTTATAGACTCTGACTATTCTCGCCACATGACAAGAGATTCCTGTTGGCTCTCTTCTTTAGTCCGTGCTCTTGGTGATGAGCTGATCATTTTTAGGGTTGCTTCTTCTGGTTGAGTCATCGCTATAGGTTCTGTGCACATTAATGATAATTTATTTCTTAAGGATGTTGTCTTGGTAAGTAAGTTGCAGTATAATTTACTTTTTGTGTCTTAGCTTATCAATGATGACTTTGAGGTGAGCTTCAAGCGTAATGCCTGTAGAATTCTCGATTCTTCTGGAGGGTTGGTGTGTAGGATTTCTAGGTTTGGACGAGTTTTTCATGCTAATTTTGCTGGTGATTCTCTTCATTGCCTAGTTGCTTCAGAATCCCGTGATCTCTCTTTCTAGCATAGGAGACTTGGTCACATTGGCTTTGATCATTTGACTCGAGTTAGCAGCCATAATCTCATTTGTGGTTTGCCCAAACTCAAGATGGTCAAAGACTTGGTTTGTTCTCCTTGTTGACATGGAAAGATGGTTGGTGCTTCTCATCCTCGAGTTACTGTTGTGATGACTGATGCACCAGGACATCTTCTACATATGGACACCGTTGGTTGTCGAGACCCGAATATGCAAATCCGAACTCTCTGTGTATATCGCACTAGTCCAGAATCACGCTAGTGCACACAGGCTCAACATAGATGCTATCACAGTCATACACAGCGGAATATAGCATAACTTTAATAATTAATAATAGAGAGGTGCTTCAATGCTTTTCTTTTTTACAGTTGCACAAATATTAAAGCATGAATGAAGGGTAGATGGAGATTACTTACCCCTTCGCTTGCTTTAAAATTTGTGCAACTTGTATTAGGAGGAAAAGCATTGAAGCACTCCTCTTAATAATAACTGTTGTCTTACATGATTATTGCCTCACAGGGCTTAACTAAGAAATAGCAATTAAACAGCAGCGGAAATGAAGTAAACGTAGTAGCTCCCCAGTTCACCACAGGCAACTGACGAGGCTTGGACCCTAAGCATCAGCGTCGTGGTACTCCTCCAAGAATGTCACGGATTCCTCCTCTTTTGAAGTTTGTTGTTGCGGGATGAGTACATAAAGCACTCAACAAGTCGTGCACAGTATTGCAAGTCTAATATTCTACATGCTTGGCTTATTTCAAGGAAGGCTAACAAGGCTATTTTGCAGTAAAGCAGCATTTATTAAAGAATACAGCAAGTAGATTGAAAGATAGTAAAACAAATAACAGTAAATAATAGAATCAACTTTTCAAGTAAACAGGATTTTCCATCCTAAGTCAAATTCCAAGTTTTCAGGCAATTCACCATCCCAACAAGTTTTTATTTAACAAAAGTCTAACCCTTGACTGTAATTCCTGAGCATTGCCCAATACCGTGAGCACGGCTATTCGAATAGGTTTCACACTCTGCAGAGGTTATGCACTTTACCCACACGATATAATCAAACACCACACAAGTGAGTGACCATAACAAAGCCTTTACAATGCTCTGCTTAGACCCAGTACTACCCGCTAAGGTTTCAACACTGGTGGGACTGGTTACCACATCCAGGGCCCCCCTCTTGTGCCATGTGAGCTACCCCATAACCCGGGACTCACTGAACACCACCGCAGTACCATAATCTAAACATCACAAATTAGTCAGCTAGGCTGTCCCATTCTAGACGTGTGGTTGCAATTAAGACTCAGGTCAAAGGCTTGCAAGGTTAAGTCCTTAAAGTGACCGTGGCAAGACTTCCACATACCCCTGCCCAACAGGCCCACCTTGGCATACTGCCCCTTGCCACTTGCCCCGATTTAAAATGATTACCACCCCAGTTGATTACCATGCACCACGTGCCATCAACAATTCAATCTGGTTGTGTGACCTCCTCGCCACGACAACTCAATATCACTGTGTGACAACACATGACACACCAATTCATAAACATTGTTCCATAATCCATTAGTCAAGATTAAATATCAATGATCCAGATACATGTGATGACGTGGCATGGCTAAGTAAACTAACACGGTATAACTAGTCCCATGTTGATTATTAATATTAACCAACTATAGTTCCACATCCTAGGGTGACAATTAGATCATGGCATACAATTGACAAGGTATGATTTAATTCAAATAGGCATATTATCTAGTTCCCATATTAATTGAAATCATTTATACACATAAAGTATCATGCATAAATTTTAAAGACAAAATAGAAATTTTGTGAAATTAGGTGCAATATGATCAAAGCACAACTTGCCTTGGAACAGGTGCTGGTATTGTTCTGAACTTGGGTCTTGAAGCGACAAATCCTCCTCCGGAGTACCGAGCAATTCAACGTTTACGCGAATCGAGATAAAATAGCAATAAACACCCAAAACAGAGAGCAAATAGACTCCAAATATTCAAATAAAAAGCACCATTAAATAGATCTTGATTTTAAATTTTTTTAGAATTTTGAATCACTCAAATCCGAGTTCAAATGCAAAAGTTATAGCTATTCAAAGTTTTGATTAATTTTGAAATTAGAAATTCTGATTTTCCCGAATTATTTTTATAAAGAAAACTCGGATTATTGCGTAAGTGACACGTGGACCAACCAGAAGCTGACACGTGGCTTTGGTGCATGGACTCAGTCCACAAAACTCCGCTGGTCCACCGTGGACTCAAGGTACTGTGCTGTGGACCGGCTGATGCCAGCACGATGTCATCGTGACACATGGGCCAATCGTATTGCGCCACGTCGCTCGGTCTACAGACCACGTCCACGACACAGCGCTTGTCCACCGTGCACTCGGCGCACGATGCTTCGGTACCCGCACCGTCACGCGTCGGCATGCTACGGGCCGAACTGAGCAACGCGATCTCAACCACTCAGGCGAGATATAACGGCTATCAATCTAAGCCTACGCGGCACAATCTCAACCGCTCACCTCCGATCCAATGGTCCACCTTACCGGAGACATTCACTGATGATGATGGAGATGTGGCACGATCTCAGTGGCCCGAAGAAGATCTGACAGTCGACGAAGCTCCGAGGCGAAGATGGCAGCACGGCGGCGCAGTTTCGCCGGACGTGAGGAAGACGACCAACCGAACGGTGAACGAGACGACTTCGGTGAGGAAGAAGTGGCGGCCCCGACGCATCTTGCAATGGCGATTCTGGATCTGGAACCCACGCTGTGAACGGCGGCTGAACGACGGCGAAAACTGAAGAAAACCGCGGCGGCGCTATGAAGAACTACGGCGAGCTCTTGGGGCTAAACGGCGGCGACTCTGAGGCTAAGACTTGAGCGACGGGATGCGCAAGGAGGTGAGGAACATCGGGGTGCGGGCTGCGGCTTTTATAGCCTCGGCGTGCGTGCAAACACGGCAACCCTAAGCAATTCGCGGTGGAGACGGCGCACGGCGGCGATTTCGGAATCCCAATCGGAGACGACGACGGACAACAGTCCGATCTGCAACGAGCGGCCACGATCAACCCCTGGGCGATAAGATCCGATCCGTACCTTCCAAAATCAACGGGTGAGATCAAATCCTTCCAAATCTAACGCGAATTGATCCCGGACGCACGATCCCGATCCAACAGTTGGAGACGCTAGGGTTTTGCGGCGATGAAGACCGCACGATCTGGATCCAACGGTCCACGTGCGAGGCGGCGGCGAAGCGGGCCGAACGGGCCGCAACCGCTGGGCTCACGCGCGCACAGTGCTGGGCTTCGGCCCAGTACTGTTCAAACGATTTTTCTTGAGTTTTTAATTTAAAATAATTACAAAAATTATTAATTAGTTTTAAGCCATTAAAATATCAGGAAAAATCCAAGAAAATTCTCATAAATACTTTGAGGCATTTTGAACTCAAATAAAAAATTTTTGGCAAAATTTTATATTAGTTTTATCTATTTATAGTTAGTTTTCACAAAAGGTTCAATATACTTAATTAAAATAAATTCAAATAATTTCTAGAAAATCCAATAAATTCAGAAAATCACCAAAATGCACATGAATGAAATTATAGGTAAATTTTGGGATGTTACATTGGTCTAACAAGAGGGCAGTCAGCAGGTGAGAAGTGGTACGTTCTTGTTATTGTTAACGATTTTTCGATGTATTCTTGGGTGTTCTTCGTGGGTTAGAAAGATGAGTCTTTTACCCACTTTAGGGTTTTCGTCCTTAGGTTGTCTGTTGAGTTTCCAGGTGCCATACTAGCTATACGCAGCGACAATAGCACGGAGTTTAAGAACTCCTACTTTGAGAGTTTTTGTGAGGAGTTAGGTATTGAGAATTAGTTCTCTTCTCTATACGTCCCTCAGCAGAATGGTATAGTGGAGAGGAAAAATAGGACCTTGGTCGAGATGACCAAGATGATGTTAGATGAGTATAATACTCCTAGAAAGTTTTGGGTTGAGGCTATAGCTACTGCTTACTATGTGTCCAATCGAGTTTTCTTAATAGTACACTTGCACTGCACTTCATATGAATTGAGGTATAGGCGAAAGCCCAGTATTATGCATTTTTGTGTTTTTGGTTACAAGTGTTTCATTATGAAGTCTGGGAACCTAGATAAGTTTGAGTCACATTCTTCTAATGGTATATTTTAGGTTACTCAACTTTTTATCGTACCAAAACTACAGAAATATGTTTAATGATTTGTTGCAAAATGTCTGGTTTGCCAAGTCACCAAAGCAGAACATTTGCATATCCTGAGGTTATTAGATCCCTTGAAGGTACCTGACGTGGTTTGGACTCACATAACAATGGATTTTATTGAAGATTTACCAAGATCATATGGAAAAGATGTAATACTGGTTGTGGTTGATAGAATCACCAAATATGCTCATTTCATGGGCTTATCGCATCCATACACGGTGGAACAAGTGGTTATGTTATTCATGGATAATATAGTAAAACTGCATAGACTACCTATTGTTGTGATCACTGACGGAGATAGGATCTTACTATCAAGTTCTTTGCTGAAATGCTTAAAGCAATGAACATTTCACTTCGGTTGAGAACATCATATCACTCACAAAGCGATGGGCAAACCGAAAGGATGAACCAATGTTTGGAATCCTATTTTAGAAGCATGGTCTTTCAAAAACCCAAAGAGTGGTCACTTAGCTGGCATTGGCAGAATGGTGGTACAACTCCACATATCATACCTCTCTGAAACTTACTCCATTTTAGGCCTTATATGGCTATCTACCTTCCCAGATTGGTGAATTCACAATCCCTTGCAATATTTTGGAAGAGGCTAAGATTAGTTTGCGACAGAGAGAGGAAATGACTCAAAAGATAAAGCTGAATTTACATCTAGCCCAGGATAAAATTAAACGTTATGAAGACAAACATAGATCAGAAAAGAGTCTTACAAGTTGGAGACATGGTATATTTTAAATTATAGCCATACCGGCACAATGCATTCGGTTTGAGAGGGTCCCTAAAACTCATACGTAAGTTTTATGGTCCTTTCAGGGTAATGGATAGAGTGAGGAAGGTAGCTTATCGATGACAATTACTTGATCATGCAAATATCCATTCGGTGTTCCATGTCAGCCAGCTTAGAAAACATTTGGGAACCCATGCTGTGCCAATGATAGGATTACCACTTGTGGGTGAAGATGGATAGATCAAAATTGATCCAGTGGCTGTGTTAGATAGAAGAATTGTTCTTATGAAAGGAATTCCAATTGCACAGTGGTTAGTACAATTGCTCAATTTGTCTCCTGCAGATGCCACATGGGAAGATGTAACTTTCATGAGCAGTGCTTCAATGCTTTCCCTCCTAATACAAGTTGCACAAATCTTGAAGCAAACGCAGGGGTAAGTAATCATCATCTACCCTTTATTCATGCTTTAATATTTGTGCAACTGTAAAAAAGAGAAGCATGGAAGCACCTCTCAACTTTCATTCAAAAGGCTTTTCCAGGTTTTGTTCCTTGAGGAAAGAAACAAGCGGATCGGGGGAATTGCCAGGACTCAAAACAATACGAAGTGAAAGTTCAGATTTAGAGTTCAAAGTGGTGTTTGAAGATGAAGTCGGCAGCATTTGCACAAAAAATGCAATGATGAAGTTAAGTACGATTTTGAAAGCATTCTAATGCGATGCATCCTACACAAGGATTGGGGCTAGATACATTAAAGTAGATACTCATTACGGAGATGGCATTGGTTCTTGATATAAAATAATCATCCTCATACTTGGCTCCATATCTGCACATGGTGAAATCCACCTCATAGTGAATAAGCTAAGCTTCCAATACCCCTCCAAGTACCTATAAAACATTTAAGCACTTTGTGGTACCGTTGCCTCCAACAAGTGTCAAGATCAGCAACACTGTGTCCCAAAGGAGGGTGCAACTGTCAAGCACAAGGTGGACAAAAGATGTGCTAGCTGATTTGACCCAAAATCGGCATGGAGAAGCTAATTGGCGTCGAGTAGCCGATTTGCAGATAAACCTTGGACCAAAAACCCTCCTATGAATGAAATCGGTGTGAAGCAATAACGAACAAAAGCAAATCTCGTTACAAAGGGCATAAACCAATGAAGGTCAACACGTTGATGTGAAGTAATATTGATCAACAACAAATTACAAAGGATAAAACTAAGTTATAGATTACACCTAATGCGGAAAAGGTAAAGGTATAGGCAAAAGGTTGGTTTTGGTGGCTGTGGACGATTTCTTTCGTCAGCCTTCCCAGCATATTTAGAGCCGGTATCACGTCGGTGCTCCTTTGTCCTTCCAATCTTGGAGTTGTAGTTGATCCCGCCCATCGTCTTGGTCTCCAATAAAAGGCCCATTACTAGCAAGCTGGACACAAGCGAGTCTTTTTGCAAAGTGCATGCTGCTTGTCTGTTCTCTTATTCGTTTTGCATAAATTCTATGAAGTTGAATTCATTAGAAGGGCACTGTTCTAATACTCGTTTTCATTTGTTTTTGCAAACGAAATATACATAAAGATGGGCGAAGGTTAGAATTTCCTTACCATCATGTGTATAAATCTGTGAAGGCTTCATTATCTTAATTTTTGACAATGAGGATCTCTTATTCTGTCTAAAGGCTCACATCCACTTGAAATTATTAGGAGGATGTAATTCCATCAAAATTCCTTTTAATATTTACAATAATGTTGACTTTCTCTTTGTTTGTTTAGGTACTTTTGGTCAGGTACTGGAATGTTGGGACAGAGAAAGTAAAGAGATGGTAGCTATCAAAATTATTCGGGCTGCAAAGAAATACAGTGATGCAGAAATGATAGAGATTGATGTTCTTCAGCACCTTGTAAGAAATGATGCTGCAGAAATGAGACGGGAAGAGAGGGACAGCAACACATACGGCAAATGCATGTGCTTATGCCAATTTGACTGCATGTAGGCTGACAGTCAGCACTTATCTTCTTGAGAGAAAGAAATAGCGAGGTAAGGAAGATGATTTCTCAACGGAACACAATCTTAGACCTTCTAAAAACATGGCAAACACTTCAATTATTGATGAAACGAATTCGCAAAACATGATGCTATGCCACAATGAGCTAATGCATTCAAGTTGAGCTATCAACACATTGTAACTACTACATAATGGTACAACACTATCGCTTTATCTGGATCGGTTCCCAACTTTTTAGGAAAAAACCGATTGTGACAGATGATTTGACGAGGGTATAATAATTGGTAGGGAATCATCTGAATCAATTCTCAGGATCGAACCGATTGTGATGTAGCATTAAGCACATCACAATCGGTTCCCACATCAGAACCGATTGTGATGTGCATGTACATCACAATCGGTTCTAAGGTGGGAACCGATTGTGATGTGCCTCGCTAGGTTATATAACATTCGTGTTGAACTCTCCTCTATTTTTATTCTAGAGGCAAAAAAAACCACCACCACCCAATAAAACACAACATACTCTTGTTAGAAGCAATACTTGGGTGAGAAATTATGAAATCCTCAATGATTAGTGTTAAGAGGGGAAAGTTGAAGCCTATCTTGAGAAGATTTCCCCTCAATTTTTCCTCATTTGTGGTTTTCTACAAAAGGTGAGCATTCCTTCAAATCCCTCCAATTTTGCACTAGGTAATTCGATTTTGATTTGGTGAATGTGTTACATGTCATTATTATTGCTGTAATGAGGGTTAACAAAACCACGGTAAACCGCTCGGTTTTTGCGGTTTTCGACCGTACCGCTCCGGTTTGCAAAAAGAAATTGAGCGGTTTACCGGTGGAATTTAAAAAAATTCAAAAAAATTTATGCGTTGAAAACCACTCGAAAACTGTTGAAAAACCGCTCAAAAAACCGTTTTTCAAGAACGTTCCATTGGTCGGCTGGTTTTTCGTGAAAACCGCGGTAAACCGCGAAAACCGAGCGGTTTTTCGTCAAAAACCGGGGTTTTCGCGCATAGATTTGATCAAAATTCAAATTTTTTGAATTTGCAAAGCATTTTGTTTTTCGCGGTTTTCGAGCGGTTTCTCGCGAAAACCGCTACCGCTAGCGGTTTTCGGCTTCGAAATGAAATTATGAACCCTGGCTGTAATATGATCAATGTTAGAGTTTAGGTTGCGTAACCTACGTTTCCCATTTGAGGGTGTTTGTTTATAAATATGCTGAAATAGTATATTTATAAGCAAGCAGTTTCAAGTTGTCCACTTTTTTTTACAATTCAAGGATATGCGGTTCGGGCAAGTTCCTAAGCTATTGTACAACTTCAGAGAAAGTTTCGGCAGCATCTCTCTGGTGTTCTCTAGATGCACACCCTCTTGACTTGTTGTCGAGACATGTATTTGGAGAACAACGGAGAGATGCTGTCGAAATTTTTTTTGGAGTTGTACAAACTGCTTAGGACCTTAACCGAACCACATATCCTTGAATGGAATTAGGACGTAACCTAATTAGAGATTTGGTGTCATCGTTGGTACGTACATAGTTGGTCAACAGATAGATGTTTCTTTAAGATCACTCAATTTGCCAACTTTGTTAATGCTTTCACCCTTATTTTCTTAACTAGGGAAGAAGGTATCGAGAGTACAATTATATGTCATGGAATCTGTGCTCTATTTTGCAAAGGTAATTAAATAATGTCTCAATATTCAAAATAGCTAGCTATCGCTCCAGTTTTTTCTTAATTTATTATGCGTAGTTTAATTGCAGATGGACCGTGAAGAATAGACGTATCAGAAAAGCTGTGTGAGTATTGAATTTCAAAGGCGTGTTAAGGAGTTCAAAAAAATACAGAAGAAGACATGGTGAAGATGGGTGTAGACTTCATATATTGTCGGGACCCGAATATGCAAATCCGGACCATCTGTGTATTCAGCACTAGTCCAGGATCACGCTAGTGCACACAGTCTCAACATAGATGAAATATCACAATCCTACACAGCGGAATAATAAATAAAGACTTCATCTATTAATATAGAACTATTGAACGACCTTAAGGTCAAACTTACACTTCTGAGGCCTTTGTGGCTTCAACTCAAAATAAATAAACAGCAGCGGAATGAAGAACGTCGATGAATCGCATCAATATACCACAGGCAACTGACAAGGTTCAACTCCTAGATATTCGCCTCCTTGTGGAGCTTCTCCTCCTTCGAAGTTGTAGTCTTCTCCTCAACTGATGATTTTGTGTGTTGCAAGGGGTGAGTACATAAAGCACTCAACAAGTTGTGCACAGAATGTAAGTCTAGTATTCTATATGCATGGCTTAGTACAAAGGTATGGCTATCATGGCTATTTTGCAGTAAAGCAGCATTTATAAAAGAATACAATAAATAGATTGAAATTGCAGTAAAACAAACGATAATAATAGATAGATTCAACATTTGACAAGTAAACCAAGTTTCCAAACCTAAATCAATTTCCACTTTCCATGGCATCCTGTCATCCCAATAAGTTTTGTTTAACAAAAGTCTAACCCTTAACTGTAATTCCCGAGCATTGCTCAATACCGCGAGCACAGCTATTCGAATAGATTCACACTGTGCAGAGGTTATGCACTTTACCCACACGACATGATCGTCCCTTGTTGCCAAGCTATTAGCACACTTCCTTTGGTGTGTCGGCAGGGTAATCATGACAAAGCCTTTACAATGCTCTGTCTAGACCCTGTACTGCTCGCTGAGGTTTCAACACGGAAGGGACTGGTTACCACACTCCGGGTTCCCCTCTTGCGCCATGTGAGTCTGCCCGTACACCCGGAACTCACTATACACTACGGCAGTACCGAAATCTAGACATCCCAAATTAGTCGGCTAGGCTGTCCCATTCCAAATGTGTGGTTGCAAGTAGGACTCAGGTCAAAGGCTTGCAAGGTTAACTCCTTAGGGTGACTAGGGCAAGACTTCCACATACCCTCTGCCAAATCTGGCCCACCTTGGCATACTGCCCCTCGCCACTTGCCCCAATCTAAATCATTACCACCCCAGTTGATTACCAAGCACCACATGCTATCAACAAGTCAACTTCGTTGCTTGACATCCACTCGTCACCACAACGCAATCTCATTGTGTGACCACACATGACACACAAGTTCATAACATTGTTCCATATTCCATTAGTCAAGATTAATCAGTGATGAATCAACACATGTGATGACTCAACACATGTATGACATGGCATGGCTAAGCAATCTACGACGGTCTAACCAACCCATGTTGATTATCAATATTAACCAACTATTAATTAACCATCCTAGGGTGACAATTAGATAATGGCATACAATGGCAAGGTAGGGTATAGATCAAATTGGTATAATAGCTAAGTCCCAATTTAATTTGAAACAATTGTGTACTTGAAATAATATGCAATAGGGTAAAAAAAATATAGCAATTTTATAAACATGGGTTCAACATGATCAAAGCACAACTTGCCTGGCCCTTGCGATTTTTACTTTTCTTTACTCTTTATCTTTGATTCTTGATCTTCGATCTTCAATCTTTACCTTCTTGATCTTCAGCTCCTTAGAACAACTTCCGGACGATGCGTCTAACGATTAAAGAAGAAGCAAATACAAACCAACTCAAAAGATAAATCAAATAAAATCCAAATTAAGAACAGATAGTACTGGATCACGAAGGCTTAGATGAATTTAGGAACTTGAATGGATTAGATCAGATATTAGGCAAAAGAGAACAAGCTTTTGGAATACACCGAAAAGGAAAAGACTGATAACTGAGAAAGAATGAATAATATTCCAAAGAATATTTCTTCTAAAGTTATTATCTTGATTGGATAGACAATGACATATGGGCTCTCGATCTATAAACCGGGTCCATAAAGATACGTTAGTTCGCAATGAACTAAACTGATGCTCAATGCTGACTTTTGTTGACTAAACAGATGCACAGTCAAACAAAAGAAAGATAGACTAATAGATTAGATATGGCACAAGGATATCACATATGGCCAATGGTCTATCGACCAAGTCCACGAATGACTTCTAGGTCAATGGCAGATTAGATTTTCAAGAATAGGACATGGACAAGGGGTCGACATTCATGCGATTCGATCTGAGATCAGTCATACGTCGATCAAGAGGCTTGGCGATGACAAGGCAGTGAGGAAATGAAGACAAGGCTAAACTCATAGGTGATGGGGTTAGATTACAATAAGGCGATAGAGAGGATGATGATATTATACTAGGGCTTTTGCGAGCATGCACACATACGAAGATAGCGAAGCAACGATAGGACACTCATGCAAAGATAAGATGTCGATTGTCGGTACAATGATATGGCAGCAAGATTATGATATGGCTCAGGATTGATCTGCGAGTTGCGAGGTTTACATGATATGATGCATCGTCAACGACAGATTGGACATAAGGTTAAGTTAGAGTTTGAGAGGAATGACTCGCGGATAGATCCACTTGGCATTGGAATAGGATAGGTAGGGTTGGCTCTGCGACAAAAGATTACCAAGGGTGGCTAACCGAAACAAGATCCGATAATGAAAGGGACTAGATCGAAGACGACGGGTAGATTCTAGAATATGGCATTGATGGCAACCGAATAGCAAATGAACTCTAAACATGAGCAAACCAGAGAATGATGGCCTACTGGACATGATGACACGACCAATGCGAACTAAGATGGTTGGCGGCAAAAGACGGCGCGCGGCACTGACGAAAGGCGGCGGCTAACAAATATTAAAATTTTCGGTGGATGGAAAAGCAAAGGGGAAGTGAGCACCACGTAGAACGCGGAGAGACGAGCTCAACGGTATAAGCGGATTTGGTGGCAACCCAATGGACAGGTCACAAACTACCGATGAACGGCTGCAAAAGCTAATAGACCAAACAGCCATAACTATTAAAATAATGGATGAAACCTAACCAAATTTTGTGGAGAGAAATCTGGGACACTAATGCACAATATGACGTGAAAGGATCGGAGTTTTACCTTCTGTATCAACAGGGAACGCGCGAGGAAGTTTTCAGCTGTACGTACGCAGTCTGATCGGGGAAAACTGAATTTTCTGCAGCAATCCCATAGACAAAACCTTGATTTAGGGTGAGAACCAGGTAGGGGACATCAAGATGAGTCTACAGTAAAAATTTCACGGTCAAATTCGCAAAAACGAAGGAGAACGGGCGACAGCAATATTCGAGATTGGAACGGCCGTAACTTTTGATTTGCTTGATAAAACTGAACCAAATTTGGTGGAGAGGTAGATTGGACCATAAGGCACGAGATGACGTGAGAGGATTTCAGAAAACCTCACTAGAACGACAGGGAATGCGATGCCAAGATCGGCCAGCGAGGGCGGCGCACCGGAAGAGGACGCCTGCGGTTTTTAGGGTTTGGGAGGTGCTATGGGGATTAGGGGTGCGTGGGAGGGGTCTTAGGACACTTATATAGGCTAGGGAGTCGTGCCATACAAGGAAACACGAAGAAAAACCGGATTTGAATTGAAAACGGATCGGATCGAACACCTGGCGCGCAATGAATAGTAAAGGGATGACGTGGCGCATTGTGGTGCGTCGGATGCGGATCGGAGGGCTGCGGCTGGGCGATGACGTGGCCGGCTCTGGAGCTGCCACGTGGATTCAATCCAATATCCTAATTAAAATAATTCCATAAATTAAAATAATTCGTTTAGAGCAATAAAAATACCAGAAAAATTCTAGAAATTATTTTAAGACAGTTGGAGCTCAATTAAAATATTTTTAACCAAACATTATTTAAAATTTTGCAGTATTTAATTAAATTTAACAAAAGGCTTAATTTAAATTAATTTCCAAATGAATACAAACGAACTCCGAAAAATATCAAAAAAATACAGAAAATTCATTGAAGCACAATGAACTCAAACAAAACTAAATTTATTTTAATTGAAGTTTATATTAGTCAAATTAAATTGTTTTATCATTAGAAAATTCCAGATTAAGCTTTATTAAAGCGAGAAAATCAGCGGGGATTTTTGGAAAGATGAACTAAACAAAAGATTTTTGAAAACCCAAATTTTGGGATGTTACATATATTGTCCTTGCTTTGATTGCACCAATCTCAAGAGATTTAATAACTCAGCTCAAATTAAAGACCACTTGATTCAACGTGGCTTTGTGAGGAATTATACATATTGGATCCATCGTAGGGAGACAAGTAGTACCCATCCAGTATGCAACAAAGATATGTTGGAACCCGATCATGAATTGTAACGTGATATATTTGAGGAGGACAATTTAGAATAAATATTGCGGGATGTGGAGAGAAATTACACAGAAAGAGAGTTTGAAAAATTTAAAAGCTTTATGGCAGACAATGCCAAACCGTTGTTCTCAGGTTGCAAAGCGGAATACACCAAGTTGGGTTCGGTCCTTACATTGTTTGAACTGAAGACAAAACACCGTTGGACAGATACAACTTTTAATGCACTTTTAGTTCTTCTATGGGATGTGTTTTCCGAGGAAAACGAGTTGCCAACAAGCATTTATGAAGCGAATAAGCTACTATGTTCCATGGGAATGGAAATAGAAAGGATATGCATGTCCAAATGATTACATATTGTACCGTAACGCGCATAAGGAATTGCACGTTTGTCCAGTTTGTGGTGTACCCTAGTACAAACAAAAGGAGAAGCGTAATGGCAAGAAGCGTGAGAGCCGAGCCGACGACAGTGAATAGGTGAGCAAAGGGTCACCAACCAAGGTATTGTGGTATTTTCTGTTCATTCCCCATTTGGAGTGGTTGTTTGCAAATCCCAAAGAAGCAAAATTGTTGCGTTGGTATTATAAATCTCAAAAGGAAAATGTCAAGCTGAGACACCCTGCTGATTTGGCTCAATGGAGAAAAATTGATTAGAAACATGAGGAGTTTGGTGCCAAGATGAGGAACATAAGATTTGTATTGAGTACTGATGGAATGAATCTGTTTGGTAATATTAGCAGTTGTCACAACACTTTGCCAGTTCTGTTGTGTATTTACAATCTCCCTCCTTGGTTGTGCATGAAATAGAAGTATATCATAATGTTGTTACTAATCTCGGGACCTAAACAACCCGAAAATGATATTGTTGTGTACCTAGCACCACTGATTGAGGATTTGGTAAAATTGTGAAACGAGGGGGTCGCGGTGTGGGATGCATACAAAAGAGAGAACTTCACTCTGCGGGCTATGATATTTTGAATCATAAATGATTTCCCAGCTCTTGGTAATTTGTCGGGCTACAGTATGAAGGGACCCAAAGGTGTCCTATTATGAAGAGGAGACTAAGAGCTTGTGTCTGTTGAATTCGAAGAAAACTGTGTACATGAGTCACTGTAGGTTTCTACCTAGAAGTCATCGATACAGTAAGATGGATGACAAATTTGATAGAAAGATAAGCAATTGATGTTCCTGTATCTTGTCATGAAGGCGACTTGGTGGCAAAGGAACCATTGCGTCAAATCTAACGAGTCCACAATTTGATATGTATTATAAGTAGCATTTGACAGTCTTGCAACATAACATAGAAGTTCATCCATACATCGAGCAGCATAGATTGATATTACGGGAAGAGAATCCACATATGGATGAGCTTTCCTTCACGCAAGAACATACTGATCGATTCCTCACATGGTACAAAGAAAAGGCGAAGGTCTCTGTAAGTGAGGATGTCAAATGATTGGCTGACAGACCAAGATTTAATGTATAGACATGGCAGGTGATGCGATCACACAAGGGGTGGCCCGATCTTCACGGTAGTAGGTTGACGAACCAAGGATATCTATCTACGAACAACAAGGGTATCTAGCTTTAACCCGCCAAGGTTGGATGCGACCAAGTGATGTGGAGAACGATCCGTAGCCTCCTGGACTCTGACCCAATCTCCGAACGATCACAGAACCACAATTCGGGACTAATCCACACAAGAGACCCGAAAGCCAAAAGCACAAACTAGGGGATCCCAGAGGGATCTCTCGCAAGTCCAAGAGAACTCACAAGAACAAAGGTGTAAGGCATTCAACAGCTCGGCTGCAATATCATATATCAGTTTATCAAATGATCCAAAAGTCCTTAATTTGTAGAGTTTAGGGGGTATTTATACTAGGAACAACCCTCCCAGAAAGGTGTGAACACAAATCATCACGTTTGAGAGGTGAGAAAGCAGCTGGCTGAACATTGAGTGAGTCTTCTTGGCTCTCGCACGTCTGTTAGGCTTCCTACACAGTCTTCAGTAAAATGGTTGTTACTCTTTCCTCAGAAGTCCAAATGATGAACCGTTCATTGGAGGTGAAAATAGACTTGATAGGCTTTCCAACCATATGTATTATGAATACTGCTTTGCAGTAGGCTGGGTCGCGTGACTCGTGGAAGTGGAGGCATGTGTATGCTGCCATAATCGGTCTCCCACGTAATCCGTCTCCTTCTCGTAATCCTTTTGTTCCTGAGCATCCTCATGTGTCAACCTAAGCAAGAGCAAAAAACACGACTTAGGCAGTATATAATTCTCATCAATGTTGAAATACTTCTTAAAAAGTAGCTCATTCACATCTTGATGTAGCTTCTTTGTCCGGCTACGTGTAATCGGTCCTTCAAATACTTGTTCATGCGTACTTGGTGGTTGGCTTAGCGTAACTTGTTCACCAGGTGCTGCTATAACTGGTTCTAACGTGGTGTCGGTGGGGATGTCCTTATCATCCTCTCCCACTTGAAAAGGAGTCGACCTCGACTCTGCCTATCCAAAGAAAGGAGAAAGATCGAAAACATTGAATGTCTTACTAACGCCATACTCCCTTGGAAGATCAATCTCATATGCATTGTCATTTATCTTCTGGAGCACTTTGAAAGGACCATCGGCTCGTGGCTGCAGCTTGCACTTGCGCTGTTCGGGAAAATGATCCTTACGAAAATGCACCCAGACCAAGTCTCCTGGTTCGAACAACATCTTCTTTTGTCCCTTGTTGGCGCGCTTCTCATACGACTTGGTCATCTTCTCAATATTTTCTCAGGCCTGCTCATGAATCTTCTTGACTAGTTCAGCACGCTTGCTTGCATCAAAGTTAACACGATCCTACATAGGCTAAGGCAAAAGATCGATGGGGGCAATGGGTTTGAAACCATATACTATTTCAAATGGGCTAAATTTAGTGGTCGAATGACTACCCAGTTGTATGCAAATTCCACATGAGATAAACTCTCTTCCCACATTTTCATATTCTTTTTCAGGATAGCTCGCAGCAACAATGATAATGTGCGGTTCACAACTTCTGTTAGGCCATCTGTTTGGGGATGACATGTCATAGAGAACAGCAACCTTGTCCCAAGCTTTCCCCACAAGGTCTTCCAAAGTAGCTCAAAAACTTGGTGTCTCGATCTGAAACAATGGTCCGTGGCACACCATGTAGTCTCACAATTTCCCTAAAAAACTATTCAGCAATATGTGAAGCATCGTCGCTGTTATGACAGGGAATAAAATGCACCATTTTACTAAACCTATCAACCCACAACAAAGATTGAGTCCCTCCCCCTCTTAGTCCGAGGTAGACCAAGAACAAAATCCATTGAAATATCTTCCGATGGTACACTTGGAATAGGTAGAGGAGTATATAAACTATGAGGGTTCAAACGGGACTTAGCTTTGTGGCATGTGTTGCAGCGTAGGACATATCTCTCCACATCTCTCCTCATCATAGGCCAAAAGAAATGATCAGCCAACTCTTGCTCTGTCTTGGCACCAAAATGACCCATTAGTCCTCTGGCATGAGCTTCCTGCACAAGCATGAAATGAACAAAGCATGACTTCAGTTTAGTTTTAGTTTGCCCTTAATATGTTTCAATGATTCATGATCAGAATGTATCACAAATTCTCTAGGCAAGAGGTAATGTTACCAAGTTTCCAAACTCCGCCCAAGAGCATATAATTCTTTATCATAGACAGTAGTTGAGAGTTGGACCAATTAGCTTTTCGCTGAAATAAGCAATAGGCTTACCTTCTTGCAAGAGCACTCCACCAATTCCTACACCACTTGCATCACATTCAATTTCGAAGGTCTTACCGAAATCTAGTAGTGCAAGGAGGGGTGCTGTTGTCAACTTCAATTTCAGCTCCTCAAATGTCTTCTCTTGTGCCTCACCCTAGTGAAATGGCACTTCTTTCTTGGTCAGCTCATTGATTGGTGCAGCAATGGTACTGAACTCCTTCACAAACCGATAATAGAAGCTGGCAAGTCCGAGGAAGCTCCTCACTTGGCTCACATTTTGTGGACGCAACCACTCATGGACAACTTTGATCTTTTCCTCATCCACCTCCACACCTTGACCTTAAAACAACAAAGCCAAGAAAGACTACCTTGTCGATGCAAAAGGTGCACTTAGCAAGGTTTGCGTACAAGCGTTCCTCCCTCAACACAGTAAGCACACATTTTATATGTTCAACATGTTCCTCAAGAGATTTGCTATAAATCAAGATATCGTCAAAGTAAACCACAACAAACTTGCCAATGAAAGCTCTAAGAACATGATTCATCAATCTCTTAAAAGTACTAGGTGCATTTGTCAATCCAAAAGGCATCACAAACCATTCATACAACCCAAATTTGGTTTTGAAAGCAGTTTTCCACTCATCTCCCACTTTCATTTGAATTTGGTGATAGCACTTCACAAATCAATTTTAGAGAAAATGATAGCACCACTAAGTTCATCAAGCATATCATCAAGTCTAAGTATGGGATGCCTATACCTTATGGTTATGTTGTTAATAGCTCGACAATCTACGCACATTCTCCAGGAACCATCTTTCTTTGATACCAAAAGAACAGGTACATCACAAGGTGAGAGACTTTCCTTGACATAACCTTTGTTTAGCAGCTCTTGAACTTGGCACTGAATTTCCTTTGTTTTCTCCAGTTGGTGCGGTATGGTAGTCGGTTGGGAAGTGAAGCACCAGACACAAGATCGATTTGATGCTTAATGCCTCTCTTTGGTGGCAGTCCAGGTGGCACCTCTTCGGGAAACACATCTTCATATTCCTGCAAAACATCAAAAACAACACTTGGCAAGATAGAGGATAAATCATTAGTCGAAAGAAAATTGTCCTTGTATAGGAGTACAAAGAACATAGCATTAGGTTCTCTCAATTCTTTTAAATTCCCTTCCTAGCCATCATCACTAATCCCTCTTTTCCCTTTTGCTTGGTTCTTTGTGGCTGTGGAGTGTTGTTTGGTTTTGGATTCACTTGCTCACTATGTTTGTGGGTCTCACTTAAGTGTTTCTCGCTTTCTCGCTATTTTCTTTTTAAATCATCCTTCATGATTTCCTCTGGTGTTAAAGGGAGCAAGGTGATACGCTCCTCTTTATACACGAGAACAATCTTGTTGGCTTGTCCCTAAATCTAAACATCACGATCATATAGCCATGGTCGTCCCAACAGCAACTGGCATGCTTGCATTGGCACAACATCACACTCCACCTGATCATGGTACCTTCCAATAGAGAATGGAGCGGTCACAATGTTGCTTACTCGCAGTGCACCACAATCATTAAGCCATTGCATCTTATATGGAGCAGGGTGACGCTGTTGTTTGAACCCCATCCTCTCGACCAAATCTTGACTAGCAATATTGTTGCAGCTGCCATTATCAACAATAATTCGACATAGCTTGTCTTTGATCATGCCTCGAGTGTGGAAAAGATTATGCCGCTGTCCATTTTCCTCTTTTACCACATTCACACTAAGTACCCGACGATAAATAAAGCAATTGTTGTCACCCTCATCAGCTTGAATTTCATTTTCATTATTACTCAATGCCTTTTCTTGTGTACTATCCTCATCCAGATCACTTTCAGATTCCCATTCACCTTGCTCATTCACAATCATGGTCCTTCTACTAGGACACTCAGCAACAATATGCCCACGGCCATTGCACTTATGACACACAATCGCTCGGCTATGAGGTGAGGATGCAGCAGCCGATGCAACAGAGGGTGCTGCTGTGCTTTTAGCAGGATGCTGAGTAGCTTGGTGAGCTGTAGGTGAAGAAACTGAAGAAACCGTTGGCTTTGCAGCATGAATAGAGGGTGAAGATTTTGAAGTGGATCCTTGCAATCGACCACTAGTGATAGAGGTACCTGTCTGTTGACGACGCCATGGAACTGAAATGGATCGACTCCCATATGACCGCCCATGACCCTCTTGCTGAATCTTCCTCTTGGTACACATGGCTTGGTCAACAAGATCTTGCAAATTATTATATGGGAACATCTCAACAAAACTTGAAATCTCATCATTGAGACCATGTAAAAATCTTGACATTTTTGATTCAGCATCTTCTCTGATCCTAGCACGAACCAAGAGTAATTCCATCTCCTTATAGTACCCATCAACTGATATAGATCCTTGTTTCAAGTCCAGCAACCTATTGTGAAGCTCGCGCTGATAGCTTGATGGCACAAATTGCCTTCTCATTACTTGCTTCATCGCATCCCAAGTATCGATATGATCATGCCCAATACAAGCTGATTCTCTTGTATTTGATTCCACCAAGTGAGAGCATATCTAGAAAACTCGACGGAGGCAAGGTTTACGCGCCTCTGGTCGGAAGGATTATGCACTCTGAAAATCTGGTCACATTGCTCCTCCCACTCAAGATGTGCATCAGGATCTTCTCTGCCCGTAAACTTAGGGACACTTAACTTGATTTGAGCAATGCTGTCCGGGTCAGCCTTATTACGGCAACCTCGGGCCTATCCTCTATCTCCATGGGCAGCACCCCAACGGTGATCATGGTGCTATCCATATCGCCCATGTTCTGCAAAAGGGTTCTCGTTACCATCTTCCTCATCAAGGTCATGATCTTGTCGGACTTCATCATCAAAGTACACACGGGGGGCCAAACCCTCGCTCGTGGACACCTCCTCCACGCCGCCCATCATGGGTGGCCATGTTACGACCATGCATCATAGCACGGTCGCCACCACCACGACCCTCTCTGAAGTGATCATTGAACTCATCTTCAGCGCCTCCCACCGAATTCTCGTCACCAACCTCTTCATGAGAATTGGTAGAGCTTTGTTGTTGTGGAGCTCTACCACCCGCCGCAGGAAGACGTTCATTGAACATCCTCTCCATGGCCTACAGCAACGAGTTTTGTAGTTGTCGCAGCTCGGCATGTGCAACTGGGGGTTTTTCTCCATGATTACCCCCACGAACACTTGAATCAGATCCTGCAATGTTAGAGCAAGCCAAGAAATAGTGGAATAGGTATAATTTATGCAAACTCTCAATCTCGCCTCTTACATACCAATGTCTTACTCGTTCTCAAGGGTCGCGAGTGTGCAAAAGGTGGCAGTACCACGGCTATGATCCTGTGATTGAAAGGATTACATGTCGAAAGGTCTGGCTACAAGTTATGGTGGAGCTTGGAGGGCTGAACAAGGAGGGGGATAGTACTGAAAATCAAGTGTCGTGGCCCTTGCAAAGGATGCGTAAATGTTGCTGTTTGGATGCACCAAGAGCTTAGGATTATAAATCTGAAACTTGCGATTTTGTGCTCCGCAACACAACCCCTTTTCAACTTCTTTTCCTTCTCTCTTTCTTTTGAATCTTTCTCACATTTTTTTGTTTTTGTTTTTTTTGTTTTTTTGACACTAACCAGCAAACAAAGAAATTACAAATAGAGGGTGATGCAGATAACACAAGTAGGATGAACACGGTGCAAGGAACGAAGGTGACCAGCAACTAGATGAACTCACATGACACAAGACTGACAAAGCTAAAGGCTGGGTAATTTCTTAGATGTGGACTATGGGACAGGAAACACACGATAAAGAACACAAGAACAAATGATGAACTAAAGGCTGAAAAGTGGATGGTGGTGAAACCTACCGTGACAACGAAAACTCTGATACCAGATGATGTGATCACACAAGGGGTGTCCCGATCTTCACGGCAGTAGGTTGACGAACCAAGGATATCTAGCTGTGAACAGCAAGGGTATCAAGCTTTAACCCACCAAGGTTGGATGAGACCAAGTGATGGGGAGAACGATCCGTAGCCTCCTGGACTCCGACCTGATCTCCGAAAGATCGCAGAACCACAATCCGGGACTAATCCACACAAGAGGCCCGGAAGCCAAAAGCATGAACTAGGGGATCCCAGAGGCATCTCTCGCAAGTCCAAGAGAACTCACAAGAACAAAGGTGTAAGGCATTCAGCAGCTTGGCTGCAATATCATATATCAGTTTATCAAATGATCCAAAAGTCCTTAATTGGTAGAGTTTAGGGGGTATTTATACTAGGAACAACCCTCCCAGACAGGTGTGAATACAAATCATCACGTTTGGGAGGTGAGAAAGCAGGTGGCTGAACATTGAATGAGTCTTCTTGGCTCTCGCGCGTCTGTTAGGCTTCCTACACAGTCTTCAGTAAAATGATTATTACTCTTTCCTCAGAAGTCCAAATGATGAACCGTTTGTTGGAGGTGAAAATAGACTTGATAAGCTTTCCAACCATATGTATTATGAATACTGATTCACAGTAGGCTGGGTCGCGTGACTCGTGGAAGTGGAGACATGTGTCAGCTGGCAGAACCGGTCTCCCGCGTAATATGTCTTCTTCTCGTAATCCTCTTGTTCCAGAGCATCCTCACGCGTAAACCTGAGCAAGAGCAACAAACATGACTTACGCAGTATATAATTCTCATCAATGTTGAAAAACTTCTTAGAAAGTAGCGCATTCACATCTTGATGTATCTTCTTTGCCCGGCTGTGTGTAATCGGGCCTTCAAATACTTGTTCATGCATACTTGGTGGTTGGCTTGGCGCAACTAGTTCACCAGATGCTGGTGTAACTGGTTCCGACGTGGTGTTGGTGGGGATGTCCTCATCATCCTCTCCCACTTGAATAGGAGTCGTCCTCGACTCTGCCGATCCAAAGAAAGGAGAAAGTTCAGAAACATTGAATGTCTAACTAACGCCATACTCCCTTGGAAGATCAATCTCATATGCATTGTCATTTATCTTCTGGAGCACTTTGAAAGGACCATCGGCTCGTGGCTGCAGCTTGCACTTGCTCTATTCGGAAAAACGTTCCTTGCGTAAATGCACCCAAACCAAGTCTCCTAGTTCGAATAACATCTTCTTTCGTCCTTTTTTGGCATGCTTCTCATACGACTTGGTCATCTTCTCAATATTTTCTTGGGCCTGCTCATGAATCTTCTTGACTAGTTCAACACGCTTGCTTGCATCAAAGTTAACACGCTCCTGCATAGGCAATGGCAAAAGATTGAAGGGGGCAGTGGGTTTGAAACCATATACTATTTCAAGTGGGCTAAATTTAGTGGTCAAATGACCGCCTTGTTGTATGCAAATTCCACATGAGGTAAACTCTCTTCCCACATTTTCAGATTCTTCTTCAGGACAGCTCGCAGCAACAATAATAATGTGTGGTTCACAACTTCTGTTTGGCCATCTGTTTGGGGATGACATGTCGTAGAGAACAGCAACCTTGTCCCAAGCTTTCCCCACAAGATCTTCCAAAAGTAGCTCAAAAACTTGTTTCCTCGATCTAAAACAATGGTCCATGGCACACCATGTAGTCGCACAATTTCCCTAAAAAACATTCAACAATATGTGAAGTATTGTCGCTCTTATGACAAGGAATAAAATGCGCATTTTACTAAACCTATCAACCACAACAAAGATTGAGTCCCTCCCCCTCTTAGTCTG
The DNA here is from genome assembly GCA_036346275.1 of Otatea glauca. Taxonomy (NCBI): domain Eukaryota; kingdom Viridiplantae; phylum Streptophyta; class Magnoliopsida; order Poales; family Poaceae; genus Otatea; species Otatea glauca. Next base: position 29,060,836 of record CM070731.1, on the reverse strand, counting down.
AGGTAGACTAAGAAAACAATCCATTGAAATATCTTTCGATGGTACAGTAGGAATAGGTAGAGGAGTATATAAACCATGAGGGTTCAAACGGGACTTAGTTTTGTGGAACGTGTCGCAGCGTAGGACGTATCTCTCCACATCTCTCCTTATCTTAGGCCAAAAGAAATGATCAAGCGGCACTTGCTCCATCATCTTGGCACCAAAATGACCCATTAGTCCTCCGGCATGAGCTTCCTGCACAAGCATGAAACGAACAGAGCAATCTGGAATGCAAAGTTTGTTAGCCTGAAACAAAAATCCATCATGCAAATGAAACTTTTCCCAACCCTTACCATCACAACACTTGGAATATGGTTCAGCAAAGTATGAATCATTAGCATACAAGTCCTTAACACTTTCTAGTCCAAGAATTTTAGCATCAAGTTGAGAAACTAAAGCATGGCGCTAAGATAAAGCATCAGCTACAACGTTATCCTTCCCTTTCTTGTACTTGAAAATGTAAGGAAAAGATTCAATGAATTCACTCAATTTTGCATGTCTTTAGTTTAGTTTTAGTTGGCCCTTAAGATGTTTCAATGATTCATGATCAGAATGTATCACAAATTCTCTAGGCAAGAGGTAATTTTGCCAAGTTTCCAAACTCTACACAAGAGCATATAATTCTTTATCATAGACAGAGTAGTTGAGAGTTGGACTAATTAGCTTTTCGCTGAAATAAGCAATAGGCATTGAAGGTTGAGGTGAAAAATGATTTCATTCTCTTCCCGTACCACGAGGAGTAAGTACTACTCTAATGACTTTAACCTTCAATTACTTGCACGCACTTAAACCGTATATAAACTTATTTTCTTGCACTGCATACCATTTAATAAGAAACAATTCGGTTCTACTCTTGGTCGCTCCAAGTGAAAATAAAGTCTACACTTTTACCTTGCTCTAGAAAAGACTGATGGCCTACGCGATCAAGCCTATTTTGTAGAAGTAAGTACATTCCTCTAACCTAACTCTTTTTTTATTGAACTACGTTCTTTTTTTGCCTCAATGGCATATCTCCAATGTATGCAGGTCTTTCTTGTCTTACGGTGCTGAAGGAGGGTGACACGATGACAAACGAGGTGACCAGCTAAAGTGGAAGCGCTTCAAGGTAGAAGTTCCTAGCATAGAATTTTTTCTGACATCTATTATTCATCTCCTAATTTGATTTTCTTTGTTCATAGTGTCATCAATAAAAGTGCAACGACCTGTGTGGCTTCTACGTCATGCATCACATGTTGATCCTGATCAGCGACGCACAACTTTTCCATAAGGTATATGTACATGCATAATAAACTCAACCTTTTACATATAAATTTTAAAAATTAAATTAGTGCACTGCTTTCTATTTTGCAGAACCTCAATATCCCTCTCATGAGCCTAGACAACAAAGATCTCAACAAATTACGGGACCACATATGCCAGTGGTACTAGATAGAAGTCATAACGAAGGAAGGTAGGTTTAGAGACCCGACAGGCTCCTACTAGTCCATATGTTATAAATAAATATTATATCAAGTGAATGTGATATATATACTATGAATGTGATATGCTTGTTTATGAATGTTATATGCTATGTAAACAATATTATGTATTATGAATGTTATGTGATATGTTTGTGTTCTATATATTGTGTTAGATATTGTGAATATGATATATGTACTGTAATTTGTACATTAAAAATCAAACACCCACATCACAATCGATTCTCACCTAGAACCAATTGTGATGATGGTCCACATCACAATCGATTCTGAGCTACAACCGATTGTGATGCGCGCCAGAATTGATTGTGATGATGTGGCACATCACAATCGGTTCCGATTGTGATGTGGGCCATCATGACAATCGGTTCTGGGCTAGAACCGATTGTGATATATAGTACATCACAATCGGTTCTAGCTCAGAACCTATTGTGATGTGTCCCCTGTTACAATCGGTTCTGAGCTCAACCAATTCTGATGATCATTTATCACTATCGGGCGAAAACCGACTATGATAGTGCCTCCAAATCACTGTCTAACGATTTTGTATCGCCACCAAAACCGACTGTGATGACGAAAAAAACTGATTATGATGTACATTCTTGTAGTAGTGTAAAAGCAGAAGCTAGCTATGACTGTCTTAATAGTAGAGGCTTGATGTGGTAGCTAAGAGCCAACGGGAGCCAAGCCGCCATTTTTCAAACACACTATGGGTAGGGCTGGCTATCGAGCTTAACGAGATATATCGAGTTTCTTTCAAAATTGACATAGTTCGACGTAAAATCATTTTATTTACATTTAAGTGATTATTTCAGATTCGAGATAATGAGCCGCTATCGAGCTGAGCCTCATTAACTTTTTTCATTCGAAATGGACTCATTTCAATTTTGAACAATCGAAGAGGGCCGTTGTCCATAAGGACACGATGCCAAGCTAATATGTCTAGCAACATAAGAGGCTTGATGTGGTAGCTAAGAGCCAACGCGAGCTGAGCCGCCGTTTTTCAAACACACTATGGGGCAATTTAGGTAACTAGAGGTCTTGTTTGGATAAGAAGAGATTACATCCAATACCTTTGGATTGGCAGAAATTTTAGTTAAATTTTTGTCAAACCAAAGAAATAGTTTTAATCCGCGTGCACACAAACAAAGCCCAGAGGGCTGGACCTGTAGGCCAGCCATGCCACGCCTATGGCATGCGAATATCAAATTAGTTTTGGCTGCTTGGGGGCTAGAGTAGCCACGCCAATAATGTATACTACCGTATTTAAACCTGGGAGGTTTTACGGCTTCTCAGCGGCTCCACGTCGCAATTTTGCCCTCGTGGACGCTTGCTGCCAACGCAGCGTCGACGCGTTACTGTGGAAATGGCCGCTCGTCATGACGGCCGCCTCGCCATTTGACCACGTCGCGGCGTGGCTCGCGGTATGCGTGTTCGGTGTTTTGTTGCGCTCGTCTTGCGTGTGGGGGGGTGTGGTGCAGCGGTAAGGGCTTTGGCTTGCGCCTGATAGTCCCGCGTTCGATTCCCCGCACCGCACCGATGCTCTTGTTTTTTCCCTCGAGCACATTTTTTTGGTCGTAGTCGCATCGTCGCCGCCGCTCAGTTGAAGGGGTTCAGTTTTTCAGCTCTCATCTCCCATCGCCACCGCCTACCAGGCCTTAGCGGAAGTGGCGGTATGGCTCCTCTCCCCTTTCTCCCCCCTTCTCCTCAGATTCTCGTTTGATCTTAACGTTTTTTTTCTTATCTAATGGATTCCAGTTACCGGTAGGTGCTCCTGGCCGATCGTCATGTTTCTTGTTCTTTCTTCTCGTGTTTGTGTGATTTGATTTGGTTTTTGGAAGAAATTTCTTGAGCCGGATTTGGTTTGTGTGGGTTTTAGGCTGTTTGTTCCCTCCGATATTTTTAGTTAGTGGACTCGTGTGATTCTTGTGTGTTCAAGGTTTAAGCTGTGACAATGCTCATGTGGTGTGATTTTTAGGGCTTTATTCCGATCTCCTTTGCGCTCGTTGCTGGTGGGTGTATTTCAATGCCCTGTTTGGATCTTGGATCGATTGGGGATTGGTTTCGATCAGTTTCTGGATCGAGTTTTATCGGGGGTCGCTTTGCTAATTTCAGCTTCTTTGTACTTGGAGGTGGCTAGAATTTTGATGTTGGGATTTCCTCTTGGAATGTTCTTAGGCGTAGCTCCCACGTGATCTGTTACTATTCAAAGTTTTGGTTATGCCGTTTGATTGATTGGATAAATGGTTGAGTCTAATCAGATGGGTATGGTGGTTTGGGGATTGAGGTGAAGATGCTAACAGACGAGCAGTGGTTAATTTTGTTCTTTGTGTGATTTGGACTTGGCCTCTTTTAGAGTTTGGACAGGGTTTAGCAAATCATTACATGTATGAATTGTCTCGGTGCGTGTTAGCACCACATAGCTTAATGATCTTTGTGGAAAATGATTGCATGGGTTGGTTGGATACATTAGGATGTCCGCGCGTCCTACACTACGAGGAATCATGGTGCATTTTGATGGAAATGCTAAGTATAAGCTGATCTTTTTGCTTCTTGATATCATACTGAGTTGCACTTGTTGGAGTTAGGACTTTGCTACGAAGTTGGACATGGGTTCAGAAATGCGGTGATGAAGAAGGTGGTGAGGCCCAGCTCTTTTGATCCGGACATATAGCTTGATAAAAGTTGGACGAGAGGATGTTACTTGCCCAATCTGTCTAGACTACCCTCGCAATGCGATCCTCACCGGCGTGCACATGTTATGAGAAGGGTTCGATCATTTGCTTGTGATACTGATCGATCCGCTCAAGCGTCGTGTTTAAAGGTGCATAACTTCGACGAGCTTGAAGTACACACAACAAAAGCATCCGATTCATGCCCTTGAAATTGATCGGCTAGGCAAGTTGATTGGGAGAACTTCCGGCAATCTTACGATATTGTAGATGTCCCGAGCACAATACCGCTTAGGTTCCCAATGGAATTGTTCGGGAGATTATGTCATTGAGTATGGGGATGATGGCCGAGAAGACTACGAAGTTTTCCGCAGGTTAGGAGGAACTGGTGGTCTTGTATTTCAAAAAGACCTGAACATTCTCATATGTGGGGATGTCTGGTCTTGCCATGTTCAAAAATTCAAGATCATATGAGGTATGTTTGGGAAAAAAAGTTTCAGGGACACAATTTTATGCATACTTGTGTATTATAGAAGGTTTAAGCGCCCACGTGGACACCTTACCTAATTTGCACGATCGAGCAGATGTGCCGCTCTGCGTGCCGCAGCAGCAGCACACTTCACACGCGACCAGTTGATCGTGTGCTCGAGTCCCCGCCCCTACGCATGCACATCGCCCTGCGATTTCCCTCTGTGTGACGCGTGCTGAGAGCACATGGCGCCAGTTTTTTTCGTGAAAAGTCCCACGAAAATTTACGGAGTTACATCCAGGGGCGGATCTACAGGGTATGCCGGGTGGGCCGCGGCATACCCTGTAGATTTGGCCCAACTCATACATGATTCTCGTCATAATCTGTCACAGTAACCTTGAACGATTTATAAATTTTGATCCGTAGGTCCGATCATGCTAATTCTTTTTTATTTAGATGCGTATTGGAATCTAGTTTATTTTGTTCAAATTTCAGGTCAATCTAACAGTTGGATCCATGATAATTCATGATTTACCGAACACATCTACTCTGTTTTGTTGAATACGAAGCAATTATTTGAGTCTGAATTGAGGTGAATTTTTTGTAGATCAAAAATTTGATTTTAACTTCCGCGCAATCATTCACCCCCCTCTGATTGCTAGTTTAGTATATTTCGATCCTATACATATACTTTATTTGACTCCTACTATAGATGACATAGTTATATCATTATTTATTACTTATCTTAGTTAGTATTTTAACCACTCAATGGACGTATTTTATTTGCAAGGTTTTTAAATTATGAAGAGGAACAGAGACATTGCATTTTTTTTTCGGAAACATGCAGCAAAGAAGGCTGCTGCTGCTTCACCTCCTCCCCCGTCACAAGATGCAACATTAAGGGAGATATTTTCTTCAAAGTGGAAGAAGATGATATAATCAAGGGTTTTATGGCAATTAGAAGGCGTAGACCGAACAAGAAGAAGTAATATTATAGGTATATAAGCTTCTTTTAAATATATCATCTTGTTTTTAAATATTTTTTACTTGTATACCGAATTGCTCAATAAATTTTAAATCGTTTACCGAATTATTATTTGATCGGCATACCCTAGGTTTAAATCCTACATTCGCCACCGGTTACATCCAAGTCCATTCCCTTGCAAGAAGGCCTTCTAAAAAAACCAAAATTAGTTTTCTTTCCCACAAAGGCCTCTCAAAAATTCTAAAATTACAATTGAATCCGTTTTTCCGAGAATACTCCTTACATTAAATCCGGTATGTAATTTTTACCCGATAGACGCGTGGCGGCTGGCGCGGCGTGCGCCGCGCCCACACATCTAGTATCTTTATAGCAGCGAGGAATGCCGGCCGGTGAGGGACGCCACGTCAGCGTCTTCACGGAAAAGTCCTTTGGAAAATTTGGAATTACGTTCAGGCCCTTACTGAAGCAGACAACAGGAACTAACTGTTTTAACTCAATATATTCAAACTGCAAACACAACAAACATGATTTAAATTAGCCGATTAAGAACATACATGAAAGTAGTAGGAAATGAGATTTCTTAAAAGCATAACCATTTCTATCATTTTTATGAAGTACTCTGGAAGTAATTAAGTACCATAGAAGTTGGTTCAACTTAGAAGTGCAAGCAGAAATAGCCACCAGCACAGGAGAATGTGTCCTCAACATTATTACAAGTCAATAGAATCGTCGCAAGCAAGATTTTGCAAGACCACTGCAAACACCTAGATACTTAAAACATCTCTATTAAATGAGCCGAGGATGCATCATTTACTCTTAATCTTCAGCGCATCATCTTCACGCTCCGGCACCATCTTGATGCAACTGATTCCCCAGCAGCCCTAAGAGCATCTCCAAAAATCACCCTATCAGACTCCCCATCTCTATTATTTACAGATTTCGTCTTAAAATCTGCTCCAACAGTCTCGCTACTGGCATCTGCAAATTAAGGGAGCGGAGAGAGACTCCCTATATTTGGCGAGCCTCTCTCCGCTCGCTATCCGGCATGGCCAACTACTCAGCTTCCTTCGCACGACTACGGCGACTAGCTAGTCCTCGCGTATACGGCACCAAACAAATTCCTCCTCGAGCGATCCTCCCACCTTGCACCGCTTACCACCGGCAAAGATGCGGACCCCCGCCGCTTCTCCCTCCTCATGAAGCTCATCGCTTTCGATCGCCCGGCCCTACTCCGCCGCTGCATCTGCCACAACCTCCTCCGATCCGTAAGATCCTGCCCCGATATGGTCGATCTGGTCGCCTCCTCTACGGTTCCGGTCGCTGCTCTCCGGCGGAACCTTCCAGAACCCTCGAGAGTTGGGATCGGATGCCAGTACAAATCCTTGCTTGCTTGTGGCCTTAATCCCCATCTAACCCCAGACTTTTCCGCCTCCTCCCACCGCTAAACCTTCCGAAGCTTCTAGAATCCGCCCCCGATCGGATCGAAGCTGCACCGCCTGCCATGGCCGACGAGGCCAAGGCCAAGGCCAAGGGTAATGCGGCCTTCTCGGCCGGCCGCTTCGACGAGGCGGCGCGGCACTTCACGGACGCCATCGCGCTCGCCCCCGGGAATGACCCTCTACTCCAACCGCTCCACGGCTCTCTCGTTGCTCCACTGCTACTCTGAGGTGCTCGCCGATGCTTAACATCAAGATATGAACATACAGGTGTACCTCTCCGACCCTCACATGATGCAGGTGCTCAATCTCATGCTTAACATCAAGATATGAACATACAGTTCATTTGCAAGCTTTGATAAAATATTTTAGTTGGTGCCTTAAGCTGTAAATATGTTGATTTTTGCCTATGGATTTAAATTTAGTGATGTATTAATTTTATGGGCTTTGATCCTAGTTCTACTGATATTTCTACTACATATTACAATAGCAAGTTCATGCGCATTTTTAAGTAGCAAGGACCTGTATTATATGTATAGCAATCGGCCGCATCAAGTATAGCTAGTCACAATTTTGAAGGTAGATCCTAGTGGACCACCAGCACAGATCGCCCCCACCCGAGCAAATGTCCTCGCATCTTGCTCATGAGCACCTCCTCACTCAAATCACCTGTAAGATCAAAGATACCCTTCGATGTTGAAGAGGTGCATTTGAATTTTACCTCATCCGAACTCAAGTTTGTCTTTGCTCAAAAAGAGTTTCATAGATCCCATGGGGAAAAGCCACAATGCCACATTTATTGGTATCAATATTTAACGGTTTTCACCTGATAAAATGTTTCATGTTGATAGATAAGATTGTGAAAAGTGCTTACAGCTGAGAAACAGCTACATGTTCTTGCATATTGTTACCGTAACTGGCCACTTTGGTTACTTCTTGGAGTAAGAGCACATTATTATTCCTTTTCGAAGTCCATGTATGAGCTACTGTGATTATCAGTATGTGATCTGTGCATGAAACTGGTTACTATACTTAGTTACATGATCATGCCACTTTGGTTTACTTCTTGGAGTAAGAGCACATTATAATAAAATATGTTAATTCTTGTTAATTGGAATCTAATATTAGTTTCGGAGATAGTTTTAGACCTAGGAAAGATTTGACAAGAGCATATAGAAAATAAAGATGAGATGCATATCAACAGACGATGAAGATCTCAAATGAATGGCTTGGACTGAACCATGTTTTTCATAGTTGAATTGCATAAACTAGTACATCATAGTAGAAGCGCATAAACTAGTATATCATAGTTGAAGTGCGGAAACAGTAAATTGGCGCTCGCCTACATCCCTCCATAATGGTGCCATAAGTGCTCGACTAGATCTTCTTGAAGCTGAGAGTGAGCTTTTCTATTTCTGATGGATTGATGAGTTTGAATAAACTCGGAAAGCTCAGGTGTTCTTTCGTGGGAGATTGCAATATTTTCTCCCATTGCTTCGTAATTGTAGTCAACTGGACCTCCATCATGCTCATCTTCAATTATCATGTTATGCATGATGATACATGTTGTCATGATATCTCGAAGTATTTCTTGATACCAAAAACGAGCTGGTCCATGAACAATTGCAAAACGAGTTTGTAAAACTCCAAATGCTCGTTCCACATCCTTCCTAGCTGCTTCCTGAGCTTTCGCAACATGTTTTTTCTTATTCCCTTGAGGAGCTGGTATTGTCTTGACAAATGTTACCCATGAAGGATATATTCCATCTGCAAGATAGTACCCTATTGTATAGTTGTGACCGTTCACAGTATAATTCACTTCTGGAGCTTGCCCTTCAGCTAACTTAGCAAAGAGAGGGGACTGGTGAAGAACATTAATATCATTGTGAGACCCTGGTAAACCAAAAAAGGCATGCCATATCCAAAGATCTTGTGAAGCAACAGCTTCCAGAATGATTGTTGGCTCGTGAACATGACCAAGATACATACCTTGCCATTTGCGCAGGCAATTTTTTCATTTCCAGTGCATGCAATCTATGCTCCCTAGCATTCCTGGGAAACCTCTTTCCTCACCAATTGCAAGTAATCTAGCAGTATCATTCTCATTTGAAGATCTCAAATACTCATCTCCAAAGATTTCAATAATAGCTTTCACAAACCTTCTTAGGCTTTCTATAGCAGTACTTTCTCCAATCCGCACATAATCAACAATAGCATTTGCTGCTACTCCGTAAGCTAGCATCCGAAATGTTGCGGTTACCTTCTGCAAAGAAGATAACCGAAGAATTCCAGCACAATTCCTCTTCTGCACAAAATAATTATCATGCGCTTCTACAGCATGCAATATGTGAAGAAATATAGGACGATTCATTCGAAACCTATGTTGAAAAGAAGATTGAGCCATAGACATTAGGATCAACATAATATGCTAAGAAATAAAGAATGAATAATTCCAAACCTGCGCCGAAAAAAGGTCGAGCCATAGATAGGAGGATCGGCAAAATAGTCCTAGAACAGTCTAGCATGTCCTTCTTATCTATTGCGATGAATGACTTGATGGCCAGGAGTAGAACCGCCATGGTGTGGAAGATTCACACCCTGATCTTCCATATGTGTTAGATATCCTCTTGTAAGAAGAAATATGTATTCATTATTTCTCTCAGACTCCTCATCGTCTGAGAAACATTGTGAGACTAAATTTGGACGACTCATTGAGATATTGTAGGGAGTTAACAACAAGAAACGTGCAAGACTTCAAACTGCAAATGGGTATGTATATATAAACAATAATAATGTAGCCGTTAAGATTACTGTTAAAATATAGCCGTTAAGGTGGCCGTTTTAATATAGCCGTTGCGATGACCGTTAGGACATGACTCACTCCGTACAATAATTTTAATAATGACCATTACAACATGACCGTTACAGGAAAATTCAAATTTAAAATTGCCACGTTCAAATATTCCTTTATTCAAATATAGCCGTTTGAATTAACCGGTAAAAACCGGTAGTTGTTATGACTGTTATGTGGAATATGATTAGAATATAGGAGAGAGAAAATAGAGAGTGTGATATGGAGAGTGTTGTTGGAGAGGGAAGAGATATGGAGAGGCATTTTTTTGGAGAGTTCTCTAAATCTGGCTTTTGGAGAGTGGGTTTTGGAGAGTCATTTTGGAGATGCTCTAAGTTCCACCTGTTACTGCATCCAATGAAATGGCTTAAATGCTTGATGAAGTAGGCAGCCAGGCAAAATATAAAAATAGCTTCATTTTTTTGCAAGGAAGCAAGTAATTTGATATCGTGCAAAGAAGCCTTTTCCCTAAAAAATGAATTTCTACTTTCTCATGTTTATGTTCGAATTTCCACGTACGCTACTAAAATTCAACTAGGTACAAAGGGATCAAAATCCTGTAAGAACTGGGACTCATGTAGTGGTGGGCACATGGGCCGTGCCTCGGTGGGCCGTCCCGGGGTACGGAGGGCACGGCACGGCCCAAGCCCGGCCAGGCACGTTAGCGGGCCGTGCCGTGCCGGTCCGTTCATCGAGGTCGGGCCGTCTTTGGGCCCAAATCGAGCACGACGGCGGCCCGCCCGCCACGCGACGGAGGCCCGCGCAGACGCCGCGGCACGACGGCACGCTGCACGCCCGCGCCACGCGGCCCGTGGTACGGCCCGCGGCGAGGCGGCACGCAAGCTGATCCTGCCGCGCCCGTGCGCGCCTCGCCGCGCTGCGTCGCGCCCGCGCCCGCGCCACGCCGTGTTGGCGGGCGTCTTCTTAACGCCGCGCCATGGCCGGGCCGGAGGAGAGCGGCAGCGAGTGAGGGAGGGGAGAGGGAGCGGGAGGGCGGCGACCGACGGGAGAGGCGGGCGGGGCCGAGGTTGCGGAGAGGGAGGCGGCGCGCACGGGAGGCCGGAGGAGAGGAGAGCGCGGCGGCGCGCGGGAGGCCGGAGGGGAGAGGAGCGGCGGCGCGCGCGGGAGGCCGGAGGGGAGAGGGAGCGGCGGCGGTGCGCGGGTAGGCCGGAGGCGAGAGGGAGCGGTGGCGACACGCGAGAAGGACGGAGGGTAGGCGGAGGTCTAAAGGGAGGGGCGTGGCTGCCTGGCTGCGCGTCGGAGGGGGAGAGAGAGGAGCGCCGCACGCGGTAGAGAGAGGAGTGCGGGAGCGGTCGAGCGGGTTGCGGGACAGCGGGGACGGCACACGAGCCGAGAGAGAAAAGGGGGTGAGAGATGGGCGCGGGAGACAGAAAAGGGGGAGAGAGAGGGGCGTGGGAGAGAGAAAAGCGGGAGAGAGAGGGGCTTTTTGACCGTAGGGGAAAGAAAGATAGCTCACAATTCACAAGACAACTATGTGAATGTGATTGAGCGGTGTCATGTCACTCAAAAAGCAAAACTAGTAATGATTCGATGCTCTGTGTGTGCATGCATGCAACCGCACGATTTTGAATGGATGCTCATACTCGAGGGAATCACGGGAAGAAAATCACGCACCTGATGTATTTGAAGTTTTGAACGCAAGAGAGACAGCGATGTGATTGATCGATCCCATCCCGCCCTGTCATATTCGTCCCGCTTTTCAATTTTCATCATGAGCGAGTGCGCAATTTCCATCCTGTTCTCTCTAACGCAATTTTGAACGGACACACTCACACTCGAGGGAATCACGCGACAGCAGAACAATGGTCATTTCGCTGGACACACCATAAAGACAGGGGATGGCTTGCATTTTCTCTGCACAACTCTCAACTCTCTTGCGCTCCCTCTTGCCCATTTTTTGCTCAGGCGCTCAGCACATTCTACGCATCTCACTCTATTTGCTTGCATTTTTTTGCTCTCTCGTTGTGAAAAAAAATATTTCGAAAAAGCAAAAGCAGGAGAGCACGCCCGCGCTCTCCTAGTCCCCCTCGTCAAGATCAAGAGATCGATCCACGCCAACTCTCCCCTAGCATGGGAGACTACGGCATGGATGACCGTCATCTGGACGGCACGTACGGCATCGAGGATGCCTCATACACTCCGGATGCACCGAGCTTGGATGCCGCTACCTCGGTGCATGCGGGACGGGCGTCGATATCCACACCAAACACGCAGCCCAACATATCCATGTAGCCAGCACGGGCGTCCATAGCTGGCAGTCGACGCGCGTGGTGCTGGCAACATATGGACAGAACTGTCGAAACTGTTGACGGACATGAGGTAGTGTATCTTTGTTTGCAAATCCGCAAGCTAAACTATCTGCACGTGCATGTGGTGGTACAGGTCATCTAAAGAGACACGCGGAGAATTGCTTGAAGAAGATATCGGCCGAACGGAGGCCGGACGACTGGTGAAGGGACCCCTATATTATGAATTGAGTACTGAATTGAGAACAAGTATAGGACATGGCACTAGTTATGTTTTAACTATGTAACTACCAATTAACCACGGGGCCCCTAAGACGTAACTGTACAGTCAATTATAAGATTGCTAACAAAGGAAATGGAAATGTTTTGACTTTTGATCACTACTCGTGGCTAATTAACATCCCATTTTTTGGAAAGTGTTGGCGTCAAAAACTTGAGGTAGGGTTTCTGACAACAGCACACCAGACAAACACCGGGTTTAGAGCGTGCCAGTCAATTTGACCTGTAATCGACAAGGTAAAAAATATAAAATTCACACAAAGCCGACCGCGAAGATCAATCGGCTTAGACTCAATCAGCTTGAAGCCGATCAAGATCAAAGTAACAGGATAGGTCTAATTAGCCGATTAAGGCTAATCAGAAGATAAAGGTAGATCGATTCTGAATAAGGCGATGCGCAACAAAATCAGAACAAATCGAACCTGGGGCGTAATTTGAAGAAGATCAACAATCGGCGATGCGCAACTTTATTGATCAAGATCGAATTACAAAGAATAAGTTACAAAGGCTACTCCTAGTCGACAGGAAAAAGTAAGAAAAATAAAGGCTGGCTAATTGTATTGTGTTGGATCCTTCGCAGTTTGTTTCGACCTTTCTTTTATACCCGTCGGCCGATCGTGTCCCATTACAATACGTGTTGAAGAACTAATCTGTATCGGCCTTTTTTGGATAACCTTTCCCCGAGGATCCTGCCGTTACCAAATATCTTCAAATCTTACCAAATTATCTGCTGGTTTCCGTATCTTTGACTTTATTGCTGATTTTGACTTGACTTGCCAATTTTCGGTGCAAACATATGCCCTCCATTTTTGAGAGATGACTTGTCATCTGTCAAAAATCACAATTATCGGCTTATGTCCCATCGGCTAACTATTGAAATTCACCTAATAACTGCCGCTTTATTTGTGCCGAAATTCTTTGACACAAAGGTAGTGCGTTTTTACTGCTCGTGTCTTTTGAGATTCATTTCCCGCCGTTTCAAAATTTTCACCGTGTTATAAATACGCGGCTCCCCCGGACTCATTCCTCACGTGCACAAGCTCTCGAGTTGTCTGCAATCGGCTTCTGATTTACAAGCTGTTAAGTGTTCACCGCTTCCAATCAGCTTTTGTCAGAATCGCCTCAATGGACCCTTCTCAAGTATTCATCCCGATCCCAAACAGCACTGACCAATTCTATCTGGGTCCAGTAGGAAATATAGAAGCCGATTCCGTAATAAATGAAGAGATTCCTCATCTACCTCTGTCGGCTTTGGGGCATAACATAGAGGGTTGGAGTAAGAGTTTCAGGGCTTGGCCGACGGCTCTTAAGGGGTGGAGATCGTGGTATATTCATGTAGCAGCTCAAAAGAGGGGTGAATGGGAAAAAATGAGCATAGCCGAATATCTCCCTCTCTCTTTAGCCGATCCAGAGGCCAATGAGCCCTTGGTGGCCACGGCCTGTTATTTCTGGTCGGATACCTTCAACGCTTTTGTATTCCGCACCAGTCTCGTTAGCCCAACCCTTCTGGACGTGGCCCAACTATGCTGTTTAAGACCTGATGGAGACCAAGTATCGGCTTATAGCACCAAGCCCAAGTACAAGCTTATCAAATCCAAGGGTGAAGGATGGGCTAAATATATCAGAAATAACAATAAGGTCAATGGGCTGGTATCGGACGAAGAGCATGCTGCTTTCTTGAATCTCTGGTTAGATCGATTTTTGTTCTGCGGCGCTTCTTTGGGACCAACTCAAGTATATCAAACCATAGTAGAGCAACTGGTAGAGGGTCGTCGGCTGGCACTTGGAAAGATGCTTCTGGGAGCCGTCTACCAGATGATGCACACAATAAGGTGTCGGCTGTTCACTGGTTTTTCAAAATTCACTGTCGGCAATGTCGGAGGACCACTCTGGTTTATTCAGATCTGGCTATACTGTTTGTTCAACCGATCCTTTGAGTTGAATCCTTCTGAAGACACGGCGTTTCCTTGAGAAGACACCCCAGAAGGCATGGTGCCTCAATTCATAGCTAGCCGATCTTACGGGAAGAGATTTATGATGTGCTCTGAGAATGAGACAAAGGTAACTCCTATCGGCTCTAAGAAATACTTATCATTCTTTTTGCAGCTTGACAGTAATGAATTCAAACAAAATGATTTTTTCAGTTATACAAGTACAGCTGATTTCCCATGGTCTTCTTTTCTTCACTTAGATGCTGATAGTGCTCTAATGCCGCAAGATACTTTGGACCTATTCAAGCTTTTCACTTCACCAAGCATTTTGCACGTCGGCCTTCATACGAGGAATCAGACTTTTCAACCTTCATATGAGTTCTATAATCCGTCAGTTTATGCTAGACAATTAGGCTTTGGTCAAGTCATCCCTAGTCTGCCATTACTTGATTGGCTTCAACCATGAGCCAGAGTCCGTAACGCTACCGCGGCCAACCTCGTCCTTGAGATAGCCGATGAACTTCAGATCAAGGACTTGCCACATTTTGTGCTGAACACTCGTCGGTCAGAACGCTTTTCTTCATGGTGGTTATCTATTGTAGATGCACTCTATTCTGATAAGTCAATGTCGGCTATTATCAATGAATTCTTCCCAAATCTTCCTGAGCCGACAGTAGACACTAACAGCGATTCAAGCGACGAGACTAACTCTACGAGGTATACTAATACAAGTCTTGTAGATATTGATAAGATATCGGCTTGAATAATATTCTTTTACACATTGACTTTGTCAATCACATTTTCTTATTTTCCTTTATTTTCTTTCTACAGACTAAGGCTGCCGGCAAGAAGCCTATTTTCAGCCAATCGGGCAGTGGCCAAGCGAAAAGGCCACTTCAAACGACTGGCCTCACAGGGTATACCTCGGGTACCCTGGGAATTCGTAGTCCTTCCTTGTCGGATATTGAGAAGAAACAGCCGAGTAAGTAAAAAGAATACAATCGACTGTTATTATTCTTCGTTTTTCCCCAATTGACCTTTAGCCGATTATATTTTCAGAAAAGAAGAAAACAAAGTACACCAAGTCTCCTGCAAAAAGGGGGTCCAAGCCCCAAGAGCAGAGCGGCGAGAGTTCGCCACATGCGTCGGCTACTGGAGAGGTAAATAATCGTACCTTAAGTAACTTACTTCTCAAAACGTCGGCTTATCCTATATTTGCTTATTTTAGCCGACGCAGTCAGCTCAAATTGCGAAGATTCTGGCCGATCTTCCCAAAATTTCATCCACGCAACTCTCCCCTCCACTGCCAACGCAAGCAACTCCAGTCGCCGACCTACCAGAGCTGTCCGACCCGACAAACTTGTTGGGTTTCTCCCTGGCCGACCTTGATGACCCTGAGATCATGGCCACCGACCACGACGCTGATTTTAGAAAAATCCTCGAGGTTTCGAAGGAAGCATCGGCGGCCGTCACCTCTGCTCCGGGCATAAAAGAAAGGCTCAACAAACTCCTCAGTTTGGTCATGAAGCCTCAATCGGAGATTCTAGCCAACAATCAACGGATCAGAAATGCGATGGCTACAATAAAAGTCGATCTACCTCCAGAAGCCATGGAAGCTCTCCTCAATGTCTGCCATCTAGACGATAGGAGGTCTGAAGTGGAGGCGGCTCAGGCAAGGATAGCTCAGCGTGAAGCACAAGAGGCCGATCAGAAGATTCTGGATGAGCTGGTAGCTGATGCCGAGTCTAAGAAGTAGAAATTTGATGCTGATACAGAACTGCTTAAGGCTACAAAGAGCTCTCTTGGGAAACTTGAGTCGACCAAGAAATTTCTCCTAGAAGAGTTGGCCAAAACAGAACAGCTAATCACAGAAGGCCAACAAACTTTGGAGAAGACTTCGTTGGCTATCAAGGACCAGAAGCTTGGCATTGCGATGGCCGTAGTCAGCATTAAAAAATAGATGGCCAAGGTGGTGCCAGTGCCAGGAAGTGCAAAAGACAACGATCGCATTATTGACGAGGTTCAAAATGTGATCGCAAAGGCCGCAGGTGCTTTGTCGGCTTTGGGCGCAACTCTTCCAGGCTCAGGCATCCAGTATTGATCGAAATGTAAAAACTCTGTTGGTTGTTTTGGAAATACTTATCTGGACACTTTTGTAACTCTTATAATCGACTGTTTAACCGATTTTAATTTCACTTTCTAGTAAATACTATCTCAGTTCTGCAATCCTTTTAGCCGATTAACAGCATCGTGTTAACTTGGCCTTTTGAACGTGATCCTTAGTCGACTAGGTTCCAATCCAAATGCTAGGATAGTACTTCTTTAAATATTTCCCATTAATAGCTTTAGGCAATACATATCCTTCCAACGTCTCTATTATGTATGAATTTCCACCGACTAGCCGATTAACCTTGTATGGTCCTTCCCACGTAGGTGACCATTTTTTGAATCGGTTATCTTTCGAACCAACAGGCAATATCATTTTCCATACTAAATCGGCTTGATCGAAAGTTTTAGGCATGACCTTTTTATTATACGCCCTTGCAACCCTGATTTTATTCTTCTTAAGCCGATCAAGCGTGGACAAACGTAATTCTGCCAACTCATCCAAGTTGTCGATCATCGAATTGTTATAATCTTGAGCCGACAAACCGTTTTGTCTTGCCACTCGTATAGATTCAATGTTGATCTCCACGGGTAAAACGGCTTCTTGACCATACACTAACTGGTAAGGTGAAATCTTCGTTGCTCCGTGATAAGCTAGCCGATACGCCCAAAGCGACTCCGATAAAGTTGCGTGCCAATTCCTTGGTTTTTCATCGATCTTCCTTTTGATCAATTTGATTAACGTTTTGTTGGATGACTCGGCTTGTCCGTTAGCCTGAGCGTAGTATGGAGACGAATTCAACAATTTGATTCCCAGACTTATTGCGTAACTCTAAAACTCATTAGATATGAATATCGTACCTTGATCGGTCGTGATCGTTTGCGGTATTCCAAACCGATGGACAATATGTGTTAGTGTTATGCCCTTGAGGCAATCATTTAGATGATTGTAACATGATTATTTTTATGAATAATAATATGATTATTGGTCCAATGAATGTATATCATTGTATTGATTAACAAGTATGTGACTTGCTTATGAAGCTCTTTACTTATTGATGTAATTCGATAAATATCTCTGATCGGATATCATCGTATAGGACAACGATGAATAGATTAGCACATGTAGTGATCGATGATCATGCTTCATAGATCATGGGATATGGAGATATCATCTATACATTGTGGACGCATGTTGAAGAACATGAGTTAGATAGACCGGCATGGGACACTGCGAGAATGTTTCATTCTTATGTGTCATCAGTGTATCTCATACATAGTAGATGCATGATCCTTAGACCTGAGATTGTCATATTCCCTACATGTGTAATAGTTTTCCTTGGGGCAATCAAACACTACTTTCTAACCGGATAGTTATAAAGGTAGCTTTCATGTTTACTATAAAACGTGCAGAGGGAAGTGAGCAGTCAAGATGGAATTTGCCACTCCAATGAAACGGAGATATATGATAAGGCCACTCGTGTGATATGATTAAGAAAGTGCATGGCCATGCCGTGATTGAGGAGTCAATCACAACTTATTAATATATCACGGATACGAGAGATGGATTGAATCATCAAAGGATGACATGCTTCTCGCCTTGAGTTCAATCTTCATATGCTTGGCAAAGGGATTATTACATGAGTACTTTTGATAGGTTCTGTCCGATTTGATCATAGTATGTTTGGGAGTTGGCATACTTTGCAAGGAGCCACTACCAACTATTGGATTGAAAAGGAGTTTTCCGAATCCATGTCCAAACGTACGTGAACCTGCAGGGTCACACACTTAATGAGCTGGGACGCATTAATTTGTATTGGATCCGTAATTAATGGACCTCGTGGGCTTAGTACGCTTGTAAGGACCCGAATCCACTGATTCGAACCCACTGTGTTTACCGCACTATTCCCAGGATCAACGCTAGTGCACACAGCTTAACATTGGTACATATCACATCATACTCAACGATAATAGAATAATAGTTCATTCATTTATATAACTAAAGGTATGATCTTATGACCAACTTACATTATTAAGCCACGCAGGGCAAGACTGAAAATATAACTAATGATTAAGCAGCGGAAAATAGAAAACGTAGATAGCTCATCAGTTCACCACAGGCAACCGACAAGGCTCGGACCCTAATGACTCGTGTCTTCTGGACTTCATCTTCCAACACAGTGTAGATTCCTCAACTGTTAATTATTGTTGTTTGGCAAGGGTGAGTACTTAAAGCACTCAACAAGTTGTGCACAGAATGCAATTCTATGTATCTATATGTAAGGCTTATTCCAATGGATAGCCTATCATGGCTATTTTGCAATAAGCAGCATTTAAGAACATATATAATAAATAGATCGTAAAGAATGTAAACCAAATAACAATAGTAAATAAGTTCAAGATTTCTCAAGTAAACCAAGTTTCCAATCCTAAGTCAAATTCCATCTTCCATATGGCATTCCGCCATCCCAACCATGTTGTCCAATTAATTAAGCTAACCCTTAACTGTAATTCCCGAGCATTGCTCAATATCGCGAGCACGGCTATCCGAATAGTTTCACACTCTGCAGAGGTTATGCACTTTACCCACGTGATACAACCAAACACCACCAAGGCGAGTGATTATAACAAAGCCTTTACAATGCTCTGGCTTAACCCGATACTATCCGTAAGGTTTCAACACTGGTGGGACTGGTTACCACATCCAGGGCCCCCCTCTTGCGCCATGTGAATTACACCATAACTCGGGAACTCACACCGACCACGATAGTACCAAAATTAAGACATTGCAAATTACTCAGCTAGGCTGGCCCATACCAGACATGTGGTTGCATGATTGACTCAGGTCAAAGGCTTGCAAGGTTAAGTCCTTAGTGTGATCAAGGCAAGACATCCACATACCCTCTGCCCATCGGGCCCACCTTGGCCTCCTCGCCCCTTGCCACTTGCCCCAATCTAAATTATCATCACCCAGTTGATTACCAAGCACCATGTGCCATCAACAATTCAACATCGTTGCGTGACATGACTCGCCACAGCAACTCAATCTCATCGTGTGATCCCACATGACACACAAGTTCATAATATCGTTCCATATTCCATTAACCAAGATTAATTATCAATGATTCTGATACATGTGATGATGTGGCACGACTAAGCAACTAATACGGTCTAAACCTCCAATGTTGATCATAATTACTAATCAACTATATCAAACCAATCTAGGGTGACAATGGATCATGGCATACAATGACAAGGTAGGGTGTAGATCAATCTGGTATATTAGCTAATCCCAATCTAATTTGAAACAATTGTATATTTGAAACATATGCAATAGGGTAAAACAAATATAGCAATTTTATAAACATGGGTTCAACATGATCAAAGCACAACTTGCCTTGGAATAGGTCCTGATCTGGTTCTGGAACTTGCTCTTGAGTTGCTTGATCTTCCTCCGAAGCGTCGCACAATTCAACGTCTACGCGTACCAAGGAGAAAAGCAAATAAATACCAAAACAGAGAGCAACTGAACTCCAAAAATCAAATAAAATTCACCATTAAATAGATCTCAATTTTACAAATTTTTAGAAATTTGAATCACTCAAATCGGAGTTAAATTGCAAAAGATATAGCCTTTTGAAGTTTGAAATAAATACTAAAATCAGAAAATCAGAAATTCGGAATTAACACATTTATTTTTAAAACGAAAACTGATTTATTGCGTCATCATGACGTCAGCATGACGCCAGCGCTGAACCGGACCAATCAGAAGCCGACGCGTGTCTTCGGCGTATGGACTGAGTCCACGACCCGCGCCAGCCCACGGTGGACTCGGCTCACGGCGCCGGCCCTCGCTACCGACACGCGGCGCAATCTGGTTAGTCACTCGCGCGGTTCAATCTGGTCCGCAGAAACACGATCGGATGGCTAGCGATCTCGCACGACGCGGCAACGCATCAACCAACCGATCTAGATCTGACGGTCCGCAACGCTTCCACGCACAAGACACGCAGACGATCTCACCTCTCCGCTACGGACGGACGGCCGAAAGCTTCCTGGCGCCGGATGGTGGCACGGCGGTGTTTCTTTGCCGGGCTTGGAGACGATGACTCGATGACGGCGTTCGCAACGCGAAACAATGACACGGCTTACGGGTTCGACGCGCCGAGGCATGGGATTTCCGATCCGAATCGCACGGCTCGAACGGCAAACGGCGCGAAAATGCATTTAAAACGCGCGGCGAAGGCTTCAGCGACTCGGCGAGCTTTACGCGAGAACGGCGACGGCTCGGGGCCGGATTGCGGCGACGCGCGCGCGAGGTGAGGAATTCAACACCGCGTCGGCGCTTTAAATAGCGGACGGAGGCGTGCAAAGCCCGGACTTCGAGGACGGCTCGAGGCGGCGGCGGACTCCAGGCGACACGAGAGGTGACGTGGCTGCACCGACGATCCACGCGGCGCCATCGAACGGCTCCGACGATCGACGACGCGGCAAAGGCACGCGGCCGTTGGATCTCGATCCAAGGGTTGTCCGCGATGGATCCTAGGGTTTCAGCAAGACGAGTCGACTTGGGCCCCGGAGCGACTAGCGCACAAGATTGGGCTTCGCCCAATACTGCTCAAAAGATTTTAAAACTTTAATAATTAAAATAATTCTAGAAATTCATTTAATTGGTTTTAGGCAAATAAAATAATCAGAAAATCCAAGAAAAATCTCAAAATACTTTGAGACATTTTAAACTCAAATAAAATATTTTTGGCAAAACTTTATTTTAACTTTGCATGATTTAAATAGATTTGAATAAAAGCAATAAACTTGAAATAAGAATTAATTCAAATAAATCCAGAAAATTCGAGAAAATCACAAATGCACATTTAAGCAATAAAACTTAATTAAACCAAATTTTGGGATGTTACAAACCTCCCTCTTAATGAATCTCGACCCGAGATTCGTGGCTAACTAGAGAATAGGTTCGGAATTCGACTTCAAATCTTCTTTCGCTCCCAAGTGGCTTCACTTTGAATGATTGCTCCATCGAACTCGCAAAGCGAATAGACTTGTTTCGGTCTTATGCTCCATAACATCCAAAATTCGATGGTTGCTCTTTGTAAGTCAAATCTTCTTGCACTCTATTGCATCTAACGGGTTTGCTCGTTGGTACTCGAGACACTTCTTAAGTGCGACACATGAAATACATCATGCACTCCGCCAATGACCGAGGCAACTCTAATCGATAAGCCACCTCTCCTCGACGGCTCGTAATCTTGAACGGACCGACATATCTTGGCGCGAGCTTCCTTTAACGTGAAATCTTTTAACTCCTTAAGAGGGTAACCCCGAGATACACATGATCTTCTCGTTCAAACTCAAATCTCGACGACGGTTGTATCGCGTAGCTTTTCGTCTTGACTGTGCTATCTTCAACCTCTCTCGATCATTGCGACTTGACTTTGGCTTCCTCGAGAATGTCCGCCCGAAAACCAAACGTTCTCTGCTTGTTCCAATTCAATGGAGTACGACAAGCACGCCCATACAACGCCGCAAACGGTGACATCCGCAGCTAGCTTGATAACTATTATTGTAACTAAATTCGCATATGGCAAACACTTATCCCATGTCGCAAAGATAAGCTAAAGCACAAGCTCTCAACATATCCTCTAAAATCTGATTTACTCTTTCATCGACCATCCGTCATGCGGGTGATATGTCAGACTAAAATTCGACGAGTTCCCATGGCTTCGTGCAACTTATTCCGAATCTTCGAGGTAAATTGGGTACCTCTCGTCCGACACAATCTTCTTGGGCATTCCATGCAAACATACAATCTTTGACATGTACAACTCGCTAAACGATCTCCGAGTAAGTGGTCTTTATCGATAAAATGGCGACCTTGGTTAGACGATCCACAATTACCCAAATGGAATCGTAACCTCTCCGAGTTTTAGGTAAACCGTGATAAAGTCCATTCGATTTCCTCCCACTTCCATTCCGGAATTTTCAACTACCGCAATGCATCAATGGTCTTTGATGCATAGCTTTTACCCTCGACATCCGTCGCATAAAGCAACATGCTCAGCCACTTCACGCTTCATGTTAGGCCACCAAAATCTCTCTTTCAAATCTTGGTACATCTTGGCACTTCCTGGATGAATCGAGTACTTAGAATCATGAGCCTCCTCAAGAATCAATTGCTTTAGTTTCTTTTTATCTGGCACACAAATTCGGCCTTTGAAGAACATGGTTCCTTGCTCGTCTAGAGTGAAATCTACAGCTAAGCCTTCTTCCTTTTTAACCTTGATCTTAGAAATTTTATCGTCATCCTTCCGCCTTCTCTAATCGACCTTCCGGCGTTGGCTTTACTTCAAGTGCAGCTACCATTCCTCATGAACGACTTCCAACCTTAGTTTCAAATTCCTTGCATAATTCTCGTTGATCCTCCATTGTCAATGTTTTTGCGCTATGGCTCTTTCGACTCAGAGCATCGCTACCACATTGGCTTTTCCGGATGATAATGGATTCCACATTATAATCCTTAATTAGCTCAAGCCATCTTCATTGTCTCATATTCAGATCCGCTTGAGTGAATATGTATTTCAAGCTCTTATGATCCGTATATACCTCACATCTATTTCCTATGAGATAATGACGCCATATCTTTAAAGCATGCACTACGGCAGCTAATTCCAAATCATGTGTTGGGTAATTCACTTCATGTGGTCTTAACTGTCTCGACGCATAAGCAACAACTTTGCCTTCCTGCATTAACACGCACCCTAAGCTTTGCTTTGAAGCATCGCAATAAATATCAAATCCATTTCGCACATCCGCAACACTAATACGGGGCTGTTGTTAAACGCTTCTTTAATTCCATGAAACTTGTCTCGCACTCAAGCGCCCATGCAAACTTCTTTTCTTTCTTCAACAAGCTGCGTAAGAGGTTTAGCAATTGTGGAGAATCCTTCTATGAACCGACGGTAATATCCCGCCATTCCCGTAAAACTACGGATCGGGTACGGACTTGGTTGCTCCCAATGCAACATCAAGGCCCACTTTGCTTGGGTCGATTGCTACTCCTTTAGTAGTCATTACATGACCAAGAAATTCTACTTTCTCCTTCCAAAATTCACACTTGCTAAACTTAGCATACAGCTGATGCTCTCGCAGCCTCTCTAAAACCATTACGAGATGTTACGCATGCTCTTCCTCTGTCTTCGAGTAAACCAAGATATTGTCTATGAAGACTACAACAAACTTATCCAAATATTCCATGAAAACCTTATTCATCATGTTCATGAAATATGCTGGGGCATTAGTCAATCCAAATGAGATGATTGTGAACTCATAATGTCCATATCGCGTAGAAAACGCAGTCTTAGGCACATCCTCCGCTCGGATCTTCAATCGATGGTATCCCGAACGAAGATCTATCTTGAGAAAACTCCAGCTCCTCTTAAGCGATCAAATAAGTCATCGATCCGGCAACGGATACTTATTCTTGATCGTTATTTCATTCAAAGGCACGATAATCGATGCACATTCTAAGACTTCCGTCCTTTTACGAACAAACAAAACCGGGCTCCCCACGGTGATGAACTTGGTCTAATGAAGCCTTTCCTTGCGTTCCTCAATCGCTTCTTCATTTCCACTAACTCGCTTAGGCATCCGATATGGTCTTTTTGATATCGGTGTTGCACACGGCGCTAACTCGATCACGAACTCGATATCACGGTCGGTGGCAATCCCGCAAATCTTCCGAAACACATCCGGTATTCCTGCCATCGCACATCTTCCATGCCGATGGCTTTCACGCTGCTGACCATTAATCGCCCATCTCGAATCTGCAATACTTGAAACTCTACTTTCTTGCCACTAGGGCCTTCCAAAGTCACGGTCCTTCGCCACAATCCAAAACAGACCTTATGCTTAGACACCAATCCATTCCAAGGATGATGTCTAGGATTGTGCATCTATTAAGATAAGATTCGCAGGAATTCTATCCCATCCATAAGCAACTTAGCTCCCAAACACCCAAGGCTAGATCTAAGCTCGATCCCGGGCTTGGACTAAGAGCACACACTTAAGATTCACCACTTTAAATCCATTCTTGGTTGCAAAACTTTGAGAAACAAACGAATGCGAAGCTCCGTAATCAAACAAAAAGCAAGGTGTAATCGAGTTGACCGTAAAATTACCCAAGACGACGCCCGTAGCTTCACGAGCTCCATCTGCGGTGATGTGGTTGATCCTTCCACGCACCGTTGATTGCGGGTTGCTCCGGCTTGACTGGGCGCACGATTTCTCCCGAGGTGGTGCCTTGGCGGTGTTGTTCCCAAGTTGAAACGAATCGGCGTGATGCCTCCTTCGTGGACACCTATTGGAAAAGTTCCCTGGCTCGTTGCGGGTATAGCATCTTTTCACGCAGATCGTTGATTCCTCCTAGCGCATTGTTGCCCTGTCGGCCGGGTTTGAAAATTTTGATTGGCGTGGCGAGGTACGTGGGTTGATGTCTTGTTCACTACGGTGGTTGGAATCTAGCAAATTGTTGTGGTGACATCCTCAAACGTAGATGGTTTGGACGCCCACCCGATTAGTCATTAAGCGCTTACGGTTTTCACCCACTCTTTGCGCTTATCTTCTAGGATCAAAGCTTTATTGACTAGTTCCCGAAAGTCCGAAAATTGTGGGTGATCAATCCCACTGCATCCTGAATTCAGTCCCTTCATGAAACGAGATCGCTTAGCTTTATCTGTCGCACGTCTTGAGGGCATAGCGAGCTAATCGAGTAAATTTATTCGTACTCGCCTTTGGTTGGCCTCCTTGTTTCAAAGCCCGAACTCTTCCTTCTTAAGGTCCATCATTCCTCCTAACATGATATGGCGGAAAGCATTAGTAAACTCCTCCTGTGTGATCTCTTGTGGGGCTCCATGAGCGGCACAAGAATTCTCCCACCATTCTCGCGCGGTTCCTTCCAACCGATGAGAGGCGAGAGTACCTTCTCGCTTCCTTCACATTGCGTGATGTGCGGCCTCTTCTCAATAGTCCTAAGCCACCATCGGCTTCCAAAGGGTTCACATTTCTGAAAAAGTTGGTGGCCTAGTCCTCATAAAACTGATAGCTTTGAGTGAGGTCGGGTCCACCATGGTTGTTCCGAGCTCTGTGGTTGTTGTTGTTTGGCTTTGCGTTGGTCATCTCTTTGCATCCGCCGCATCATAGTCCGCATTAGTTGAGTCTGCGCGGCAAGAAACGCTCCTGTGTTCTCGCATGTCCACCGGCGGTGGTTGAGGGCTGCCTCTGTTGTTGGTGTTGTCGTTCGCGCGATCCACTTTCAAGCTCGTTGTTCCTCGAGTATTCACCATCCGATGATTGCCTTTAGGTTAGGGACGGTAGATGTAGCATAGATAAGAAGTAAGACTTTCTAAAGCGGGAGATAGGTTATACCCAACTGAAATAATTCTTTATTATTCTTGGTATGGTCGCTTATTTAAGCCTACAAGCTTTGCAACACATAACGCACACTCAAAGATTACAAAGAAGCAAACTAACACGAAACCTTAACGTCAACTAAAAAGGTAAAGACTAACTTAAAGATGCGACTCACACTCGAGTCTCAACACAGCTCCAAGGCTGACACTCACTCATCCAGCCACCCTGGCTGAGGCTGATCCGGCGCATACACCGGCGGATGAGCGGGCATAGGAGCGAACCTATCCTGGTGACCTACTACTGGGTCCTTTGCAACAACGGGGTCTGCACTCCCCTCCGCTCCCACTCGCTCCTCCGATCCTCCTCGGACTCCTCTGCTGGCGGCCCCGAACTTCTCGAGTCACGCGCCCACTCGCCCTGACCGCCTCTAGGGCCTCTCCCAGCTCGGTGATCATCCCGATAGTCAAGCACGGTCACCTCAAGCTCTCGCTCGCCACTGAGTGCCTCGCATACGATCTCCGCTCCGAGTAGTCTCTCTCATATGATCCTCCCGGGCAAGGGCGAACTCCGCAAGGTGTACCGCGATGGCACACTCGCTCTCCACGATCCGTCGGCGTCGGCATGCTTGAACGTCTGGGTGAAGGCGAACATCGAGTCGTGAAGCTCGTCGGCGTAGTCGCGCAGACACGGCGAAGAGCAAGTCGGCAACCTCTCGAATTGTAACCTCGCACGAGAATCTTCCGCGAGATGTTGATTGGCCTGCTAGCTTCCTCGTTCTCCCGAGCGTAGATAATCAGCTTGCAAATAAATCCCCGGTGTACACCATTAACTGACCAGCTGCCTCCTCGGTAAAGCGGACAATAAAAGCCCCCAAGCGTCTGAAGTACTCTCCACAGCTCCATTGCGTAGCCGCCAGCAGACTCCTCGAAGGTCGGAACAATCGGCATCTGCTCCACAAGAACTTTGAATAAGAGCTCCACCCAAAACGGCCAGTAAAACGGTAAATTCAGCAAAGGCGAGAAGTAGAGAATGAGATGAGTCGAGAGTGTTTTATTAGTCAAGTTTAGATTTTCTTTTAGAAAATAGTTTGGACACACACAAGACACCTCCATACTATCTAGGGCCAAGACCTACAACAAGATGCTCGATACCACCTCTGTAAGGACCCGAATCCACCGATTGAACCCACCGTGTTTACCGCACTATTCCTGGGATCAACGCTAG
Organism: Otatea glauca; assembly: GCA_036346275.1. NCBI lineage: Eukaryota > Viridiplantae > Streptophyta > Magnoliopsida > Poales > Poaceae > Otatea > Otatea glauca. The sequence goes on along the minus strand of CM070731.1, from coordinate 29,033,676 downwards.
TGCACACGACTTAACATTGGTACATATCACATCATACTCAACGATAATAGAATAATAGTTCATTCATTGATATAACTAAAGGTATGATCTTATGACCAACTTACATTATTAAGCCACGCAGGCAAGACCGAAAATATAACTAATGATTAAGCAATGAAAATAGAAAACGTAGATAGCTCATCAGTTCACCACAGCAACCGACAAGGCTCGGACCCTAATGACTCGTGTCTTCTGGACTTCATCTTCCAACACGTGTAGATTCCTCAACTGTTGATTATTGTTGTTTGGCAAGGGTGAGTACTTAAAGCACTCAACAAGTTGTGCACAGAATGCAATTCTATGTATCTATATGTAAGGCTTATTCCAATGGATAGGCTATCATGGCTATTTTGCAATAAGTAGCATTTAAGAACATATATAATAAATAGATCGTAAAGAATGTAAACCAAATAACAATAGTAAATAAGTTCAAGATTTCTCAAGTAAACCAAGTTTCCAATCCTAAGTCAAATTCCATCTTCCATATGGCATTCCGCCATCCCAACCATGTTGTCCAATTAATTAAGCTAACCCTTAACTGTAATTCCCGAGCATTGCTCAATATCGCGAGCACGGCTATCCGAATAGTTTCACACTCTGCAGAGGTTATGCACTTTACCCACGTGATACAACCAAACACCACCAAGGCGAGTGATTATAACAAAGCCTTTACAATGCTCTGGCTTAACCCGATACTATCCGTAAGGTTTCAACATCTGGTGGGATGGTTACCACATCCGGGCCCCCTCTTGCGCCATGTGAATTACACCATAACTCGGGAACTCACACCGACCACGATAGTACCAAAATTAAGACATTGCAAATTACTCACCTAAGGTGGCCCATACTGCACATGTGGTTGCATGATTGACTCAGTCAAAGGCTTGCAAGGTTAAGTCCTTAGTGTGATCAAGGCAAGACATCCACATACCCTCCGCCCATCGGGCCCACCTTGGCCTCCTCGCCTTGCCACTTGCCCCAATCTAAATTATCATCACCCGCTTGATTACCAAGCACCACGTGCCATCAACAATTCAACATCGTATGCGTGACATGACTCGCCACAGCAACTCAATCTCATCGTGTGATCCCACATGACACACAAGTTCATAATATCGTTCCATATTCCATTAACCAAGATTAATTATCAATGATTCTGATACATGTGATGATGTGGCACGACTAAGCAACTAATACGGTCTAAACCTCCAATGTTGATCATAATTACTAATCAACTATATCAAACCAATCTAGGGTGACAATGGATCATGGCATACAATGACAAGGTAGGGTGTAGATCAATCTGGTATATTAGCTAATCCCAATCTAATTTGAAACAATTGTATATTTGAAACATATGCAATAGGGTAAAACAAATATAGCAATTTTATAAACATGGGTTCAACATGATCAAAGCACAACTTGCCTTGGAATAGGTCCTGATCTGGTTCTGGAACTTGCTCTTGAGTTGCTTGATCTTCCTCCGAAGCGTCGCACAATTCAACGTCTACGCGTACCGAAGGAGAAAAGCAAATAAATACCAAAACAGAGAGCAACTGAACTCCAAAAATCAAATAAAATTCACCATTAAATAGATCTCAATTTTACAAATTTTTAGAAATTTGAATCACTCAAATCGGAGTTAAATTGCAAAAGATATAGCCTTTTGAAGTTTGAAATAAACATCAAATCGAAAATCGTAAATTCGGAATTAACAGATTTATTTTTAAAACGAAAACTGATTTATTGCGTCATCATGACGTCAGCATGACGCCAGCGCTGAACCGGACCAATCAGAAGCCGACGCGTGTCTTCGGCGTATGGACTGAGTCCACGACCCGCGCCAGCCCACGGTGGACTCGGCTCACGCGCAGGCCTGCGACACGCGGCGCAATCTGGTTAGTCACTCGCGCGGTTCAATCTGGTCCGCAGAAACACGATCGGATGGCTAGCGATCTCGCACGACGCGGCAACGCATCAACCAACCGATCTAGATCTGACGGTCCGCAACGCTTCCCACGCACAAAGACACGCGCACGATCTCACCTCTCCGCTACGGACGGACGGCCGAAGCTTCTTCGGCGCCGATGGTGGCACGGCGGTGTTTCTTCGCGGGCTTGAGACGATGACTCGGCGACGGCGTTCGGCGATTTAAACAGCGACACGGCCACGGGTCCGACGCTGCCGAGGTATGGGATTTCGATCCGAACCGCAAGACGGCTCGGGAACGGCGAAACGGCGGCGGAAAAGTGATGAAGACCGCGGCGAAGGCTTGGCGACTCGCGAGCTTCTTCGCGAACGGCGGCGGCTCGGGCTTCGGGATTGCGCGAGCGCGCGGCGCGAGTGAGGAATTCAACACCCGTCGGCGCTTTAAATAGCGAACGGGAGGCGGCAAAGCCCGGACTCGAGGACGGCCCGAGGCGGCGGCGACTCGGCGGCGACACGGAGAGGTGACGTGGCTGCATCCGACGCGCCCACGCGGCGCCATCGAACGGCTCCGATGATCGGACGCGCAAAGGCACGGCCGTTGGATCTCGATCCAACGGTTGTCCGCGATGGATCCTAGGGTTTCAGCAAGACGGCCGACTTGGGCCGCCTGAAGCGACTAGCGACAAGATTGGGCTTCGGCCCAATACTGTTCAAAAGATTTTTAAAACTTTAATAATTAAAATAATTCTAGAAATTCATTTAATTGGTTTTAGGCAAATAAAATAATCAAGAAAAATCCAAGAAAAATCTCAGAAATACTTTGAGACATTTTAAACTCAAATAAAATATTTTTGGCAAAACTTTATTTTAACTTTGCACAGATTTAAATAGATTTGAATAAAAATCAATAAACTTGAAATAAGAATTAATTCAAATAAATCCAGAAAAATCCAAATAAATTCCAGAAAATCACAAATGCACATTTAAGCAATAAAAACTTAATTAAACCAAATTTTGGGATGTTACAACGCTGATGGGCCCTGGTGTAGGGTTTCATCTCGTGGCTATATAAGGAGGGGAGGAGGGTGGGCGCAGGGTGTGGTTTTCCACGGTTTAGAAGTGATTCACCCGGAACTCTAGCCTCCTCCTCTTGCTACCCCTGCCGAGCGACCAGGTGCTTGCACACCGATGCACGACGTTCCATCCCTGGACGTGTGGACTGCTGCGGTGACGCTGCTGCGACTGCGGCGTGGGAGGACGATCCACGGCGAGGCGAGGACGATCTACTCCATCGACGCAACGACTGCGGCGAGGACGATCCACTACATCGACGCGCGAAGGATTCCATGAATCGCGCCTAGTGGTAATCTAATCTGTGATCCCCTTCTTGCGAGTAGCTTTCTGGTTATACGGTAGATTTTTTTTGTGCTAGTGTAGCATACCGCGTTCCTCTTCAATATGCTCATTAACAAAGCCGATGGCTTCGACGCTGGTCACTTTCTTAAGTGGTGTAGCTTCAACCTATTTAGAGAAATAATCGGTTGCAGCCAAAATAAACTTGTGGCTTTTACTTGAAGCAGGAAATATTTGACCGATTACATCTATTCCCCAACCTCTGAACGGCCATGGCTTGATAATTGGGTGCAAGGCTGATGCTGGTGCTAGTTGTATATTGCCAAACTTTTGGCAGGTCTAACATCCTTTATAATACTTGAAACAATCTTCTAGCATCGTCGGCCAAAAATAACCTATCTGTCTAAGCATCCATTCATCTTGTGAGCCGATTGGCGAGAACCGCAAATACCTTCATGTACTTCACCCATCGCTACCCGTGCTTCTTCGGCTCCAAGACATCTCAATAGCAATCCTTCCATCGTCCGATAATACAACGTATCGTCCATAACAATGTACTTTAAAGCTTGTTGCCTAGTCTTGCGTTCTGTCGGCTTAGATGGAGCAATCAGTTAATTCTTTATTTGCATTCTCCAATCCACGACATCTACACACATGACGTCTTTATTCACTAGCTCTGTTACCTGATATCGGCCAAAGTCTTTGTACCCTGTTGCTTGTTGAGCCAGGGCATTAGCTCTATCGTTCAACTCTCGAGGGATATGACCGATAGAAAATGATGTAAACAAGCCGATGATCTCGAAGCATTGTTCTAGATACTTTAGCAGTACTTCGTCTCGACATTGGTATTTTCCTTTTATTTGCTGTACAATTAACATAGAATCTCCGTATGCCTCAACCGTGCTTGCTCCGATGTTTTCTAACAATTGCAAACCCTTGAGCAACGCTTAATACTCTGCCTGGTTATTTGAGCATCGACTGTTTAATCGAAATGCAAATTCAAAATTATGCCCTTTAGGTGATATGAGCACTATACCGATCCCATCACCTTCTCTGCATACAGACCCATCAAAAAATAATTGCCAAGGGGCTATAGATACCAAATCGGCAGCAGTGTCACGTCTTGTTATAAAATCGGCCAGAACTTGTCCCTTAACTGCTTTAGCCGATTCGTAAATCAGGTCGAACTCTATCAAGGCATAAGCCCATTTGCCAAGTCGACCTCGTAATATCGGAGCTGATAACATATATTTTATAACATCGGTTTTACAGATTACTTTACAAGTCGATGCTAAAATATAATGTCTTAGCTTTGTACATGAGAAATATAAAGACAAGCATAATTTCTCGATGAAAGGGTACCTGACTTCAGCATCGAGAAGACGTCGGCTTAAATAAAAGATAACCCTTTCTTTTCCATCAATTTCTTGTGCAAAAATAGACCCGATAGTCTCGTTCTCTGCCGATATATATAACCTGAAAGGAATCCCTTTTTGTGGCGCAGTCAAAACCGAAGGATTGGATAAATAGTCTTTGACGTCGTCGAAAGCCTTTTGCTGATCGGTCCCCCACACAAATTCTTGATTATTCTTTAATTTCAAAAGTGGGGTAAAAGCACGGATCCGACCAGAGAGATTCAAGATAAACCTTCGGAGATAGTTAATCTTGCCGATCAACTTTTGTAATTCGTTTCTGCATGTTGGGGGCATTGTATTGACTATGGATTTAACTCTTGCTTGATTGACTTCAATACCTCTTTCATGTACCATAAAGCCCAAAAACTGCCCAGCCGACACGCCAAACGCACACTTGAAAGGATTCATCTTCAAGCCATGTGATCTTATGTTCTAGAAAACCTTTTCTAAATCGGCCAAATGTTGCAAGTCATCTGCAGACTTTACTACAACATCATCGATATATATTTCGACGATGTGACCGATTAAGTCATGAAAAATCAAATTCATGGCTCGCTGATATGTTTCCCCAGCATTTTTTAAACCGATAGTCATAACCGTCCACTCGAATAAACCTATGGCCCCAGGACATCTATAAGCTGTTTTCGGTATATCGGCTTCTGCCATGAATATCTGATTGTATCCAGTATTTCCGTCCAGAAAACTTATTATCTTATTCCCCGATGCAGCATCGATAAGCATATCGGCTATTGGCATCAGGTATTCATCGTTTGGTGTTGCTTTGTTCAAATCTCTAAAGTTGACACAAACTCGAAGTTTTTCGTTTTTCTTCACGACTGGAACAATGTTGGAAACCTATTCCGCATATCGGCAAGGCCATATAAATATAGCCTCTAACAATCGCTCTATTTCTTCTTTTATAATTTTATACAGGACCGGATTAAAACGCCTAAGATACTGTTTAAACGGCCGATAACCTTGCTTAATGGGTAGCCGATGTTCTACCAATTGTCGACTTAAACCAGGCATCTCGTGATACTCCCAAGCAAAACAATCTTTATATTCTCTAAGAATTTTGATTAACTTTCCTTTATATTTTACATCTAATCTTGCGCTAATAAAAGTTGGTCTTTTTCTATCACCAATGCCTATATCAATTTCTTCGAGCAGATCGGTGGACTTGAAGCCTTGACCCAACTTTTCAACCTCTTGAAAGTCTTCTATAGCCTCATAGCTATCCGTTATTTGCCGATAGCTTTGCATTTTGTCTTGTAATGCATTCACTGTTTTTCTTGTCCCCATCGGCGTAATACTTTGTTTGCTCGATCAAACGTGCCTGGCTTGACACTGATCGGCACAAGTCTTGTTTTGCTTACGTAGATGAAATCACAATCTTCTAGTGTTTTTCCTTATATGCATCCGGTTTCTTCATGTTGCCAATTCACATCAGAACTAGCCATGGCAATATGAGCCGATGTATCGGCCGTGACAATTTCAACTTCCTCTCCGTTCCACTGGACAAGCGCTTGATGCATAGTCGACGGGATGCAGCAGTTGGCGTGGATCTAGTCTCTTCCAAGCAGAACACTGTAGCTTCCTTTGGCATCAATGACAAAGAATGCGGTCAGCAAAGTTTTATTGTCGACAGTCGGTTCTGTAACCATGACGCCTTTGGCTTCTGTAGGATCGCCTGTGAAGTCGTTTAGAACCATGTTAGTTTTAATCAAGTCTTCATCGGACTTACCCAGTTTCTTGCAAGTCGTATAGGGCATCAAGTTTACTTTGGCTCCGCCGTCTACCAGCATCCTTGATATCGGCTTTCCATTTATATACCCTTTCAGATACAATGGTTTCAGATGCCGATGATCATCTCTTGGTTTTTCAAAGATAGCATTTTGAACGCCTGAACATGATTGAGCAAAAGTTTCTTTAGCCGACTCAGTTTTGATTTTGAATTCGGCTGGCAATGTGAACACCATATTGATGTCCAGTGGGGGGTGTGTCGTCCCTAATCATAGGAGAATCTAGATCATCGGCCGACTCAAAATCTTCCTCGACCGACTCCTTTTTTCTCCACTCTTTCTTAATAACCTTGATCGGGCGAAGCTCATTGAAAGTTTCATCTCTCTGTTTTTTGGCGTCGGCTTCTCGGATCTCCTGCGTCCTTAGCCTCTGAAGCCATCTGCGCTGCGATCGGCTAAGGCCAGATGGACACCATCTAGGCTTGGGCTCTACTGGTTTTCGTATCTAGCCAACCAAATCTTCCCGGTCTGAATTGGGCCCGTGTGTTTCGACCTGGTCTGGTTTGGATATTCTTTCGTGAACAGGCCTTCTGTAACCTCTACCCTGATCTCGAATCGGCCCAGATAGCCTATCTTTAGCCGATTGTCTCGGCCAATCGTCTCGGGGATAATGCTCCATCGGGCACGTATACGGCGATGGCAATACTACTCTCCTTTCCAGCAAAACTGCCAAAAGGGACACCTTCTATGTGCTCTCTCCACATTTTTGGTGTGATATAAATTATCCGACCAGCGAGTAGGATATCGTGGTCGGCTATTCATTCTCTCATATTTCTCCATTAATTGTGAAAACGTTGGTCCCGGTCTTTTAGCTGACTGCCTTGATGGTGATTTTTCAACTTTGTACCATTTACCCACCTGAGGATTTCCTTTGGGTTTAATGGTTCTCGAATTTTTTCCTTCATGATCGGCTTCTATTTGTAATGAGCCGATTGTAATTTTCAACATCTGGCCGCCGTTTGAATTCGACTGAATGTTGACTTGCTGATCCTTCTTCGGCTCATCATGCATCGGCTCTTTTCCTCTAGCCGAACATTGAACCATGTTGATTGGGAATGGATCAGCGTCAACTTGCATGGTCGGCTCATCAGCAAATTTTAGCCGACCATCCTCAATAGCCGACTGGATCTGTTGACGGAAAATATTGCAGTCATTAGTATTGTGAGAAAAGGAATGATGCCACTTGCAATACCTGCATTTCTTGATTTCGTCAGCCGATGGTATGACATGTCTTTCGGGCAACCGTATTATCTTTTCTTGTAATAATAGATCAAAAAATACGATCACACTTCCGACTTATTTCTAGTCGGTTTTAGCCAGGAACAGACTAAGGACTTTTTAGACCCTTTTACCCATTCAGCTATATTTATTTCTGCTTCATCGTCTTCTGAAGAATCGCTCGGACAATAATCCACCATATTGACTTTGGCTTTATCCTTTTCTTTGTTATTATTTTTAAACCTATCCTTAAACACTTTGTTGTTTGGGAATCGGCTTTCCTGAGCCGATACACGATGAAGCAGATGACTTAAATCGTTGAATTCTTGCCCTCCAAACTTCTCTCTAAGTGGTGGAATTAATCCTTGAAAAGCCAAATCAGCAAGCTGATTGTCGAGCAATGTGACGCTGAAATATCAGTTTCTAGTTTCCCTGAACCTCTTAATGTAATCGCCATTCGATTCCCAAATCTCCGCGATGAGCTTAGATCGAAATCTGAGCTCCAAAGCGCAAAAGAAGTATTCGTGAAATCGACTTTCCAAATCGTTCTATAAGTGGACCGAATTTGGAGGCAAACAGGTAAACCAAGTAAAGGCTGCCCCGGACAATGACAACGGGAACAGTCTTATTTTAATCCATCGGACTGAGCTGCTTCGCCGTATTGAGCGATCTATGTAATCAGGATACGGCTTTCTATAGCCGATAACCTTCCCCTTTGGCTGTATGCCGAACTGATCCCTCAAGACTGCGGAGATTTGATCGGCCCAATTTACATTATCAGCCACTGGCATAGCAGGCCCTTGGTAATGTTGGTCATGGTTGGCATTCTGCCCCCTGAGTGTAAGCTCGGGTTGACAATTATGCTGAGCTGACGGCATACGAGCGTACTGATCGTATCTATTATGCCTGACTTGGGGCTCCGGTACTGGAACAAAAGGTTCTGAATAAGTTTCTACCCTATACGGACCAGGATTTCTAGGTAAAGCTGTCTCATATGGGTATCTTTCAGGCCCAATCGGCTGTGAAACCGATTGCGGGAATGCATGAAATGGGACCGATGATGGCAAATTTGTTGATGCATCTAATCTGGCAGCGTCGGTGTAGGCATGGTGATGGTTTATCCCACTTGGCCGAGGATCTCTAGGCAATATGATGGTGGGCTGAGTAGGCATCATGGTAGAAGGTGAGGTTATAGCCGATGGTTTAGGATCGGCCATTGTGCTCTGCGTATTTTGTGCTACTGAAAAAACAGGGTAATTTGGCAGAACTTGCAATGGGTCGAGCAGACTACCTAACGAGGCTAACTCCTGGGCTATGGTTTTAACACTGTTTGCTATGATCGGCTAAAGCGTAGTAACAAGGGCCAATGATTGATTTATCAGGGCGTGATGTACAGACTGGTTAATCATAGCCGATAACTCGGCTTGAGCAGGCATATATCGGCTTACTGGTTCTGTGACACCCGCATCTCCCAGGGCGGGTGTTGACCGTCGGCAGGGCGGATTTTTGAGTGACGCCACGTCTAGTTTTCTGATAACAGCTTAGCATCATCTGCTCTAGCACAGTTTTCCGATCTTCAATCTCTTGACGTTGTTCTACAGTTAAATCGTCCATTGTTGGGACGATTATAGCTTCTGTGTTGAGATCGGATGGCGGAATCGACTTTCCTGATGAAGACATAGTCCCACCGGGCGTGCCAAGAGTGTGTTGGCGTCAAAAACTTGAGGTAGGGTTTCTGACAACAACACACCAGACAAACACCGGGTTCAGAGCGTGCCAGTCGATTTGACTTGTAACCGACAAGGTAAAAAATATAAAATTCACACAAAGCCGATCGCGAAGATCAATTGGCTTAGACTCAATCAGCTTGAAGCCGATCAAGATCAAAGTAACAGGATAGGTCTAATTAGCCGATTAAGGCTAATCAAAAGATAAAAGTAGATCGATTCTGAATAAGGCGATGCGCAACAAAATCAGAACAAATCGAACCTGGGGCGTAATTTGAAGAAGATCAACAATTGGCGATGCGCAACTTTATTGATCAAGATCGAATTACAAAGACTAAGTTACAAAGGCTACTCCTAGTCAACAGGAAAAAGTAAGAAAAATAAAGGCTGGCTAATTGTATTGTGTTGGATCCTTCGCAGTTTGCTTTGACCCTTCTTTTATACCCGTCGGCCGATAGTGTCCCATTACAATACATGTTGAAAAACTAATCCGTATCGGCCTTTTTTGTATAACCTTTCCCCGAGGATCCTGCCGTTACCAAATATTTTCAAATCTTACCAAATTATCTGCTGGTTTCCGTATTTTTGACTTTATTGCCGATTTTGACTTGACTTGCCAATTTTCGGTGCAAACAGAAAAGAGAACCAAATTAATTACACTGTAAAATCAAAGCAGTTACAATGGACTAGTATAGTGCCTGTCTTCCGGTTTCTTTTTTCCAGCACGTAATATATGGTCTTTTCCTTTTCTAGAACGTTTGTTTCCTTTTCCTTAATTCCAGGATATTTGTTTCCTTTTCCTTGAGATGATGGAGGTGGGGAGATCTGTTGTGGGCCACAGGATGAGTTAGACACATTAAACAATGGCCATCGGATGTGGGTGAGTAAAGTCGAGGAAAGATCGAGAGGTTAATTTTGATGGAGGCAAGTTTCTGGGGACGTTTCGCTGGGTGCATGAAGGTTGGGCCATCTCTAGTGGGGTGCATTATTTAGGGTGGACGTAGAAAAGAATGCTTAGATACATTATAAAGGAGTATAGATGATGACAACCAAGACATGACCAAAAGAAAAAAAATCTATCAATATAAACTGAAAATGTATTTCATTCACAAAAAAGAATGCATGAGTGTTGTTGATCTCATGTCGCTATAGTGTTAATGCATCATGTTGTTGATTTTGATCTCAGAAGCAAGTCCTTCACGGAATCAGTCATCTTGCATTTGCTCCATGTGGTGATCGACCAGCCATTGATTCTGACGGAGGGGAGCCTGGTTTCATCATCTTTATAAGTAAGACGTACGCCATCTACTTCCAAATCGACAAGCTTGAGGCAGCCCTTGCCCTTGATGAAGGCAATGCCGCGATGAGGCTTTGGACATCCTAATTCAGTTCGCTTACCATCGATATAGCTGATCTGTGTCATCGGGAACGGAAAAGGTTCAACTCAGAGTTCGGGATTTGGGTGGAGCCCGTCGCAGAGCAGGATGCTGCACCAGAGATCGACCCAGCCCATCCTTCACCTCCGAGCGTGATCACGGTGCTTGGCACATGGTGAAAGACCCGAGACTCGTTCGTGGGGAAGTCCCTATGTGGCGTCTCCACAGACAAATCGATGGATCTCCAGCTCCCAATCTCGGAGTCTAACAAGTGTAGTGTGAACACATTATGTGTCATTGTGGGAAGCAGAGCGGCGACGGTGTAGTGGTCACGGCGAGGCAGGAGGCCTACCGCATCGTCAATGAAGAAGATGGGTGGGGTTGTGTGAGCCTTTTAGTGTGTGTTTGGTTGGTGAGATGAGGTTGAATGGAATGAGATGGTTCTGTACTATTTAGTTCTATTGTTTTGAGTGAATGGAATGGTTCAGCATTTATAGGAAATATTCTTTAAATTTGTATTCTACTGTCAATGATTGGATAGTTCCAGTCATACAATCAAACACATGAATAACTTTTTTTAATCATCTTATACATATACAATCTAGTACAAGCAACCAAACACAACCTTATGCGACAGCTGTTTAGGCTCGATCGGTAGATGAAGTAGTCGCACTCCCGCGGTGAGACGGAGCGGAAGCCGGTTCGGTGCTCGATGGGGAAGCGGAGGAGGAGGTCGTCCACCACGCAGAGGATGCGGGGGCTCTCCTCTACTCTTTCTCGCATCAGCGAAACAACGGAGGTTTCATTGGATGAGTTGAGAGCCCCAGTCAATCGGATCAGGGACAATGCCAAGCGCGTCGTCTCGTTAATGTCGTGCAGAGGCCCAGAAAGGACGCGGTGCAGTGCAACACCGGGGCCGTAACTAGGGGTGGAATTGAGCCGAGCCGAGCCGGGCTCGGCCCGGCTCGTTTGAGCTCGTCGAAAATAGATCCGAGCTAGGCTCGGCTCGAAGTGTAAATCGAGCTACAAGCTGGGCTCGGCTCGGGATCGGCGAGCCGCGAGCCGGCTCACACGGCTCGTGAGCTCGGTCACTTCCCCCAAATTGAGACTCCTCAGGACAGCAGTACGCCAGTACTCCTCACTCCTCAGTTCACTCGCCCAAAATTCATCGAAGAGAGGAGAGCAGCAATCGAGGCAGAGGAGCTAGGGTTCGGGCGGGCGGGCCTTCGACGTCGGCGGCCCGACGCGGCGGCGCCTCCCGACTCGCGACTCCGCCCGCCACCCCGACGACCCGTGGCGTGGCTGCCTCGCCTCGTCGTCTCCTCCTCGGGCTCGGCTCCACGCGTGGCTGCCTCGCCGCCTCCCCCACGGCCCCACGACTGACGCCTCCACCGCCTCGCCGCCTCCCCCTCGGGCCTTGGCTCCACCCCGTGGCTGTGGCCGGCTGGCCGCCTCGCCGCCTCCGGACCTCGGCTCCACCCGTGGGCCGTGGCTGCCTCGCCGGCGTCGCCGCCTCCCCACGGCCCCACGACCGACGGCTCCACCTCCGCCCGCCGCCTCCCCTCGGGCCTCGGCCCACCCGTGGCCGTGGGCGCCTCGCCGCCTCCCCTCGGGCCTTGGCTCCACCCGTGGCTGTGGCCGGCTGGCCGTCTCGCCGCCCGGACCTCGGCTCCACCCGTGGCTGCCTCGCGGCGTCGCCGCCTCCCCACGGCCCCACGATCGACGGCTCCACCTCCACCGCCTCGCCGCCTCCCCCTCGGGCCTCGGCTCCACCCCGTGGCCGTGGACGCCTCGCCGCCTCCCCCACGGCTCCACCCCGTCGCCTCCTCCCCCGGTCGGCCATCACTCCCTCCACCCGGACCACCCCGTCGCTGGCCTCCCCCCATGGAGTGATGGAGCGACCGCAGAAGAAGAAGCGAGGCAGTGCTGCACACCCGTCGCCGGCTGAGGCTCCAGATGCGAGAGCGACACGACGACAAAGACCACCGTTCTGCGCGCCTCCATTGGCTCCACACCAGAGGTCCATTGCTCCAAAGATAGCACCGGTGACTCGGTGAGCATCGAAAGCGGTGAACTCTTGAATCAAATGCAATGATATTAAACAGAGCCAGTAGGAATTTTATACATTGATTTGATGCAAGGAGTTGAACCGGGATGAGGAAGAAAACTCATTTGACATGAACGATGTTATGTCCGAGGATGAGATTCCGGACGAGGGAGGAGGAGCACATACCTCAAAATCGGCCCCTGATGCCCCCACACAAACAGGCAAGCGATGTTCAGGAGTTTGGAAGAATTTTGAGAAGGTTAATGTGCCATCTATGACAGAGAAAGGTGCAACTATCACCAAGGCGAAGTGTTTGTTCTGCCACAAGTTATATTCTTACAAACAAGGTTCAACTACCTCACATCTTGGGAGGCACATGAAAATGTGTGCGCCATTCTTGAACAAGTTGGCTAAGAAGAAGAAGCAAGCTCTTCTCAATTATTCAAGTGATTCTGGTTCTCCTGTTGTGGTCTCTCCCAGTGAGTATAGTCCTGAGCAAACTCGGAAATTAATTGCTAAGATGATAATAGCTCATGAGTATCCATTTAGGATGGTAGAGCACACATGGTTTAACATATTGATGAAGTACTTAAATCCTTCTTATGAGTTTATTGGTAGAAAGACTATAAGAAGTGAATGTTTGAAGGTTTTTGAGTCCGAGAAAGAAATCCTTAAGAAGAATCTTAGAGGTGTGGATAACATATGTTTAACTACTGATTTGTGGACATCCAACCAAACACTTTCTTATATGTGTGTAGTTGCACATTATATTGATAGAAATTGGAATATGCAATGTCGCGTCTTTGAGTTTCATTGAGTTAGACCCTCCACATCTTTGGAAATGTGATTGCTCAAGCGTTGTTTGACTGTGTTCTTTGAATGGAAGATAGAGGATAAGATCATCTCAATCACTCTAGATAATGCTTCCAACAATGATGTTGTTGTTCGGGGTTTAAAGGCTAAGTTTGCCGCTAGACAGTCAACTGCTTTCATTGCAAAGTATTTTCATGTCCGTTGTTGTGCTCACATCATTAATTTGGTTGTGAATGATGGGATAGCAGTCTTAGCACCTTTGATAAGCAATGTCAGAGAATCTATTAAGTACATAAAGAAGTCTCCTTCTCGCATGCACAAGTTTGTAGAAATTTGTAGATCACTAGCACTAACAATTGGGGATGGACTGAAACTTGATGTGACGACAAGGTGGAGTTCCACATACAAGATGTTAAGTACTGCAATTGCCTATAAGGAAGCATTATTGGCATATGCTGATTTGGATGCAAACTATAGATGGGAGCCTACAAGTGTAGAATGGGCATTGTTTGTATCCATTGAGCCAATACTTAAGAGTTTGGCTCAAGTTACTACTGCATTTTCAGCTTCGAAATATCCCACCGCAAATATTTTTTATCCTCACATTGTGAATGTCAAGATTGCATTGAGAGCTGCTATTGCTGATGAAGATACAAATATGAGTGGTATGGCCATTGCAATGATGCAGAAGTTCAACAAGTATTGGGAAGAAAAGAATAATGTCATGGTGCTTGCTACTATTCTAGACCCAAGGTACAAGATGAGATATGTTGAGTGGTGCTTTCGGAAAATTTATGAATCCCCAAAAGCTGAAAGTGAGTATGCTGATGTTCTTCAAGAGTTAGAGAAGCTATATGAAAAATTTGAGATGGCACATCGGCATAAGAAGGATACTCTTAAATCTAATGCATCCTCCTCTTCGACTGTGGATACAAGCATGTACTTACCCTCAAGTTCAAGTGAGTTTCAGTCCTTCTTATCTTCATCTTCTTCAAATCCATCGAAGAGTGAGTTGCTCATCTATCTAGATGAGATGAATGAGAGCTTGTCAAACAAGGAGTTCAATTTGCTTGAGTGGTGGAAGTTGAATACACATAGATTTCCGGTAGTGTCAAAGATGGCGAAGAATTTCTTAACTATACCAGCCAGCTCTGTGTCTTCGGAATCAACTTTCAGCACTGGGGGTAGAGTTCTAGATGATTACCGGAGCTCTCTGCGGCCAGCTATGGTGGAGGCATTGGTGTGTGCTTCTAATGGATTAGAGGTGCCCATAATGATTCAAAAGCACCTATGTTTGTGGTATGTTCATTTATAGTATAATCTAACTTTTCCAATTCCTTTAATTTAACTCATGGCTAATTTGGTTATTATAACTCTTTTAGGAAGAAGACGATGAGGATGATGTTGTAACATTCCATTTCCTAAAAGCGTGGTAGACAAAGAACTAATTGTGAAGGTATGTTTTGTTGATCCAAAGAGTTATTGTCTATTTGTCTTATTGAATTGTTGCCAATATCAACATATTACAAAGAACTTGCATATTTACCCTTATTAGATTTACAATACAATTATACAAAGATACAATGTAATAATCATAATTTTGGGCTCTTGGGAGCCTCATCCTTTTTTATAGTTACAATGTGATCTTGTCTAGTCCACATTATTACAATTTTGCTGTGGAGAAACTGCAAAAGCATGAAGCCATGAAATATCGAATGAGTTCCAATGAAACGTATCAAGGGTATACAAATAATATATTTCTATCAGAGAAAATGTAGTAATGTGGATGGAAGTAAATTGGTTTATGTTGTGGAGAAACTGTATGCGTTCCATTTAATGTAAAAGAGCATACCTCAATTAAAGAAGAATGTCTGGATCTTTTCCCAAAGACAAGGCTCGCACATGTGGTAGAACAAGGTATTCAATCCAAAGCAGTAGTTTTCCTTTGGGTCAAGAGGAAAGAACAAGAACTCACAAGTCTTTTTCAAAGAAGAGCAACCAATCCAAAACTGTACTTATTGATGCTACTATCCTATTCCTTCATTATATTCAGTTGTGGTGCATGCTAAATCAAAGTTCTTTATACACATTTTTATTGGCCTTCAGAGAATGGATTTTGTTCATTCCACACCGCAGTTACCTAATCTGGATTTTTTTTCAGGAGCTTTGAGGTATTTTGTTTAATTTGTAGAAGTTTGTCGACCGCACATTCCATTTCGCTCCGTGCACTTGTGGTTGGATTGATGATTGATCATCCGACATCTTGGGAAAGGCAGCGGTGTTAGGTTAATGTGATTTCCTAAGAAATTGAAAACTTTTGAAGTGTTTAGTATCATGTATGACAGATAACGTTATCTGCAGTCTGTTGCATCATGTGTTGATCAAATGATCAGTGAGCCAAAGAGATCAGAGCAATTCAGACTTCTGAACTTTTGTTTAATGTGCCGACTGCCGAGTCAGTTGTTTGTAAATTGTAATGCAATTATGCAAATTATGAGGTGCTGACAATATATTTATTTCTGCATTATCTCGTTCAATGTTTGCATTCTTGTTGATATTTCGAAGTTATCAATGTTATTTGTTTCATAATAATGCCATCAATGTTATTTATTTCATAACTTAAGCACAGAACTAACGAGCCAACGAGCCGTTCGCGAGCGGCTCGGGCTCGGCTCGTTGGTGAGCGAGCCAAGCAAGAGCTCGGGCTCGCTCATCGTCGATCGAGCCGAGCCGAGCGTTAACGAAGCCGAAATGAGCTCGAGCCGAGCTGCGAGCCTCGAGCTTAATTTCCACCCCTAGCCGTAACTGATATTTTAGGTCCTTTGCTAAATTTTAAATTAGACTATACAGAATAAAAATTAATTACCAAAGTAATTATTTGTATTACAGCTATAGTACAATTTTTCTTACAGTAAAAAGATTATGTGATACATCGCACTAAAAAACAAATTTCATATATGACCTTTACTTGAAAAGCATCATTCTTCTTGTATTATTTGAAACAGAATCTTCAATTATCCTTGTAATTAGTCTTTTCTAAATTAAATCAATTTCAACGGCTATTGTTAAGTCTTTCCTAGCTCATTATAGAACGCAAGTAGAACTTCAACTTCAATCTATATAAGCTCTTTTTTTGCATGTGCAATAGTCATCGGAGTTGTCAACAAAATTCTATATGCAAAAAATTGCATTATGCAAATAATTTAGCTGTTTCAAAAACTTTAAAATATCAAGAGGGCACATGGTTTTGCTTAGGAATGAATTTTTATTAGGGGTGAAAACGGGTCGGATACGGGCGGATATTGCTCTTCCCGTATCCTAACCCATATTTTTTTTCCCGGATTCGGAACCGGATACGGATACGAATATGGGTTATTCGGGATACGGATATATGACGGATTTGGGTCGGAAACAGATAAAGTTATACGGATAATGCACGCATACATAGAGTAATATATGTTGAATCAAACCACATGAATACATGACAATAATAGTAAGATATATATCAAACAAAGCATCTCCCTACCTCTAACAGTTCCATAGGTCTACAACCTTGAATCCAATCCAAAGGTTTACATTGTAATGAACATCAAATAACTTATGCTAGGTTCGAGTGAATTCCTATCACCCCATATTCATTCTAGACTACCCCTGAACATGGACATTATCCTAAGTAATTGGCAGTAACAGGTGACACAACACAAAGTGCATCGAGGGATCATATTCACATATCCATAACCAACCTTTAACAATATGAGACCTGGCTACACGCAATCGAAAACAAATTTAACATTGCCTGAGCAAATCTAGTACTTTAAGCCAAAAAGAGGTTCTTAGCTCAAACTCTTCATAGATTATTCTGAATCCATGCTTCAAAGCAATCTTGTGGAGGCACTAATCGTGCCCATAAGCAATTGTTAAGCTGCTAACATGAAACCCAAAGAGCTCCCAGGATCTTGCAAGCTAAAATCCGACCCATTTTTACCTCTATATGCTAGAAGCAAGATAATATCACATTTACCTATGAACACAGATTCCAGACACTAGCAAACTGAAACTTTTGACTGCAAAGTACTGCACATAATATATGAACATCTCTCGACAGTAGCTACTTTTATTGAAATATAAGAGAATTATAACATCAGGACGTTTATAGAACAATGAACAACCACTCTATGTCTTTCACAAACCAACAACTTTCTCCACACTGAAATCCGAGCATTTCAGCTGCAAGCATATCTGAAGAGCATCAATCCCATGAACAGTCGCTCAAACTCAGCACCAATCAATGGCTATACTGGCGGTACCATGTAACATCCCAAAAATTTGGCTTAAATATTATTTTATTGCTTAAAAGTGCAATTATGATTTTCTGGAATTTATTTGGATTTTTCTGGATTTATTTGAATTAATTCTTATTTCAAGTTTATTGCCTTTTATTCAAATCTATTTAAATCTGTGCAAAGTCCAAATAAAGTTTTGCCAAAAATATTTTATTTGAGTCCAGAATGTCTCAAAGTATTTTTGAGATTTTTCTTGGATTTTTCCTAATAGTTTTATCCTTTAAAATAAATAAAATGAATTTCGAAATTATTTTAAATAAGAAATCTTTAAAAAAGTCCGTGAAGCAGTGTTGGGCGAGCCCAAAGATCAGGCGCTTGAGGCTCGCCTTCGCGCGGCCCGACCGCCCGTGAACCTCTGCGGGGAAAACCTAGATCAAGAGTCGTTCATGCGCGATCCAACGATCAGGAAGGCGCGTGTGCGCCTTGTCTTGGCCGTCGGATCGTGGACACGCGTCGCATCGTCGTTCTTCGTCTCCGATGCGAACTCGAGTCCGCCGAACGACTCGGACTTCCCGCCGTGTAGGGCTCGAACGCCGAGGCTATAAATAAGGAGGTAGCACCCGAGGTTCGCGATCGGCGCGCGTCTTTTTGGTCGGAGCGTTTCGCGAAACAGCCCTAGAACGCATCTACGAGCTCGTCGGTTAGCGAAGTCTCGCCGCGTTTTTCCGCTTGAAGCTCGCCGTCGGGAAGTCTCGCCGCCGCCAAGGTCGCTGCGTGTTAGCCGTGACGAGGCGCGTCCGTGAGAACCAGAAGCGTCGCCGGAGACCCTTCCTTCTGTCGTCGCGGTGGTCTTCGTCTCCAAGTCCGGCGAAGAAGCGCTGCCGTGCCGCCATCGCTAGGCTCGAAAGGTAACGACCGTCGGATCTTCAGCGAAGGGCCAGGATCGTGCCACGTAGGGTTGTGATCGGTAGCCGTTAGATGCGATCTGTGCGGTGGGATTCCGCCGCGCGTGTGGACCAATCGGGAGCTGACATGTGTCGAGCATGGGTGCCGAGGCGCCGTGGACCGAGTTCACCGTGGTCTCGCGCTGCGCCGTGGACTCAGTTCATACGCCGAGACACGTGTCGACTTGTGATTGGCCCGAGGTCTCGCTGACGTCATGCTTGCGTCATAAAGAGATTTTCAATTGGAAAAATAATCCGATTGGAAATTCTGTGATGATGACGTCATCATGAGGTCACGCTGGTGTCATAAATCGATTTTTCAGTATAAAAATAAATCTGTTAAATTCGAATTTCTGATTTTCTGATTTCAGTATTTATTTCAAACTTCAAAATGCTATATCTTTTGCATCGTAACTCGGATTTGAGTGATTCCAGTTTCTAAAAATTTCTAAAATTTAGATATATTTAATGGTGAATTTTAATTAATTTTTGGAGTTCATTTGCTCTCTGTTTTGGTATTTATTTGCTTTTCTCCTTGGTACGCGTAGACGTTGAATTGTGCTACGCTTCGGAGGAAGATCCAGCAACTCAAGAGCAAGTTTCAGAACCAGATCAGGACCTATTCCAAGGCAAGTTGTGCTTTGATCATGTTGAACCCATGTTTATAAAATTGCTATATTTGTTTTACCCTATTGCATATTATTTCAAGTGTACAATTGTTTCAAATTAAATTGGGACTTAGCTATTATACCAATTTGATCTACACCCTACCTTGTCATTGTATGCCATGATCCATTGTCACCTTAGATTGGTTAAATATAGTTGGTTAATAATTATAATCAACATTGGAGGATTAGTTCGTATTAGTTGCTTAGCCATGCCACGTCATCACATGTGTCAGAATCATTGATAATTAATTTTGATTAATGGAATATGGAACAATGATATGAACTTGTGTGTCATGTGGAATCACAAGATGAGATTGAATTGTTGTGGCGAGTCAGTCATAACGATGTTGAATTGTTGATGGCACGTGGTGCTTGGTAATCAACTGGGTGATAATAACTTAGATTGGGGCAAGTGGCAAGGGGCGAGGAGGCCAAGGTGGGCCCGATGGGCAGATGGTATGTGGATGTCTTGCCTTGATCACACTAAGGACTTAACCTTGCAAGCCTTTGATCTGAGTCAATCATGCAACCACATGTCTGGTATGGGCCAGCCTAGCTGAGTAATTTGCAATGTCTTAATTTTGGTACTATCGTGGTCGGTGTGAGTTCCCGAGTTATGGAGTAATTCACATGGCGCAAGAGGGGGGCCCTAGATGTGGTAACCAGTCCCACCAGTGTTGAAACCTTAGCGGGTAGTATCCGGTTAAGCCAGAGCATTGTAAAGGCTTTGTTATAATCACTCGCCTTGGTGGTGTTTGGTTGTATCACGTGGGTAAAGTGCATAACCTCTGCAGAGTGTGAAACTATTCGGATAGCCGTGTTTCGCGGTATTGAGCAATGCTCGGAATTACTGATTAAGGGTTAGCTTAATTAATTGGACAACATGGTTGGGATGGCGGAATGCCATATGGAAGATGAAATTTGACTTAGGATTGGAAACTTGGTTTACTTGAGAAATACTGGAGTTATTTATTATTGCTATTTGTTTTACATTCTTTACAATCTATTTATTGTATTTGTTCATAAATGCTGCTCATTGCAAAATAGCCATGCTAGCCTATCCATTGGAATAAGCCTTACATATAGAAACATAGAATTGCATTCTGTGCACAACTTGTTGAGTGCTTTAAGTACTCACCCTTGCCAAACAACAATAATCAACAGTTGAGGAATCTACACCTATGTTGGAAGATGAAGTCCAGGAAGACACGAGTCATTAGGGTCCGAGCCTTGTCGGTTGCCTGTGGTGAACTGATGAGCTATCTACGTTTTCTATTTTCCGCTGCTTAATCATTAGTTATATTTTCAGTCTTGCCCTGCGTGGCTTAATAATGTAAGTTGGTCATAAGATCATACATTTAGTTATATCAATAAATGAACTATTATTCTATTATCGTTGTGTATGATGTGATATGTACCAATGTTAAGCTGTGTGCACTAGCGTTGATCCTGGGACTAGTGCGGTAAACACAGTGGGTTCGAATCAGTGGATTCGGGTCCTTACATACCAGCAGCACCTGGATAACCAGACAGCTCCATCATCGACACTGCCACAGCTATGGAGCCACAACAATAGGTTCGTCAGCGATTTGCTGTGGGGAA